>CM064513.1:24147337-24409837 GCA_032716605.1 Paralithodes platypus | reverse complement strand
AACAATTTTTGTTTTTTTTGTTTTTTTCTATATTCCAACTTACTTCCTCTCGGGCATAGGCTGAGAGCCTTAACATTCACCGCTTTACAATGAACAGTGAAGCCCGTGAGGTCTTGTTCCAGTCTAGGGAGTGAGACATGTGAAGCACGTAGAGTACAACGAGCACCTGCCATCTTGCCTTCACATGAGGCACGGTGCTCACTCATGGCCCGAAACGACCCCATCTCTGAAGCCACCTCGTTCCCGTGCTTCACTGTCTCATCCCCTACACTCGGACTCTCACACTTACACACACACAACGCCACCTGTTGAGCAGATAACTCACCAGGCATTGCACCCCTATAGCATATTTTGAATATGGGAATATTCATACAGTGCTATTTAATCAGGGAACAATGAGGGCATTTTATTGACGTTTCGGTGGGCTTGTGGTAATGCACTGATACCAGGTACAGCACAAATTCCATCCCAATAATATCTTCCCATTGATACATCGGGATTTGAACCCGGGACCTTTGGATTACCAGGCCAGTGGCAAGACCACTCCACCACACCTCCCCTAGAATGGTAGAATAATGCTGCAATTTCTAAAGAGTTTTGGTTTGTTTGTTTTGCAAATTTTACAATGTAATATGACTAGAATGTCTGAAATTTTCAAATTATCCCTAGTAAATGTCTCTCGATATAAAAGAAATGGCTCCTAGATTGAAGTAAATAGCTCAACATTTAGCAGTAATATGTAGCGTTACAACTGACAACACTGCAACCACCACCTCTCTCCCACCCTCCCTAGAATGTCGCCACAAAATACCGCTAGATCCTTTCTCAAAAGTCGCTAGCATGTTGCTACATAGTCAAACAATGGTAGAATAATGCTGCAATTTCTAAAGAGTTTTGGTTTGTTTGTTTTGCAAATTTTACAATGTAATATAACTAGAATGTCTGATATTTTAAAATTATCCCGAGTAAATGTCTCTAGATATGAAAAAATGGCTGCTAAATTGAAGTAAATAGCTCTACATCTAGCGGTAATATGTAGCGGTACAACTGGCAACATGCCTACAACCACCACCTCCCCTACCCCCCCACCCTCCCCAGACTCACACCTACGTCTCTCCCTCTCATCTCCAATGATTATGCTCCGAGGTTTGTATTTGCTTATCTTATCCTGTGTATAAATGTAACCCTTACACATGTTTGTATTAAATAATGACATTAAACAGGATTCATGATTTAAATACAAGGCTAAATATTTATCGGAAGTACGTATATACCTTCGGAAAGCTAAAATATACTTTTTACACAAATGGGATAGGGAGGAGGGAGGGAGGTATAAGGGGTGGACCAATGGAAGGGAAGAGAACCCCGATATAATAATAATAATAATAATATTTATTCAGTTAGCAATTTACAGAGTTGGTACCACATAGTATGTTACAAATATGACATGTACCAGCTTTGCATAATTCCAACTAAGGATAGCCCAATAAGGCTGTTAGGCGTATTTCCATTGGGGTCCTTGTGGGATTAGGTTAGCTGGGGAAAAGGGGAGGATAAGAGAAATAGATACTTTAGAGAAAGTATTTCTAGGGGGTTATTTTAAAATACCTTACATCCTATAGTAAATATCAGTAATCCGTAATCAGTAATCATTTCAGTTTGGTTTGCCTATCTCTTATGTCGTATTTAGTAGTAGACATAAGCTTGGTGCTCCCTTCTCACAGCTGTCCGGTTCAGGTGTTCCTTCAGGCTACGTCTGAAGGAATACAGTGTTCTCTTTTCACGAACTGACTGGGGTAGGTCGTTCCAGTCTTTGATGGCAGTGAAGAAGAATGTTTGCTTACCCTGTCCTTGGATTCTTGGGACCTTAAAATTAAACATCCTGTTTCTTGTATTATGTCCACTCCTCTCATTTGCTTTAACAAAATCACTCTTTAGATATATACTCTGGAGCTCTGTCATAGAAAATTTTGAAGGCATTAGTGAGCCTGATTTGTTTGGCCATGTCAGAGACATTGAGCATACCTAGTGACTGAAGTTGTTTCTGGCCAACATGTGATCTGGGACCTAGGTTCAGCATGAACCTAACCATTTTATTTTGAGTGACCTGAAGTTTGTGCTGTGCTGATTTAGATGATGCAGAGTACCAGGATGACACAGAATAATCAAAATGACATTGAACAAGCGCTTGGCAAAGGGTCTTTTTGGTCGCCGCTGGCAAGCATCCCACCTGTCTATACAGGTATTTTATACGTGCTCTACACTTAATCAGGATAGATTCCAAAATTGTTTCACCTGACAAACTCGAGTCCAGTTTTAGTCCGAGATATTTAACTTGTGACACTGTTGTTATAGGAATATCATTACAGTTGACCGAGAAGCCCACAATGTCTTTCAGTTTGCGTTTTGTTCCACATAAGATGGCTTCCGTCTTGCCCAGGTGAAGAGATAGTCTATTGTCCACTAGCCATTCACTACATTATTCTAGTTCTTTGGAAAGTGAAGCGGCAATACTTATTGGGTCTTTTCCTGAAACCAGAAGCACGCTGTCGTCAGCATACAGTAATAGTTTACATGAGACGCTCAGTTCCATGTCGTTCACATAACAGAGAAAGAGTAAGGGACCAAGGATGCTTCCCTGCGGGACCCCACAGTTAATTGGCATAGGATCAGATATATTATCATCAATTTTGACTCTTTGTGTTCTACCACTAAGATAAGATTTAAACCAGTTCACCGACCCAATGCCCATTGCTTGTATTACATAGGATATCATGGTCTACTGTGTCAAACACTTTTTGTAGATCAAGAAGAACCATACCGGTGTAGTTACCTTTAGACATTTCTTTACAAATGTGATCTGTTAAGTGGATGAGACAGGAGTCTGTCGAGTACATGCATCTGAAACCTGATTGAAACTTATAGAATAGATAATTTTCTTTGAGGTAGTGTTCAATTTGGGTGTATACCGCTCTTTCAAGGATTTTTGATACAATACATAATATGCTAACTGGTCTGTAGTTGCCAACTTCTAGTTAATTTCCTTTCTTGAATAGAGGGGTTACAATATCTTCCTTCAGTTCAGCAGGTACAGTGTTGGTGTTAATTGACAGGTTGATGATGTGAGTTAGGGGACCTGCTATACCAATGGCTCCATCTCGTAGAAATTTGGCAGGAATTTTGTCTGGTCCTGTGCTGTTATGTACATTTAGGTTAGAGATCTCATCAAAAGTGTATTTTGGTGTAACATTTTGCAATCCAAATGTGTCCGGGTGTATGCCTTTATCTCTGTAGAAATTTCGAAAGGTGGCCGTTGTTGTCATGTATTTACTGAGAGGTTGCCGTAGGTTCTGTACAAGTGTGTTTGCTATGGAGGTGAAGAAGGAGTTGAAGTAGGTTGAAATTTGTCGTTTATCGTGGCAAACCTAATCATTAATGTTGAGAGCAATATTAGTGTTAGACGAATCCCTTGCCTTGTTGCTGTAGCCTGTTGTTTTTAGGTATATGAGATACGTAGCTTCATATGAGCGTATTGATCACTTTCATGCTATTATGTATGCATGCAGAAGTAGCAGGACACATATGTCAAGAGTGAACACTAATAACTTAATCCATACACAGTAAAAAAGACGGAAATAATATCGTACATACGAAGTGATGGAAGGGGGATGGGGGGAATGTGTATGATTTGTAAACAGGACAGTTCGTCGCTAGATAGGCGTGTGTGTGCTTGTGTGATGGTCTTGTGTAGCTATGTGTGTGCTTGTTTGAGTGTTGCTATAGGCTACGCATTAGTTATCTCTCTCTCTCTCTATCTTACTTATCGCTGTTTTCCTTACGATTACGACATACTAGTGCATGAGAACATAGGAAATAGGGAGCATCGCTCTCTCTCTCACAAATGAGAACATAAGTAAACAGGAGTCTGCAGAGAGCCGATTGGCTATAGGACTCGGTAGCCTATTCCACATATCTACAACTCTGTTACTAAATGAATAGAGGCAGATCCCTTACACACCCAGTCTCTCTCTGTCGCTCGTTTGTTTGCACACCGGTACAAATGAGGCAGATCCCTTACAAATGCAACTAAGATGAACATGGGAATCTGCAGAGAGACAAGTGGCCCACAAAAGGCAGATCCCTTTCACATCCAACCCATTTCGTCCATATGACTATCTGATTTTATCTTGGAATTCTCTATTGTTCTTGATCCCACTATAGCACTAGGTAGCCTATTTCACATATCTACGACTGTTACGAGAGAGGCAGATCCCTTACACAACCAATCTCTCTCTCTCTCTCTCTTATTTGCACACTGGTACAAAGGAGGCAGATCCTTACACATGCTACCAAGATGAAAATGGGAGTCTGCAGAGAGCAGATTGGCCCACATAAGGCAGATCCCTTTAATACCCAATCCATCTCGTCTTATCAAATTTTATGTTGAAGCTCTATTGTTATTGATCCCACTATAGCACTTGGTAGCCTATTCCACATATCTACAACTCTTTTACCAAGCGAATAGAGGCAGATCCCTTACACGCCCAATCTCTTTCTCTCTCGCTCTTGTTTGTTTGCACACCGGTACAAATGAGGAAGATCCCTTACACATGCAACCAAGATGAAAATGGGAGTCTGTAGAGAGCCAAGTGGCCCACATAAGGCAGGTCCCTTTCACACTCGTGACTCAACCCATCTCATAAACGTTACCTGTTATTTACACTACTTACTATACACCCATGTTATCATATAGCCTACCTGCAACCAAAACACAATTGTAAGATATAGGAACATAAGAAAATGGGAGTCTGTAGAGAGCCAATTGGCCCACACAAGATAGATCCTTTTCACATCCAACCGATCTCATAACAATTCTCTCTCATTTATCTGTCTTCCTTACATTTATGACATCCTAGTCTCTCTCTCTCTCTCACACAAATGAGAACATAAGAAAACCGGAGTCTGCAGAGAGCCGATTGGCCCACACATGTCAGATCCCTTTCACACCCAACCCATCCCACGCTCTCTCTCTCTCTCTCTCTCATATTTATCGCTATCTTCCTTACGTTTACGACATCCTATTCTCTCTTGCCATACTCCCTCTCTCTCCTTCACAAATGAGAAAATTAAAAAAAATAAGAAAAAGGGAGTCTCCAGAGCCGATTGACCTACACATGGCAGATCCCTTTCACACCCAACCAATCTTGTTCTATCTAATTTCAAGTTGAAGCTCTATTGTTCTTGATCCCATTATAGCACTCGGTAGCCTATTCCACATATCTACAATTCTGTTACTAAACAGATAGAGGCAGATCCCTTTTACAGCCAATCTCTCCCTCTCTCACTCTTGTTTGTTTGCACAATCTGCTCCTTCTGTAGTTTCTCCATGCCCGATAAGTTAAATGATCTTTTGATATCTGTGACACAGCATTTGTATCCAACACAATACCCTGCTGGCAAAACCGTCGAACCCCGAACAACGTTGCTTGCAACTTTAATTATTATTATTATTATTATTAATATTAATATTATTTTATGTTGAGTTAGTGCATTAATCATTTCATGTGCGTGGAATATAACAATATATACTGATATAATATGAACTTTGAATATGCCTTTCACTTTAGTTATTATCTTATATGAAGAATTTAACACCACCACAACCATCAATATCATTACCACCATCAATTGTGATTGTACCCATGGTGTTAACCCATTCTGTACCGGCGACTTCTTTTTAGTTTTATTTGTTCTATATTTAGGTGATTTTTAAAGTTTAAGAATGATCTGTGATAGTAATAATATTGCTTTATCAATTTGTTCGAACGCCGACCCGTGGTAATAACGTTCTTGACATTGTACTTGCAACAAAAGAAGAATTGATAGAGAATTTGAATGTTGGTGATGAATTCAGTAACAGCGACCATCGTATGATAACTTTCACTTTAAAGTTTACTAGTAACGAACCAAATAGTAGCATCGAAAAAGTCCCTAATTTCAAGAAAGCAAACTTCCATAAACTTAGAGCTATGTTTAAAGAAACTGACTGGAGCTTTTTAATTAACAATAACGACATAAATATATCTTGGAAGTTATTCGAAACCACTTACCTAAAAGCAGTTCAAGACTGCATACCATCGAAAATACGGCGTCCAGGCCATAATAATAAGCCCAAATGGTGGAATAAAGATATTTCAAACTGCCTGCTTGCTAAAAAATTTGCTAATGATAGATTAAAATCCTCACAAAATGACGAAGAACGGGTGAAATTTGTAGAGCTACGACGCAAAGCCAAAGAGTTAATTAAGCAGAGTAAAAAGACCTTAGAGTTACATATTGCGAATCAAAGTAAAACAAACCCGAAAGAATTCTATAGTTATATCAGAAAGAAAAAGTAGTTACTTCAACTGTTGGACCGTTAGTCGATGAAAATGGAGAATACACCAAACACGAAGTACAAATGGGTAATGCCCTCAATACCATCTTTGCATCAGTTTTTACAACAGAAGACCTCAGTGATATCCCTACACCATCGCCGATTCAGATTGATAATTCAGATGTTCTAAGCAATATCACCGTTACAGAGAGAGAAGTATTGAATTGTTTAGATAAACTCAAGGTAAATAAAACGCCAGGACCTGATACAATCTCGCCTAGAGTTCTAAAGGAAGCTAAGGATGAGCTCTCCAAACCACTGACATTACTATTCAATAAATCCTTGCAGTCTGGAACTATGCCTGATCAGTGGAAGCTAGCCAACGTAACACCGATATTAAAAAAAGGCAGCAAATCCCTACCCCGTAACTATCGTCCAATTAGCTTAACCTCAGTTGTTTGTAAAATGCTAGAAACGGTCATACGAGACAGACTCGTAAATCACTTAGAGGAAAATAACATACTTAAAGATACTCAACACGGCTTTCGTAAAAAACGTTCCTGTTTAACAAACCTCTTAGACTTCTTCCACGATATCCTCAACCTCTACGATGAGAGTAAAGCTGTAGATATTATATACCTTGATTTTCAAAAGGCCTTTGACAAAGTTCCCCACAAACGTTTACTGCTAAAATTAAAAGCGCATGGAATACAAGACGGTGTGTTGAAATGGATAGAAAATTGGCTCAGCAACAGAAAGCAAAGGGTAGTCATAAACGGTAAAGCATCTAAATGGACCAATGTAAGTAGCGGGGTACCCCAGGGATCGGTACTAGGACCAATTCTCTTTATAATTTACATCAACGACATAGATGAGGGTCTCACCTGTACAATCTCAAAATTTGCTGACGATACAAAAATTGCAAATAGCGTACTCTCAAAAGAACAAGTTGACGATATGCAACACAATCTAGATAAATTGTCATGTTGGGCCCAAATTTGGCAAATGAGTTTCAATGCGGATAAATGTAAAGTACTACATGTCGGATACCTAAATGAGAAAGCAAACTATTCGATGAATGGCACTCAGCTTAAGAATGTAAACAGAGAAACCGATCTGGGAGTAACAATATCGAGTAACCTAAAACCGAGTCAACAATGTTCAGAAGTTGTTAAGAAGGCAAACAAAATAATTGGCTTTATAGGCAGGTCATTTGAGCATAAATCCAAAGAAGTTATCCTAACCCCTTACAATTCCTTAGTCCGCCCTCTTCTGGAATACTGCGTTCAATCCTGGTGCCCTTATTACCAAAAAGATATAAACAAGCTAGAACGAGTTCAACGTAGAGTTACCAAAATGATACCTAGCCTAAAGAACAAACCATACGAAGAGCGTCTTAGAGAATTAAATCTATTTCCTTTAACCCAGCGCAGATTAAGAGGTGACTTAATTCAAGTGTTCAAAATCATCAAAGGCATCGACAATATGAACTGTAGTAAGTACTTCACTATCGACCAATCTAATTACACGCGGGGAAACGGTTGCAAAATTATTGGTAAATCTTTTAACTCGCACGAATCTAAGAATTTCTTCTTCAATCGAGTTGTCAACTTGTGGAATGGGCTTCCCCGAAACGTTATAGACTGCATCACCGTTGATTCATTTAAACTCCGCCTAGACAAATATCTCATTAAACCCGCGACTGACTGCGTTTGTAAATGAATAACTTTATTTTATCCCCCCTCAGTTACTAACCCATCTGTCCTCTACTAACTTCCTAATCCTGCCACGTACATTAGTTCCAGGGCAGTAATTCCCTTTCCAATGTTCCCTTACCCACTCTAAACCACTGTTTGGACACTTGATCCTCAGTGTTTTGGAGGACAAGCAACCTAGAAGGGTCACTAGATATGTTGTTGCTTGATTTCCTTTGTACTCCTTTGTACTCCTTTGAATATACTGTAATGCATACGTCGTCGGTACAGAAGGGGTTAAAATCGTCTACCATTAACCAGAATACAATTAAGAAAATAATGTCATAGCACTGAAGGGGTTAAGTATCTATCTATCTTTCATATCTGCATTTATCTATCTTTATGTCCTATCTGTTTGTACCTCTGATCTATATAACCATCTATCTATCTCTCTAGCTAGCTATTTATCTATCTATCAATCTATCTATCTATCTATCTATCTATTTATCGATCTATACTCAGTTATCTATGTATACTGTATATATCCTATCTGTCTATATCTCTCTATCATATATTTCTCTCTCTGGCAGAAAGACGTCATGGTACTGAAAAGGGTAAGTACGTGTAAACAGTATAATGTTTATGTTTTGCTTGTTGATGTGGATTTGTTATATATGGACCTGTTATTGTACCCATGTTGTTTAAAGTCGTCTTATGTTAGCTAGAATATAGTACACAAATTTATGTCACAGTACTGAAGGGGTTAAGTTCGTGTAAACAGTATCATTATTATGTGGTGCTTGTTGATGTGGAAGGGTTATATAATTATGGACTTGTTATTGTGCTCGTGCTGTTATTGTCCAAAGGAGGGGGGGGGGGGGTGTTATGGAAGGGGGAAGCACCAATGACCCTTCCTTCTCTCTCTCTCTCTCTCTCTCTCTCTCTCTCTCTCTCTCTCTCTCTCTCTCTCTCTCTCTCTCTCTCTCTCTCTCCCTCTCCCTCTCCCTCTCTCTCTCTCTCTCTCCCCCCCCCCCACCACCACCAGCGCCTCACACACACAAACATAGGGTGTGTGTGATTTATTCGCTATGCCGAGGACTTGATAGCATTCTCGTGGGCTTAGAGGGGAGGGTGTGAGGAATGGAGGGCGGGTGGTCATTCCTCTCCTGAATCCATATTTTTCTCGCCTCTTTTGTTGACTGGACTTTACCCTTTTATTAACCTTTATTGTCTTTTGTTGATTGGACTTTACTCTTTAATTTGTCCTCCATTGACTTTTGACTTTTATCTGTCCTATATTGACTTTCATTGATTAGAATAATTTACTCTTTTATATATCCTCTTTTGACATATTATATTTATCCTCTATGGATTTCTGATTAAATTATTCTTCCACTGAGTTTTGTTTATTAGACGTTTTGCCTTACTTGTGTTTGTAACTGTTTTCGAGTTTTCTGTGTCATATTTGTTAATTTTGTTTGTTAAGTACTATAATTGGTCATTGCCTCTGTTGTCTTTAATCTTCTAGCTAGCGGTCGTAATTATCAATTCAGGTATTATTTGCGTAACTATAATTATATTTTGTCTAATATAGGCAGTTCACGATTAGGCCTATATAATTTCCTTGAAGTACAAATTCTTGAACCATTACGGGAAATAACAGAAACTCCGCCTTGGCCACTTCATGGCTATATTATTTTTCTCAAATTAATCAAGTAATCAGTCCTGAGTGAAGACAAAAGTCTATACTCCGTATATGTTATATTGCATTATGCAATTTACAACAAAAGAACTGTCTCTTCTCTACGACTACAATTATACACCATACATTTTATCTTTAGTTATAAAAAGAAATCTATATGAGACATATAACCACATAATAGATATAAAAGCTTTGTTCAAGTGATGAAGTTCCGTGGATCTACAACCAGAATAAGATAACTGATCGAGATTGATGACTTAGAAGTGAGTCAAAACTTGTTGTTGCCGATTGTACATGTGCTATCGAAATAAAATTGAAAACCTACAGTACATTTGAGGCCATTTACCGAAGCAGTATGACTTGAATATCTCTAAAGCCTCTTTTGTCATGTCTGCATAACTGATGCTAATTGAACTTTTATTTAGTCCCGTTCACCTGACATAGCAGGGAGACGTATCGTATTCTGCATTGTGTTTCTTAATATTGTTTTTCCAACATTATAACACTTAGGAAATTTATATATGAAATTGCTTAGAAAAACTAACATCCTTTTACCCCTACAAGCTTTTTTCCACGCCACAGCACCAAGAAGGAATTGCAGTCATTTCACGTAAAAGCTGAACATTTTAGGGCTATCATGAATTTACAAGGATAAACAGTAACTTTTAAGCTCTCTCGTCATTTCGGCCAATAAATGAAATGACTGGGAATAAACTTTGACTGTAACTTCTATTTGTGTTAAGGGGGGTCACCGGCTTTTTTTATCTTTCCTGTTCTCTCTTTTCCTGGCTTGTAGCCTATCCATTCGGCCCCATCAGCCTAATGTGTTAAGACGTTTACCCTCATCCAAGTGTCAATATTTTCCTGGCGAGCGGTAGCGACCCATCATATATATATTATTGTTTTGACAGCAAGCTAAATTTGTAAATTTTTCGATAGAAAAATTTCTCCGGCGAAGCCGGATTTCTCCATACAATGCTGGCTCGCTATCGCTCGCCAGGAAGAAATCGACACCTGGATGGGGATAAACGTCTTGAAACAGTTGGCTGAATGGGGCCGAATGGATACAAGCCAGGGAAGGAGAGAAAGATGAAAAAAAAAAAACGGTGACCCCCCCTTAACGAATTAATGTTTTAATACTCTTTATTAAACATTATTTGACATATATTTCTTTAGGGGTGTGCTAGCTTCTTTACTACATATTATTTGACATATATTTCTTTAGGGGTGTGCTAGCTTCTTTACTACATATTATTTGACATATATTTCTTTAGGGGTGTGCTAGCTTCTTTACTACATATTATTTGACATATATTTCTTTAGGGGTGTGCTAGCTTCTTTAGGGGTGTGCTAGCTTCTTTACTACATATTTCTAGCCCACGTCCCTCTCCATTTCCTAGCCACCCTACGCCATTACCATTCTCACCAGCCCGCCCATAACTCACCATCTTACCATCCCTCACGCCCACCCACTCCCACTCTCTCTCTCTCTCTCTCTCTCTCTCTCTCTCTCTCTCTCTCTCTCTCTCTCTCTCTCTCTCTCTCTCTCCCTTCAGCGTCTCCCCCTATTTGTTCCTTACATATCTCCTAGTTTTCATCTCCTCCTAACCTAGATGAATGTGTTATTACCTTATGTTGTTATTCAGGTATACGTTTTATTATGGAGAGGGCGTCATCGCAGGCTCTCTCTCTCTCTCTCTCTCTCTCTCTCTCTCTCTCTCTCTCTCTCTCTCTCTCTCTCTCTCTCTCTCTCTCTCTCTCTCTCTCTCTCTCTCTCTCTCTCTCTCTCTCTCTCTCTCTCTCTCTCTCTCACCGTTTTCCTTCCTTTCCCTGATTCTTATTTACCTTTTCCAGACTCTTTTTAAATCTTACTTCCCCTTTCCTCTCCATACAACCAACACCCCCTTTTCCACCATCTCCATTTCTCTACCCCAACTTCCAATTTCCTCACTAGACGATAAACAGACCAGCCAGACTCTCAAACTAACACTCCCCCACCCCCAACCCCCAACCAGCCTCTCTCAAAAAAACAAAACAAAAACAAACAAAAACAGACTCAAGCTTACATCCCCCACCCACCCTCACCCCCAACCAGCCTCTCTCTCTCAAAAATATAAAAAATAAATAAAAAAAGAGAAAGAAAAGAAAACAAAAGAGAGCAAAAAACACGAGAAATAAATGGAGGCACGTACATTACACCGACCATTCCTGTGGCGAAGTAATACGGTCATTTATTGTAGCTGGAATTTATTTAGCAATTGTCTAATTGTTCTGTATTTATTGTTGCCACCGTAGTGCTCTTATACTTTTAGTTGTCTGTGTTTATATTTTTCGGTCTGTGTAATGGTCACTAATTAAAACAAAAATAAATATACTGCAATATCAATTGTAATACACTGACATTTATAAACATAAGGGCTCAGAAAACCAAAACAATTCATTTTGACGAAATTCGGTCTATCTTTTTGCATGTGGTACTCGAAAACCTACCATAAACTTGTAATTATTTTTATGATAACCCTCCCGCCACCAAGCTCCCGTTGCAAATGTCATGATCTTAATTGAAGACAATCGGCCACAGACCAAAACCTACACGCATTGCATAGTATCTGTATCATTCTCGGATACGCATTTCCATTTTTTTTTTTTTTTTTTTTTTTTCATATTAATTTATTTACTGTTAGTTTCTTCGTTAGACCTCGATCAAGCTTAAACAAAAATACACACCCTAGACCTCCCTTCGAAATAGATTTGTTAATTTTTCGTTAGAAAATCGTCCCGGCCGAATGCTATAGTTCTCAAGGACAAAATCGACACCTACATGTCACGAATGGTTCTAATATTGACAAAGAAATGGGGTGAAAGGTGTTAAAATCCCCAAACTGATGGAACGAAAATCTCAAAACTAATAGGGAGAAAGGAGTCAAGACAAAGCAACTACCTCCCCCTTAAGTCTGTCGGTACAGGTAACATTCATACTTTTATTCTGGCTATCATTAGACGATTTGAGTCTTGTTTAGTAGGAAGGATCTGTGATAGTCAAAGAGTTGATGGAAATATAACTATGATACCGCTTTGATTTTTAAACGTCCTTCCCAAGCTGCATAAAATCGCTTAAAGAATGATAGCCAGACTAAAGGCAGCGTCACACTTTTAGCCGTATTTTTTCCCGTATTGCCCGAAGTCCCTGAAAATGCAAATTGGCCGAACAACACACGGATTTCGGCGAAAAATCTGACTTTACGAACTACATACGCATACATACTTTTGAACTCCACAGAGCCTTTCAACTTATGATTATCATCTAATAATAAGCATATATTGAAGAATGCATTATATGCTAAATTTGTTCAGAACATTATATTCCTATAGAGATAACCAAAGTATAAATTAACAAAGAATGACCCGACGTTAGATCCTGATCACCCAACACACTATATATATAATGACCAGAATTACCTTTTAAACGGAGGGGAGGGGGGGGGGGGGAGGTTTCCATTTAATGAATTTTCCGGTAAGCCTAGCGATCCATTAAATGAACCGACTTGTAGAGAATTTCACCGTTGAGCGAACACCCATTAATACGAGGCGACCTGTAATTTAATTTTCCTTGGTGTATTGGAGGGCCGACGGGTGGGAGGGAGGGGGGGAGGTAAGGGGGTATGGTTTCTTATCTAATGTAGGGGGGGGGGGGGGGGCAGGGTTTCTTACGTAATCTAGAGGTGGGGCGGCATTTTTTTTTTTTTTTTTTTTTTTTTTAATCTATTCTACAGGG
Organism: Paralithodes platypus; assembly: GCA_032716605.1. Classification (NCBI taxonomy): domain Eukaryota; kingdom Metazoa; phylum Arthropoda; class Malacostraca; order Decapoda; family Lithodidae; genus Paralithodes; species Paralithodes platypus. The sequence goes on along the minus strand of CM064513.1, from coordinate 24,396,290 downwards.
GGAGGGGAGGTTTCTTAAAGGGCATAGCGCATGTGGTCAGCTATCCTCATTATTATAAATGTTAGTGTACAGTATGCCTCTTATGTGCAATAATAGTCGTCCTAGTTTCTTATGATTGTAAATATAAATAAATTAGTGTTGTGAACGGTGGTGGCGAGGGGCATTTTCGAGCTCCTCGTCACGTTTATAAGGGCAATGGGGTACCCATAGAATAACACAATCGGTCAAAAAGTTTCAGGAGTCAGGTCACTGGCCACCATTTTGATTCTCAGTATCTATGTTAAGGGGAGATCTCCACTTGAGGGATTTTTTTCTTGACCCCTTTCTCCCTCATGTTTAGCCCCATTGCTTTTGATATTATAAAACGTTTGCCCCATTAGTTTAGCAATTTTAAGAACTTTCACCCCATATAAAGACCTTTCATGCCATTCAGGTGTCGATTTTATCCTGGCGAGCGATAGCGAGCCTGTATTTTAAGAGGAACAGGCCTTCGGCCGGGACATTTTTCTACCGAAAAATGTACAAATTTATCTTGAAAGGGACTCAAGGGGGTGTAATTTTAAGCTTGATGGAGGTCTAGGGAACAAACTAAATACCTCCCCTTAAGTACTCCAAGCTGTGAAAGCAGTTACAAAGATGGACAAATTCCTAAAGGAGGGGTATGAGAAATTGTACGATCAGCATGTTTAATATTGAAATGTAGAAATAATGGCAAGCTATCGAATAATGCTCTGTGAAAGTGAAAATCAAGATGGAATATGTTGATATGTTGAACGTACACTCTTGCGCTAAAGTACCTGGGTACCGTTAGGGCAAGACCTCCTCTACACAGGCCGGTACCATTAGTGTTGCCATATGGATAGAGCTGCCAATACGTATTTATTTATGATTAACGAGACCAAACTATGAATAATTGTATTGATAGATACTTAAGGATAGATACATTTTAACTCAAGTTACATATATATCAAATACTGCCTTCACATTACTTTATCATGTATGAAATAATATATCAGGGTTGGGTAACTAAAGGCAATATGATTTTTGTTTTCGAATTTCCCGGTCTAATTCCGTTATCACTAACACAAGGGAGAGGCGACAGGGGCTGCCATCAACTTTATAAGCTTAAAATATCTTACATGGATTTGTTTACTATTTTATATCAAAATGTATGGTAAACCAAGACAACTGCGCAGTATCAATCATTCTTTAACATGCCTTAGTCAGTGATAAAATGAAATGGGGATATTGCATGAGCTATACCCTTTAACCTAACAAGGAGAGGAGGGGTGAGGCATGGTTTCTGTTTACTTTAGGAAAGGGGGCGGAAAAGAGGCATGGGCAATATTTCCCATCTAATCTAGGGGGAAGGAGTAGCATGGTTTATTGTCTAATGTAGAGGGAGGGGGCAGGGTTTATTGTCTAGTGTAGGGAGGAGGGGGCAAGGTTTATTATCTATTGTAGGGGGGAGGGGGCAAGATTTAGTATCTATTGTAGGGGAGGGGGCAAGGTGTTTTATCTATTGCAGGGGGGAGGGAGCAGGGTTTATTATTTATTGTAGGGGGGAGGGAGCAAGGTTTATTATCTATTGTAGGGGGGAGGGGGCAGGGTTTATTATCTATTGTAGGGGGGAGGGAACAAGGTTTATTATCTATTGTAGGGGGGAGGGAGCAGGGTTTATTATTTATTGTAGGGGGGAGGGGGCAAGGTTTATTATCTATTGTAGGGGGGAGGGGGCAGGGTTTATTATTTATTGTAGGGGGGAGGGGGCAAGGTTTATTATCTATTGTAGGGGGAGGGGGCAGGGTTTATTTCCTAGTGTAGGGGGGAGGGGGCAGGGTTTATATATATTGTAGGGGGAGGGGGCAGGGTTTATTATCTATTGTTGGGGGAGGGGGCAGGGTTTATTTTCTAGTGTAGGGGGGAGGGGGCAGGGTTTATTTATATTGTAGGGGGAGGGGGCAGGGTTTATTTTCTATTGTAGGGGGGAGGGGGCAGGGTTTATTTTCTATTGTAGGGGGAGGGGGCAGGGTTTATTTTCTATTGTAGGGGGAGGGGGCAGGGTTTATTTTCTATTGTAGGGGGGAGGGGGCAGGGTTTATTTTCTATTGTAGGGGGAGGGGGCAGGGTTTATTTCTATTGTAGGGGGGAGGGGGCAGGGTTTATTTTCTATTGTAGGGGGAGGGGGCAGGGTTTATTTTCTATTGTAGGGGGAGGGGGCAGGGTTTATTATCTATCGTAGGGGGAGGGGGCAGGGTTTATTTCTATTGTAGGGGAGGGGGCAGGGTTTATTTTCTATTGTAGGGGGAGGGGGCAGGGTTTATTTTCTATTAAGGGGGGAGGGGGCAGGGTTTATTATCTATTGTAGTGGGGAGGGAGCAAGGTTTATTATCTATTGTAGTGGGGAGGGGGCAAGGTTTATTATCTATTGTAGAGGGGAGGGGGCAAGGTTTCTTATCTGGTGTAGGGGGGAGGGGACAGGGTTTATTATCTATTGTAGGGGGAGGGGGCAGGGTTTCTTATCTTTTGTAGGGGGGAGGGGGCAGGGTTATTATCTATTGTAGGGGGAGGGGGCAGGGTTTCTTATCTTTTGTGGGGGGGGGGGGGCAGGGTTTATTATCTATTGTAGGGGGAGGGGGCAGGGTTTCTTACCTATTGTAGGGGGGAGGGGGCAGGGTTTCTTACCTATTGTAGGGGGAGGGGGCAGGGTTTCTTACCTATTGTAGGGGGGAGGGGCAAAGTGTATTATCTATTGTAGGGGAAGGGGCAAGATTAGCTAATTGTTTAGTCGTATTCTTTCTCGTTTTAAGTTTAAATCATGTTAGATTATTTTTGTGTTGTAAGTATAATTTTATGGCTTTGAAAAAGGATCCTCTTTTAATCAGTAAAATATATATATATATAATTATGTATAAATATATATATAAATATATATACATATATATATATATATATATATATATATATATATATATATATATATATATATATACATATACTGTATATATATATATATATATATATATATATATATATATATATACAGTATATATATATATATATATATATATATATATATTTATTTGTATATATATTTAGTTTTATGTGTTCGTATTATAATTTGTTTCGTTTTTTTTTTGTATAGGTTCATTCTTATATAGGGTGCTAGTGCAGTGGTGATGGTTGAAGTTCCAGGAGTATAATTGGATAATGAAATACAAAATAACACAAAGGAAAACAAGCAACATCATGATATATTTGGATATTTTAGCTTAACTTATATTAGATGGGAGTAGCTTGACTAATATTGAGAGTGAGAGTAAGTGTTGTTGTATTTTGTTTTCTATTTGAGTGAGGGAGACAAAAGGCAGTCTGTATCGAGTGCCTCCCCCATAGTTGAAAGAATTACAGGGCCAAAATCAAGGGACGTTCGAGCCAAAATGCCTGGACACACGAAGTTTGAAGCAATTTAAGTCAAAGGAAGAGGGAAAGACTGATTCTGGGAGAGAGTTCCAGAGCTCAGCAGTTGAATAGAAGAAAGTCTGAGAATACCGTTTCACTCTTGGGTTGGAGAGTTGCACAGAGTAGTGGTGGGATTGTGTTGCAAGACGGGTACTATGTACCCTACGTAGAAGAGGTGGTATACACTGGGAAAGCTCTGAGGAACATTGATTATTGTAGTAGCGATAGAATAGCGAGAGAGATGCAACATTGCGGCGAAGAGAGAGAGATTGCAGAGAGTTGGTGAGTGGGTGGGAGTTAATGATACGAAAGGCTTTCCTTTCTACTTTGTCTAGGAGTGCGGTGTGATAGGATCCTCCCCACACATGTGAACAATACTCAATACAAGGACGCACTGTGCCCCTGTACAGAGCAAGAAGCTGTGCAGGGGTAAAGAACCCCTTAAGGCGGTTGAGCACACCCAGCTTCTGGGAGGCTGCCTTAGCAAGACTGGTAATATTGTCCTTCCAAGTGAGAGCAGAAGAAAAAGAGACACCGAGAATATTGAGAGAAGATGAAGGATTGATTTTTGTATTGTTGAATTGTAAAGGATAGTCCTCTGGGAGTTCTGAACGGGTAGTAAGATGAAGAAATTGGGTTTTGGAAGCATTAAAGGTAACAAGGTTTTCTCTGCCCCAATTGGAAATAGTAGTTAGATCAGAAGATAAGTGTTGCATGGCTTCATTATGTTTGTCTTTGAGGAATTGCTAGCTGGGGCGTTCAGGAAAACTAATTGAGTAGTGTAAGGTAGAGTCGTATGCGTATGAATGGATGGGACTGGAGGTACAGTGAGTGTGAGAGAGGGAGGGAAACTAGATTGGCATCCATAATATGAAACATAAAACAGTCTATATATTACATGACGTCACCGAATAATAATATATGAATGGCAAATATGAGAATTCCGGGTCATAACTTTCTCCTTCGGTAATCTTTCCATCACACCAGATTTCACTCACTCTTCAAAAAACAATTATCCAGGGAAAAAGTTAGTCCACAAACTGGGTGGGGCTTTAATGTCTTGGAATCTTTTAGAAGTTGATTTCTTTAATTGGATTTTAAGCGAGTCATTTCTCTAATTAGCCTCTTGGACAACTAATCTAATCGGTGTTTTATTCTCTGTGTGTAAGTTCATATTTAACTCTTTCACTATGGATACGTGTTTTATATATTATTTTAATATAGGGGTTTATCATTAGACGATTGTAAGCAACTTAGGTATTACCTGCGGAAATAAAACAAATATTATTCGTAATTTTTGCTTTACCCTACTTGATTTTTAAATACCATTATAGATCTAACAAAATACTCTAGATTTAGCTTGAATGAAATATGAATGAAGCCATCATACTGATGGAAGTAACATATGGTAACTTTGTTAGTCATTACTTTTAAATAAACATCTTCATTGCCAACATAATCGAAATTGCTTGTTACCAAACCAGTTATTAAAGTACACATTATTTATGCCTCAAGCTAATGGAAATTGTCTAGGATTAACTGTTATTGATTGTAAAAGGTTTGTATGTACGTTTTGAAAATACTAAAAGTATACTGTATATTGTGCAGTGTACAACATGTAATAATAAAAGTATACTGTATATTGTGCAGTGTACAACATGTAATTTATACTGTATATTGTGCAGTGTACAACATGTAATTTATATTGGATTGTGTAATATATCACTTAATTGTTGTATCTTTAATCATTATTTACATTTTGGTGACCGTTATTTTTAAAGGGTATGAAAAGGGGGTAAATCATATCATTGGGCATAGCGATAGTGCTTTACCTTTTATTTTATTTTATTTATTTGTATTTATTCACATAATCGATTAAGAGACTTATTTGTTGGGTTATAATTTCCTCAAGGAAATTTTACAAAGTTAGAAGAGTGAGTTTAATACTGGAAGAATCTTTAGCCATTAAACAAAAATGAAAACTATCTAAATTAACCCTCTGCCAAGCACAAATTTGTCCTAAGTTTAATCAAATCGTCAAAAATAAAAATTACAGCCTTCATATAGCGTCATCACTGAAGGGCTTGGCTTAAGGGGGCATTGGTTGATATTTTGGACCCCCTTCTCCCTCAAGTTTAACCCCATTAGTTTTGAGACTTTAAGACGTTCGATCCATTAGTTTGGCAATTTTAACATCTTTTGCCCCATTTCGTTGTCAATTTTAAGACCTTTCGTGCCATTTAGGTGTCGATTTTTTCCTGGCGAGCGATAGAGCCTGTAATTTTAAAAGGCCGAAGGCCTTTTTCTACCGAAAAATGTACACATTTATTTTGAAAGGGTGTCTAGGGGGTGTCATTTTAGGCTTGATGGAGGTCTAGCGAGGAAACTAAAAAATAAATAAATAAATAAATAAATATATAGTCCATATAACCTAGCACTATCCCCTTAACTCTCAAAGACTCCTCGCTCCGTCACTTTTAATTTACTCAACTTACTCCCGTACCTTTTTTCCAACTTGGGTATATTTGTCGAAGTTTGTAATGCTGATGGACTGCTACTTTGATCCATTAGTAGGTGCTGAGAGAGAGAGAGAGAGAGATATAATTACGTAATATTTAAACAAAAATGAGACTGGGAATCAAGAAAGACGATGTGTGTGTGTGTAAATGATAATAAAAATAATAATAATAATAATAATATTAATAATAATAATAAACGGTGTATTGATAATTGAAGCCATTGGTTGAACATGTATGGAGGAACAGTTTGTTTTGCTTAACTCTAACTTATATTAATTTATAAGACCAAAGCAAGAGATTACAGAAGAGCTATTTGACTAGTTAAATATTATGTACTAGGTTTGCAGATGATTTTCGAGTTGAGATAATAATTGTACATTTCAAAAGGGTTTTCTGAAAGCTTGTGAGGTGATTTACTGACTTTGTTTACTGTGTATCTAGGATAGAACTGACATATCTCGTATGACTCTGTTTACTGTTTGTCTAGGGTAGTTTTTCTACTCGGTTTCTGTGCTATATTCACTGTTCACTTAAAATATGGTACTTTTGTAGGGTAAACCAAACTGATGAGGTATAATTTTCAAGATTTTCTAAGATCTGTATTATAGAAAGCTGGTGTTTACACTAGCGCGTTTTCCGGCAGTTCTCAGGAGCAAGCTAGATTTATTCAATTATATATAATATAATGTATTTACTATTTATTATTGCTTTTTAAATTGCTTACTCATATTTGTATCTCTCCTGTATTGTTTTGAGGCTAATTTGCGTTAGGAGCGGAAACTTGACCGAAGGTAGATTGTTAAGTGTCTTACGTGTTTACGTAACTTAAAATATGAAGTTGTCTGACTACAGTTGCCGGTGAAAGTTGACGGAAACGGAGCTCGTGTGACACTGCCTTCCCACTGTGTACTGTAGGTGGGTTTGACACTAGATATGGAAAAACGTAATATATGATTAGTCGCACACTAGTGATTGCTTATGGTTTGTCTTACTGTTGGTTGATTAGGTTCACGATATACAGTAGGTGATGGGACTTGCTTGATATCTTGTGGTTCTCGCACGTATAGGGGTGATGGTATTATGATGCCGGATACCTCTCCTGGGAGGGGGGTAGCAAGTCGTGAAAGCTGGGGTTGGTGATTAGGTTCTGACCGAACTTCAGTGTGAGTTTTCTGTGTCTGCTAGATAGCGTGTCTAACCCCAGGGACCGTAGCGCTTCCGGGTAGTGTGTGTATCAGAGTCCTAGAATGATCCTGCAAGCTCTTTTCTGCACGTTTTCGAGTTGTTCTTTCTGTGTTGTTGTTAGTGATTAGGTCCATGCTGGGCAGGCATAAGTGAGTTTGGGCAGAATGAACAGCTTGTACACGTGCCGCTCTGTGTGTGTGTATGTGTGTGTGTGTGTGTGTGTGTGTGTGTGTGTGTGTGTGTGTGTGTTTGAGAGAGAGAGAGAAAGGAAGAGTAAGAAAGCCACTGCGAAAGAGAAGAAAGTAGAAAGTTAAAGTCTTAAGTCAATTAAGAGAACGCGAGAAGGAAACTCATACATGCTGACAAATAGAAAGACAGACTGATAAATAGACAGGCAGACAGACAGACAGACAAATATACAGACAGACACATTTACAGACTGACAACTAGAGAGACACAGACAAATACAGACAGTCACACAAAGAGACAAACAGAAAGATAAATAGACAACCAGACAACTAGACAGGCAGACAAATAGAAAGACAGACATACTAATAGAAAGACAGACTAATAGCCAGACAGACTGAGAGACAGACAGGAAAATATACAGACAGACAAATAGATAGACAGTTAGATACCCAGACAGAGAGACAAACTTATACCAATCTAAGAATAGACAGTTACACTAGAATAACCTACACAGAGACAAGTTAAGCATAAATGATAGATATATATATAAACAGGCAATAAATACATATCATAAGACAGAACTAGATTAATAAACCCACAAAGAGCGACTAATAAACTGACAGACAGACATACACGAGCACATTAGCTAATAAACATACAAGAAAAATACCAATGAAAGAAAAAACACGTATCGTTCGGCATTCGATGGCACGTTATTATACGGCGATTTTTTTGAAGTTTAGGAAGGATTTATAGGAATTAAAGGGGTAAAACCGATCTCAATTAACCCCTTGAATTACCATAGGTCTTTCCCAAGTTTAGTTAAATCGTTTAAGCATAGCCAGAATGAAAGGAAGTAAGATTTTTCGTGTACTGAAAGGATTAATAATGAAATAAAAAGATAGCTTAACTTTCTAAATCCAACAGGTCCTTCCCAAGTTGAATGAAATCGTCTAATCATAACCATAATGAAAGGAAAGCGGTGGCCTCCTATACTAAAAGGATTGATAATGGAGTAAACTTATAATGGATCAATTTACTCAGATTTGCTGTGTGAGGGAGTGAGAATAGCGAGAACAATAAATAGATAAAAATACAAATAAATCGCGAGCCATGGCATAGTCAGTAGAGCGTCGGTTGCTGATCAAAGGGTCGGCGGCTCGAGCCCACACTGTCAAAATGTTATAGGTAAATGTCAAGCCTGGGCAAATTGACCTAGCGATTCGTGACAAACGCCTAATGTTCATGGCCACCCCTTCTCGGCAACTACGGTGTATATATATGTAAAAAAAAAATAAAAATAAAAAATAAAAAAAATAACATGAGGCTATCTATCTATCTATATAATATATAGATAGATAGATGGCCTCATGGTATTTTTTTTTTATTTTTTTATTTTTGTTGACATATATACGCCGTATATATGGTACTTTATATATTTGCCCCCCCCCCCCCCCAAAAAAAAGGAAAAGTGGGGATTGGGCCTGAGTATTATATTATATTATATACTCAGGCCCAATTCCATTTTTTCCCTTTTTTTTGGGGGGGTGGGGAGGCCAAATATATATATATGATAGTACCATTCTCGAGCATTACAAGGCGAGAAGCACGGCCTCCAGACAGATAACCAGACAGGGGAAATGCTTGGACAGAATCATGCGAAAAGAGAGACAGAGACAGACGAATTCTAATATTTAATTAAGCTGGTGTCACATTTAGCGGTGGATGTATCGGAGCCACAGTATCCGAGTCATAAAGTAGCTAAAATCGGTCTACTATATCTGACAATTTTCTCTTACATTATGACTGTATTTCGTATTTTAGAGCTCCTTAATATACGAATAAACAATAAAAATCAATCAAAATACATGAACATTTGTAGCGGATTCAAGACTCCGATATCTATAGCCGATATACTTAATCGTGTGACCCCGGCTTACTAACTAGTTCAGTATATATTTATCAGACGATATTATTTAGCTTAGGAGGGAGTTGTGGGAGAGTGAGGGATGATTCTGATTTTCTTTATCCTTTTGATTTCTAGAGATCTTCCTAGACTGAATAATATCGTCTAATGATAGCCAGTTTCAGCTGCTAAAATGCCTCATAATCCTCAAGGAGATACACAAATGGTCGAAACTACTGTATATTGGAATGTTGTGTGTGTGTGTGTGTTTGTGTTTTATAATTGGTAAGATAAAATATACCGTGACAACCGTGATAAAACAAAAAGTGAGTGATAGACATGCAAACAGAGAAAGAGAGAGATAGGGGGAGGGAGAAAGAAGGACAATTAGTGTGTGTGTGTGTGTGTGAGAGAGAGAGAGAGAGAGAGAGAGAGAGAGAGAGAGAGAGAGAGAGAGAGAGAGATAGGGGGGGGGAGAAAGAAGGAAAAATAGTGTGTGTGAGAGAGAGAGAGATAGGAGGGGGGGAGAAAGAAGGAAAAATAGCGTGTGTGTGTGTGTGTGTGTGTGTGAGAGAGAGATAGAATGTGAGAGAGAGCCAGCTGTCTTGCCGCCACCCGCTCCAGCGCTGACAGCCGTAAATAATAATAATCTAATAACATAAAAAACTTTCCCCTTCCTCCCTTTCTCTATGACACGCTCTCTCTCTCTCTCTCTCTCTCTCTCTCTCTCTCTCTCTCTCTCTCTCTCTCTCTCTCTCTCTCACACACATTTGTTTCACACACTTTTCCTTTCCTCTCTCCCCCACTCTCTCTCTCTCTTTCTTTCTCTCTCTCTCGCTCTCTCTCTCTCTCTCTCTCTCTCTCTCTCTCTCTCTCTCTCTCTCTCTCTCTCTCTTACTGTTTCTCACATTCGTTTCTCACACCCGTTTCTCACACATTTCCTTCTCTCTCTCTCTCTCTCTCTCTCTCTCTCTCTCTCTCTCTCTCTCTCTCTCTCTCTCTCTCTCTCTCTCTCTCTCTCTCCCGTGTAATTTTCCCTCAACTCTATTATTTTTCATACGTTCGACCATTTCTCTCTCTTTCTCTCTTGCGTAAATCTCCCTCCGTATTTATCTGTCTATTTATCTATCTACTTCTGTATCTAGTTTTTCCTCGTTCATCCAGTCTTTCATTCCATCATAAATTTGTTCACACATTATTCACATTCTATATATCTCTTTCATTTATTTGTTCACACATTATTCACAGTCTATATATCTCTTTAATTTTGTTAATTGTTATGTACATATTTTTGCATCTGTTTTGTTTATCTCTATATCTATCTATCTTTATATGTATATATATATATATATATATATATATTTTATATACAGTATATGCTTAGTTATCTATAACCATGTAAAGTAAATAATCTGTATCTGTTTATATCTATCTAGTTATCTATCTATCACTATATATCTATCTATATATAGCTGGTGATCTATCTATCTATTCGTCTAGGCCTCCATCTTATAGCCCTCAACTCTATACTTTATGATATCCCCTTTCCATAAATCTCCCTTCTTCCCTTCCTGCCCTCCCTCCCTCCCTTTCCTCCCCTCCCTCATATTCCCTTCCCTCCTTCCCTCCCTCCTTCATCCCTCGTTCCTCATATAAAAGCTCTGTCCATCTGTTTTAAAGGGGAGGTTGTCGATTTTTCTGGACACCCTTTTCCCTCATGTTTAGCATATTTTGAGACCGTTCGCCCTATTTCTTTGTCATTATTAAGAATGTTCATGCCATTTAGGTGTCGATTTTTTCTTAGCGAGCGAAAGCGAGCCTGTCATTTTAGAAGGAAACGGCCTTCGGCCGGGACATTTTTCTACCGAAAAATGTACAACATTATCTTGAAAGGGGGTCTAGGGGGTGTATTTTTAAGCTTGATGGAGGTCTACCGAGGAAACTCCAAAATAGAATAATCGATAACTATAGGATAATCGATAACTATTGAATAATCGATAACTATAGAATAATCGATAACTATTGAATAATCGATAACTATAGAATAATCGATAACTATTGAATAATCGATAACTATAGAATAATCGATAAACTATTGAATAATCGATAACTATAGAATAATCGATAACTATTGAATAATCGATAACTATAGAATAATCGATAACTATTGAATAATCGATAACTATAGAATAATCGATAACTATATACTGTAGACCCAAGACCAAGCACTACCCCCTTACCAATGGAATATATCGTTAACTGTGAAACAAACAAACTATTAACCCCTTATGTACAGGCGACGTCTTTTTAATTGTATTCTAGCTATATTAAAAGGATTGTGTGCAGTTTAAGAATGATCTGTGGTAGAGAAAAGAGTCAAGTGAGATAGTTCGAAGCCTATTAATTGCTGGAAACCCTTTTAAAATTGAATAAAGTCGTCTAACAGTATTAAGCAGATTAAAGTAAAAAAAAAACTATTGCCGGTACAGAAGGGGTTAATACAAAGGATTGGCGTATTTATTTCCTTAACCCCTTCTGTACCGGTGACGTCTTATTCATTTGATTGCAGTTATATTTAGACGATTTTATGAAGTATAGGAAGGATCTATGGTAGCTAAAATTATTAATTGATAATTATAGTCTGTAGCCTTTTAATGGGTAGACGTCCTTCCTAAGCTGAAAATAATCGTCTAATAATTGCCAGACTATAATGGAAAGTACATCACCGGTACAGAAGGGGATAATTGTTCATCTTTCTATTATTCGTTTTAGTTTTCTCCGTAAACCTCCATCAAGCTTAAGGGGGGTGACCTGTTTTTGTTCTGTCCTTTTCTATCTTTCTCTGGCTTGTATCTATTTGGCTCCATTCAGCCTACTGTTTTAAGACATTTATCCCCATCCAGGTGTCAATGTTTTACTGGTGAGCGGTAGCGAGCCAGCATATTTTATATTTTTGTTTGACAGCAGGCTAAATTTGTACATTTTTCGATAGAAAAATGTCTCCGGCGAAGCCGGATTTCTTCATATAATGCTGGCTCGCTATCGCTCGCCAGGAAGAAATCGACACCTAGATGGGGATAAAACGTCTTAAAATAGTTGGCTGAATGGGGCCGAATGGATACAAGCCAGAGAAAGAGAAAAAAAGGACAGAAATAAAAAAAAGCAGGTCACCCCCCTTAAAGCAACACCCCAAAACCCCCCTTCACGATCAATTTGTAAAAAAAATCATGGAAAAATTTCCAGGCTGGAGGTCGGTTACCACTATATTACAGGCTCGCTCTCGCTCGCCAGGAAAATAATCGACACCTAAGTTGTATGAAAGGTCTTAATATTGATATAGACATGGGGTGAAAGGTGTTGAAATCGCCAAACTAATGGAATGATTGTCTAACTATCTCAACACGAATATGCTGAACATGAAGGAGAAGGGGGTCCGTAAAAGGGGACTACCTCCCCCCTAATAGACTACAAATGGGGGTTCGTCATTAGTGGTGAAGCTCATTATGATGGTGATGTACAGTCGGCCTAATAAGTGATGTCTCGGTACTAATTATGTTTTGATCAATAATTGCTATCAGCACTATTTACTCATAATTTCTTCTTTTGGAGTGGGATATACAAACATGTTCCAACACATACCCACCCTACTTAACATCCGACAGAAATAAATACAGCACAGAGCGAGCCAAACGTAATGACAGCTGAGACATGACTTATTAGCGCCACTGTACAGGGGTATATCCTGAGGCTCTCTTCCGGTATGGCCATCATTTATATCATGAGCTGTATTATAAATACTGGTATGCATTGTAGTATAGTATATTCTCAATCCTATACTGTATACGTAACCATAACTGGTGCGACGTTGGGGGGAGGGGTTGAGTTTATTTATTTATTATTATTATTATTATTATTATTATTATTATTATTATCATTATTAGTAGTAGTAGTAGTATTTTGTGCTATTTATTTTGTATTTGTTTGCCACTTTCGATGCACCTTAGACTCAAAGGTAAATATGTACATTATTCCATAGAAAAACGTCCTGGCCAAGAGCCGGTTTCTCATAAATTGAAGGCTCGAAGCCGCTTGCCTAAAAAAAAATGCTTAAAACCTATTCTGGCACGCCATTAGTATGCATGCCAAGTATGGACTCTACTTCTTGAAAACTGATGGAGTTGGGGGGTGGTTCTGCGCCCTCCCCCCCCCCCCCCTTCCCCCGGGGGGTGAGCGTACAACAAATTGATTTGCTTGAAACCTAATCTGGCACCACCTTAGTATGCATGCCAAGTATGGGCACTCCATCTTGAAAACTGAGGAAGTTCCCCAACCCCCGGCCCCTGCTTAAAACCTTTTCTGGCACCCCCTTAGTATGCATGTCATGTATGGGCTCTCCATCTTGAAAACTGAGGGAGTAGTTCGTGAACAAACAGACAGACTCACAGAAAGTGCCCATTATATTGTAGATTCTTAACCTTACCTAACCCTAACTGGTGTGACTTTATTTATTATTTATAGATACATAATTTCTTATTTGTATATAGGCCCTTTTTTTTTTTTTTTTTTTTTTTTTTTTTTTTTTTGAGGGAGGGGGGGGGGGATTGGATTATATCTGATTTATCATGGAGGATATTCCACGTCCGATGTGTTATATTCTACAGAGTTAGGTCAATAGTGGTGAACCTCATTATGTTATTGATGTACAGAGGTATATCCTGAGGCTCGGTTCTGGGACCTGTATTGCCATTATTTATATCGGGAGCTATAGAGGGATATTGTCACTTTAAGGGTGTTCTTCTGCACCCCTTTCTCCCTCACGTTTAGCCCATTAGTTTTGAGGTTTTAAGACTTTCGCCACGTTAGTTTGACGATTTTAAGACCTTTCGCCCCATTTTTGTCAATTTTACAATCTTTGTGTCCTTTAGGGGCAAATCTTTTCCTGGCGAGCGATAGCGAACCTGCAATTTAGGAAGAACCGACCTTCGGCCGGGACATTATTTTTATCGAACAATGTACAAATATGTTTCGTAGGGGTGTCTTGGGGGTATTTTTAAAGTTTGATGGAGGTCTAGGGAGGAAACTACAAACCTCCTGTGAAGGCTGCCTAAGTTAGATTCTCACCATAGGCCTATATATTTGTCATCTTGATATATACATGGAGTATAGTGATTCCTTCATGGCCACCCACACTCTCTCTCTCTCTTTCTCTCTCTCTCTCTATCTATCTATATATTTATCTATCTATCTCTCTATCTCTTATCTCTCTCTCTTTCTCTCTCTCTCTATATATCTATATATTTATCTATCTATCTCTCTATCTCTTATCTCTCTCTCTCTCTCTCTCTCTCTCTCTCTCTCTCATCTATCTATCTATCTATCTATCTATCTATCTATCTATCTATCTATCTATCTATCTATCTATCTATCTATCTATCTATCTATCTATCTATCTATATATATATATATATATATATATATATATATATACTTGGTGTTGATTTGTGTATTTCCTATTGTTTCTTTTAAAACTCTTTTCCTTGCTTTCCTATATTCTCTATATTCTTCTTTTTCTCGTGCCCCCTCCCCTCTTCCTGTTACACCTTCTTCCTTTTTCCCGTGCCCCCTCCCCCCTCCCTGATCCCCTTCTTCCTTTCCCCGTACCCCTTCCCCCTCCCTTATTCTTGATCCCCTTTTTCCTTTTTCCCGTGCCCCCTCCCCGATCTCCTTCTTCCTTTTTCCGTCCCCCCTCCCCCCTCCCTTCTTCTTGATCCCCTTCTTCCTTTTTCCCGTGCCCCCTCTCCCCTCCTGATCCCCTTCTTCCTTTTCCCGTACCCCTCCCCCCTCCCTTCTTCTTGATCCCTTCTTCCTTTTTTCCCGTACCCCCTCCCCCCTTCCTGTTCGCTTCTTCCTTTTCCCGTGCCCCCTCCTCTCTTCTTCCTGTTCCTTCTTCCTTTTTCCGTACCCCTCCCCCCTCCCCTCTTCCTGTTACACCTTCTTCCTTTTTCCCTCCTCCCTTTCCTACCCTCTCACTTCCCTCCCTCCCTCCACCCATCCATGTCTCGCTTCCTCACCCCTCCTCCTTTCCCTACCGTCTCTCCCTCCTTCCCTCAAGCCATCCATGTCTCCCTTCCTCACCCCTCCTCCTTTCCCTACCGTCTCTCCCTCCTTCCCTCCACCCATCCATGTCTCCCTTCCTCACCCCTCCTGCCGTCCCTACCGTCTCTCCCTCCCTCCCTCCCTCCATGTCTCCCTTCCTCACCCCTCCTCCTTTCCCTACCGTCTCTCCCTCCTTCCCTCCAGCCATCCATGCCTCCTTTCCCTACCGTCTCTCCCTCCTTCCCTCCAGCCATCCATGTCTCCCTTCCTCACCCCTCCTCCCTTCCCTACCGTTTTCCTTCCCTGCCTTCAGCCATCCATGCCTCCCTTCCTCACCCATCCTCCTTCCCCTACCGTCTCTTCCTTCTTCCCTCCATGTCTTTCTCACCCCTCCTCTCTTCCCTACAGTCTCTCCCTCCTTCCCGCCAGCCATCCATGTCTCCCTTCCTCACCCCTCCTCCCTTCCCTACCGTCTCCCTTCCCTCCCTAGCCCCGTCACTAAGCCTGCTGTCTCTTACACCAGCTGACAGGGCAAATAACGCGCTCCCGTTTCTTTCTTGGAAGTCTCAAGCTCGTTTTGTTTACTATACTCGAATTTATATCAGCTGACGGTAAATTGAATTCCTTAACAACTGATTTCTCGATTCTTAATGGAAAAGAATGATACTGCTATGTCTCAGTGTCATAGTATTGCCAACTTTTCATATGTATCAACATATTTCGCTACAAAATCTTAGTAATAGCTGAGATAGCAATTTACCATCAGCTGGAAAAATACAGATTAGAGTTTCTTGTGTTATCTAAAAATTACTGAGTAGCGCATCAATTTTGAGGGCATAATATTATATACTATGAGTATCATGTCCTCGTTGCCATGACCTTATAGGTTTATTGTAATGTTGATATTCTTGTGTACATAACTAAAGAAGCTTACGCCAATAAACTACTTTTGAATTTGAATTTGAATATATATTTTGGTTTCGTCTGTCTCTCTCTGCCCCTGTTTCTCTCCCGTTCTTGTTTTGTTTTTCTTTTTTTCTTTGTTGTAGGTCTGACCCTCTCTTTGCATACTAGTTTATTTCATTATTTTATCCGTATTTTGTCATTTGGTTTCGTCTTTCTCTCTCTTCCCCTTTTTCTTTCCCTCCCTTCCTTCGCAGTCACCTCTCTCCCTTCCGTGCCTTCTTCCTTTCCTCCCTTCAACCCTCTCCTCTTGTCCTTCACCTCCCCATCACCTCTCCCCCATCCTCCTTCCTACCACTCCTTCCCCTTCTCCCCTCCCTTCCTCCATACCTCCCTCTTGCCCCCACCCCCTAGTCCTGTCACCAAGCCTGCTGTCTCCTATACCAGCTGACAGCCCATACAATACATTCTCTCCTCTTTCGTATGTGGCTCACACTCTCTTTATAACACGTTATCTACTCTTTCTTATATGGCTCACACTATATATAACACGTTCTCTCCCCGTTATTATATGGCTCACACTTTGCTTTATAATATTTTCTCTCCCCTTTATTATATGGCTCACACTCTCTTTATTACACGCTCTCCCACCTTTCTTATATGGCTCACACTATATATATATAACACATTATCTCCCCTTTCTTATATGGCTCACACTATATATAACACATTATCTCCCCTTTCTTATATGTCTCACACTATATATAACAAATTCTCTCACCTTTCTTATATGGCTCACACTATATATAACACGTTCTCTCCCATTTCTTATATGGCTCACACTATATATAACACGTTCTCTCCAATTTCTTATATGGCTCACACTATATATAACATGTTCTCTCCACTTTCTTATATGGCTCACACTATATATAACATGTTCTCTCCACTTTCTTATATGGCTCACACTATATATAACATGTTCTCTCCACTTTCTTATATGGCTCACACGCTCTTTATAACACGTTCTCTCCACTTTCTTATATGGCTCACACGCTCTTTATAACATGTACTCTCCACTTTCTTATATGGCTCACACTATATATAACACGTTCTCTCCCATTTCTTATATGGCTCACACTATATATAACACGTTCTCTCCCATTTCTTATATGGCTCACACTGTATATAACACGTTCTCTCCACTTTCTTATATGACTCACACTATATATAACACGTTCTCTCCACTTTCTTATATGACTCACACTATATATAACACGTTCTCTCACCTTTCTTATATGGCTCACACTATATATAACACGTTCTCCCACCTTTCTTATATGGCTCACACTATACAGTATATATATAACACGTTCTCTCCCCTTTCTTATATGGCTCACACGCTCTTTATAACACGTTCTCTCCACTTTCTTATATGGCTCACACTATAATTATATAACACGTTCTCTCACCTTTCTTATATGGCTCACACTATATATAACACGTTCTCTCCCCTTTCTTACATGGCTCACACTCTTTATATATAACACGTTCTCTCACCTTTCTTATATGGCTCACACTATATACAGTATATAACACGTTATCTCACCTTTCTTATATGGCTCTCCCTCTCTTTATATAAAACACGTTCTCTCCCCTCTCTCATATGGCTCGCACTTTTTATTACTAGTTTGCTTCCTTATTGTACCACTGTTTCGTCTTCCGTTCCTGTCTTAAGGGGAGTCACCGGCTTTTTTTTATCTTTCTCTCCCTCTCTCTTTATATCCATTCGGTCCCATTTAGCCTACTGTTTTAAGACGTTTACCCCCATCCCGGTGTCAATATTCTCCTGGCGAGCGATAGCAAACCAGCATATAATATATATATATATTTTGTTTTGATAGCAAGCTAAATTTGTACATTTTTTGATGAAAAAAAAATCCGGCGAAGCCGGATTTCTCCATACAATGTTTGCTCGCTGTCGCTCGCCAGGAGGAAATCGACACCTGGATGGGGAAAACGTCTTAAAACAGTTGGCTGAATAGGCCGAATGGAAATGAGGCCAGGGAAAGAGAGAAAAGGATAGAAAGATAAAAAAACGGTGACCCCCCTTAATCCTTCCTAGCTCTCTCTTCCTGTTTCCTTTCCACCCTTCCTAGTGCCTTTCCCCCTCTTCCTCCCTCCCTCCCCTTCCTGCCCCCCCCCCCCCCCACCCTCTCTCCTTCCCACACACCCTAGCCCTGTCAGTAAGCCTATTGTTTCCTGAACCAACTGACAGTACAAATAACACTATACTGTTCCTTCCTTATATGGCTCACACTCTGTGTTTGTTTCCTATTGTCCTCTATCCTCTATAACTCAAAGATGGCTAGAGCTAATGAGCTGTAACTTTCCATGCCTATTCCCTAGGTTTTTTGTTTTTTTGTTTTTTGTTTATGTGAGTGAGGGAGACAAAAGGCAGAACTGCCTGTATCTGTATCAAGTGCCTCCCCCAGAGTTGAAAGAGTGGCAGGGCCAAAATCAAGGGACAAAATGCCTGGACACACCGAGTTTGAAGCAATTTAAGTCATAGGAAGAGGGAAAGACTGATTCTGGGAGAGTTTCAGAGCTCAGCAGTTGAATAGAAGAAAGACAGAAAAACTTTTCACTCTTGGGTTGGAGAGTTGCACAAAGTAGGGGTGGGATTGTGTTGCAAGACGGGTACCATGTACCCTACGTAGAGGAGGGTGCGTACGCACGTGACTTCCCAAATGGTAGAAGTGTTACCACGATTCCTCCAGTCGTTCGTTTTCGAGTTACAGAGGTTTGTGGTCAAGATTGTTTGGCCTAATGATGATGAACAGACTATAGTTCACCTAATTTTCTCTATCCTCCTTCCTTTCCTTCGTTATACCCCTCTTCTTTTTTCTTCCGTTTTTCATCCTTCCTACCCTTCTTCTCCCTTACCATCTTCCTTTCTCTCTCTCTCTCTCTCTCTCTCTCTCTCTCTCTCTCTCTCTCTCTCTCTCTCTCTCTCTCTCTCTCTCTCTCTCTCTTTTCTTGAATCCTCTCCGTCCCCCTTCTCCATTCCTACTTTCCGATCTCCCCAGGCACCCTATCCCACCCTGTTGAGTCCTGTCACTAAGCCTGCTGTCTCCTACACCAGCTGACAGCACAAATAGCACGTTCCTGTTCCTTTGATATATGGCTCGACACTCCTTATTGGCTTACACTATATACAGTTTATCTAAGCCCTTGAGGAATATGACGCATTTTATAGTATATTCTGGCTAGTATTAGATGATTATATTTAGTAAAGGAGGGATATGCCTGAGTCAAAGATGTTAATTGAGATTGACTTTACCCCTTTTATTGCTGGAGGTCTTTCCTAAGCTGTATACAATCGTTTAATAATAACCAGAATAAGCTGCCAAAACGCATCATAATCCTTAGGAGGTTAATTTACCTCGTTGTTTTTCTTCATTTCCCTCCATCCCTTCTTTCCTCAATTCTTCCTCTGTTTCCCTTCCTTTCTCCCCTTCCTTCTTCACCTGTTTCCCTTCCTTCTCACTTTCCTTCCTTCCTTCCCTCTTCCTCTGCTTCCCTTCCTTCTCGCCCTCCTTCCTTTCTTCCCTTCTTCCTCTGTTTCCCTTCCTTGTCACCTTCCTTCCTTCCCTCTTCCTGTTCTCCTTCCTTCTCACCTTCCTTCCTTCTTCCTCTGTTTTCCTTCCTTCTCACCTTCCTTCCTTCCTTCCCTTCTTCCTGTGTTTCCCTTCCATGTCACCTTCCTTCCTTTTTTCCCTTCTTCCTGTTTCCCTTCCTTCTTACCCTCCTTCCTTTCTTCCCTTCTTCCTCTGTTTCCCTTCCTTCTTATATTCCTTTCTTTCTTTCTTCCTTCCCTTGTTTACTCCCTCGTCCTTCTCAATATTTCATCCACAAACCTTCCCTCTCTTTTTTTGCCCTTACTTATCCACTGTTGTCTCTCAAATATATTTAATTTCGGCCTTTCTTTATTTCTAAAAAAATAACACATAGCCTTTCTTTTCTTTCTTTCTATATGTTGTTGTATTTCTTCTCAAAAATAGAATACGGTTGCTCCCATTCTCTTCACCACCTTTTTGTATTTATTATATTTTATTATATTTCGCTTTCATAATTATATAATGCTTTCCATTTATTTAATATAACTTTCTTTTAAGATGTTTGCTTCTCTTCAAAAACATAACTACTGTATGTCCTGCTCAATATGTGTTGGTTTTGTCGACTGTGAACGCGGAGAGAGCTGTGCGAAGGGATTAAGTGAGATTGAAATTGTACCTCTCATTGATAACTCAATTTTTAACCCTTTCAGCACCATGACGCCTTTTTACCTTTGATTATGGCTAAGATTTGATGATTGTATGCAGTTTAAGAAGGACTTATGTTACTAAGAAGGTTTATTAATTTATTTGTTTACCCATTGAAGTCATATAGGTAGATTTCAACCTAAAGAAATTCGTCGAATGGTTACCAGAATATGACGAATATTTGGTAATTGTGGTGAATGGGTTTAAGCTTATATACGGTAAGTGTAGTGTATGCATGTCTTTGATTTGCTTTATTCTGTTTTATTTTGTTTTGTGTTTGTTTGTTTTTCAACAATAGAATGCGGTCTCACTTATATCACCCCCCCCCCCCTTGTTTGAGTAATTTCACCTTATTCGCGAAAACACAAAAATATATTGCCGAAAGCTCCATTCTTTTTCTGGTTTGATTGAATTGGGTAGTAGAGGGAATGAAGATTCCGAGAGACAGAAACGAGCGAGGTACGTGGAGAGTAAGAGGGTGGTGAAGAGAGTAGTGAAGGAAAGTAAGAGAAGAGTAGATGAGGAATTTGGAAGGAATCTGAGTGTAAAATGGAGGGAGAGTAAGAAACTGTTCTGGAAAGAAGTCAAGAAAGTTAGGGAAGGTAGCAAGGGAAACAGTAAGGGTGTGAAAGATAGGAATGGGAGAATGCTAGCCGAGAAGCAAGAGAGAGTCGAAAGATGGAGGGAGTACTTCAGTGAGTTGCTAAATGAAAGGAATGAAGAGCCAGCAAACATAGCTGGATATGGTATGGGAGGGAGAAGAAGAGAAGTAGTGGAGGAGGAGGTGGGGATCAGGAGGTCAGAAGTGTGGGAAGCCATGAAAAGAGTGAAGTTGGGGAAAGCACCAGGAACAGATGGAGTGTGTGGGGAAATGTTGAGGTATGGTGGTGAGATAGTGATAGAATGGGTATGGAAAATGTGCAAACTAGCATGGGGGAAGGGGAGTGCACCCGATGACTGGAAGACTGGCATAATAGTCCCCCTATATAAGGGCAAAAGGGAAAGAGGTGTGTGGTAACCACCGAGGAATATGTCTTCTAAGCGTAGTAGGGAAGGTATACAGTAGGGTAGTGATTGAGAGAGTGAGAGTGAGAACGGAGAAATGGATAGGCGACGAGCAGGGAGGTTTTAGGAAGGGAAGAGGATGTGTAGATCAGATTTTTACCCTGAATTGTGTTGTGGAGAAGTATCTGGAGAAGAAACAAAAGGTATATGTTGCCTTTATGGACTTGGAGAAGGCCTATGACAGAGTGGATAGAGAAGGTTTGTGGAAAGTACTTAGAATATACGGAGTAGAGGGCAAGTTGCTGAAAGCAGTGAAGAGTATGTATGAGGGTGCAAAGGCGGCAGTACGTGTGGAAAGTGAGCAGAGCGAGTTCTTTGACCTGAATGTTGGTTTGAAACAGGGGTGTGTGATGTCCCCATGGTTGTTTACTGTATATATGGATGGAGTTATGAAAGAAATACTATCAAGAGCAGTGGATGTTGGTGTATCGCTGAAAAGGGAGGGAATTGAGTGGAAGCTACCTATACTGCTGTTTGCGGATGATACAGTTCTTATGAGTGATAATGAATGGGAGTTGCAGGGTCTGATAAATGAGTTTGGAACAGTGTGCGAAAAACGGAATTTGAAGGTAAATACGGGGAAGAGCAAGGTTATGGTCTTCGAAAGGGGTGAAGTCACAGAGTGTGAGGTGAAGCTGAACGGTCAGGCTATGGAGATCGTCAACTCTTTTAAGTATCTGGGCAGTGTGTTGAGTAAAGATGGGACTATGGATGAAGAGGTGCGGGAGAGGGTACAAACAGGGGAAGAGGGTTGTAGGAACGCTAAAAGCAGTAACAAGAAATAGGGTGGTCAGTATGGAAGTGAAGAAGTCCTTGCATGACAGTGTGGTAATCCCGACACTGACTTACGGAAGCGAAGCATGGACGTTGGTTGAGAGACTCAGACCAAGAGTGAGAGCAGTGGAAATGAATTACTTAAGGAGTGCGTGCGGAGTTACATGGAGGGATAGACAGACTAATGAGGAAGTAAGAAGGAGGTGTGTTGTGGAGGTAGATGTGCTGGAAAGTGTGAAAAGGAACAACTTGAGATGGTTCGGCCATATGGAACGTATGGAAAGCGAGAGAATGACTAAGAGGGTGTACGAGAGCGAGGTGGAGGGACAGAGGGGGAGAGGTAGACCGAATATGAGGTGGAAGGATGGAGTGAGGAACTACATGAACGAAGGCGGTGCTGGTTGGGGGGAGGGGCATCGACTGACTGGGGACAGAGGTGCATGGGGGCGGTTCGTTCGTGGCCACCCCTTCGGGGATCACGGCGTCGGGCAATAGATAGATAGATAGATTGAATTACGGTAGAAAGAAGGTGGTGATATCCGAAACAAAATAGGTTTGGCGTATGGGATCGAATCTTCTTGACAGCTGGTGGGAGTTTGCAAGCTGGAATACCAATAGTAAAAGCTAAAGATTACCTCTGTTGCCGTAATTATCATATATAACATGGTGATACCATGTTTATGAGCAAAGAGGATTTTATAAAGAAAGACCAAACTATATATTATTGTATGCCCGTACTGCCGAATGATTATTATGGGTATGAATATATTTTAGTGAAAGGATAGGAAAATGACACCCCTTACACCAATATGGCATATATATATATATATATATATATATATATATATATATATATATATATATATATATATATATTATTATTTTTTTTTTTTTTTTTTTTTTTTTTTTATAACTGAGTGAGGGATAGAAAAGGCAGAACTGCCTGTATCAAGTGCCTCCCCAGAGTTGAAAGAGTGACAGGGCCAAAATCAAGGGACGGTCGCGCCAAAATGCCTGGACATACGGATTTATGTTATTATACAGTCAGTAGATAAGTTTTCTTTTTTTTCCGGACACTCTTCTCTTCCATCTCTCGACATCAGCTTTAAATTATTCCTCTTTGACCTCTATGATTTTTCACATTTGACTTTTCATTTTCATTATGTTGCTCTATTATCGCTCGCTTCCTCCCCTATATATCCGGGTTTAAATATAAATTCACCTGTGCTCCCTCCCCTGTCTATGTGTCTATTTATCATCTGTCTTTCTGTCTATTTATCTGTCTGTGTGTTTGTCTATACATCTCTATGTTTGTCTGTCCACCTACCTCAGTCCATCTGCTCATCTGTATCAGTAGGCCAATCTCTCTCTCTCTCTCTCTCTCTCTCTCTCTCTCTCTCTCTCTCTCTCTCTCTCTCTCTCTCTCTCTCTCTCTCTCCTGACAAACACAGCCACCTAAGACGTGCCACTCCCCGACATCTTTATTGGAAGTGGCCCAGATTTAGGGACCCCGGGACACTATGCACAGTGAGGAGCGTCGGAATAAAGAGAGGAGCGTGGGAATAAAGGAAGGAGCCTGGGAATAAAGTGAGGACCCTGGGAATAAAGTGAGGAGCGTGTGAATAAAGGGAGGAGCATGGGAATAAAGTGAGGAGCGTGGGAATAAAGGGAGGAGCTTGGGAATAAAGCCAGGAGCGTGGGAATAAAGTCAGGAGCGTGGGAATAAGGGGAGGAGCGTGGGAATAAAGTGAGGAGCGTGGGAATAAAGTGAGGAGCTTGGGAATAAAGCCAGGAGCGTGGGAATAAAGCCAGGAGCGTGGGAATAAGGGGTGGAGCGTGGGAATGAGGGGAGGAGCGTGGGAATAAAGTGAAGAGTGTGAGAATAAAGTGAGGAGTGTGGGAATAAAGGGAGGAGCGTAGGAATAAAGTCAGGAGCGTGGGAATAAAGGGAGGAGCGTGGGAATAAAGTCAGGAGCGTGGGAATAAAGTCAGGAGCCTGGGAATAAAGTCAGGAGCGTGGGAATAAAGTCAGGAGCGTGGGAGTAAAGTAAGGAGCGTGGAAATAAAGGAAGGAGCGTGGGAATAAAGGGAGGAGTGTGGGAATAAAGGGAGTAGCATGGAAATAAAGGGGGGAGCGTGGGAATAAAGGGAGGAGCGTGGGAATAAAGTGAGGAGCGTGGGAATAAAGTTAGAAGCGTGGGAATAAAGGAAGGAGCGTGGGAATAAAGGAAGGAGCGTGGGAATAAAGATAGGAGCGTGGGAATAAAGGAAGGAGCGTGAGAATAAAGGAAGGAGCGTGGGAATAAAGGGAGGAGGGTGGGAATACAGTCAGGAGCAGCGTGGGAAAGGAGAGGACAAGAGGGGGAGTGTGAGAGAATAGTGGGGAGCGTGGATAAGGGAGGGGTGAGTAAAGTGGGAAATGTGGGAAAAGAGGAGAGTGTGGGAAAAGAGGAGAGTGTGGGAGAGAACTGGGGAGCGTGGGAAAAGGGAGGAGTATAGGATAAAGGTGGGGGGCATAGGAAAGAGGAGGAGTGTGGGACAAAAGTGGGAAGCGTTAGAAAATGAAGGGAAAATTGGGAAGTGTGGAAAAGGGAGGTGTGTAGGAGAAGAATAAGGGAGGGAAGAGGATGGGAACGAGAAGGGAAAGGTAGGTGTGTAGGAGAATAGTGGGGAGTGTGAGAAAGAAAGCGAGTGTGGGAGTAAAGTGGGGATTGTGAGAAAGGGACGAATGTGGGAAAGAAAATAGTGTGGGGGATAAGTGGGGAGTGTAGAAAAGCGGAAGAGTGTAGGAAAAATTGGGAGAATGAAAAAGGGGAACAGTGGATGAGAAAAGTGGAGAGTGTGGGAGAAGACTGGGGACCGTATGAAACGGGAGAGGGCTATGGGAAAATGGGAGAAAAGGCAAAGCAAATCGTAGGAGAATATAATAAAAAAAAAAATGGTAGAACAAGCCAAGCAAATCGTAGGAGAATAGACTTAAAAGGGTGGTATTGTTAACAACTCTTTCCTTTCCCAGCACTTGTTACCGAACGAAAACGGTGGAAATTAGTGGACATTTATGAAGGTAACGTCATCTTGCAAGTTGTTTCGTCCACTAACGGCGCTACGAAGGGAAAGAATTGTTTAAGATCTTAATACAAGTGTAAGTTGTACAGTGCAAAGTGAGAGGGGGTAGGCGGAGGACGGATGCGGGGTGGAGGGGGTGGGGATTAGTGTGTGTTGAGGGGATAGGAGTTGGGGGTATAGGGTTTGGAGAGTTAGGGTGGCTCGGGCATTACTGGGAGGGCGAGGTGTTACGGTCTTTTGGGATTTGGGGCGCTTTTCCCGTTAACTTTAATCGTCAAGACTGATATAGCAGCTTATTATTTAAGGGAGTATTTATCTGAACCCCTTCTCCTTCATATTTAGCCCCATTAGTTTTGAGATTTTACGACGTTCACCCCATTTCTTTGTCAATGTTTATACCTTTCGTGCCATTTAGGTGTCATTTTTTTTTCCTGGCGAACGATAGCAAGCCTGCAATTTAGGAGGAGCCAACCTTCGGCTGGGGCATTGCTTTACCGAAAAAATCACCGATTCATCTCGAAATGGGGTCTTGGGAGTATTTGTTTAAGATTAATAAAAGTCTAGGGAGCAAACATTAAACAAATTTGTTTTATTCAGATTAGGAAATGTATATGAAAGTCAGAGGGTAAATTGAGATGGTCTTTACCGTGTTAACTCCCACAGATTCTTCCTAAGCTGTATAAAATCGTATAATGATAGCCAGAACAAAATGTCAAAATGCGGCTTAATCCTCAAAAGGTTAAGAGCATTATGTTCAGGGCGAAAGTAAGAACTGGGTAATAAAAAACCCTCATGAGAATATATCAAAACGAAATAATAACGTCTAAATCAAAGTAGTAACGAAGAAACCTATCTAAGAGAACTCCGAAACAATCTGAGCATCATGGAAACACGAGAAAGGAGCGAACATGAAACGAAAGAGGCCACAATCTAGTCTCCTCCAGGCCCCATTCGCCAGTAGATTCGTGTAATGCTGTCTAGACCAGAAGACACCGAGGACTCAGGGGGGAAGGAGAGAGAGACCGAGGACTGAGGGGGGAAGGAGAGAGAGAGACCGAGGACTGGAGGGGGAAGGAGAGAAAGACCGAGGACTGAGGGGGAAAGGAGGGAGAGAGAGAGACCGAGGACAGCAATAAGCCAGTGAGTGTCTGCAGCGAGATGGAAACAAGGAGAGAAGAGAGAGAGAGAGACCCATATCCCCATATCGCGAAACGGGAGGAAGACCATCCGCGAGAGACGAGAATGAGACAGCACATCGAGACAGGGAGATATCAAGAGACAGGGATGATACAGCACAGCGAGACAGAGGAGAGATCGAGAGACATGAATGAGACAACAAATGAATGAGACAACACATGGAGACAGGGTAGAGATATCAAGAGACAAAAATTATACAGCACAGCGAGACATAATAGAGATCCAGAGACAAGAATGATACAGCACAGCGAGACTAGGGAGAAATCAAGAAACTAGAATGAAGCAGCACAGCGAGATAGGGGAGAGATCGAGGGACAAGAATAAGACAGCACAACGAGACTAGGTAGAGATAAGAGACAAAAATGAGACAGCACAGCGAGGTAGGGTAGAAGAGATCCAGACGAGAGATTTGGCAAACGGGGCACTTCGCTTCACGACCAATTCGCCTCACTACCATTCCCCTACAGTCAATTCGTCTCACGAACACTTCACCTTTATGCAAAGGCGCAACATTTGTGGGTGAAATTTAGAGTACAGTACTCATTTGTGTATTAGAAATATTGACAAGCAGATGTTTTTGCAGTTGCAGATTATATCTAATAGGGGGAAAGAGACTCGAAAAATATTGACATGAAGGGGCTATGAGGTGAAATAGCTGTAACACGGAGATATGATAGGGTGGGAAGGAAAGTCTCTGACAAACCCTAGGAGATAATATGTTTGTGGTCCCATTTGTAGAGATCCTAATAGTCTTTTGGGAAGGTATTGGCTTGGGGGGGGGGGGGGGGGGTGGCAGAGAGAGAGAGAAGGTATATTACGGTTTCCTGTTATTAATTTACTCTGAATTATTCCACATCAAAATGTACACACGCGGTAATAAGCTGTCATTTTCGAAGCTGTCTTGGGATGAACTGATGCTCCTTATTAATTCTAAGCAAATATATGCATTATGAGAGGTTCGTTTAAGGGGAGGCTTTTAGTTTGTTCCCTAGACCTTCATCAAGCTTATAATTACACCCCCTTGACCCTCTTTCAAGATAAATTTGTGCATTTTTCGGTAGAAAAATATCCCGGTCGAAGGCCGGTTCCTCTTAAATTGCAGGCTCGCTATCGCTTGCCAGGAAAACATTGACACCTAAATGGCACGAAAGGGCTTAAAATTGACAGAAATGGGGCGGAAGTTCTTAAAATCGCCAAACTAATGGGGCGAACGTCTTAAAATCTTATAAGCAATGGGGCTAAACATGAAGGAGAAAGGAGTTAAGAAAAATATCCCTCAAGTGGAAATCTCCCCTTAACCAATTCGAGGCTTCAAAATGAATCAGAATAATTGTGTGCGACTGTACTTCACATATCAGTTGTTGTTGTTGTTGTTCCCCAAGCTGCCTGGCCGAACAGCCCCAAGGCCCCGAGCAAGGCCAAGGCCATAACCAAGCGCCCCCACAGAACCCTCCCTGCCGACCACAATAAAGCCTGGGTGACCCAAGCCACTCCATGGCTGGGAGCTGAGGAGGGTGCGGAAATGCCCGGGAAACCAAAGCCCCACCCAGGGCCCTGTGCCCCTCAGCAATTATGAAGAGGAAGTTGAGGGGCAAAGGAAAAATGTGACGCTTTGGCTTCCAATCTGCCAATTTCTAGGTAGGCAGATTGGGAGGTCAATCCACGAAAGAGACGCCGTCACTTGAGATCTAGAAAATATATAAGTAAAAGGAACAGTCAGAGTAAGCTATGGGTATGGCAGAGGTCGCTCAGTTCTCACTCTGATAGACCAGCCCATCACCACTCACATATCAGTATAAATAAAGACCATCAGAAGTTATGTTAATGTATCTGGAGTTAATAGGATAAAAGACCTTGTGTACAGCCACTCATCAAAATTTGTGGACCTCCTGTATTATCTTTATACTGATATAACCATTGGGATTGACTTGTACATGTAATTTGCTATACATACAATTACATGCATTGTTTTATTATTAATGTACGGTATATAAAGTTACATTAAATAATCAGATTATATATGTTATAGGGAATCTTTGTAGCCAGGGATTGCACGAAATCCTTAATGAATCTGTGGGGGGAAATAAGGACTAAGCTTATAATTCTAAGTTATTTTTATTTCAAGCTACATTTCATGATTTGATGTGTTAGGCTACTTTCAAATTAGCTAAGCTAGGTATATTTATGATCATTGTCAACGTCATTATCCATATATTAACAATTTTGTTACATTGTTTTTATGTAATGAACAAGCATTGCAAAGTATCGAAGGCCTCCGTCGAGCGTTGTCAACCACCCAGCCTGTCCAAACCCTTCTCCTTCCTAGTCTCTCTTCCCCCTGACGACTCTTTCGACTGATCCAGTCCAACAATTAGAAGAACAACAACTGACACAAGAGTCATACGAGCGAAAATAACCCTCTCGTTCATTTACGATAGAGGCAAAAATACGAGATATCCACATTATTTTCCCCCAGTGCCTATACAAACTGACCCAAGAATAAAAGTTGCTGGGGTTGGCGAGGAACGGACGGAGCGGGACTGATTACTTCCACCAGAGTTTCTTTGCTGGGATTGAAAAGCTCGGTGGCCGGGACTCTCAGTTCCTTGCTGCCCTCTCTCTCTCTCTCTCCTGTCGGCTGTATCAAGAAGCGTATCAGGAATCTTGGTTGGGAGGGAGGGAGAGATTGTGTGTGTGTGTGTGTGTGCGTGTGCGTGTGCGTGTGCGTGTGCGTGTGCGTGTGCGTGTGTGTGTGTGCTGTGTGCTGTGCGTGTGTGTGTGTGTGTGTGTGAGAGAGAGGGGGGGGGGGCGATGTGGAGACTATTTGTGTGTGAATGGGAAGGAGGGATGGTTTGTGTGAGTGTTTGAGTGCCAGTTTCTTGCTGCCCTCTCTCATCTGGTATACCAAGAAGTGTATCGGGGATCTTGGTGGGGAGGGAAAAGATTGAGTGGGTGTGGGTGTGCGGATTCTGAGAGAGAGAGAGAGAGAGAGAGAGACTAGTAGTAGTAGTAGTAGTAGTACAAACTCTAATTTTATTTTAACCTGGCGGAATGCTTAATCCCCTAGCAGTTGATCTATCAATACTTCATGGCAAAATAGGAAACTGTTATGTCTAATATTCTATTCATCATATTATAGACAGGTTTTTACAATTAACACCATATTAGGTCTTAAAAACTTTGTAATAGCTGAGTAATTAAGGAGGGATGGACTGGTTTTTGTGGTCCTCTTCTCCCTCGAGTTTAGCCCCAATGGTATTTAGATTTCATGACGTTCGGCCCATTAGTTTGGCGATTTTAATACTTTACTCCTCATTTCTTTGTCAATATTAAGACCTTTCGTGCCATTTAAGTGTCGATTTTGTTTCCTGGCGAGCGATAGCAAACCTGTAATTTTATGAGCAACCGGCCTTCGGCCGGGACATTGTTCCTTTCTCATCAGGTCTACCAAGAAGTGGATCAGGCGTCTTGGTTGGGAGGGGGGAATTGTGTTTATGGGTAGGTGGAAGGGATTTGTGGGTGGGTGTGCATGTGTGGGTTTGTGTTGGTCGGTGTGTGTTTGTAAGTAGGTGGCTGTAAATGTGTGTGTATCTGTGTATGCTGATGTGCCTGTCCTACTGGGGTGTTTGTTTTGTCTGTTTGGGTCAGTGTTTGGGTTGACAAGAAGGAGAGTGCTATATGTGTGTATGTGAGAGGATGTGTATGTGACTTTTGTTTTCTATATTCCAACTACTCCCTCTCGGGCAGAGGCTGAGAGCCTGTATATTCTTCCGCTGAATACGGTGAAGCACGTGGGGTCTTGTTCCAGTCTATGGAGTGAGACATGTGAAGCACCCACTTACGGCTCGAAGCAGCCCCATCTCTGGAGCTGCTCCGCCTCCGTGCTTCACTGTCTGATCCCCTAGACTCGGACCCTCACTCTCAGAACGCCACCTATTGAGCAATTAACTCACTAGGCATTCATATTTTTAATATGAGAATACTCATACAGTGCTATTTAATCAGGGAACAATGAGGGTATTTTATGGCGTTTCGGTGAGCTTTGTGGTAATGCACTGATACTAGGTACAGCACAAATTCCATCTTCCCATTGACATATCAGGATTCGAACCCGGGTCCATTGGATTACCAGTTCAGTGGTAAGACCACTCCACCACACCTCCCCTGAGGGTGGATAGTGTGTTTGTATTTGTCTGTTTGGGTATGTATGGACGAAAAGGAGAGTGATATATGTGTGTAAGCTACACAGATGATGTAACCTTGTAAGGAGGTGTTAGGATTGTGTTATGTAGTGTGAGTAGGTAGATGTAGTACTTGGTTGATTGAAGACTGGTAGATTCTGGTTGATTCTGGTAGATTCTGGTTTACCCTCCTTTACTTCTAAACTATTTAAGTAGTAATAATGCTGCCACCGTATCCCAAATTACCATAAATATAATATGTTGATACTTATAGGTAAATGGGTAATTATTAAGATCCTTTATACCAGCCACAGGATATTTATTCAGGAACAAAACTTGATATGCAGGAACAGTGTTTATATGCAGGAACTTGATAACTAACTTGATAATCTATCTTGAATGAAGTAGAAATATTAACAGGGAGTATTCCCCATATTGGGAGAATAACTCAATCCTGTATTGCTCGCTCCAAACCCCGTGTATAATTGTAATGTTAAGATTCAAATCACCTCAAAGCTCAAGTTAGCTTCCGGTCAAACTCACCCCTAGTAATAGCAACAGGACACACATCATAATATGACACAGCACTGAACTCAGTCAAAGCTAGCGATGATCTCATACGGTGTTGTACAGTCGCTTCCCAATAATCAGGTTCATTACTAATTCACTGCAAGTAATTACCTTAAAACTATATAAGAGGTGTAATAATATTTCGTACATAAAATCCCAAATATAATATGTAATATATTATGTGAGTATGTGTATGTGAGAGGATGTGTATGTGTATGGGAGGTGCGTGGTATAATATGCACTGCGCAGTATATAGCAACCTTAGTTCCTTGCTGGCGTCTCTCCTGCGGTTCCAAAACTCTCCACAACCAATCTCTCTCTCTCACTCTCTCTCTCTCTCTCTCTCTCTCTCTCTCTCTCTCTCTCTCTCTCTCTCTCTCTCAACTAACAGGTAGACAGCAACTAACGGGATAACTAGTGTTACTTTTGAACAGACTCCTGTCACTTCTGTAGGTACAGTCGCTCACAAAAAATCGTGGACAACACCTATTTATAAGTATGCAAGTAAACATCTTGAAACGAATTTATGAATATTTTGTGTTTGTACATTAATTACAAGATAATATATACTATTTATTGAAATGAAATTTCCATCCAAAAATAGACCCAGATAGTTATATTTGCATAACGATTAGCATAGTGGGTCCATAAATTTGTATAAGTGACTGTACACAGGGATCTGTTCTTGCTGCTGCTACCTGATTCTGATATGTTGATGACATAGTATTTGGGATGCTTAGCATGACCAAAATGTTTGTAAATTATATTAACCTTGGAATATATTTGAGCATTCTTAATAAAGGTAAATCAATTAATCGGGGATATGTATAGTCAGGGTGTTTTTTTTTTCACCTAGACTTAACAAAGGAGTACAAAGGAAATCAAGCAACAACAGGTCTAGTGACCCTTCTAGGCTGCTTGTCCTCCAAAACACTGAGGATCAAGTGTCCAAACAGTGGTTTAGAGTGGGTAAGGGAACATTGGAAAGGGAACTACTGCCTTGGAACTAATGTCCGTGGCAGGATTAGGAAGTTAGTAGGGGACAGATGGGTTATTAACTGAGGGGAGGATAAAATAAAGTTATTTATTTACAAACGCAGTCAGTCGCGGGTTTGATGCGAGATATTTGTCTATGTGAAGTTTAAATGAATCAACGGTGCTGCAGTCTATAACATCTCGGGGAAGCATATGCATATGCTCAGGCACATAACCCATAGCTGGGTGTGGCCGACTCGAGTCAGATCCCGAATTTGACAGATATTCATCTTTATTAAAATAAGCAGATATTATTTCTATTGGGTTTCAACCTGAGGACTAGGCTTTTCTAGATAACAATTCTTGATAATATCCTGAGTTCTTAAAATGCTAAATTGACTTGCCAATGAGGTTTATAAAAAAAAAAATAGAAGTATTATAAATACAACACGCAACCATGACTGAAATTCTACACTAGTATTTTCACACACTTTCACACGTAGATCTGCTCTACCAGCAACAAGTTTCCTTCTGAGGTAGTTCATAGATTTTGTAGATCATGAGTATATATATCTGGAATGCAAGCAAGTTCTTTGTGTTTATAACGATGTGTTGTTAAACCTATAACACACACACACACACATTTTCTCTCTCTCTCTCTCTCTCTCTCTCTCTCTCTCTCTCTCTCTCTCTCTCTCTCTCTCTCTCTCTCTCTCTCTCTCTCTCTCTCTCTCTCTCTCTCTCTCTCTCTCTCTCTCTCTCTCTCTCTCTCTCTCTCTCTCTCTCTCTCTCTCTCTCTCTCAGTGACCACAGGACTGGCGGTGACAGTCGAGTAAAGTCCCCTGCCACCACCATCTGCCTAATGCCACTCTTACCCCCTCCTAACCCCTCTTATATACCCTCTCATCCCTACCCCTTCTTACTACCCCATATCATCCCTCCCCCTCTCCTACCCCCCTCCTGCCCCTTCTTACTACCCCCTCTCATCTTCCCTTTCTTCCTACCCCCTCTCCCCCTCCTACCCCATCTTATATACCCCTATCACCCCCCCCCCCCCCTTCATCATACTACCCCCTCTCTTACCCCCCCACCTGCCCCCTCTTAATACCCCTCTCATCTCCCTTCCTACTACCCCCTCTCTCTTACCCCCCCCTTCTGCCCCCTCTTATAAACCCTCTCTTTCGTCCCTTCCTACTTCCCCCTCTCTCCTACCCCCTCCTGCCCCTTCTTATATACCCCTCTCATCTCCCTTCCTACTACCACCTCTCTTTTTCCCCCTCCTGCCCCTTCTTATATACCCCTCTCATCTCCCTTCCTACTACCGCCTCTCTTTTACCCCCTCCTGCCCCTTCTTATATACCCCTCTCATCTCCCTTCCTACTACCGCCTCTCTTTTACCCCCTCCTGCCCCTTCTTGTATACCCTCTCATCTCCCTTCCTACTACCGTCTCTCTTTTACCCCCTCCTGCCCCTTCTTATATACCCCTCTCATCTCCCTTCCTACTACCGCCTCTCTTTTACCCCCTCCTGCCCCTTCTTATATACCCCTCTCATCTCCCTTCCTACTACCGCCTCTCTTTTACCCCCTCCTGCCCCTTCTTATATACCCCTCTCATCTCCCTTCCTACTACCGCCTCTCTCTTACCCCCTCCTGCCCCTTCTTATATACCCCTCTCATCTCCCTTCCTACTACCGCCTCTCTCTTACCCCCTCCTGCCCCCTCTTATTTACCCCTCTCACCCCTTCCTACTACACTCTCTCTCTTACCCCCTCCTGCACCTTCTTACATACCCCTCTCACCCTCTTCCTACTACCCTCTCTCTCTTACCCGCCGCCTGCCCACTCGTATATACCCTCTCATCCGGCTTCATACTACCCCCTCTCATCCCTCCTTCTTCTTGCTACCCCCTCTCTCTTACTCCCTCCTTCTTCTTGCTACCCCCTCTCTCTTACTCCCTCCTGCCCCCTCTTATATACCCTCTCACTCCCCGTTCTTACTACCCCCTCTCATCCCTCCTTCTTCTTGCTACCCCCTCTCTCTTACTCCCTCCTGCCCCCTCTTATATCCCCTCTCACCCCCCATTTCTTACTACCCCTTCTCTCTTACCCGCCTCCTGCCCCCTCTTATATACCCTCTCATCCCCCTTCATACTACCCCCTCTCATCCCTCCTTCTTCTTGCTACCCCCTCTCTCTTACTCCCTCCTGCCCCCTCTTATATACCCTCTCACCCCCCATTTCTTACTACCCCTTCTCTCTTACCCGCCTCCTGCCCCCTATTGTATACTCCTTAGCCCCCTCCTGCCTCCTCCTATATACCCCTCTCACCCCCATTTCTTACTGCTGCCTCTTGTATACTACCTCTCTCTCTTTTTTCTTTTACCCCCTATTCTCCCCTACCTCTCTCACTGTCCCTTCCCTTCTAAGTATCCCCTCCCTCTTATGACCCCCTCGCAATAATGTCCCTCCTACCCTCCGTTTCACCATGCTATCGTACTACCTCTCATCTCTTTCAAACCCCTCTCTCTTTCCTCTCCTTCTTACTCTCATACTCCCCTCTCTTAATTCCCTTCTCTCTTCCCTCTCCTTCTTATACTCTCATACCCCCTCTCTTAACCCCCTTCTCTCTAACCCCTCTCTCTTCCCTCTCCTTCTTATACTCTCATAACCCCTCTCAACCCCCTTCTCTCTAACCCCCTCTCTCTTCCCTCTCCTTCTAATACTCTCATACTCCCCTCTCTCAACCCCCTTATTTCCTCTGCAAACCCTCTTCTTCCTTCTCCTTCTTATACTCTCATACCCCCCTCTCTCAACCCCCTTCTCTCTAACCCCTCTCTCTTCCCTCTCCTTCTTATACTCTCATAACCCCTCTCAACCCCCTTCTCTCTAACCCCCTCTCTCTTCCCTCTCCTTCTAATACTCTCATACTCCCCTCTCAACCCATTATTTCCTCTGCAAACCCTCTTCTTCCTTCTCCTTCTTATACTCTCATACCCCCCTCTCTCAACCCCCTTCTCTCTAACCCCTCTCTCTTCCCTCTCCTTCTTATACTCTCATAACCCCTCTCAACCCCCTTCTCTCTAACCCCCTCTCTCTTCCCTCTCCTTCTAATACTCTCATACTCCCCTCTCTCAACCCCCTTATTTCCTCTGCAAACCCTCTTCTTCCTTCTCCTTCTTATACTCTCATACCCCCCTCTCTCAACCCCCTTCTCTCTAAACCCCTCTCTTCCCTCTCCTTCTTATGCTTTCATGACCCCTCTCGAACCACTTCTCTCTAAGCCCCTCTGTGTTCACTCTCCTTGTAATACTCTCATACTCCCCTCTCTAAACCCCCCTATTTCCTCTGCAAAACCTCTTCTTCCTTCTCCTTCTTATACTCTCATACCCCCCTCTCTCAACCCCCTTCTCTCTAACCCCTCTCTCTTCCCTCTCCTTCTTATACTCTCATAACCCCTCTCAACCCCCTTCTCTCTAACCCCCCCTCTCTTCCCTCTCCTTCTATTACTCTCCTTCTCCCCTCTCTCAACCCCCTTATTTCCTCTGCAAACCCTTCTTTCTTCCTTCTCCTTCTTATACTCTCATACCCCCCTCTCTCAACCCCCTTCTCTCTAACCCCTCTCTTCCTCTCCTTCTTATACTCTCATAACTCCTCTCAACTCCCTTCTCTCTAACCCCCTCTCTCTTCCCTCTCCTTCTAATACTCTCATACTCCCCTCTCTCAACCCCCTTATTTCCTCAACAAACCCTCTTCTTCCTTCTCCTTCTTATACTCTCATACCCCCCTCTCTCAACCCCCTTCTCTCTAACCCCTCTTTCTGACCCCTCCGCTGCACCCTCCTTCTTCCTTACCTTGTGAAAACTCCCTCCTACCCCCCTTTTCAACCTCCTCCTCTCTCCCTCTGTTTTAGCCCCCTTCCCTCCCTGTTCTTCTTCTTATACACCCCTCTTGATATCCCCCTATTTCAACCCCCTCCTCTCTCCCCCTCCCCTACCCTCTCCTCCTTACTCTTATACCCCCTTTTAATATACTCCCCTATACCCCCACTCTCAACCCCCTCCTCTCTGACCCCTTCCATAATTTGCCCCCGCCCCTCCCCCCCCCTCCTTCTTCACCCCACCCCCCCACCTTTTCCTCCTCTTGTTATAGTCCCTCCTACCTATCTCCCCCCCCCTTCTCTCTTTTTATTCTCCTTTCCTCCCCCTTCTCTCCACTCACAGGCACACACAAACTTCCGTAAATTATGTACACACTCAGTCACAGTACCATCACACAAATATGTTGGCCTTATACTTCTATATTTATATAAAAATATATATTTATTTTTTATATCTATATACGGTATATATATATATATATATATAATTATATATATATATATTATGTATATATATATATATATGTATATAGATATATGTATATATATATATATATATATTTATATATACATCATATATATATATATATATACAGTATATATATATATATATATATATATATATATATATATATATATATATATAGAGAGAGAGAGAGAGAGAGAGAGAGAGAGAGAGAGAGAGAGAGATGGGGGGTGAGTAGATATAGGCCTACTATATAATCAATATAGACTCGTCAATCTTCACGGCTCCTTTACTTGGTCATGTTGATGAAGAGTGTAACTAACATAGTCTACCCTTTAGGCGCAACAATAGAGACAACATGGGCAATGATGAAAGGCACCAACGGATTACACTTCTATGTTGCATCAATAAACGAGAGGGTTCAGTCGAGCAAATATCTGTATAATTTGTGCAATCTTTGGGAGTAGTGTCGCATGCAATCATTACCATCACCAAACACGACATACTCAACCTACTCTCACCCACGTTCCCAGATTATTAAACTCCTTTCCTCAAATATATTGCTTTAAAACAGTTTGCGCTATAAATTATGTTGACCAAAGTTGCGAAATTATATATACTGCTGGTATTCAATAAAGGGGAGAGGGGGTTCTGACCCCCCTTCTACATCATCTTTAATCCCATTAGTTTTTAGATTTTAAGACATTCCCACATCAGCTTGGCGATTATAAAACCTTTTGTGCCATTTAGGTATTATGCTGGCGAGCGATAGCGAACCTACCATTAAGGAGGAACCGGCCTTTGGTCAGGACAGTTTTCTGCTAAAAAAATTTACAAACCTATCTCGAACGGGAGTCTTGGGGATATTTTTGTTTAATCTTGAAATACTCCAAAGACCTCCCTTCGATATAAGTTGGTACCCTTTTTTTCTTTCTTTTTTTTAGGGGGGGGGGGGGGGGGGGGCGATAAAAATGTCCCGGCCTTCTCTTCCTACATTGTAGTCTCGCTATCGTTCACTAGGAAAAAAATAGACACCTGAATGGCACGAAAAGTCTTAATATTAACAAAGAAATGGAACGAAAGATCTTAAAGTCACCAAACTAGTGTTAATATTTCATAACTAATGAAGCTGAACATGAGGAAGAAAGGGGCCCAGAAAAAAAAACACCCCTTAACCTCTAAAGCGCGAGGTGTATGTAGTGGACACCATGTAACTGGGCGACGATATTAGGCCTCCTTCCCACCTAAAATCGTCTTTTTATGATAAATATCGTTATTACTTATTCATATGCGCCTATTTTATGTTTAATATGAAGATATTAACATGTAACAACATTAAAACAAGTGGGAATAGTGTTTAGATACTCAAAATCGCGAATTATTGCCGACCGGTCATTCATGAAATATGAGGCAGGCCGCACGTACACCCTCTCCTCTCGAGGCCTGAAGCCTGACTGAGTTACTCTCTCACACTCTCCCTTATGCAACACACTCGCTAGTCACATGACCACACCCAAGAACTGGCTTGGAGATGTTGGCACGAAAATAAACGAATAAATAAGGGAATAAGAGGGAAAATAGGTAATGATTGAAGGAGGGGATTTTGACACATGTGGAGGAGTGGTAGAAGGTATGGAGGGGAATTATCTCATTTAAACACCATTTCTATTGTTTTAAGTGCTACTGGGGCCTTTTAAAAAAAAAAAATTAGGCCTTACCTCTTAACACCTTACGGTCGGCCTATTGCCACCAAAACCTCTTGAGAGTGTTCTTACCGTTCCCGGGTTAAGTGAAAAGACCCTCTTAAACGTTTTGTCCCGAGGATGAGACATATAAAATAAGAATACAGTAACTATTGTGCAAATTGAGACGGATTCTGCTTCCTTCTTTTCCATTTACTTTTACTTTTATGTATGTATTTGTTTATGTATTTGTTTATGTATTTGTTTATGTATTTGTTTATGTATTTGTTTATGTATTCCATGGAAAGGATTAGCACTCTGCCAAATATTGATCGCTTTGGTACGGATACCAATTGAGTATCGTGACTTTTTTTCCCCTTTTCTCTTTTCCTTTCTTGTCTTTTCTTATCTGGTGGTGGTGGGTGTCGGGGGAGAGAGAGAGAGGTCAGAGTGGGTGTATATATATATGAGCATTTATATTGTTTTATGTTCTAGATATTTAACCTTCCGCTTTCCTTATTCATTGTTCCGTGTTTAGTTTATTATCATTATTTCCTCTACTATCCCTTCCTTCACTTATTTTCTTCTATTATGATATCTATTTTTTTTTAAATCATGAGATATCTTCAAACGTTGCATGTTTTTTACACTCTTTGTTTTCTTTGCCCTCACCTCCCCCCGCAATCCTCTCTCTCTCTCTCTCTCTCTCTCTCTCTCTCTCTCTCTCTCTCTCTCTCTCTCTCTCTCTGTTGTTTGTTCAGTGTTAATTTCCTGGCGTGGAGATCGTCAGACCCTCAGGCCAAGATAGAGCTGTGTGTGTGTGAGAGACAGAGAGTGAGATAGAAAGAGAGAGAGAGAGAGAGAGAGAGAGAGAGAGAGAGAGAGAGAGAGAGAAAGAAAAAGATAGAGAGAAAGTGTGTGTGTGTGTACCTAGTATGTTTATATATTTGTTCTTTGTATTCCGGGTATATTTTAATTCCTGCTTATTATTCCTCCTTTAACCGTTTTCAACTGCCATAAATAGTTAGTATTTATTTCATTATAGTTAATAGTTATTTACGCTTTTAATGTGGTAAACTGAAGGTAAAACAGAACTTAAAGATTGAACTACTGAATAAAAAAAGAAAAATAATAACATAAATAACAAATAGTAAAACAAAAAATATCACCAATGATATTGTTTTTTTAGATAACCAGGACATGTCTCACAGTGATTGTCACGAGAAATATTGTTATTAGTATCTATATATTGATTTATTATTGTATTGTTTTGTTTTTATTTATTTTTATTTTATTTATTTATTTATTCATTTATTTATTTTTATTTATAATATTTTGTTCATGTTTTTATTTTATGTTTTTATTATATTTTTTTGGGGGGGGATTTCTGAAGCAGATTGAGGTGAGAGGGGATGATGTTAGGGGTTGAAAGGGTCATTGGAGGCGGACCAAATGTTAATAGTTTCTAGTAAAATATACTCGGCTTAGTAAAGATTTGTCGGAGCTATGAGGTTAATTGAAATACAGCCATTATAGTACCCTGTTTGATTCCTATTGGTCCTTACGCAACTGAATAAATATATATATTCCTGTCTATATGCCATTGTCTATATCTACAGTATCTGAATCTTGTAAGTCTTCTGTGAAATATTTGTCGGTGCTTGTCTATATTCGTCAAAGTCTGTATAGTTAAGTCAATATCTCATTTATGCCATCTATTCCTGAATAATTAAGTCTGTTTAAATCTGTGCTTTAATGGCCAGGTTTGTTTATAAATTTAAAATTATCTGAATATCTTTCTGGTTCTATGGTAAATAGTACCGCAATTTGTATCAACTAAGTGTTCTCTCTCTCTCTCTCTCTCTCTCTCTCTCTCTCTCTCTCTCTCTCTCTCTCTCTCTCTCTCTCTCTCTCTCTCTCTCTCTCTCTCTCTCTCTCTCTCTCTCTGTTGTTAGGTTTTATATTTTCTTGTGAATGTCGGTACATCTGTGTGTATGTGTATAATTCTGCCAGCGGTAGTCTTTCTATATTATGTGTGAGTCCACTCTCTCACACACACACACACACACACACACAGTTAATATGACCCACACACACACACCCACACATACGCACACTCACACACACACTCACAAACACACACACGCACACAAGCATGCAGACAAACATGTACAGTCACCAACAAAAATCGATGAACACATTCTCGGACACATTTTAGTATTCTCTAGTTAAAAGCAGACATTCATTGCTCTCTGCCACACCTCGTGAAAACTTGGACATACACGTTTTGATCAATTGTTTGAAGGGGATATTTCACTCATTGGGGGTTTTTTTCTGGGCCCCTTTCTTCCTCATGCTCAGCTTCATTAGTTATGACATTTTAAGACGTTCGCCCCATTACTTTGGTGATTTTAAGACCTTTCGCTTCATTTCCTTGTCAATTTTAAGACCTTCCGTGCCATTTAGGTGTCGATGTTTCGTTTCGAGCGTTAGCAAGCATGCAATTTAGGAGGAACCGGCCGAACGCATGCATATCCACACATATACATTCAGTATACACACATATGTATACACACACACACACACACACACACACACACACACACACAACCCCACACAACATACACTCACACCAACCTCCCTCCCTCACACATACACACACACACACACACACACACACACACACACACACACACACACACACACACACACACACGATCCCACACAACATACACTCACACCAGCCTCCCTCCCTCACACACACACACACATACGCCTACACGCACACACACACACACACACGACCCCACACAACCCCACACAACATACACTCACACCAGCCTCCCTCCCTCACACATACACACACACACACACAAACACACACACACATACACACACAACATACACTCACAACATACACTCACACGACCCCACACACACGAACACACACACACACACACACACACACACACACACACAACATACACTCACACAGCCTCCCTCCCTCACACATACAAAGCCCGACATCCGCACGCCACCCCACCCTACCCCCCTCCACCTCTCCGATACTCCAGCCAAAAATACCGCCTCCGCCTGAAACGTATCGGGAGCCGGCCGGTGACGTAGGGTGACGGTAATAGCTGTGTTTTCAATGGTCGGCCGCCAGAGGTCTCCCGTGTGTGGTGGTGGTGGTGGTGGTGGGTTCTGTGATGGCCAATGTTGCGGCTTAAGAGGGGTCACAGGCTTTTTTTTTAATCTTTCTCTCCTATTCTCTCTTTCCCTGGCTACTATCCATTCGGCCCCATTTAGCCAACGGTTTTTAGACGTTTATCCCCATCCAGGTCTCGATATATTCCTGGCGAGCAATAGCGAGCCAGCATTGTATGGAGAAATCTGGCTTTGGCGGAGAAATCTTTCTATCGAAACATGTACAAATTTAGCTTGCTGTCAAAACAAAAATATATAAATGCTGGCTCGCTACCGCTTGCCAGGAAAATATTGACACCTGGATGGGTGTAAACGTCTTAAAACAGTAGGCTGTATGGGGCCGAATGGATAGAAGCCAAAGAAAGAGGGAGAGAGAGAAAAAACAAAGCGAGGTGGGCTCCCTTAACACAATCACCGTCTGAATGGCAGGGAATGGCAAAAGTTTAATGAAATGCGTTATAATAGGGATGGAGGACTGGGGAGGGGGGTTGTGGGGTGGTGATTGAAGGGGGAGGGGAGGGGGTTGGTTGGCCGGGGTGGTTGTGATTTGTTAGAGCTTGGGTAGGGGGGTTAGGGAATGGTGAACTGGTGCTTGCTTAGTGGGTGGTGAAACGATAGTAGTGATGGTGATGTAGGTGTGGTGAACTGGTGCTTGCTTTGTGGGTGGTGAAACGATAGTGGTGATGGTGATGTAATGGAGTTTGGATGGTGAGGTAGGTGTGGTGAACTGGTGCTTGCTTTGTGGGTGGTGAAACGATAGGGGTGATGGTGATGTGATGGAGTTTGGATGGTGAGGTAGGTGTGGTGAACTGGTGCTTGCTTTGTGGGTGGTGAAACGATAGTGGTGATGGTGCTGTAATGGAGTTTGGATGGTGAGGTAGGTGTGGTGAACTGGTGCTTGCTTTGTGGGTGGTGAAACGATAGTGGTGATGGTGATGTAATGGAGTTTGGATGGTGAGGTAGGTGTGGTGAACTGGTGGTTGCTTAGTGGGTGGTGAAACGATATTGGTGATGGTGAGGTAGGTGTGGTGAACTGGTGCTTGCTTAGTGGGTGGTGAAACTATAGTGGTGATGGTGATGTGATGGAGTTTGGATGGTGAGGTAGGGTGTGGTGAACTGGTGCTTGCTTAGTGAGTGGTGACGCGATAGTGGTGATGGTGATGTGATGGAGTTTGGATGGTGAGGTAGGTGTGGTGAACTGGTGCTTGCTTAGTGATGTGATGGAGTTTGGATGGTGAGGTAGGGTATGGTGAACTGGTGCTTGCTTAGTGAGTGGTGAAACGATAGTGGTGATGGTGAAATGTTTTAGTTTGGATGGTGAGGTAGGGTATGGTGAAATAGTGATTGGTGAAATGATGGTGGGTGATAGTGATGTGGTGGAGTTTGGGTGGTGAGGATGGTATGTTGAAGTGGTGATTGTTTATAGGGTGGAGAAGTAATGAATGATGGTGATGGTAAAATGGTTTGGTTTGGATGGTGGCGTAGGGTATGGTGAAAGGAGATTGTTTATAGGGTGGAGAAGTAATGATGGTGATGGTAAGATGTTGTACTGTGGATGGTGTGATGGGTATGGTGAAATGATGATTGCTTAAAGGGTGGTGAAAGGAGATTGTTTATAGGGTGGAGAAGTAATGATGGTGATAGTAAACTTTTGTA
Source organism: Paralithodes platypus (assembly GCA_032716605.1). Lineage (NCBI taxonomy): Eukaryota > Metazoa > Arthropoda > Malacostraca > Decapoda > Lithodidae > Paralithodes > Paralithodes platypus. Next base: position 24,352,990 of record CM064513.1, on the reverse strand, counting down.
GTGTGGATGGTGTGATGAGTATGGTGATTGATGTGGTTGTTATTTATTTATTTGGTGAGCATTAGGTGGTGAAATATATATTCTAGTTTGCATAGTGGTAGGGTACGATAGAGTGGTGTTCAGCAGGGAGGGGGTTCTAACACTGTTCATTATGTTCTGGCAATTATTAGACGATTGTATTCAGCTTAGGAAGGACGTCTACCCATTAAAAGGTTGCACACTATCTCATTTCATCCTTTTACCTTCCATATATCCTCCTGAGCTTCATAAAATCGTCTAAATGTAGCGGAAATCAAATAATTATTATGTTCTGTCCAACAACCAACTCTACTCATAAAATCGATTAATGAAATATTACAAACACATGTGGCGTCCGTGGATTCAAACCCAGGACGCTCATACCGAAAATCAACACCTTATGCATTGCGCCACGAAGACAGTTAACAGACGTCACCGGTACAGACGGGGTTAAAAGTACGATTTATGCGAAGGTAAATTATCATGGTTTGGATGGTGAGGTGGGTATGGTAGGATGTGGCCAACTTACTGAATGGTGAGGCAATGGTGATGGTTGTGATGTGTTGGAATAGGGATGGTGAGGTGGGTATGGTGAGATGTGGCTAACTTAGTGAATGGTGAGGCAATGGTGATGGTTGTGATGTGTTGGAATAGGGATGGTGAGGTGGGTGTGGTGAGATGTGGGTAACTTAGTGAATGGTGATGGACCTATAAAGAACTTAGACATGTAGGAATCAACCGACATATACCATTGTGAACCAATATAGACTAGGAGAGGCAGATTATGCATAGACCACCTGACAACGACAAACTGACTGACGAGAAGCGAGAATTGGAGATGTGGACGGATTGGGGAGAGACGGACTTGAATATCAACTATATTAAAATGATGAGAGAGAGAGAGTGTGTGTGTGTGTGTGAGAGAGATAGAGAGAGAGAGAGTGTGTGTGTGTGTATGTGTGAGAGAGTTACATAGGGTTACATAGACACACAGACTTTGCCATTCTTACTACTGTAGGGACTCCGGAATTAATTATAAATAAAAAGTGTATATATATGCTAGGGCTTAAGGCAAGGATAGTAAAGCAGAGAGAGAGAGAGAGAGAGTGATAGTGAGTGAGTATTGTGCATTGGTGTTAGTGGAGATAATAGGTGTGTGGGTAAGTGTATTTAATATGTCAACTTCTATTAGATATAGTTGCACTGTTTATACCATATTATTATGTTCTATCCAACAACCAACTCTACTCCTAAAATCGATTAATGAAATATTACAAACACATACTGTATGTCACGGGTTTTGTTTTACCGAGGGGGAGGTTTGAGAGAATACAAGAGCCAGGTGTACAAGTGTTATTATTTAAAGAGCGGGTTGGTATGCATTTGTGGTTTTATTGATACAAGGATAATGCATAAAGAATATCAAAATAAATCTTGAAAGCAATAGTACAGCATAAATATATATAGATACACAAGGATGCACATAATTATATACAGTATTAGCACATACTAAGGAGACTAATAATGGAAAGTGACTCCTAGTTAGACTTAATGTGTGGGGGAAATCTCTAGCTGGAGTTGAATGTAGGTGTAGGTGTGGCAGAGCTCTTCACCTATAGTTACGCAGTAGTCTGACAACCTAGAGTAGACAAACATTTAACTATAGTTGAATAATTAATTAACGTTAAGGATAGCGTGTGCGGGTTTTAATTGGCAACTGGATAATCAAAAATAAGTTACAATGTATGGGACCTGAAAGCCAGGTCTCAACTACGCAAGCGTCTCAAATTTCAGTTATAACTTTAACTAACAAGTTACTAAGAAGCCTGTAAACATTCTAGGTCCTAGAGCCAGGAAGCATCCAGGTAGTCTTGCTTCGAGATTAGCCGTTATGCAAGAGAGGAGGTCGGGCCAGAGAGCACCTTTAAAGCCAGTAAGCATTCAGATCTCAGGGAGGGGAGTGAGATATGTTCCCCTACCTGGCCTGAATACCTATTCACTTTTCATGTGCTCCCCGTCCGAGGTATGGCACAGGGAAAAAGGACACGGTGATGCGTAGGTCTCAGGTGTGTCGTAGGTGTCTTTGGTTCCGGCGAGGGGGGTATGGGGGAGAGCAATGGGAGAGCCCTCCGGATACGTTGCAGGATACCTTCCAGCTACCAATCGGATGGCTGGTTGGGTGATGACGTCAGCTTGCCCTGGTTGGTGGAGGTGAGGTTCCAGTTGCCCAATCTGCGGCCGACCTGGGTGCGTGACGTCACGCTGGGGTCCTTTTGAAGACACGCCTCTTCGAGGTGGGATGGGGGGGGGGGGGGGAGGGTTTACGGGGGTTTGTTTTAGTTTGGTGAGGGGGAGACAGGTATGCCGTAGTCGCGTTTTCTGTCACGGCTTCCCACCTGGTTTTGGTGGGTGGAGAATCGGGGATTTGGGCCACAGAGGGGGGAAACTCGGTTATTTGGGCTGTGTAGCGTCTCGGGCTTTGGCATAACAGTATTGATAGTATGTGTATTGGAGATAATAAGGGTATTGGGATGTCCTCGTGTGGCAGTTAAGGTGTAAATTAGTTAGCGTTTGATAATCATAAAGTATTTGGGTGTTGAATAGGGCTGTGGAGTACTGTAAAAATACCTTCATAAATTCGCATCCACCCAGTGGTTTTATGTATGGAAGGAAAAATAGTGTGACTGACTTAAAAGATGAAAAGAATGCTATAAAACCTTTACTTGATCATAATTATTATCTAAATAATGCATAACAAAATTCACTTCTAGTTCAATTGCATTAATTCACGACAAAGAACCAACCTCATAATGGTGTTAACATCTCAATAGACACACGTATTATGAATCAGGAGACATATCCAACATATAGCTATGTATTAACCCACTCAAAGCAGGTAGTGTGTCGAGCCGCCTTGTACCGCATCTTCCCAGTAACGAGGAGCTATTGACTAGATGGCCTAACAAGGGCACCCTGGCGCCAGGCCTAGTATTATGTAGGCCTCTTACGGTGTTCGCTCAATAGGCACGTTCACAGATGGGGATAATGTGTTCGAGGTATATAATTAATGGCTTGAAATGAGGCTCAGGTGCTTTCGAATAAACTCAAAAGCTTACATTTGCTCAACGAAGTCCTCCAAGATAAACTGGTAGATAAGATCAAGAATTTAAGAATACATTGCTGGGCCCTGTCAAGATTTTGTATAGTTGCAATGGCTCATATTGAGCCCATCAGTTAAACAAATGGGCTCTATCGTTCAGTTTGGTCACATTCAGAGTCGATCCACTAGTGACTTGCCTACCCTAACCTAATCCAATTGTATCAGTACCCGCCCTACCCCAACGTGACTCAACCAAATAGCAACCTAGCCTTTTCTTTTCTAACCTAAGTTAATGTAACCTAACCTGACATTAACCATATTTATATCCTAACCTTAAAAGAACAGAGAATGAAAACATACATTCCAGTAAATAAAATTCGTGCACCTAATGGCGCCCAACATTTATATATATATATATATATATATACTGTATAACCAGAAGTTTTGTATTGCACAGGAGTGACTGTGACTGTTGGGCAATTAGTGTTAGCAGCATCTCCATAATTTGGGTAAGCCCTTGAAAATTATAGCCAAAGGTCCTTCCTAAGCTGAACAAATTGTCTAATGATATCTAGAACAAAGGGTAAAAGGCACCCCCGTAGACTGAAAGGGTTAAATATTACAAGCCTCACTTCTTACTTATTCTTTTCTTTCCCTGTTTTCCTTCTGCTCCTGATCCTCCTTCCCTTCTATCCCTCACGCCTGCCCCCTCCCCCATCCATGTATATGCCTCACAACTTTTCTCCTTCTTCCCGGTGTCTCCTCCCCTCTCTCCGTATTACGTGTGTCGGTATACTTCCCTAACTAACTTTTCCAACACTTTTTTATTTAGTCTGCCCCTAGACTAAACAAAAATAAAGATAAAAAGATGAAAAAAACATCCTCCAAAGCCCCCCTTCAAGCAAACTTTGTAATTATTTCAGTAAAAATATTTCCCGGCCAAAAGCAGATTTCTTCTTAATTTGCTGGCCCACTATCGCTTGCCCTGAAAATAATATTAATAATTAAAAATACCAATTGGGCATAACATCTTATAATCGCCATACCCTTTCACGCACGTGTGGACGCAGGGGTTGCCGATTAGCATTCAGAAATAGTTTTCTAAATCTTATAATTACCTCCCCAAAATTAGTGTTCTGCCCACAGCTAACTCAAAGAGGTTGAAGTAACTAAACTAACGATTTATAAGCACTCCTGATGGTCACAAGGGCTTTAAAGTATCCCAGAATAGGCTCAAATCGCGTCCTGTGCATGAAAGGGTTAATAGACGAAACATTTTAAAATCGTCAAACTAATGAAGCGCAAAAGAGGAATTGGGGTTAAAAAAAGACTACTCGGTCAATAGAGAGGGTAAACTTTTCTCCTTGTTACCTCCCGTGTCCCCTTCTTCGTGTGTCCGTATTATAAGGTACTCACAAAGTTTGGCCTGGCTTACCCCCCCCCCCCAACCCTGCTCTCTCTCGTCAGGCAGCACTTTGTTCATACTTGGTTCACTCTGCCTAATTATCTGTCTGATGTCTGTTTGCCTGGCTGTCTATCTCTTTCCTTACATATATATATATATATATATATATACCGGTATATATAGTATATATATATACATATAGATAGATAGATAGATGGATAGAATACATAAATAGATAGATAGACTGATATAATTATAAAGATAGATAATCATAAATGAATATAATTATAAATTAATAGATAGATAAATAGATTAATCGATCATTAAATACACTTACCTATTTTAATATTTTAATATTTGTGTTCTATGTGTATCAAGTACAACAAATGCAGGCTACCTGAAACGAGTGTCTCTCCCAAAGCCAAAAGAGTGACAGAGCCAAATTAACGGTACGTTGGGGCCAAAATGCCTGGACACATGAAGTTCAAAGCAGTGTAAGTCATAGGATGAAGACAAGACTGATCGAGGGACATAATTCCAGAATTTACTTGTTGAGTAGAAGAAACTCAAGAAAGACAGGAACTGTATTGTTTCTTGGGTTGGAGAGCTGGACGGAATATGGGTGGGATTGTGTAGAAAGACGGCTACCTCCCATGCGTGCGTGTCTGTGTCAGAGAGAGAGAGAGAGAGATGGGGGTTCTCTGCTATAATTCTTCCTTTCTTCTCTTTGCACTGCCATTAATGTTCCCTAGAGAATGCTTGCTACCCTTTTTTCTCTGGTTTTCATCTTTGTCGGTATTGTTTCTCTTCGTTTACCCATTCGTTAAACATTGTTATTGATTTTTACTCTTCATTTCACTTTTTTTAGGTATTTTCATTTCTTTCTCCGTCAAGCATCATTCCCATTCTTTCATTTTTGTTTTCAGTTTTGTCCTATTTAGCTTTTACCCCTCTTCTTCATCCCACTTCTCCTCATAATCATCCATATCCTCTACCTCATCTTTCTTCTGTTCCCTTGTTCTCCCAAACCTCATCATCTCATATATCCTCCTCCTCCTCCTCCGTGTCTCTCTCCTCTTCTATGTCTTCTCTTCCTACACTTCCTCCCTCTACTACTCCTCTCCCTCCTTCGCTTACTCCTATTTTTTCCTCCTCCTCCTCCTCCAACTCCTCTTCCTCCTAATTTGTTTTTCCGTCCTTGTCCACCTTCATTTAGTCATACCTGTGCACAAATTGATATGAGGTCTCTCTCTCTCTCTATCTCTATCTCTCTCTCTCTATCTCTCTCTCTATCTCTCTCTCTCTCTCTCTCTCTCTCTCTCTCTCTCTCTCTCTCTCTCTCTCTCTCTCTCTCTCTCTCTCTCTCTCTCTTTCTCTCAGCTCCTCCCCGCGTCTCACTCTTAATTTTCCGTGGTAAACTTTAACTAAGTCTCTGTATTCAGTCGTTAGCAGGGCACCATTAAGTCTCCTGGCTGCTCCTGGGAGAGAGAGAGAGGGAGTGAGAGTGAGTGAGTGAGTTGAGTGAGTGAGTGAGTGAGTGAGTGAGTGAGTAAGTAAGTACAAAGGAGTACAAAGGAATTCAAGCAACAACAGATCTAGTGACCCTTCTAGGCTGTTTGTCCTCCAAAACACTGAGGATCAAGTGTCCAAACAGTGGTTTAGAGTGGGTAAGGGAACATTGGAAAGGGAACTACTGCCCTAGAACTAACGTCCGTGGCAGGATTAGGAAGTTAGTAGGGGACAGATGGGTTAGTAACTGAGGGGGGAATATAATAAAGTTATTCATTTACAAACGCAGTCAGTCGCGGGTTTGATGCGAGATATTTGTCTAAGCGGAGTTTAAATGATGAATCAACGGTGCTGCAGTCTATAACGTCTCGGGGAAGCCCATTCCACAAGTTGACAACTCGATTGAAGAAGAAATTCTTAGATTCGTGTGAGTTAAAAGATTTACCAATAATTTTGCAACCGTTTCCCCGCGTGTAATTAGATTGGTCGATAGTGAAGTACTTACTACAGTTCATATTGTCGATGCCTTTGATGATTTTGAACACTTGAATTAAGTCACCTCTTAATCTGCGCTGGGTTAAAGGAAATAGATTTAATTCTCTAAGACGCTCTTCGTATGGTTTGTTCTTTAGGCTAGGTATCATTTTGGTAACTCTACGTTGAACTCGTTCTAGCTTGTTTATATCTTTTTGGTAATAAGGGCACCAGGATTGAACGCAGTATTCCAGAGAGGGCGGACTAAGGAATTGTAAAGGGTTAGGATAACTTCTTTGGATTTATGCTCAAATGACCTGCCTATAAAGCCAATTATTTTGTTTGCCTTCTTAACAACTTCTGAACATTGTTGACTCGGTTTTAGGTTACTCGATATTGTTACTTCCAGATCGGTTTCTTTGTTTACATTCTTAAGCTGAGTGCCATTCATCGAATAGTTTGCTTTCTCATTTAGGTATCCGATATGTAGTACTTTACAATGAGTGAGTGAGTGTGTGTGTGTGTGTGTGTGTGTGTGTGTGTGTGTGTGTGTGTGGTGTGTGTGTGTGTGTGTGTGTGTGTGTGTGTGCTACATGGATACACAGACTACACAAGCTCTGGGGTCCCTGCGATCAAATTGGACTTAATTCTATCATTTTCTCTGTCAACTTATTCCAATGGTTCGACGTAATTTTTTTTCCCGCCACCAATCAGCTGGAATATTTGTCAGTGTATTTTGCAATGCTATTGAATACTACAATAATAAAGATAATTACTTGTTATGAATGAATTGATAAACCAATATTGTCAGTATGAAAGTGATATGGAGAGTTCTCAGTTAACTTACTATACTCCTTTTTGTTTCCAGCTGATCGTAAATTGAATCTCTTATTAGCTGATTTTTCCATACTTAATAGAAATATATGAAACTACTAGTGTCTAATTAATGCCAAGTTTTCAGAATAACCATCATCTTTCGCTACAAAATCTACCTTATAGCTGAGTAACAAAGATAGAAACATGACAATTTAGGCTCAGCTGGAAAAAAAATAGACTATAGATCAAGCTTAATACGATGAGGTACGACATTTTTGGGATTATTAAAAGTTTGTTTAATTAGCATTGAATGTTTGCATTGTTTTTGCTTGTTTGCCTTTTTCGGGCAATGTATTTAAATTTGCCACCTAGACTAAGAAAAACGCCTCCTCAGATCCAATTCAAACTGGACAAAAAGAGTAACGAAAAAAAATCAAGGTAAATATGTAAAGTTTCAGTAGAAAATCCCTAAAATGCATAGGCTTGCTGTCACTCTCCCAGAAAAAATCGACACCTGAATGGGTGAAGCGTCTTATAATCGCTAAACTGGTGAGTTGTCCTAAAATCTCCAAACTAATGGAGTGAAACATGGAGCGGCCAACCAGACCTGCCTTGCACCAGATAGAGGGAAGAATTACATATAATATATTATTATGTTTATTCCACCAACCAACTTCACCTCTAAACTCAATTAATAAAATCAACAAATACATGTGGCACTCCAAGGACTCGAACCTAGGGTACTCACAACGAAATTCCTCGCACTTTATGCACTACGCTATCAAGACAGTTATACCACAGCATTTTTGTTAACATCTAATGTATGCTGTGTTATGTCGGGTCAACTATGATTGGCTTGACCTTATGATATGAATGTACAGTCAGTTTCCAAAGTTGCGATCCCCTGTCTCAACTTCAACGGTATGTTTTTGTAGTACCCCTTTCAGCATTATGATACTTTCTTCCAGTATAATATGGCTACAGTTAGACGGTTTTTTCTCAGCATAGGAAAGCTCTCCAAAAACCGAAGGGGTAAATTTAATAATAATAATAATAATAACAATAATAATAATAATAATAAAAATAATAACTGTATTTATCCTAAATACATATACAATATATTACAATGTCTTCATAGTTCATTATACAAGCTGAGCCCATGAAATGTGATTTTTGTTTATTACCAGCAGTGTCCTATATAATTATGTAGTATGCTTACAATTTAGATACTCAGTTTATGTCATTGAACCTTCTGACTCCAACAATCCATTCCTAAGCTGAATAAAGTTAACAAATGAAGGTCAGCATATAAGGAAGAATAGCGTAAGCGTAGAAAGAGTTATTATAATAAGACATACCCCTCAACCATACTACCCAATGCTTGTAAACAGAGAATATGATCATTTACGTTAAGGGAGGTCACCGGCATTTTTTGTTTGTATCTTCTCTCCTTTTCTCTCTTTCTCTGGCTTGTATCCATTCGGCCCCATTCAGCCAACTGTTTTAAGACGTTTATCCCCATCCAGGTGTTGATTTCTTCCAACATTGTATGGAGAAATCCGACTTCGCCGGAGACATTTTTCTATCGAAAAATGTACAAATATAGGTTGCTGTCAAAACAAAAATATATATATGCTGGCTCGCTACCGCTCGCCAGGAAAATATTGACACCTAAATGAGGGTAAACATCTTGAAACAATAGGCTGAATGGGGCCGAATGGATACAAGCCAAAGAGAGAGGGAGAGAAAGATAAAAAAGAAAGCGAGGTGGGCTCCCTTAACCCGCAGTAGTATGGTGTCACTTTAGTTTTTTTCTGGCTAATATATGAGGATTTTATAGAGCATTAGGAATGATTTTGGGGAATATAAAAACCTACTTCAGTTAACTTTGGATTCTAAGAGGTTCCTGCGATAAATAATATTGTCTAGACTCTATAGCATGAAAAAGAGCATTATTGCATTGATTTTGTTTTTGAGAGAGAGAGAGAGTTACACACAGAATTACGCAGATACTCAGACCACAGACATTGTGGTCCCTACTAGAGAGAGAGAGCTACATAGAGCTACATAGATACACAGACCACACAGACCTCAAGGTCCTTACTAGGCAGTCTGGCCTTACAAACTATAATATGCATATATGCATATATACACATACACACATACACATACATACATATACATATATATATACATATATACACATACATATACACATACATACATACACACATATATATACAGTATATATATACATACTGTACAGTGCACACACATACATATACATACATTTTTTTTTTTTTTTTTTTTTTCATTCATATCACCCCAGCCCTCTGCAGATAGAGGTCAAGCCTTCCCTTGAAGGCGTTTATTGTGTCGCTCTCCACCACTCTGCGGCCGACCTGGGTGCGTGACGTCTCGCGGGGGTCCTTTTGAAGACGCCGCCTCTTCGGGTGGGGATGGGGGGGGGGGGGGGGGGGGGGGAGGGTTTACGGGGGTTTGTTTGGGTATGGTGAGGGGGGGACAGATATGCTGTAGCCGCATTTTCTGTCTCGGCTTCCCCCCTGGTTTTGGAGGGGGGAGACTCAGGTATTTGGGCAACGGAGGGGGGAGACTTGGTTACTTGAGCTGCGTAGTGTCTCGGGTTTTGGTATAACAGTATTGATAGTATGTGTATTGGAGATAATAAGTGTATTGGGATGTCTCGTGTGGCAGTTAAGGTGTAAATTAGTTAGCGTTGATAATCATAAAGTATTTGGGTGTTGAATAGGGCTGTGGAGTACTGTAAAAATACCTTCATAAATTCGCATCCACCCAGTGGTTTTATGTATGGAAGGAAAAATAGTGTGACTGACTTAAAAGATGAAAAGAATGCTATAAAACCTTTACTTGATCATAATTATTATCTAAATAATGCATAACAAAATTCACTTCTAGTTCAATTGCATTAATTCACGACAAAGAACCAACCTCATAATGGTGTTAAACATCTCAATAGACACACGTATTATGAATCAGGAGACATATCCAACATATAGCTATGTATTAACCCACTCAAAGCAGGTAGTGTGTCGAGCCGCCTTGTACCGCATCTTCCCAGTAACGAGGAGCTATTGACTAGATGGCCTAACAAGGGCACCCTGGCGCCAGGCCTAGTATTATGTAGGCCTCTTACGGTGTTCGCTCAATAGGCACGTTCACAGATGGGGATAATGTTCGAGGTATATAATTAATGGCTTGAAATGAGGCTCAGGTGCTTTCGAATAAACTCAAAAGCTTACATTTGCTCAACGAAGTCCTCCAAGATAAACTGGTAGATAAGATCAAGAATTTAAGAATACATTGCTGGGCCCTGTCAAGATTTTGTATAGTTGCAATGGCTCATATTGAGCCCATCAGTTAAACAAATGGGCTCTATCGTTCAGTTTGGTCACATTCAGAGTCGATCCACTAGTGACTTGCCTACCCTAACCTAATCCAATTGTATCAGTACCCGCCCTACCCCAACGTGACTCAACCAAATAGCAACCTAGCCTTTTCTTTTCTAACCTAAGTTAATGTAACCTAACCTGACATTAACCATATTTATATCCTAACCTTAAAAGAACAGAGAATGAAAACATACATTCCATGTAAATAAAATTCGTGCACCTAATGGCGCCCAACATTTATATATATATATATATATATATACTGTATAACCAGAAGTTTTGTATTGCACAGGAGTGACTGTGACTGTTGGGCAATTAGTGTTAGCAGCATCTCCATAATTTGGGTAAGCCCTTGAAAATTATAGCCAAAGGTCCTTCCTAAGCTGAACAAATTGTCTAATGATATCTAGAACAAAGGGTAAAAGGCACCCCCGTAGACTGAAAGGGTTAAATATTACAAGCCTCACTTCTTACTTATTCTTTTCTTTCCCTGTTTTCCTTCTGCTCCTGATCCTCCTTCCCTTCTATCCCTCACGCCTGCCCCCTCCCCCATCCATGTATATGCCTCACAACTTTTCTCCTTCTTCCCGGTGTCTCCTCCCCTCTCTCCGTATTACGTGTGTCGGTATACTTCCCTAACTAACTTTTCCAACACTTTTTATTTAGTCTGCCCTAGACTAAACAAAAATAAAGATAAAAAGATGAAAAAAACATCCTCCAAAGCCCCCCTTCAAGCAAACTTTGTAATTATTTCAGTAAAAATATTTCCCGGCCAAAAGCAGATTTCTTCTTAATTTGCTGGCCCACTATCGCTTGCCCTGAAAATAATATTAATAATTAAAAATACCAATTGGGCATAACATCTTATAATCGCCATACCCTTTCACGCACGTGTGGACGCAGGGGTTGCCGATTAGCATTCAGAAATAGTTTTCTAAATCTTATAATTACCTCCCCAAAATTAGTGTTCTGCCCACAGCTAACTCAAAGAGGTTGAAGTAACTAAACTAACGATTTATAAGCACTCCTGATGGTCACAAGGGCTTTAAAGTATCCCAGAATAGGCTCAAATCGCGTCCTGTGCATGAAAGGGTTAATAGACGAAACATTTTAAAATCGTCAAACTAATGAAGCGCAAAAGAGGAATTGGGGTTAAAAAAAGACTACTCGGTCAATAGAGAGGGTAAACTTTTCTCCTTGTTACCGCCCGTGTCCCCTTCTTCGTGTGTCCGTATTATAAGGTACTCACAAAGTTTGGCCTGGCTTACCCCCCCCCCAACCCTGCTCTCTCTCGTCAGGCAGCACTTTGTTCATACTTGGTTCACTCTGCCTAATTATCTGTCTGATGTCTGTTTGCCTGGCTGTCTATCTCTTTCCTTACATATATATATATATATATATATACCGGTATATATATATACATATAGATAGATAGATAGATGGATAGAATACATAAATAGATAGATAGACTGATATAATTATAAAGATAGATAATCATAAATGAATATAATTATAAATTAATAGATAGATAAATAGATTAATCGATCATTAAATACACTTACCTATTTTAATATTTTAATATTTGTGTTTCTATGTGTATCAAGTACAACAAATGCAGGCTACCTGAAACGAGTGTCTCTCCCAAAGCCAAAAGAGTGACAGAGCCAAATTAACGGTACGTTGGGGCCAAAATGCCTGGACACATGAAGTTCAAAGCAGTGTAAGTCATAGGATGAAGACAAGACTGATCGAGGGACATAATTCCAGAATTTACTTGTTGAGTAGAAGAAACTCAAGAAAGACAGGAACTGTATTGTTTCTTGGGTTGGAGAGCTGGACGGAATATGGGTGGGATTGTGTAGAAAGACGGCTACCTCCCATGCGTGCGTGTCTGTGTCAGAGAGAGAGAGAGAGAGATGGGGGTTCTCTGCTATAATTCTTCCTTTCTTCTCTTTGCACTGCCATTAATGTTCCCTAGAGAATGCTTGCTACCCTTTTTTCTCTGGTTTTCATCTTTGTCGGTATTGTTTCTCTTCGTTTACCCATTCGTTAAACATTGTTATTGATTTTTACTCTTCATTTCACTTTTTTTAGGTATTTTCATTTCTTTCTCCGTCAAGCATCATTCCCATTCTTTCATTTTTGTTTTCAGTTTTGTCCTATTTAGCTTTTACCCCTCTTCTTCATCCCACTTCTCCTCATAATCATCCATATCCTCTACCTCATCTTTCTTCTGTTCCCTTGTTCTCCCAAACCTCATCATCTCATATATCCTCCTCCTCCTCCTCCGTGTCTCTCTCCTCTTCTATGTCTTCTCTTCCTACACTTCCCTCCTCTACTCCTCTCCCTCCTTCGCTTACTCCTATTTTTTCCTCCTCCTCCTCCAACTCCTCTTCCTCCTAATTTGTTTTTCCGTCCTTGTCCACCTTCATTTAGTCATACCTGTGCACAAATTGATATGAGGTCTCTCTCTCTCTCTCTCTTTCTATCTATCTCTCTCTCTCTCTCTCTCTCTCTCTCTCTCTCTCTCTCTCTCTCTCTCTCTCTCTCTCTCTCTCTTTCTCTCAGCTCCTCCCCGCGTCTCACTCTTAATTTTCCGTGGTAAACTTTAACTAAGTCTCTGTATTCAGTCGTTAGCAGGGCACCATTAAGTCTCCTGGCTGCTCCTGGGAGAGAGAGAGAGGGAGTGAGAGTGAGTGAGTGAGTTGAGTGAGTGAGTGAGTGAGTGAGTGAGTGAGTAAGTACAAAGGAGTACAAAGGAGTACAAAGGAATTCAAGCAACAACAGATCTAGTGACCCTTCTAGGCTGTTTGTCCTCCAAAACACTGAGGATCAAGTGTCCAAACAGTGGTTTAGAGTGGGTAAGGGAACATTGCAAAGGGAACTACTGCCCTAGAACTAACGTCCGTGGCAGGATTAGGAAGTTAGTAGGGGACAGATGGGTTAGTAACTGAGGGGGGAATATAATAAAGTTATTCATTTACAAACGCAGTCAGTCGCGGGTTTGATGCGAGATATTTGTCTAGGCGGAGTTTAAATGAATCAACGGTGCTGCAGTCTATAACGTCTCGGGGAAGCCCATTCCACAAGTTGACAACTCGATTGAAGAAGAAATTCTTAGATTCGTGTGAGTTAAAAGATTTACCAATAATTTTGCAACCGTTTCCCCGCGTGTAATTAGATTGGTCGATAGTGAAGTACTTACTACAGTTCATATTGTCGATGCCTTTGATGATTTTGAACACTTGAATTAAGTCACCTCTTAATCTGCGCTGGGTTAAAGGAAATAGATTTAATTCTCTAAGACGCTCTTCGTATGGTTTGTTCTTTAGGCTAGGTATCATTTTGGTAACTCTACGTTGAACTCGTTCTAGCTTGTTTATATCTTTTTGGTAATAAGGGCACCAGGATTGAACGCAGTATTCCAGAAGAGGGCGGACTAAGGAATTGTAAAGGGTTAGGATAACTTCTTTGGATTTATGCTCAAATGACCTGCCTATAAAGCCAATTATTTTGTTTGCCTTCTTAACAACTTCTGAACATTGTTGACTCGGTTTTAGGTTACTCGATATTGTTACTTCCAGATCGGTTTCTTTGTTTACATTCTTAAGCTGAGTGCCATTCATCGAATAGTTTGCTTTCTCATTTAGGTATCCGATATGTAGTACTTTACAATGAGTGAGTGAGTGTGTGTGTGTGTGTGTGTGTGTGTGTGTGTGTGTGTGTGTGTGTGTGTGTGTGTGTGTGTGTGTGTGTGTGTGTGTGTGTGTGCTACATGGATACACAGACTACACAAGCTCTGGGGTCCCTGCGATCAAATTGGACTTAATTCTATCATTTTCTCTGTCAACTTATTCCAATGGTTCGACGTAATTTTTTTTCCCGCCACCAATCAGCTGGAATATTTGTCAGTGTATTTTGCAATGCTATTGAATACTACAATAATAAAGATAATTACTTGTTATGAATGAATTGATAAACCAATATTGTCAGTATGAAAGTGATATGGAGAGTTCTCAGTTAACTTACTATACTCCTTTTTGTTTCCAGCTGATCGTAAATTGAATCTCTTATTAGCTGATTTTTCGATACTTAATAGAAATATATGAAACTACTATGGCTGTGTGTCATATTAATGCCAAGTTTTCAGAATAACCATCATCTTTCGCTACAAAATCTAACTTATAGCTGAGTAACAAAGATAGAAACATGACAATTTAGGCTCAGCTGGAAAAAAATAGACTATAGATCAAGCTTAATACGATGAGGTACGACATTTTTGGGATTATTAAAGTTTGTTTAATTAGCATTGAATGTTTGCATTGTTTTTGCTTGTTTGCCTTTTTCGGGCAATGTATTTTAAATTTGCCACCTAGACTAAGAAAAACGCCTCCTCAGATCCAATTCAAACTGGACAAAAAGAGTAACGAAAAAAAATCAAGGTAAATATGTAAAGTTTCAGTAGAAAATCCCTAAAATGCATAGGCTTGCTGTCACTCTCCCAGAAAAAATCGACACCTGAATGGGGTGAAGCGTCTTATAATCGCTAAACTGGTGAGTTGTCCTAAAATCTCCAAACTAATGGAGTGAAACATGGAGCGGCCAACCAGACCTGCCTTGCACCAGATAGAGGGAAGAATTACATATAATATATTATTATGTTTATTCCACCAACCAACTTCACCTCTAAACTCAATTAATAAAATCAACAAATACATGTGGCACTCCAAGGACTCGAACCTAGGGTACTCACAACGAAATTCCTCGCACTTATGCACTACGCTATCAAGACAGTTATACCACAGCATTTTTGTTAACATCTAATGTATGCTGTGTTATGTCGGGTCAACTATGATTGGCTTGACCTTATGATATGAATGTACAGTCAGTTTCCAAAGTTGCGATCCCCTGTCTCAACTTCAACGGTATGTTTTTGTAGTACCCCTTTCAGCATTATGATACTTTCTTCCAGTATAATATGGCTACAGTTAGACGGTTTTTTCTCAGCATAGGAAAGCTCTCCAAAAACCGAAGGGGTAAAATTTAATAATAATAATAATAATAACAATAATAATAATAATAATAAAAATAATAACTGTATTTATCCTAAATACATATACAATATATTACAATGTCTTCATAGTTCATTATACAAGCTGAGCCCATGAAATGTGATTTTTGTTATTACCAGCAGTGTCCTATATAATTATGTAGTATGCTTACAATTTAGATACTCAGTTTATGTCATTGAACCTTCTGACTCCAACAATCCATTCCTAAGCTGAATAAAGTTAACAAATGAAGGTCAGCATATAAGGAAGAATAGCGTAAGCGTAGAAAGAGTTATTATAATAAGACATACCCCTCAACCATACTACCCAATGCTTGTAAACAGAGAATATGATCATTTACGTTAAGGGAGGTCACCGTTTTTTTGTTTATCTTTCTCTCCTTTTCTCTCTTTCTCTGGCTTGTATCCATTCGGCCCCATTCAGCCAACTGTTTTAAGACGTTTATCCCCATCCAGGTGTTGATTTCTTCCAACATTGTATGGAGAAATCCGACTTCGCCGGAGACATTTTTCTATCGAAAAATGTACAAATATAGGTTGCTGTCAAAACAAAAATATATATATGCTGGCTCGCTACCGCTCGCCAGGAAAATATTGACACCTAAATGAGGGTAAACATCTTGAAACAATAGGCTGAATGGGGCCGAATGGATACAAGCCAAAGAGAGAGGGAGAGAAAGATAAAAAAGAAAGCGAGGTGGGCTCCCTTAACCCGCAGTAGTATGGTGTCACTTTAGTTTTTTTCTGGCTATATATGAGGATTTTATAGAGCATTAGGAATGATTTTGGGGAATATAAAAACCTACTTCAGTTAACTTTGGATTCTAAGAGGTTCCTGCGATAAATAATATTGTCTAGACTCTATAGCATGAAAAAGAGCATTATTGCATTGATTTTGTTTTTGAGAGAGAGAGAGAGAGTTACACACAGAATTACGCAGATACTCAGACCACAGACATTGTGGTCCCTACTAGAGAGAGAGAGCTACATAGAGCTACATAGATACACAGACCACACAGACCTCAAGGTCCTTACTAGGCAGTCTGGCCTTACAAACTATAATATGCATATATGCATATATACACATACACACATACACATACATACATATACATATATATATACATATATATACACATACATATACACATACATACATACACACATATATATACAGTATATATATACATACTGTACAGTGCACACACATACATATACATACATTTTTTTTTTTTTTTTTTTTTTTTCATTCATATCACCCCAGCCCTCTGCAGATAGAGGTCAAGCCTTCCCTTGAAGGCGTTTATTGTGTCGCTCTCCACCACTCTGCGGCCGACCTGGGTGCGTGACGTCACGCTGGGGTCCTTTTGAAGACGCCGCCTCTTCGGGGTGGGATGGGGGGGGGGGGGGGGGAGGGTTTACGGGGGTTTGTTTGGGTATGGTGAGGGGGGGACAGATATGCTGTAGCCGCATTTTCTGTCTCGGCTTCCCCCCTGGTTTTGGAGGGGGGAGACTCAGGTATTTGGGCAACGGAGGGGGGAGACTTGGTTACTTGAGCTGCGTAGTGTCTCGGGTTTTGGTATAACAGTATTGATAGTATGTGTATTGGAGATAATAAGTGTATTGGGATGTCTCGTGTGGCAGTTAAGGTGTAAATTAGTTAGCGTTGATAATCATAAAGTATTTGGGTGTTGAATAGGGCTGTGGAGTACTGTAAAAATACCTTCATAAATTCGCATCCACCCAGTGGTTTTATGTATGGAAGGAAAAATAGTGTGACTGACTTAAAAGATGAAAAGAATGCTATAAAACCTTTACTTGATCATAATTATTATCTAAATAATGCATAACAAAATTCACTTCTAGTTCAATTGCATTAATTCACGACAAAGAACCAACCTCATAATGGTGTTAACATCTCAATAGACACACGTATTATGAATCAGGAGACATATCCAACATATAGCTATGTATTAACCCACTCAAAGCAGGTAGTGTGTCGAGCCGCCTTGTACCGCATCTTCCCAGTAACGAGGAGCTATTGACTAGATGGCCTAACAAGGGCACCCTGGCGCCAGGCCTAGTATTATGTAGGCCTCTTACGGTGTTCGCTCAATAGGCACGTTCACAGATGGGGATAATGTGTTCGAGGTATATAATTAATGGCTTGAAATGAGGCTCAGGTGCTTTCGAATAAACTCAAAAGCTTACATTTGCTCAACGAAGTCCTCCAAGATAAACTGGTAGATAAGATCAAGAATTTAAGAATACATTGCTGGGCCCTGTCAAGATTTTGTATAGTTGCAATGGCTCATATTGAGCCCATCAGTTAAACAAATGGGCTCTATCGTTCAGTTTGGTCACATTCAGAGTCGATCCACTAGTGACTTGCCTACCCTAACCTAATCCAATTGTATCAGTACCCGCCCTACCCCAACGTGACTCAACCAAATAGCAACCTAGCCTTTTCTTTTCTAACCTAAGTTAATGTAACCTAACCTGACATTAACCATATTTATATCCTAACCTTAAAAGAACAGAGAATGAAAACATACATTCCATGTAAATAAAATTCGTGCACCTAATGGCGCCCAACATTTATATATATATATATATATATATATACTGTATAACCAGAAGTTTTGTATTGCACAGGAGTGACTGTGACTGTTGGGCAATTAGTGTTAGCAGCATCTCCATAATTTGGGTAAGCCCTTGAAAATTATAGCCAAAGGTCCTTCCTAAGCTGAACAAATTGTCTAATGATATCTAGAACAAAGGGTAAAAGGCACCCCCGTAGACTGAAAGGGTTAAATATTACAAGCCTCACTTCTTACTTATTCTTTTCTTTCCCTGTTTTCCTTCTGCTCCTGATCCTCCTTCCCTTCTATCCCTCACGCCTGCCCCCTCCCCCATCCATGTATATGCCTCACAACTTTTCTCCTTCTTCCCGGTGTCTCCTCCCCTCTCTCCGTATTACGTGTGTCGGTATACTTCCCTAACTAACTTTTCCAACACTTTTTTATTTAGTCTGCCCCTAGACTAAACAAAAATAAAGATAAAAAGATGAAAAAAACATCCTCCAAAGCCCCCCTTCAAGCAAACTTTGTAATTATTTCAGTAAAAATATTTCCCGGCCAAAAGCAGATTTCTTCTTAATTTGCTGGCCCACTATCGCTTGCCCTGAAAATAATATTAATAATTAAAAATACCAATTGGGCATAACATCTTATAATCGCCATACCCTTTCACGCACGTGTGGACGCAGGGGTTGCCGATTAGCATTCAGAAATAGTTTTCTAAATCTTATAATTACCTCCCCAAAATTAGTGTTCTGCCCACAGCTAACTCAAAGAGGTTGAAGTAACTAAACTAACGATTTATAAGCACTCCTGATGGTCACAAGGGCTTTAAAGTATCCCAGAATAGGCTCAAATCGCGTCCTGTGCATGAAAGGGTTAATAGACGAAACATTTTAAAATCGTCAAACTAATGAAGCGCAAAAGAGGAATTGGGGTTAAAAAAAGACTACTCGGTCAATAGAGAGGGTAAACTTTTCTCCTTGTTACCTCCCGTGTCCCCTTCTTCGTGTGTCCGTATTATAAGGTACTCACAAAGTTTGGCCTGGCTTACCCCCCCCCCCAACCCTGCTCTCTCTCGTCAGGCAGCACTTTGTTCATACTTGGTTCACTCTGCCTAATTATCTGTCTGATGTCTGTTTGCCTGGCTGTCTATCTCTTTCCTTACATATATATATATATATATATATATATATACCGGTATATATAGTATATATATATACATATAGATAGATAGATAGATGGATAGAAAACATAAATAGATAGATAGACTGATATAATTATAAAGATAGATAATCATAAATGAATATAATTATAAATTAATAGATAGATAAATAGATTAATCGATCATTAAATACACTTACCTATTTTAATATTTTAATATTTGTGTTCTATGTGTATCAAGTACAACAAATGCAGGCTACCTGAAACGAGTGTCTCTCCCAAAGCCAAAAGAGTGACAGAGCCAAATTAACGGTACGTTGGGGCCAAAATGCCTGGACACATGAAGTTCAAAGCAGTGTAAGTCATAGGATGAAGACAAGACTGATCGAGGGACATAATTCCAGAATTTACTTGTTGAGTAGAAGAAACTCAAGAAAGACAGGAACTGTATTGTTTCTTGGGTTGGAGAGCTGGACGGAATATGGGTGGGATTGTGTAGAAAGACGGCTACCTCCCATGCGTGCGTGTCTGTGTCAGAGAGAGAGAGAGAGAGATGGGGGTTCTCTGCTATAATTCTTCCTTTCTTCTCTTTGCACTGCCATTAATGTTCCCTAGAGAATGCTTGCTACCCTTTTTTCTCTGGTTTTCATCTTTGTCGGTATTGTTTCTCTTCGTTTACCCATTCGTTAAACATTGTTATTGATTTTTACTCTTCATTTCACTTTTTTTAGGTATTTTCATTTCTTTCTCCGTCAAGCATCATTCCCATTCTTTCATTTTTGTCCTATTTAGCTTTTACCCCTCTTCTTCATCCCACTTCTCCTCATAATCATCCATATCCTCTACCTCATCTTTCTTCTGTTCCCTTGTTCTCCCAAACCTCATCATCTCATATATCCTCCTCCTCCTCCTCCGTGTCTCTCTCCTCTTCTATGTCTTCTCTTCCTACACTTCCCTCCTCTACTCCTCTCCCTCCTTCGCTTACTCCTATTTTTTCCTCCTCCTCCTCCAACTCCTCTTCCTCCTAATTTGTTTTTCCGTCCTTGTCCACCTTCATTTAGTCATACCTGTGCACAAATTGATATGAGGTCTCTCTCTCTCTCTCTTTCTATCTATCTATCTATCTATCTATCTATCTATCTATCTATCTCTCTCTCTCTCCTATCTATCTCTCTCTCTCTCTCTCTCTCTCTCTCTCTCTCTCTCTCTCTCTCTCTCTCTCTCTCTCTCTCTCTCTCTCTCTCTCTCTCTCTCTCTCTCTCTCTCTCTCTCTCTCTCTCTCTCTCTCTCTCTCTCTCTCTCTCTCTCTCTCTCTCTCTCTCTCTCTCTCTCTCAGCTCCTCCCCGCGTCTCACTCTTAATTTTCCGTGGTAAACTTTAACTAAGTCTCTGTATTCAGTCGTTAGCAGGGCACCATTAAGTCTCCTGGCTGCTCCTGGGAGAGAGAGAGAGGGAGTGAGAGTGAGTGAGTGAGTTGAGTGAGTGAGTGAGTGAGTGAGTAAGTACAAAGGAGTACAAAGGAGTACAAAGGAAATCAAGCAACAACAGATCTAGTGACCCTTCTAGGCTGCTTGTCCTCCAAAACACTGAGGATCAAGTGTCCAAACAGTGGTTTAGAGTGGGTAAGGGAACATTGGAAAGGGAACTACTGCCCTAGAACTAACGTCCGTGGCAGGATTAGGAAGTTAGTAGGGGACAGATGGGTTAGTAACTGAGGGGGGAATATAATAAAGTTATTCATTTACAAACGCAGTCAGTCGCGGGTTTGATGCGAGATATTTGTCTAAGCGGAGTTTAAATGAATCAACGGTGCTGCAGTCTATAACGTCTCGGGGAAGCCCATTCCACAAGTTGACAACTCGATTGAAGAAGAAATTCTTAGATTCGTGTGAGTTAAAAGATTTACCAATAATTTTGCAACCGTTTCCCCGCGTGTAATTAGATTGGTCGATAGTGAAGTACTTACTACAGTTCATATTGTCGATGCCTTTGATGATTTTGAACACTTGAATTAAGTCACCTCTTAATCTGCGCTGGGTTTAAAGGAAATAGATTTAATTCTCTAAGACGCTCTTCGTATGGTTTGTTCTTTAGGCTAGGTATCATTTGGTAACTCTACGTTGAACTCGTTCTAGCTTGTTTATATCTTTTTGGTAATAAGGGCACCAGGATTGAACGCAGTATTCCAGAAGAGGGCGGACTAAGGAATTGTAAAGGTTAGGATAACTTCTTTGGATTTATGCTCAAATGACCTGCCTATAAAGCCAATTATTTTGTTTGCCTTCTTAACAACTTCTGAACATTGTTGACTCGGTTTTAGGTTACTCGGTATTGTTACTTCCAGATCGGTTTCTTTGTTTACATTCTTAAGCTGAGTGCCATTCATCGAATAGTTTGCTTTCTCATTTAGGTATCCGATATGTAGTACTTTACAATGAGTGAGTGAGTGTGTGTGTGTGTGTGTGTGTGTGTGTGTGTGTGTGTGTGTGTGTGTGTGTGTGTGTGTGTGTGTGTGTGTGTGTGCTACATGGATACACAGACTACACAAGCTCTGGGGTCCCTGCGATCAAATTGGACTTAATTCTATCATTTTCTCTGTCAACTTATTCCAATGGTTCGACGTAAAAAAAATTTCCGCCACCAATCAGCTGGAATATTTGTCAGTGTATTTTGCAATGCTATTGAATACTACAATAAAGATAATTACTTGTTATGAATGAATTGATAAACCAATATTGTCAGTATGAAAGTGATATGGAGAGTTCTCAGTTAACTTACTATACTCCTTTTTGTTTCCAGCTGATCGTAAATTGAATCTCTTATTAGCTGATTTCTCGATACTTAATAGAAATATATGAAACTACTATGGCTGTGTGTCATATTAATGCCAAGTTTTCAGAATAACCATCATCTTTCGCTACAAAATCTAACTTATAGCTGAGTAACAAAGATAGAAACATGACAATTTAGGCTCAGCTGGAAAAAAAATAGACTATAGATCAAGCTTAATACGATGAGGTACGACATTTTTGGGATTATTAAAGTTTGTTTAATTAGCATTGAATGTTTGCATTGTTTTTGCTTGTTTGCCTTTTTCGGGCAATGTATTTTAAATTTGCCACCTAGACTAAGAAAAACACCTCCCCAGATCCAATTCAAACTGGACAAAAAGAGTAACGAAAAAAAATCAAGGTAAATATGTAAAGTTTCAGTAGAAAATCCCTAAAATGCATAGGCTTGCTGTCACTCTCCCAGAAAAAATCGACACCTGATTTGGGTGAAGCGTCTTATAATCGCTAAACTGGTGAGTTGTCCTAAAATCTCCAAACTAATGGAGTGAAACATGGAGCGGCCAACCAGACCTGCCTTGCACCAGATAGAGGGAAGAATTACATATAATATATTATTATGTTTATTCCACCAACCAACTTCACCTCTAAACTCAATTAATAAAATCAACAAATACATGTGGCACTCCAAGGACTCGAACCTAGGGTACTCACAACGAAATTCCTCGCACTTATGCACTACGCTATCAAGACAGTTATACCACAGCATTTTTGTTAACATCTAATGTATGCTGTGTTATGTCGGGTCAACTATGATTGGCTTGACCTTATGATATGAATGTACAGTCAGTTTCCAAAGTTGCGATCCCCTGTCTCAACTTCAACGGTATGTTTTTGTAGTACCCCTTTCAGCATTATGATACTTTCTTCCAGTATAATATGGCTACAGTTAGACGGTTTTTTCTCAGCATAGGAAAGCTCTCCAAAAACCGAAGGGGTAAATTTAATAATAATAATAATAATAACAATAATAATAATAATAATAAAAATAATAACTGTATTTATCCTAAATACATATACAATATATTACAATGTCTTCATAGTTCATTATACAAGCTGAGCCCATGAAATGTGATTTTTGTTATTACCAGCAGTGTCCTATACAATTATGTAGTATGCTTACAATTTAGATACTCAGTTTATGTCATTGAACCTTCTGACTCCAACAATCCATTCCTAAGCTGAATAAAGTTAACAAATGAAGGTCAGCATATAAGGAAGAATAGCGTCAGCTAGAAAGAGTTATTATAATAAGACATACCCCTCAACCATACTGGTGATGGGCTGGTCTATCAGAGTGAGACCTGAGCGATCTCTGCCATACCCATAGCTTACTCTGACTGTTCCTTTTACTTATATATTTTCTAGATCTCGAGTGACGGCGTCTCTTCCGTGGATTGACCTCCCAATCTACCAAGATTGGAAGCTAAAGCGTCACATTATTCCTTTGCCCCTCAACTTTCTCTTCATAATTGCTGAGGGGCACAGGGCCCTGGGTGGGGCTTTGGTTTCCCGGGCGTTTACGCACCCTCTCAGCCCCCCGCCATGGAGTGGCTTCGGTCACCCAGGCTTTATTGTGGTCGGCAGGGAGGGTTCTGTGGGGTCGCTCGTTTATGGCCTTGGCCTTACTCGGGGCCTTGGGGCTGTTCGGCCAGGCAGCTTGGGGAACAACAACAACAACAACAACCATACTACCCAATGCTTTTAAAAGAGAATTTGATCATTTACGTTAAGGGAGGTCACCGGTTTGTTTTTATCTTTCTCTCCTTTTCTCTCCTTCTCTGGCTTGTATCCATTCGGCCCCATTCAGCCAACTGTTTTAAGACGTTTATCCCCATCCAGGTGTTGATTTCTTCCAGCATTGTATGGAGAAATCCGACTTCGCCGGAGACATTTTTCTATCGAAAAATGTACAAATATAGGTTGCTGTCAAAACAAAAATATATATATGCTGGCTCGCTACCGCTCGCCAGGAAAATATTGACACCTAAATGAGGGTAAACATCTTGAAACAATAGGCTGAATGGGGCCGAATGGATACAAGCCAAAGAGAGAGGGAGAGAAAGATAAAAAAGAAAGCGAGGTGGGCTCCCTTAACCCGCAGTAGTATGGTGTCACTTTAGTTTTTTTCTGGCTAATATATGAGGATTTTATAGAGCATTAGGAATGATTTTGGGGAATATAAAAACCTACTTCAGTTAACTTTGGATTCTAAGAGGTTCCTGCGATTAATAATATTGTCTATAGCATGAAAAAGAGCATTATTGCATTGCTTTTGTTTTTGAGAGAGAGAGAGAGTTACACACAGAATTACGCAGATACTCAGACCAGACATTGTGGTCGCTACTAGAGATAGAAAGAGAGAGAGAGAGAGAGAGAGAGAGAGAGAGAGAGAGAGAGAAAGTTACACGCAGAATAAATTACGCAGATACTCAGACCACACATACATTGGTGTCCCTACTAGATTTACATAGATTTACATATACGCACTGACCACACAGACCTTACGATCCCAGAGAGGTGGTCAGGACTTAATTCTAGTAGAGATAGCTAACCCGAGAATAAGCTATAGTGGAAGGAAAGGATAGCAAAGAAGAAAGAGAGAGAGAGAGAGAGCCCCAGATGATCGTGACCGTACTAGACTTGTGAAGATAATACGTAGCGGTAATTATATCTCTCCGGGCTCCTTATGTGGGGTTGTAGAGGCTCAATGTCAGGACTACCGCAACATTAAGGGGGCCCACCTCGTTTTGTTTTTTCCTCTCTCTCCCACTCTCTCTGGGTTGTATCCATTCGGCCCCATTTAGCCTACTGTTTTAAGACGTTTATCCCCATGCAGGTGTCGATTTTTCCTGGCGAGCGGTAGCGAGCCAGCATATATATATTTTGTTTTGACAGCAAGCTAAATTTGTACATTTTTCGATAGAGAAATGTCTCCGGCGAAGCTGGATTCCTCCATACAATGCTGGCTCGCTATCGCTCGCCAGGAAGAAATCGACACCTGGATGGTGATAAACGTCTTAAAACAGTTGGCTGAATGGGGCCGAATGGATACAAACCAGGGAAAGAGAGAAAAGGAGAGAAAGTTACACAAAAAGCCGGTGACCCCCCCCCCCTTAACATTGCTCCCTCAACACATACTTTCACTCTCACTCGCTTTTATACTCTCTCTCTCTCTCTCTCTCTCTCTCTCTCTCTCTCTCTCTCTCTCTCTCTCTCTCTCTCTCTCTCTCTCTCAGTATCTCCCATTATCTCTACCTTTCTCAGGCTCTCGCCCCCATTACCTAATTCTATCTAACTCTCGTCTACTCTGCCCAACTCTCGCCCACTCCCACTCCCACTCCCTCCCACTCATTGCCCCCCAGAGTGCCGTAAATAGAAGTAGTATCTTGTTAGGGTTGGCCTTCCACGATACCCTTGGAAATTGGTGTGATGGGAGATCAGCTACATAGAGTTACTTAGATATACAGACTACACAGACTATTCAGACTTAACTAGGCAGTCCCCAGCCTTAAATCTAAAAAAAAAAATATATATATTTGCTAGGGTTTAAGACAAAGGACAGTAAAGAGGAAGGTTCTCTCCCCACCCACCAATCCCTCCGACTTTTGGGTCGGCAAGAAACTAGTTAGAAGAATGACCCCAGCAGAGTCGAAAAAATATCTACTGGTAAATATGTAGTAAAGAAGGAATTAGGAAGTGTTTTAATTGTAAATATACACAGTACAAATACATTCTACCCATACATATATGCTGCATGCATATATTTATATACGCATACATAAATATACACATACATTCACTCATATGTATGTAAACACATAGACATACACATACACACATACATAAATACACACATACATACACATACATATACACATATATACTGTATATACACTTATACATACACATATGTACATATACACAAACATACACATATATATATATATATACCCGCCTATACACATACTACTGTATATTACTCCAGCCTCCTCTAGATAGAAGTCTAGTCTCCTCTTGAAGACATCGTTTGTATTGCTCTCCACCACATTACCTGGCAATTTATTCCATTTCCTTACGACAATGTAGGTGAAGAATATTGTTGTGGCACATTTTGAACGATAATACATTTAATCTCTTTAGTCTTTCGCAATATGGTTTCTTTTTCAGTGATGGAATTAGCTTTGTTGCTCTACGTTGTACTGACTCGAGTCTCTCGATGTCCTTATTCAGATAAGGGGACCAAATTGTACACTATACTCAAGATGCGGCCTTACCATACTTTTGAATAATGGGATTACAATATTTTCATTTCTATAAGTAAATTGTCGCTAAATATAGCCTAGAGCTCCTTTTTTGCAGCTGCTGCACATTGGTCAGATGTGTTTAGGTTTTTATATATTAGTATTCCCAGGTCTTTAACTGCTGCTAAAGTTATTAATTGTTGGTCTTTTGTTTCGTATGAATAGTATTTACATGTATTGTCGATTTGCAATACCTGACATTTTTCTACATTGAAGGGAATCTCTCTTAGAGAGAGAGAGATAGAGCACGCTTCACTTTATCACACACACATACACTAATGAGTTTTCTCCCTCGATCTCTATCAAGCTTTTAACAAAATAGGCTTGCTACCGCTCGCCAGGAAAAAAGTCGACACCTACATGGCACGGAAGGTCTTAATATTGGCAAAGAAATGTGGCGAAAGGTCTTAAAATCGCCAAACTTATGAAGCAAATGTCTTAAAGTCTCATGACTAATGGGGCTAAACATGATGGAGAAGGGACTCAAGAAAAAACTCCCTTAAACTAATAATCATCCTTGTCATTGCAAAATTTCATTCCAACGATTGATAATTTACCTCAAGTTAACACCTATTTTCACCCCCCACCCTCCCCGTATGAACCACGTCTACCTCCCACCAAAATCCTCATTAACTGAACACTATCCGAGGTACCCGCACTCTGTCCCGACATCCCAAGAGGGCTACACTGTAATAATGAACTCTACGGGAATCACACATACACACGCACCTGTAGCTGTTTTTACTTGATTGTTTATTTATTTATTTATGTTTACTTTTTTATTTTTGTAATAACCTATTCTGGTAACCTCTGATTACCCTGACCTAGAGGTATCTCCATAGCCAAAAGGGTTTGGTGGTTAGATAGTCACAAGCGGGCAAACATACTTTACAGCATTACAGTATATATACAGTATTATACTGTTTATATATACTGTATATATATAGATAGATAAATAGATAGATAGAAGAATAGATAGATAGATAGATAGATAGATATATAGAAGAATAGATAGATAGATAGATAGATAGATAGATAGATAGATAGATAATTGCCACACTATATCACACTTCGACAAAATCCACCAAAGTCTAGCCGACTACGTTCACCCATTCAACTACCAAAATATTCCACAGTACTCAACCGCAATTTTATTCCACTACACCATTTCACACACACCTCGCCATTCTCTGTTACACGCCAACTATGAGAACAATGCTACAGTACATCTACCTTTCATATATTGTACTGTCCCTGTCTGTACACACACGCGCTACCTATAAAAATTACCTATACACATTACCAATACACACTACCACCACACACTACCATCTATACACTACCACCACATATACTTGCTACCCACACTGCTATTATATTCACACACTACTACACCCTACTACAAACAACTATACATACCACACACTACCAGATAATATTATTAACATTACATAATATTATCCACACGATACTGCACACTGCCATACACAGCACATACTACCACATACATAATAAACTATTATCCACTCCACACGCTACCACACACTACAATTAGCACCACATAATTTCACTCACTACTATCCACTTTACGCTACTATCCACATGATACCACACACTACTATCCACACAATACCACTCAATACTATTCAGATTACACACTACTATCCACAAAAGACCACACACGAGTAATCCACACCACACTATGCGGTCTTATTATCACACTACCACCCACTCACACAACACACTCATAGTTATCACTCTATTACACACTACCACTCCGAAGCACACTACCACCCTACCACAAACCACCTCACACTACCACTCCGAAACACTCTACCACGAACCACCTCACTATTAACTCACACACCGCCACTCCACTATTCCACCACACTACCACACCATACCACCACACTCTCACAGGACCAACAGTCAACACCCCATCAATGTGTTTACTATCCACCTCATTATCAACTCACACACCGCCATTCCACAATACCACCACAGTACTACCACTCCACCCACTGCACTCATCACCTCACACTACCTGCAGCAGTCAACACCCCCATTTTTATCATTTCTATCCACCTCATTATCAACCGACACTCCACACACCACCACACTACCACACCACCAATCCACTACCACTACACACCACAGTACCACCACCGCTCTACCACACTAACCACCTCACACTACCAACAGCCAACACCTCCATCTATATTTTTCTTGGCGAGGCGAACGAAACACAGACGAACAAATTTCCCCCCCAACGAAAATGCATCCCGAAGTGAACATTGCCGCCCCCCACACACCAGGGATCAATTCAAAGTTCTTCGTCTGCTGTTTCGAAATTTAGTGGACACCAGGGATGCTATGTTTCTTGGCGTGTGAGTGTGTGTGTGTTTTTTTTTTTTTTTTTTTTTTTTTTTTTTTTTTTTCAAGGTCATCAATCACCGGTTGGCATAGCTATCGGCCAAGAAAACAAAAGCCACTGAAGTCTAAAGTTTGTTTACGTTTTTCCGAGTGGGTATCTGACGCTTACAACTCTCGGTATGTGGGTTTGTCTAAAGTTTATCTCTGAAGTTACATCTCTAGGATTGCTTTTATATGTATTTTTAATTTCCCTGGGGGTATGTGACGCTTGTGATTCTCGATTTGATTGTTTATCTGAAGTGTATATATTTGAAGTGTGCTTACAAATATATATATATATATCGAGGGGTGACAACCAGAAGTGGTTATGTCCACAAATGCAGTTTGTAGATAATCATACTTAAAGATTTAAAATCTTCATGAAATATCGAAAATTGATTCAATATTTGAAATTTTTGCTGGAAATGTTCATGATATAAATGTCTATGAGACTGGAGACTAATCAAATTCCTAAACTGAAACAGTTGGTCAAAATGGATAAATTGGACATAACCAATTCTGGTTGTCACCCCTCGATATATATATATATATATATATATATATATATATATATATATATATATATATATATATTATATATATATATATATATATATATATATAATTGCTTGTATTTCTTTTCATTTATATTCTGGGTCTGACGCTTACATCTCTCGAAATGTATGTTTCTAAAGTTTACTTATCTGAAGTTACATCTCCTGCATATCTACGAATCGCATGTGTTTTTTTGCGTTTTTACCGAATGGATAACTGATGCTTACATCTCTCGGTATATTTGTTTAAGGGGAGATGGGTCGTTTTTCTGGTCCCCCTTCTTCCTTATGTTTAGCCCCATTCGTTTTCAGATTTTATGACGTTAGACCTATTAGTTTGGCGATTTTAAGACCTTTCGCTCCATTTCTTTGTCAATATTAAGACTTTTCGTGTCATTTAGGCCGAAGGCCGGTTGCTCTTAAATTACAGGCTTACTATCGCTCGCCAGGAAAACATCAACACCTAAATGACACGAAAGGCCATAAAATTAACAGAAATGAGGCGAAGGTTCTTTAAATCGGCAAACTAATGGGGCGAACGTCTTAAAATTTGAAAAGTAATGGGGCTAAGCATGAGGGAGAAAGGGGTCGAGAAAAAGATCCCTCAAGTGGATATTTCCCCTTAAGCTTGATGAAGGTCTAGGGAGAAAGATAAAAATATGTTATTAACTGTATATATTATTACATACTGTATACATATAAATATGTAATTAACTGTATATATTATTACATACTGTATACATATAAATATGTAATTAACTGTATATATTACATACTGTATACATATAAATATGTAATTAACTGTATATATTATTACATACTGTATACATATAAATATGTAATTAACTGTATATATTATTACATACTGTATACATATAAATATGTAATTAACTGTATATATTATTACATACTGTATACATATAAATATGTAATTAACTGTATATATTATTACATACTGTATACATATAAATAAAGATCAATCCTCGCACCACATTATACCCCAACAACCTTTCATTATACACTGAAAATATATAAATAAATAATTATATACAAATCAATCCTAGCAACATATTATACACCTAACCTTTTACAATACACTAATAATACACGAATAAATATATAAATACAAATCAATCCTAGCAATACATTATACCCCAAACAAACTTCCATAATAAAATAATAATAATTAATACAAAATAAATTATATAAACAAAATATCAATCCTGGCAAAATATTTTACCCCAATAACCTTTCACACAAATAATTAATGAATAAATACATACACAAATAAATACGAATAAATCCCAGCAACACAATATACCCCCAACAACAGTTCATAATACACCAATAATAATTATACAAATAAACAAATAGATACACATTAATCCTAGCAAAAATGGCAACACATTATTCCCCAAACCTTCATAGTACACTAATATATAAATATATATATATATATATATATATATATATATATATATATATATATATATATATATATATATATATATACACTATATATATTTATATATATATCTATCTATCTATCTATCTATCTATCTATCTATCTATCTATAATAAACAGATAAACAAAGACATACAAATCAATCCCAGCAACACATTACAACCCCCAACAACCTTTGATAACACACTAATTGTTCCTCTGATCTAGCACAACAACTGGGAACTAATTAATTGGGCCGAGGGAAGCTTTTGATCCACTAACTCGGGTAATTCAAGTTATTCAGCCAGATGAGGCCTGAGTTGCATTCCAGCCACTACCAACTTTGTAACACTATATTCCCGGCAATTATCAGCTTAATCAATTAACTGGTTGAAAATTAATGTTGATTCATGTTTAAGGGGGAGATTTGGTTTGGACCCCTCTCTCCCTCATGCTTAGAACCATTATTTTTTGTTTTAGATTTACAGATGTTCGCCCCATTATTTTGGCGATTTTAAGACCTTCTGCCCCATTTAATTGTCAATTTGAAGACCATTCGTACCACTTAGGTGTCGATTTTTTCCTGGCGAGCGATAGCAAGCCTGCAATTTAGGAGGAACCGGCCTTCGGCCGGGGATTTTTGTTCTACCAAAAATGCACAAATTTATCTCGAAATTGATTGATTGAATTGATTGAAGAAGGTCTTGGGAGTACTTTTTAAGCTTCACGAAAGCTTAGGGAGAAACTTAATAGACAAAATAATTATTATTTAAACAAAATTCTCCCGTTAAAGCCAAAGGTAGGTGTCGATTCTTTTCCTGCAATTTAGGAGGAACTGAACTTCGGCTGGGCATTTTCCTACCGAAAAATGTACAATTTTATCTCGAAGGAGTATTGGGAGTATTTTTTATATTTTGTTTTCTTCTTTGTTTTTAGTTTGATGGAGATTTAGGGAGGAAACTAAAAATATAATAATACTAATTATAATTATAAAAACAAAATTATTCCGTTAAAGCCAAGGTAGGGATATAAATTGAGATTTATATAGCTAAATATATAGTCATAGAGTCATAGATAGAGATATAGATATTGTATGGTCATAGAGTCATAGATAGAGTTATATATAGAGTCAGAAGCTATAGTGGCATTCCAGCCACTACCAACCTTTTTACATTATATTCCCGGCAATTATCAGCTTGCACATCATTGCTACGATTAACTGTTGGAGAATTAACCGTTTCAAGATCTGATGATGCACTATTTTTCTGCTTTCAGACTATTACTAGACGATGTTATTAAGGTCAGGAAGGGTATATGGAAGTCAGAGGGTTAATTGAGATTGTCTTTACCTTTGTTATGCCCAAATTTCCTTCCAAAGTTTTATAACATCGTCTTATGATAGCCAGAATAAACTGTCAAAATGCATCATAATCCTCAGAGCGTTAATGTTGCTTCATTGTCAAACCAAGGTGGCGATACTATTTGAGTTATAGATATTGACAGATATAGCCAACGATCAGATAAAGGATAAAGGTAAATGTAGTGAGGTCCTTCCTATGTTAACTGAAATCGTATTTCGCTAGGTGGAATATTACAAAACGTTATCGTTTATTTGATAAGGTTAATTATCTGTTATGACCGACAAATTAGTATGTGAATTCCAAATATTGTCCTAATAACGATAATAGAGAACGACTGTCGCGAAATGCAAATTTTATAAACAGCACAGACGATGATACGCAGTAAAATATCGATAAATCCTTTCAGTATTATAATATTTAGTACCCAGGCTGACACTTAAAGATTTATCCCCTACTGTACCGGCGGCGTCTTTATAATTTTATTCTAGCTATATTTAGACGATTTTGTGAAGTTTAAGAAGGACCTGTGGTAGTAAAAATGGTTAAGTGATATAGTTCGAAGCCTTTTAATTGCTCCCATAACTGAAACTTCTTTGGGACACCGGCAGAGTATTGTTCTCGGGCAGCAAGATATGCAATCGTTTAAGGGAGAAGAATTAGGATTTATAACTCATACTTCCTCTTCCAAGTGATCCGGCCCCCCCCCCTCCCCCCCCCCCTACTCCCTATTCGAGAAGTTAAAGTGTGTTCGATTCACGTCGTTCTTTTTGTTTCTTTTCTTTTATCTAAGTGACAATGGAATATATTTCTTAGCTTAAAAAGAGTTTATTTCATAATCTGCGAGTTCTGATTTGATTAACTGCACGTTACGGACTCAGTATTCTACCTTATCATTTTAGTTCACCCTCTATATTACTGTATATATTATCCACGACTGTATCAATCGTTGGTTATATTTTCCATTACCTCACTATGCAGCAGCAGCAGCAGCAGGTATCCCGAGGACAAAATCTCGTCCTGGGTTCCAAATTCATTGAGAGTAGTGGCCTGTGCGACGCCAATCAAACGCCAGCCCGCTCTATTGGCTCTATGAAGGCCAGAATACTTATACCAATCAATTCGTTTTGGTCCCTTATGTTTCGCTGATTAGTTTGTCAATTATAAAACATTCGCCCCTTTTAGATGTCGATTTTTTACCTAGGGAGCGATGGCGAGCATGCAATTTAAGAGACACAGGGCTCCGGTCCGGATATTTTTCTAGCAAAAAAAGTACAATTGTAGGTTGAAAGGAAGTCCTTCGGGTTTTCTTGTGTAGCTACAAGGTGTGTGCATGTGTGTGTGTGTGTGTGGTGGTGGTGGGGGGGGGGGGGGGGCATATATTTATCTTGAAAGTGGTTTAGTTGATATGCTAAAATAATAATGGTGTAAAGTTGCAGCCCGCCCATCCCCCGCCAGTCCCTCTGTATTGGTTGTATGAAGGAATGCATAGTTTATAACCCTCAGGGATTTGGGTGCTTCGCCCCATTAGTTTCGCGATGATAAGACGTTTCACCACGCTCAAGTGTCGATTTTATTCCACTGCACCCTATTCAAGTGTCGATTTTACCATTTCACCCCATTAAAGTCTCGATATTTTACCATTTCACCCCATTCAAGTGTCAATTTTTTTCATTTCACCCCATTCAAGTGTCGATTTTTCCCATTTCATCTCATTCAAGTGTCAATTTTTCTCCATTTCACCCCGTTCAATTTGTGTTCTGAAGAACGTTAGAGAACCTGGATATTAAAAGAATCTGGCCTTTGGCCGAGACATTTATCTTCCGAAAAATGTACAAACTTAGCTTGAAGGGGGGGAGGGGATGCGGGGCCTTGTTGTGTAGCTTCAAGTGAGGGGGGGGGGGGTATGTGTGTGTGGGGGGGGGGGAGCATATATATATCTTGAAAGTGGTCTAGGTGGCATACTAAAATTATAATCTAGCATGAAAGTAGTCTAAAACGGTAGTGGTGGAAAGTTGCAGGCCGCCAATCACCCGCCAGTCCCTCTCTATTGGCTGCATGATGGCCTGCATAGTTTATACCCCTTACCCCGCAGCCGTCCCACCGACACACACACATATATATATACCTGTCCTTTATCTAACCGGTTCTCTGCAGGTGAGTTGGCGAGATAGTTGATCATTTACACTTAGGTTGGATGAGAGAGGATGTCAATTTACCTTCCCAGTGTTCTGATTATTATGTGTGTTGGCGAGTGGGAAGAAAGTTGATCGTAGACACACACATAATAGACTGTATATACCTGTGACTTACCTAACCAGCTTTCTGTATGTGTTTGCGAGTGGTAAGGAAAGTTGACCATTGACACACATATTATATTCCTGTGATTGACTTAACCAGTGTTCTGACAGGTGTGTTGGTGAGCGTGAATGAAGTTGTTACTTTATGCACATGTACACTGTTTGTACACTCGGATACCATAGTCTCTAGCCCACTCATACAAAATCGTGGGTCCCCTATGTTGTTTTTATGCAAGTATAGTTGTCTGGGTTGATTTTTGGATAAAACTTGCTTTTTAAATAGATAGTATATGTAGTTGTTTAGTTGATTTATAGACAATTATATTAATTAATACATATTCTTGAGATATACTTCCATAAATAGATATAGGTGTAGCTCACGGTTTTGCAAGAGTGGGCTAGAGACTATGGTATCCGAGTGTACCTGTGATTTACCTAACGAGTGTTCTGACAGCAAGAGTGGAGAAAGTTGATTACTGACACTTTATGGTTGGTGAGAGAGGATACACATTTACCTAACCAGTGTTCTGACAGGTGTGTTTGGCGAGAAAGTGAATCATATACCGGTACATTTTAGGTTTGATGAGAGAGGATGTACATTTACCTTCCCAGTTTTCTGATGTATGTGTTGGCGAGTGGTAAGAAACTTGATAATTGACACACAGATGAATACTGTATATACTTGTAATTTAGCTAACCAATTGACCACTTGCGAGTTTCAGGCTCTAAGGAAGTTGGAGCCGTGAACATCGATATTAAAGAGAAATGCAATAATAATGTGGGTATCTGATGGATAAAAATTATGATCAATTTGATTTTGGGTATCTATTAATGTATTATGACTGTATTTTAACTGGTAATTCTGCTAAATATTGATGGTCACAGCTCCAACTTCCGTATAGACCAAAACTCGCAAGTGGTCAATTGTCTGAGAGGTATAATGGCGAATGGGTAGAAAGGTGTTCATTTACACACAGAGACACATGCTGTATGTTGTTGTGATTTACCTAACCATTGTTATGACTGGTGTGTTGGCGAGGGCGGAGAAAGTTGATCATTTACACTTTAGGTTTGATGGGAGAGGATGCAAATTTACCTAACCAGTATTCTGACAGGTATGATGGTGAGTGGGAAGAAGAAAGTGGGTCGTTTATACTTTAGGTCGGATGAGAGGAGATGCAAGTTTGTTATCGCCTGCCCGAGAAGTTGGCACACTACTTTAAGGGAGCCCACCTCGCTTTTTGTCTCTTTCTCTCCCTCTCTCTTTGGCTTGTATCCATTCGATCCCATTCAGCCTACTGTTTTAAGACATTTACCCACATCCAGGTGTTAATATTTTCCTGGCGAGCGGTAGCGAGCCAGCATACTGTATATAATATTTTTGTTTTACAGCTAGCTAAATGTGTACGTTATTCGATAGAAAAATCTCTCCGGCGAAGCCGGATTTCTCCATACAATGCTGGCTCGCTATCGCTCGCCAGGAAGAAATCGACACCTGGATGGGGATAAAAGTCTTAAAACAGTTGGCTGAATGGGGCCGAATAGATACAAGCCAGAGAAAGAGAGAAAAGGAGATAAAGATAAAAAACGCAAGTGACCCCCCTTAAGATAAACTTGAGACCATGGACACTATTTGAGGGCTGGGGAAGCGTTTTCAAATATTACTTCATGGGAGACTGGCCGTCTGTTTGGTCTATTAATTCATTTATTCATATATTTTTTTAGACCTCCATCAAGCTTAGAAAAACACCCCCTAGACCCCCTTCAAGATAAATTTGTACATTTTTCGATAGAAATTTTTTCCGGCCGAAGGCCGGTTCCTCTTAAAATTGCAGGCTCGCTATCGCTTGCCAGGAAATAATCGACACCTAAAGGGCACGATAGGTCTGAAAATTGACAACGAAATGGGGCGAAAGGTATTAAAATCGCCAAACTAATGGCCTGAACGTCTTATTATCTCAAAACTAGTGGGGCTAAACATTAGGGAGAAGGGTCCAGAAAAACGGTCAGCCTCCCCTTAAGGGTATATTTTCACTGAAGGGGGTGGTGTTTCTAGATCCCCTTCTCCCTAATGTTTAGCCCCACTAGTTTTGAGATAATAAGACGTTCGGGCCATTATAGTTTTGAGATTATAAGAAGTTCGCCTCATTAATTTTGCGATTTTAAGACTTTTCCCCACATTATTTTACCAATATTAAGATCTTTTGTGCCATTTGGGTGTCGAATTTTCCTTGGCAAGCGATGGCGAGCCTGTAAATTGTGAGAAACCAGCCTTCAGTCGGGACATTCATCTACCGAAAGATGTATACATTTATCTAGAAGAAGGGTGTTCGGGGTGTTCTTTTTAACTTGATGGAGGTCTAGGGAGGAATCTAAGAAAGGACAAACATTATTATAATAAATATATATATAAATAAATAAATATATAAATAAACAAACCAAAATATCCCCTTTAGCGTGTCAGAGTCACTATCACAAATAATACCACTTTTCCCTCCCGTCAACTGTGAATATCGAGGAGTTATGCAAACACCTGTGTCATCGTGTTTATACTGTAATCTCGGAGGACAGCGGAGAACCAAAATATTATAATGAAGTGTTCCTCTTTGTTTGCGAGTGTGCGGGTATCTTCTAATAGTCATGACCTATTTAACATGTTTTACTTTATTTTTCATTTTTGTTGTATTATTAATGAGCCGAAAGTCTTAAAATCTCAAAAGTAAAGGGATGACTTTATACAGGTATAGCCATCTGGCGGCAGGGAAGTAGAGCTATGACTCACTCCCACTGATATACATGGAGAACATATTGTTGACAACCCTATTATAGTAGCAAGTCCCTCACACCGTACACTAACTACATATAGATACTTAAGTGTTGTCTACCTAACAGGCTAAAAACATTTCAGAAGCTACACCATCTTTCACTTTGTTATGAATAGGTGTAGAACCATGGAAGCATTCTGTCTATCTGTCTATCCATCTATCTGTGTATATACTTATCTATATTTATCTATTTATATATTTACTCAGTTATCTACTGCATGTAGGCTACTGTATATATCAACATAATGGTTCTTTGATAAGTGTACAATATGAACATGAAAGTCTATGGCCTGACACAGCCAGACTTAGTGGTTGGGTCGGTGTAAGCCCACCAAGAAGCCTGGTGGCCTCGGTTGGGACTGCTCCCCGCTTCCCCCCCCCCCCCCCCACACCAATCAATCGATTGACATTGTGTTAACCCCTACTGTACAGGCGACGTCTTTTTTATTTTATGTAAGCTATAATTAGACGATTTTGTACAGTTTAAGAAGGATATGGGGTAGTAAAAAAGGTTAAGTAAGATAGTTCGAAGCCTGTTAAATGCTGGAGGCTATTTTTAAACTGAATAAAATCGTCTAATAGTAGCCAGAATAAAGTTAAAAGGACGTCGCCGGTACTGAAAGGGTTAATAGTGCACAAAATCTTCTTTGGTCCATTCTCATTACTGATGGATTTGATTAGCTCTCCAGCTATATACAGTATATGTTCGAACATATATATGAACAAACACACAGACAGACAGTAAGGAATATTATATAGTCTAAGCACAAAAACTAATACAAATTAAACAAAAAGAAATACTCCTCGACCATGATAAGGGCCGACTGCATAATTAATTGTAGGATAGATAATTATGTTGGTGGGACACACGGGGAGAGAGAGAGAGAGAGAGAGAGAGAGAGAGAGAGAGAGAGAGAGAGAGAGAGAGAGAGAGAGAGAGAGAGAGAGAGAGAGAGAGAGAGAGAGAGTTAAAGGAATTGCTAGCATCTCTAAAACCTTGCCGTCCATTCCAAAGATATATTCTGCAAAGTGTGTACCAGGAAGAACAGATATTATGTGTGAATTTGTGTTTCCATATATAGCCTACTGTACTAGTGTTAGGGAGGGGGTGGGTGCTGGGTCCTCCTCTCCCTCATGTTTAACCCCATTAGTTTTGATATAATAAGTTCGCCCCTTCAGTGTGGAGAATTAATGACCTTTTACCCCATTTCTATGTCAATTTCGTGCCATATAAGTGACGATTTTTCCTGGCGAGTGATAGGAGCCTGCAATTTAGGAGAACCGGCCCTCGGTCGGGACGCTTTTCTTCCAAAAAATGTACAAATATATCTCGAAGGGGGGTATTGGGGGTATATATTCAAGCTTGATGAAGGTAAAAAAACGAAAACATTATTATAACATAAACTATAAAACCTCCCCTAAACCTTTTCAGCTCTAGTTCCCAGCCAGGGTTGTGTTACGTTGAGGGTAAGCATCTGGATATAATGCATTTTGTTAATTCAATTTTGGATGCTAAATACTTCATTAAGAAGGCTTCACAATTTACGCGTTTCCAACTAAAATGAATTCAAAGCCTCTCAACTGGTCCTCATAACTCAATCTCGTGATTGAAAAAGAAATTTGTTATGTCACCTTAGCTTGGAATCTTTATAATCCTTCTATATGTTTTTTTAAGGGGATATTTCGACTTGGGGGATTTTTTTTGGACCCCCTTCTCCCTCATGTTTAGCCCATTGCTTTTTAGATTTTAAGACGTTCGCCCCATTAGTTTGACGATTTTAAGACATTTTGCCCCATTTCTGTCGATTTTAAGAACCTTCGTGCCATTTAGATGTCGATTTTTCCTAGCGAGCGATAGCGAGCCTGTAATTTAGAAGCAACAGGCCTTCGGCCGCGGCATTTTTCTACCGAAAAATTTACACATTTATCTTGAAGGGGGAGATCTTTGGGGTATTTTTGTTAAGCCTGATGGAGGTCTAGGGAGCAAACTAAAAACCTCTCTTTAAGTGTTAGAGACCAGAAATAGTTAACAACATATTCCAGAATGACCATACGAGAGTAATTTACAGTAATGTGTAAGCACTGTTTAATTATCCCTCTATTGACAATGTTCCTTATTATAGTCCAATGAGTTTTCTCTACTGCAATGCACTACTTAGAAAATGTTATACACACTCCAAATCAGAACACCAAAAGTCTTTCAGATCAGATATTTATCTAGACATTTGTCCAATGCTAAGTAGTCTGATTTTGTATTTACTTGGCCGATATGCATCGCCTTTCACTTATCCAAGTTTAGTGGCTTTATGTCATGTCTAATACCATGCACCCAATCTGTGAGGATCCATGACGAGATAGTCTGTCTGGATAGCTCACATCTACTCCAGTAGAGAGAGCGAGAGTGAGAGAGAGAGCGAGTCCGGAGACGTTGACAGCGCCGCCGAGAGAATAATCCTGTATTCTTTTGAAGTCAAGTGGAGGGCCTGAATAATGGATCAGTGCCCCCCACCCCCCTCCTCCATTCCCACCCCTTTCCAGTGTCCCCCCTCCTCCTTCATTCCCACCCCCTTCCAGTGTCCCCCCTTCTCCTTCATTCCCACCCCTTCCAGTGTACCCCCTCCTCCTTCATTCCCACCCCCTTCCAGTGTCCCCCCTTCTCCTTCATTCCCACCCCCTCCAGTGTCCCCCTCCTCCTTCATTCCCACCCGTTCCAGTGTACCCCCTCCTCCTTCATTCCCACCCCTCCAGTGTTCCCCCTCCTCCTTCATTCCCACCCCCTCCAGTGTCCCCCCTCCTCCTTCATTCCCACCCGTTCCAGTGTACCCCCTCCTCCTTCATTCCCACCCCCTCCAGTGTTCCCCCTCCTCCTTCATTCCCACCCCCTCCAGTGTTCCCCCTTCTCCTTCATTCCCACCCGTTCCAGTGTTCCCCCTCCTCCTTCATTCCCATCCCCTCCAGTGTCCCCCCTCCTCCTTCATTCCCACCCGTTCCAGTGTACCCCTCCTCCTTCATTCCCACCCCCTCCAGTGTTCCCCCTCCTCCTTCATTCCCACCCCCTCCAGTGTCCCCCTCCTCCTCCATTCCCACCCCCTCCAGTGTCCCCCCTCCTCCTTCATTCCCACCCCTTCCAGTGTACCCCCTCCTCCTTCATTCCCACCCACTTCCAGTGTACCTCCCTCCCTTCCTTTCAATGTCCCCCCGTCTCCTCCCCCTCCCTCCCTTCCACTTCCCCTCTCGCTCTCAGTGTATCCCCCTC
This sequence comes from Paralithodes platypus, assembly GCA_032716605.1. NCBI lineage: Eukaryota > Metazoa > Arthropoda > Malacostraca > Decapoda > Lithodidae > Paralithodes > Paralithodes platypus. The sequence continues at coordinate 24,312,122 of CM064513.1, read as the reverse complement.
CCTTCTTCTGTTTTCCATTCCTTATCTACTCCTTCCTTTCCATTCTATTCTCTCCTTCTGTCGCTCATTAGACCTCCATCAAGCTTAAACAAAAATAAACATCCCCAAGATATATATGTGTACATTTTTCGGTAGAAAAATTTCCCTTCCTCATAAATTACAGGTTTGCTATCGCTCACCAGGAAAAAATCTATAATTATATGGCAGGGAAGATCTATAACTATATGGCAGGGAAGATCTTAAAATCTATAACTATATGGCAGGGAAGATCTTAAAATCTATAACTATATGGCAGGGAAGATCTTAAAATCTATAACTATATGGCAGGGAAGATCTTAAAATCTATAACTATATGGCAGGGAAGATCTATAACTATATGGCAGGGAAGATCTTAAAATCTATAACTATATGGCAGGGAAGATCTATAACTATATGGCAGGGAAGATCTTAAAATCTATAACTATATGGCAGGAAAGATCTATAACTATATGGCAGGGAAGATCTTAAAATCTATAACTATATGGCAGGGAAGATCTATAACTATATGGCAGGGAAGATCTTAAAATCTATAACTATATGGCAGGGAAGATCTATAACTATATGGCAGGGAAGATCTTAAAATCTATAACTATATGGCAGGGAAGATCTTAAAATCTATAACTATATGGCAGGGAAGATCTTAAAATCTATAACTATATGGCAGGGAAGATCTTAAAATCTATAACTATATGGCAGGGAAGATCTATAACTATATGGCAGGGAAGATCTTAAAATCTATAACTATATGGCAGGGAAGATCTATAACTATATGGCAGGGAAAATCTTAAAATCTATAACTATGTGGCAGGGAAGATCTATAACTATATGGCAGGGAAGATCTTAAAATCTATAACTATATGGCAGGGAAGATCTATAACTATATGGCAGGGAAGATCTTAAAATCTATAACTATATGGCAGGGAAGATCTATAACTATATGGCAGGGAAGATCTATAACTATATGGCAGGGAAGATCTTAAAATCTATAACTATATGGCAGGGAAGATCTATAAACTATATGGCAGGGAAGATCTATAACTATATGGCAGGGAAGATCTTAAAATCTATAACTATATGGCAGGGAAGATCTATAACTATATGGCAGGGAAGATCTTAAAATCTATAACTATATGGCAGGGAAGATCTTAAAATCTATAACTATATGGCAGGGAAGATCTATAACTATATGGCAGGGAAGATCTTAAAATCTATAACTATATGGCAGGGAAGATCTATAACTATATGGCAGGGAAGATCTATAACTATATGGCAGGGAAGATCTATAACTATATGGCAGGGAAGATCTATAACTATATGGCAGGGAAGATCTTAAAATCTATAACTATATGGCAGGGAAGATCTATAACTATATGGCAGGGAAGATCTATAACTATATGGCAGGGAAGATCTATAACTATATGGCAGGGAAGATCTATAACTATATGGCAGGGAAGATCTATAACTATATGGCAGGGAAGATCTATAACTATATGGCAGGGAAGATCTTAAAATCTATAACTATATGGCAGGGAAGATCTTAAAATCTATAACTATATGGCAGGGAAGATCTATAACTATATGGCAGGGAAGATCTATAACTATATGGCAGGGAAGATCTATAACTATATGGCAGGGAAGATCTATAACTATATGGCAGGGAAGATCTATAACTATATGGCAGGGAAGATCTTAAAATCTATAACTATATGGCAGGGAAGATCTTAAAATTGACAAAGAAATGGGGGCGTAAGGTCTTCAAATCGCCAAACTAAAATGGGGCGAGCGTCTAAAAAAATACAATAGTAATGGGGCTAAACATGAGGGAGAAGTGGTCCAGAAAAAGACACCCCTCCTAATGATTATTGTTTTCACTTATAACTAGAGAGATAATCAGAGTTGACATTATAGAGGTAGGACCCGTCATTTGGCTGTGACTGTGCCTTCCCTCCTTCCCTCCCCTTATCCTCTTAACCCCTGCTGTACCGACAACGTTCTCTTATCTTTATTTTGGCTACTATTAGACGATTTTATTCAGTCTAGAATTGGCCTCCAGCAATTAACAGGCTTCGAACTATTTCACTTAACCCATTATACTTGTACAGATCCTTCTTAAACTACACACAATCGTATAAATATAGCTGAAATATAATAAAAAAAAACTTTGCGGTACAGAAGGGGTTAAATACGCCTTCTACCCCTCAAACCCCCCCTCCCTACTACTTCCTTCTCCCTTCCCTCTCCGCTTACCCTCCCCAAATAGGCTTCCTTCCCCCTCCCCACCATCCCCCCTCCCTACTATACCCCCTCTCCTTTACCCTTAGCCTCCCCAATATGCCTCCTACCCCCTCCCATTCCCGCCTTCCTACTACTTCCCTCTCCCTTCTCCTTCCTCTTTTCCTCCTCAATATGCCTCCTCCACCCTCCCCTCCCCCTTTCCTACTATACCCCCTCTCCCTTCCCTCTTCGCTTCCCTTATCCTTCCCAATATTCCTCCTTCCCTTCCCCCTGCCCATAACCCCCCTCTCCCTTTCCCCTCCCCTCCCATTACTCTCCCCAATATCTATCCTCCCCTCTAACCCCTTCCTACTACACCCCCTCTCCCTCCATCCTCAATATGCCTCCCAGCCTCCTCCTCCTCTCCCTCCACCCCTTTCATTGGATACCGCCCCCCCCCCCACACACACTTTCTTCTCTCCACTGGTCTCTCTGTTTTCATGTAAATTGTCCTCCTTCATTCCCTGCTTTATTCACTCTCTTACTTTATTCATTCTTACTTCCTTCATTCATTCATTTATTCATTCACTTTATTCATCATGCCTTGCTTCCTTCTTTTACTGACTCACTTTATTCATACTTACTTCCTTCCTTCATTCACTCACTTTATTCATCCTGCCTTCCTTCATGCATTCATTCATTATATTGATTCATACTTTCTCCCTTATTGACTCGCTTTATTCATTCTTACTTCCTTTCTTCATTAACTCACTTTATTCATCTTTACTTCCTTCATTCATTCACTCCCTTTATTCATCCTTACTTCCTTCTTTCATTCACTCCCTTTATTCATCTTTACTTCCTTCTTTCATTCACTCCCTTTATTCATCCTTCCTTCGCGCATTCATTCATTTTGTTCATTCTTATGTTCTCCTGATTTAACTCGCTTTATTCATTCCTACTTCCTCCCTTCATTAGCTCACTTTATTCATCCTTACTTCCTTCCTTCATTCATTAAGGGGGGTCACCGTTTTGTTTTATCTTTCTCTCCTTTTCTCTCTTTCCCTGGCTTGTATCCATTCGGCCCCATTCAGCCAACTGTTTTAAGACGTTAATCCCCATCCAGATGTCGATTTCTTCCTGGCAAGCGATAGCGAGCCAGCATTGTATGGAGAAATCCGGCTTCGCCGAAGACATTTTTCTATCGAAAAATTTACAAATTTAGCTTGCTGTCAAAACAAAAATATATATGTGCTGGCTCGCTACCGCTCACCAGGAAAATATTGACACCTGGATGGGGGTAAACGTCCTAAAACAGTAGGCTGAATGGGGCCGAATGGATACAAGCCAAAGAGAGAGGGAGAGAAAGAGAAAAAAAGCGAAGTGGGCTCCCTTAACTCATTCACTTTAGTAACCCTTGCTTCCTTCTTCATTCATTCACTCACTCACTTTATTCATCATTGCTTCCTTCCTTCCTTAATTTACTTATACTCAAGTTATTCATATTTGTAACTTTCCTTCCTTCATTCATTACCCCACTCACTGTATTCATCTTTGCTTCCTTCCTTCATTTATTACCTCACTACTTTATTCATCTTTACTTCCTTCCTTCCTTCATTTACTTACTCACTTTATTCATCATTGTTTCCTTCCATCCTTCATTTACTTACTCACTTTATTCTTATTTCCTTCCTTCCTACCTTCATTTACTTACTCACTGTATTCAATATTCATATTTGAGACCTTCCTTCCTTCATTTATTACCTCGCTCACTTTATTCGTTCTATCTTCCTTCCTTCCTTGCTTCCCTCATTAACTTTATTCATCTTCGCGACCTTCCTTCCTTCATTTCTTACCTCGCTCACTTCATTCGTTCTATCCTCCTTCCTTCCTTCCTTCCTTCCTTTTAGAAGGTTGCATGGTACTGAAAGGGTTTAGGAATTTATACTCCTTTAACTGAATTTGTATTCCTTTTAATCAATTTGTATTCCTGTGATTCAATGTGTATTCCTGTGATTCAATGTGTATTCCTGTGATTCAATGTGTATTCCTGTGATTCAATGTGTATTCCTGTGATTCAATGTGTATTCCTGTGATTCAATGTGTATTCCTGTGATTCAATGTGTATTCCTGTGATTCAATGTGTATTCCTGTGATTCAATGTGTATTCCTGTGATTCAATGTGTATTCCTGTGATTCAATGTGTATTCCTGTGATTCAATGTGTATTCCTGTGATTCAATGTGTATTCTTTTAACTTCATTTGTATTAATTTAACTGTTTTAGCCATTTCCGAGCAATGTACTCTAGTTTGTCCTCCAGGCTAACAAAAACGTACGTCTTCCCAGGCTTTCTTCAAGCTAAACAAAAATAATAATAATAATATAGAATAAAAATGCTCACTCAGACACTCTTCAAGCATAATTTATACTCTTTTAGATAAAACAAAATGTCACGGCCGAAGGCCGATTTCTCACAGACTCGCTATCGCTCGACCGGGGGAAAATCGACACCTGAATGGGGCGATGCGTCTTATGATCGCCAATATAATGGGGTGAAACTTTGTAAAATCTCCAAACTAATGGAGCGAAACAGCGAAGTTCCAAAAAGACATCCTTTGGACCAAATAGGGTAATGAAGTTTTACATGATGGATTTATTCACGCAAATTTCCATCTTCAATTTTTTTCTGGCAAATTTATGAGAGTAGGATGAAAGCAGATTAGCATAGGTGATCATATTCTATATCCGATAATTCAACATTAATTCGAGGCAGCGACCTCTCATTCACACACACACACACACACACACACACACACACACACACACACACACACACACACACACACACACACATACCATTAGTTGCCACACTCTCAAAACTCTCTTGTAAATGTCCTCACCTTCATCACCTCCCCTCCTCCCTACACCAGAGCACCAACCACCCCCTCCCCTTCCACCCCCACCCACACCTCCCCACACACCTCAACCCCCTACCCCACCCAACCCCAACCCCCGTATATCCCCCCTCTTCCCAGCCAGTTCAAGTTGCCTGCGAGAACCAAAAACTTAAATTAAAAAGTTGCCATCCTATTTATCTTCATATCGGCTGCGGGCGGTGGGGGGGGGGAGGGGGGGGGGAATTAATAAAACTTCCCGGTAATTCGACAAGACTGATGGTGGTTCGGTCCATTAACCTCCTACACACAATTGGCCAGGAGATCTGATAACAGACAGACAAAGAAGAAGAAGCATTAGAGGCAGGTTCGAACGAGCGCTTTTTCTGGTAAACATTTTAGGGTAATTATGGTCAGAGAGCTTCTACAATAAAGTTTAATGTAATTTACATGTCCTAACCTCATCTAGTAATCGATAAAATGGGAAAGTGACCTGTTATATTACAAAATATAAATCTTGCTTGACGGAAAATGCGTTCGTATGATATATATTGCCTTTAGAGGAGGATTTGCACGAAAGACCATTCCGGTTACTTTATGGGGCAACTTTAGTCAGGAAGTTAATGAATTGCACATATAATAATTTCGTCACCTTTAGTATTTGGTGACCGGTCAACTCAACCAGTAGACCATTTCAACCAATACCAAATCAACCAATACGGTTAGGTTAGGTTAGGTTAGGTTAGTACTATATCTTGGCACTAGTTTGGTTGGTCTGGGTTAATTTGGCACTAGTTGAGAGCTACTGGTTGAAATGGTCTACTGGTTGAGATGACATGGAACCTTAGTATTTTACCTTTCAGTCTAGTTGTCAATATCGATGCTAACCCATACAGTATCAGGGACGTCCTTTTAATTTCCTTCTGGCTACTATTAGACGATCTTATTCAGCTTAGGAAGGACCTATAGCAATAATAAGGCTCCCAACTATCTAAACCAACTCTTTTAACTACCACAGATCCTTCCTAAGCCGCATAATATCGTCTAAATATAGCCAGAATGAAACATAGCACACGTCGCTGGTACTCCAAGGGCTAAACAATCTCGAAATGTTGCTAGAATAAAGTTACCGATAATAGATTTTTGCCGTAAGAAGAAGTGTTGGTGTGACGCCGCCTTAAGGGGGAGGTAGTCGCTTTTTCTGGACCTCCTTCTCCCTCATGTTTAGCATAATAGTTTTGAGATTTTAAGACGTTCGTTCCATTAGTTTGTCGATTTTAAGACTTTTCGCCACTTTTCTTTGTCAATATTTGAACCTTTCGTGCTATTTAGGTGTCAATCTCTTCCTGGCGAGCGATAGCGAGCCTGTAATTTTAAGAGGAACCGGCCTTCGGCCGGGAAATGTTTCTACCGAAAAATGTACACATTTATCTTGAAAGGGGGTCTAGGGGGTGTTTTTCTAAGCTTGATGTAGGTCTAGGGAGGAAAGTATAAAATAAATGAATAGATGATGAATTAATAGCCCAAAACACCAAGCACTACCCCCTTAACTCCCGACATTCGTTAAGGCGGGGGGAAGTTGGCGGACAGGTGAGATTTACCTTATCTGTTCAGTGTAGTTAGTTATATACAGCCATATATACAGTCACAAATAAAGACACACAACATAGCACACATACGCACATAAATATACACGGAACAGTTACACGTGAAAGCATACACACACATACATACATACATATACACATATACAGGACATACGTTAATTTACGGACACACGCTCATACTCTCTAGCTCTGTAACACACACACACACACACACACACAAAAATGGTACAAGGCGAGATGGGTATCATATGGTTCACCTAAGCTGATGGCTACCTAAGCCTTCGGGCGAGACGGTACCGTCTATAGTGAGAATGGTACCATACAGATCCACCCTAAGCCTTCGTTTCCGATGTCGCCAATTGGCTAAAAATACTGACTACACACACATCCACAGCCATTCCAACGATACATATAACACCTACACATATAGGAGGCGGGAAATAACGAGCATGCTCACTCCCGCAATACAACTAGAGTAAGTACAACTAGAGTAAGTACACACAGCCCTACTTCGTGCGTGTTGTATTGGAATGTGATTGTGATAGGTTACTCAGTTATTATATTTACATAATAATAATAATTATAATAATAATAATTATAATGATAATGATAATAATAATAATAATAATAATAACAATAATAATGATAATAGTAATCATTACGGGGTTTCTGTAACTTTAGTGTGTGGCATCATTCACTAAGATATTTTTGTTGCACAGTATTATCAGTGAAGGCATTGGTTGCACTGTATTATCAGTGAAGGCATTGGTTGCACTGTTCATAAGTACAGACGCTCATAAAAGTTATGAGCTTAATTATATAAATTATGTAAATAATACAGGAAATTATTAAATTATGGATGGCATTTATTATCCGTTCAGTAACATCAATTATTATGTATTCAAGGTTTTTGTTAATATTGCATTATACTTAGGCCAATAATGTTGACCACTAACCTCCATAACTCAATAACGACTGGAGTAATCAAGCTAATATTTTTACCATTTGGAAAGAGTCAGCCAGAGGGGAATAGGTGGGGAAATATACGGCCCATTTGCTCCAGCCCTCTTTGAATGACAGAGGTTAGGGGGTGAGGATCTCTGGCCTACCTATACTGAATGGACTATAGAGAACCCAGGGGTACGTAGTAGTTAGTTTTGGGTATATATATTTATTTATTCATTTATTTATTATTCATATATTTATTATATAATAATTATTTGTTTATTTATTTATATTTTTTTTAGTTTCCTAGCTACTGTAGACCTCCACCAAGCTTTAACAAAACACCCCGTAGACCCCCCTTTAAGATCAATTTGTAAATTTTTCGGTAGAAAAATGTGCCGGCCTGGTTCTCTTAAAATTACAGGCTCGCCAGGAAAAAATCGACACCTACGTGGCACGAAAGGTCTTGAAATTGACAACGAAATGTGTCAAAAGGTGTTAAAATCGCCAAACTAATGGGCCGAACGTCTTAAAATCTCGAAACTAATGGGGCTAAGCACGAGGGAGAAGGGGGTCCAGAAAAAAAAATACGAACCATCACTCGAGAATGTGACTCAACTTAGAACACGTAAACAATGATACACTTTTAATGTGCGTCATGTTTGCTATACTAAAGGGTGGGGGGGGGGGGTAGTTTGCTTCCTAGACCTCTATCAAACTTTAAAAAAAACACCCCCACGATCCCTTTGATGTAACTGTGTACATTTGTTGGTGGAATATATCCTGTCGATAGCCGTGTGTGCTTAGATTACTAGCTTGTTATCGCTCACCAGGAAAATATCAGCACCTAAATGCCACAAAATGTCATGATATTGGCAGTGAAATAGGGCGAAAGGTCTTAGCATCGCCAAACTAATGGAGAAGTTTTGTTTTAAATCTCAAAACTAATGGGGTTAAACATCGCCAAACTAATGGAGAAAACGTGTTAAAGTATCCAAACTAATGGGGTTAAACATCGCCAAACTAATGGAGAAAACGTGATAAAGTATCCAAACTAATGGGGCTAAACATGGGGCAGAGGGGGTCTAGAAAAAAAAACTAAAGCGTTCAATGTTTACACTGTAGATAGCAATAATTTACTATAGGCCCGGTGCACATTGAGGCGTCGGCAACATAGACGACGCAATACACAGCATGTGTCGGAAATACGCAATTAGTTATTTCGAAGTAGAGTGAGTATATTGGGGTACAGGGCAGCTGTAGTGTGCGTCACATTTTCAATCACTATTTTCAGATTTCTGTGCTGCGTTGCCTACATTGCCTGCGTTGCCTGTTCTGCCTGCATTGCCTTTCTTGTCTGCTTTGTCTGCGTTGCCTGTTCTGCTTGCATTGTCTTTCTTGTCTGTATTGGCTGCGTTGCCTGTTCTGCCTGCATTGTCTTTCTTGTCTGCTTTGTCTGCGTTGCCTGTTCTGCCTGCATTGTCTTTCTTGTCTGTATTGGCTGCGTTGTCTGCGTTGCCTGTTCTGCCTGCGTCACAATGTGCACCGGGTCTTATGCATGCCACAACATTACATGTTACACCAGGAGAGTATTTTCGAATGTGGACATAAAATATTGTTGCGATTTCGTAACGATATGGAGGGCATTATTATTTGTTTATGTATTGGTGTGATTGGATCTCTGTAGTACACTGTAAAACCTCATAACAGATAGAGTACCTTTTCAAAACTCCCACTGTTTCGTATGAAATCAAACCCTCGTCATTTAGGTCCATTGTCAAGCACTCTAGTTTAGGTTTCGTAGATTAGCCAATTAGCACTGCACATTAAAACGCAAATACCGAAATTGACAAAACTAGCAAGCTGCGAAGGAAAGAAGCGAGAAAGAGTAAAACTGTTAACGTCGGCGGAAACAAACGAATTTGCCATCAAGCGTCCGAGTAACAATTTTTTCTCCGCCGCCGCCGCTCTCCAGCCAGTGAAGACCCTCGTTAATCATTTTAATTGTATCTAGTTCCTTCCAGCTCATAACAGGCCCACCACCGGCAGCTTGTTGGCTCGTTAGCAAGGAATTCAGTAGGAGGAGGCTTTTCTTTTATTTTATTCTGGCTTTCAGTAGACGATTTTATTCAGCTTAAGAAGAACTTGGTATATTTAGTGAGATGAGGCTTTTCTTCTTTTCATTCTGGCTATCAGTAGACGATTTTATTCAGCTTAAGATCATCATGTTATAGAGTGTTAAATGAGTCTTTAATAGTCGGATTCCTACAAAACCTCCTATGCTGAGAAGACATTGTAAAGTAACTAATACATTATATAGTAAAGAATTGGCCATCTGATTGAAGGCTTCGTTTTTTTGTTTTTTTTTTTGTATCGGGGCACTAAAATTATTGCCATCATTTTTGGGGACCATGGCGTCAGGCAATAGATAGATAGATAGATAGATAGATAGATAGATAGACTACAATTATTTGCGAACCTAAGCCCAAGTATATAACCGAGGTATTTAAAGGGTGGTGGGGGGGGGAGTATGCTCCCTAGACTTCAATCAAACTTAAACCAAATTACGGGCTTGATATCGCTCGCCAGGATAAACTTGACACATAAATAGCACAAAAGGTCTTGATATTGGCAATGATATGGGGCAAAAGGTCTTGAAATCGCCAAACTAATGGGGCAAAGGTCGTAAAATCTCGAAACTAATGGGGCTTATCATGAGGGGGAAGGGGGTCCAGAAATAAATATGCCCATATAAGCCAAACAAAGCCCAATTTAAAGCATAGTAGAAGTAAGCATAAATAAAAACCATGCATTGCAAGAGAACCCACACCTAAAGCAAACTGGACAAATCCATACCGTAATTATAGGGCAGGTATTGTAAGACATTCAAATCCATACCGTAATTATAGGGCAGGTATTGTAAGACATTCAAATCCATACCGTAATTATAGGGCAGGTATTGTAAGACATTCAAATCCATACCGTAATTATAGGGCAGGTATTGTAAGACATTCAAATCCATACCGTAATTATAGGGCAGGTATTGTAAGACATTCAAATCCATACCGTAATTATAGGGCAGGTATTGTAAGACATTCAAATCCATACCGTAATTATAGGGCAGGTATTGTAAGACATTCAAATCCATACCGTAATTATAGGGCAGGTATTGTAAGACATTCAAATCCATACCGTAATTATAGGGCAGGTATTGTAAGACATTCAAATCCATACCGTAATTATAGGGCAGGTATTGTAAGACATTCAAATCCATACCGTAATTATAGGGCAGGTATTGTAAGACATTCAAATCCATACCGTAATTATAGGGCAGGTATTGTAAGACATTCAAATCCATACCATAATTATAGGGCAGGTATTGTAAGACATTCAAATCCATACCGTAATTATAGGGCAGGTATTGTAAGACATTCAAATCCATACCGTAATTATAGGGCAGGTATTATAACACATTCAAATCCATACCGTAATTATAGGGCAGGTATTGTAAGACATTCAAATCCATACCGTAATTATAGGGCAGGTATTGTAAGACATTCAAATCTCGTAATAATAATGAAAACCTAATTGGGGAAAACTAAATAATGGTCAGGAATTTCACGAACATTAAACCGAAATTAATTCTTAATTCGATAATATCTAAATATAAGATTTCATTAACTCTTTGATTACCGGTGACATCTTTTAATTATATTCTAGTAACTATTAAACGATGTTGTGCAGTTTAGAAAGTGCCTCCCTCAGTTACCAGGCTTCAAACTATCTCACTTAACCCTGTGTACTACCAAAGATCCTTCTTAAACTGCACAAAATCGTCGAAATGTAGCTAGAATAATATACAAAAACGTCGTCGGTACAGAAGGGGTTAAGGAGAACCAGTAAATCCAAAACAAGAACTATAAATTGCATAACGAAACGAAGCTAAAGATGTGATGGAAAATGGTATATATAAGAAAACTAAAACATAAGTAAATTTAGGTATTGCAAGACAATCTAAATAGAAAACAAATATATATAGCATAAGTTGAGCCTAAGAAGACGCCAGGTATTATGAGACAGTAAAAAATTTAAACTTACTCAATTATAATGATATATACCGAAAAAGGGTATTGTGCAAGTCTTAACCTCGAAAACAATCTAACAAGGGAACATTTAAAAAAAATATATATGTATTCATGGCTTCGTATAATAAATACCCTATATACACTGTATATACTGTATATATATATATATATATATATATATATATATATATATATTTATTTATTTATATCTTCAAGCTGAAAGCTGAAAGGCTGAGGTAATAGCTGTTAATATATGTTCTGCTGGGTCTGGCATGATTATTCGATATTGCCAATATCGAAAACTCATGACACGTTATTAAGGGGAGACTGACCGTTTGTTTGGTCTATTATTTAATTTATTCATATATTTGTTTAGTTTCCTCGCTAGACCTTCATCAAGTTTAGAAAAACACCCCCTAGACCTCCCTTCAAGATAAATTTGTACATTTTTTTATAGTAAAATGTCCTGGCCGAAGGCCGGTTCTTCTTAAAATTACAGGTTCGCTATCGATCGCCAGGAAATAATCGACACCTAAATGGCACGAAAGGTCTTAAAATTGACAAGGAAATGGGATGAAAGGTGTTAAAATCGCCAAACTAATGGGCCAAACGTCTTACAATCTCAAAACTAGTGGGGTTAAACATTAGGGAGAAGGGGGTCCAGAAAAACGGTCTACCTCCCCTTAAGAGCTATATCCTCGGACCCAACGCCCGGAGGAGGCGGGGCATAACTAAGCGCTATGCTGGGATAGAACGCAGATCAGACATTAAGGGACCCCACCTTGCTTGTTTTCTCTTTCTCTCCCTCTCTCTTTGGCTTGTATCCATTCAGCCCCATTCAACCTACTATTTTAAGACGTTTACCCCGATCCAAGTGTCAATATTTTACTGGCAAGCGGTAGCGAGCCATATATATATTTTTGTTTTGACAGCAAGCAAAATTTGCACATTTTTCGATAGAAAAATGTTTCCGGCGAAGCTGGATTCCTCCATACAATGCTGGCTCGCTATCGCTCGCCAGGAAGATATCGACACCTGGATGGGGATAAACGTCTTAAAACAGTTGGCTGAATGGGGCCGAATGTATACAAGCCAGGGAAAGAGAGAAAAGGAGAGAAAGATACAAAAAAAACGGTGACTCCCCTTAATAAGAATCCTAAGCCTAAAGTGACAATACAGTCTTACTTAAACCTTAAGGGGAGATTTTTATAAGTTTGATTATTTAGTTAGTTATTGACGTTATTATAGTTTCCTCTTTAGAGCTCCATCCAGCTTAGTAAGATACCCACCTTCGAGATGAATTTGTGTATTTTTCCCCGGCTAAATTTCAGGGTCGCGTTTACTCGCCAGAAAACAAATCAGCACCTAAGTATCACAAAGAGTTTTATAATCGCCAAACTAATGAGGCGAACGTCTTATAATATCAAAACTAATGGAGTTACCCCGATTAGTTTTGAGAGAGAAGGGGGTACAGAAAAAAAAACTATCACCTCACAAGTAGATATTGCGAAAGCCTAATTATATAACGCACTAATCCGAGGGGTAACCAAGCCCAATGAAAATAATATCCAACATATATTGCAAGAGAGCGCCCCCGAAAGCTAAAACACAATACGACCAGGGATCCCGAAGCCAAATGAAATAAAAGCCAAAGTTGCCACGGGAGAGATAAGTTATATAGCGGAGGGGGGGGGGGGGGGGGGGGGGGGGCCGTCTGGAGAGCAACACCACCGCCACCAAACACACACAATTTACCACATTTCTAATAACAACTGACGCGGCGGGCCAGTAGTCTGCAGCGGGCTGGCAAGAAGCATTAGTTGCAGTTATGTGTGTGTGTTTGTGGATGATGGTGTGTGCGGTCTGTCTCTCTCTCTCTCTCTCATTCTCTCTCTCTCTCTCTCTCTCTCTCTTTCTCTCTCTCTCTCTCTCTCTCTCTCTCTCTCTCTCTCTCTCTCATTCTCTCTCTCTCTCTCTCTCTCTCTCTCTCTCTCTCTCTCTCTCTCTCTCTCTCTCTCTCTCCATTAGTTTTGACATTTTAAGAGAAATTTGTATGCATAGTATATATGCAAAGGCGAGCTTGTATTCAATGACCGGCTCGAGAGTGTTAACTTTGACAATGAGGCACTGGAGATGGTGGACAAGTATTGCTACTTGGGTGATACCATCTCTTCCGGTGGTGGGGCTGAGGCCGCCACTATCGCCTGAATAAGATGCGGCTGGGGAAATTTTAGAGAACTTTTGCCACTACTCACCATGAGAAGACTCCCTCTTCCCTTGAAGGGAAAGGTATAAGCTTCAGCTTCATCATGCGTTAGAAGCAGCGCAATGACATATGCTTCAGAAACGTGACCTGTCGAAGTGGATGATATCAACAGAATGGAATGAAATGAGATGAGAATGGTGAGATGGATGTGTGGTGCCAAACTTCAAGATAGGCTATCAAGTGAGGAGCTAAGGAGAAGGTTAGGTATCAAGAGTATCAGTGATGAGATGCGTACTAGCAGGCTTGGATAATTTGGACATGTGGAGAGGATGGATGAACAAAGCTGGATGAAAAGATGCATGTCCATGAATGTGGAGGGAGCTGCACCAAAGGGGCAGACCAAGAAAGATGTGGGATCGGACTTTGCAGTCTGATTTTAAATCAAAGAACCTGACAAGTGAGGAAGCTCTTAACAGGGTTGCCTGGAACGCCACCATTAGGATGTGAGACCGGAACCGCGTTTTGTGTGGAGCACTAGGTCTTTAAATTTGTGTATGTATGTATATATATGGATCCCCTTCTTCCTCATGTTTAGCCCCATTAGTTTTGAAGTCATTCCCTCCTTTAATTTGGCGATTGTAAGACCTTTTGTGCCATTTAGGTGTCTATTTATTCCTGGCGAGCTATAGCGAGCCTGTAATTTAGGAGGAACCGGCATCTGCCGGGACATTCTTCTACCAAAACTGTACACATTTATCTCGAAGGGGGGTCTTGGGTGTATTTTGTTTAGTTTGATGGAGATCTTGGGAGGAAGCTAAAGAAAATAATAAATATATGAATAATGAACAAATACATACAAATCTCCCCTTATATAAGGTGCCAACGATAACTTCATATATGCCATTATATTTGATCAATAAGAATGGACGCTCCATTTCCCTTGGACTTTATAAGCTGGTACATTTTACCAATGATGTTGTTTAAATAGGTGGATAATCATATCTAACCCAAATTAAACAAAACGATCACTCATTAACTTTGCCATTATAAAATTATGCAGTGCGATAAGCCTCACGGAAGTATGTGTATACTGAATGCGATGGGCCTTCCGGAAGCATTACTATGAAAAACCCCTTCCAAAACACACAAGGGACTCTCAAAACAAAGGAATATGTCATTAGGTGAGATAATTTCCCTCTAGTACATCTTACCACTAATCCACATGTGTCTGAACAGCCCCCCCCCCCCCCCACCCTTACCCTCCTTCCTCCCTCCTCAATTATCGGCTATTTTTCCTCATATTTCCCTCATTTAGCTGTTATTTTTCGCGCAAATTTATCTCACTAGGTTTCGTACACACCAGCGAGTCACTTAGAGATTTTATGCAACACTGAGATCTCTCCCGCGGTGCTCAGTGTGTTGCTAGAAGTTGCGCAGGGAGGATATATGTCTCTCCCCCTCCCGCCTGAGCATACGATCGGGCGGCTAAATTATACGTTTCTCACCCACCAACTGCTATTCCCACTACTTTTATCACTCTTCAAGGTTCACATGTTCATCTTATAAGTAAAATAAGTGCACATGGAAAAGAAATAATGTTTTATATAGTAGATATAATGAGTTCTGTCAGAATCTAAGCTAATTAATTCGCATATAACTGTGTTCGTCACAGGCCAGTCTCGAACTCCCCGGGTTAATACTTTTCACCCCATTAGTTTGACGATAATATGACGCTTCACCCCATTCGGTTGTCTAGTATTTTTTGGCAAGTTATAGCGAGTTTGCAACTTTGAAAAATTGGCCTTTGGCCGGTTCGTATTTCTGTCAAAAATTGTACAAATTTTTCTATTTTCAAGGAAGTCTGGGAAAGCGTTTTAGTTAGCTTCGGGGACAAACATAAATACATTGCTCGAATATGACAAAGTCAAGTAAAATCCTCAATATTGATTAAACAAAATGCTACAGTAACACACAAAGCGTCGGGTGAAATAGTGTTAAGTAATATTATTACGCATCGAATGTACCTACTAGGATGGAATGGGATGCAGAACCATCTTTATCCCTTTCAGTAACACAAAATACAATAAGAAATACATCATACTAACTATACCATTCTCACCTAGTACCGGGTTTGGCTAATGAATGTAATATTTTCCTAGATTAGCCAAAATATTGTAAAAGATAAATAAATGGTGTTCATTGGTAACCATACAAAGGTAACAAACCAATATTTTCTTTTGTTTTCGTTCAATATTATTGTGATATCTGATAGGTTAAATGATTTTATGAAGCATATTTACATCTGTTATATATATATATATATATATACAGTATATATATATATTTTTTTTTTTTTTTTTTTTTTTTTTTATGTTGATGAGGGAGACAAAAGGCAAAACTGCCTGTGATGAGTGCCTCCCAAAATGTTAAAAGAGTGACAGGGCCAAAATCAAGGAACGTTCGAGCCAAAATGTCTGGACACACAGAGTTTGAAACAATTTAAGTCATAGGATGAGGGAAAGATGGATTCAGGGAGAGAGTTCCAGAGCTCAGCTGTTGAATAGAAGAAATATTGGGAGTAACGTTTTACTCTTGAGTTGGAGAGTTGTACAGAGTAGGGGTGGGATTGTGTTGCAAGACAGGTACTACGTACCCTTAGTAGAAGAGGTGGTATGCACTGAGAGAGCTCTGAGGAACATTGATTATTGTAGTAGCGATAGAATAGCGAGAGAGATGCAATATTGCGGCAAAGAGAGAGAGATTGCAGTGAGTCGGTGACTGGACGGGAGTTAACGATACGAAAGGCTTAATTTCCTTTCTACTTTGTCTAGAAGTGTTGTATGAGAGGATCCTTACCACACATGTGAACAATACTAAATACAAGGACACACTTTGTCCCTGTACAGTACAAAAGCTGAGCAGGGGTAAAGAACCCCTTGAGGCGATTGAGCACACCCAGCTTCTGGGAGGCCGCCTTAGCAAGACTGGTAATATGGTCCTTCCAAGAGAGATCAGAAGAAAAATAGACACCTAGATTACTGAGAGAAGATGAAGGGTTAATTTCTGTATTGTTGAAGAATAAAAGGGATAGTCCCCTGGGAGTTCACGGCAGGTAGTTAGATGGAGAAATTGGGTTTTGGAAGCATTAAAGGTAACAAGGTTTTCTCTGCCCCAATTGGAAATGGTAGTTAGATCAGAAGATAAGTGTTGTATGGCTTAATTACGTTTGCTTTTGAGGGATTGCTTGCTGGAGCGTTTTGGGAACCTAATCCTAATTGAATAGTGTAAGGTAGAGTCGTCTGCATATGAATGGATAGGACTGGAGGTACAGTTGAGAAGAGAAAATTAGAAAGAGAATAGGAGATAGGACAGATCCCTGAGGAACACCAGAGTTGATAGGATGAGGAAGTGAACGATGGCCATCCAAAACTGCAGCTATGGAACGGCCGGAAAGGAAATTAGAGATAAAGGCACAGATGGAGGGATAGAAACCGAAGGAGGGTAGTTTAGAAATTAGAGATTTGTGCCAGACTCTAATGAAGGTATTCGATATGTCTAGCGCAATATAAAAGGTCTCACCGAAGTCCCGAAAGGAGGATGACCAAGAGTTAGTAAGATGTGAAAGATCACCAGTGTGTATATATATATATATATATGCATACATACTTTATATATATATATATAGATAGATAGAGAGATAGAGAGATATACTAGTATATATGTATATACAAGGTGAGGTACCCGGCGCTGCCCGGGAGAAAATCGAAGTATGGGCATTCTGTCTTAACCCGCCCCCCCTCCCCCCACCCCTGCTAAAAACCTGTTTTGGCACCTCCTTAGTATGGATGCCAAGTATGCTTAGTATGGGCTCTCCATCTTGAGAACTGAAGGAGTAGCTCATGAACAAACAGACAGACACTGCCCTTTATGTAGTATATACGGTATATATATATATATATGTATATATATATAGGCCTATATATATTATGACGAGAAGCACCAGGGCGTGATAGACGGACACATTCATCTTGTCTATATAGCCTATATTGCAACGTTTCCAAGACACTTACTCCATCATCAGGCAAAATAAAAAATATCAGATACACACACTTGTAAGAAAACACAAGTATCATAGTTGCTGTTGTTGTTGTCGTTCCTTAAGCTGCTTGGCTGAACAGCCCCGAGTCCCTAAGGAAGGCCATGGCCACGGTCGGGCTTTCCCACAGAGCTCTCAAGGAGTGTAGATTGTGTTGTTGGCGTAAGTGATTGTGTGAAATGCAGTCTTATAGGATGTGTCCAATGGTATGGGGTGCTGTGTTACATCCCGTGCAGGTGTCATCGACGGAGACTTCCATGTCTCTTCTGATAGCTCAGAAGAGCTGGATGGTGACCATATCTCGGCCTGGCTAGGTGGACTCTGGCCTTGCGAGGAAGGGAGGATTCAGAAGGATGGATTTCGGGAGGTCGTGCCTGCAGCTGCGTGTTGCTTATGAGTGATTGGATGGAACGGCGAGAGATATGAGTATGGATGTGCTTCTGGAAGCGTGTTTGGGGTGGGCAGGGAGGGAGAGAAGACATTATTTGTGTGTGATACCGTGTGCTGGGTGTTGTTTTGATATTTGTTGTTGCCTGTGGGTGTGTATCATAGTGAAATACAATAATTGCATTTAGCCTAAGAAAAGTGACATAGTATGAAATTATAGAGAAAGATTATTGGTAAACCTAAATATGTATTAGCCTATAATTATACTGATGACATAGAAACATGAATATATAAAAATTACATAAGAAATATCACAAACATTATACGTTAATCACAACACTTCTAAACACTATATTTCATATTAACCCATTCTGTACCGCGACGTCCTTTTAATATTAGTCAAGCTATATTTAGATGATTTTGTGCAGCTTAAGAAGGATCTGTGGTAGTAAGAAAGGGTTAAGAGAGATAGTTCGTAGCCTATCAGTTGCTGGAGGCCCTTTTGAAACTGAATAAAATCGTCTAATAGTAGCCAGAATAAAGTTAAAAGAGCTTGCCGGTATACAAGGGGTTAAGGAGAAGGGAAATCCTACTTGGAGAATGTATTTCAAGTCAACACAAGCGTAGGATACATATTAATTCCAGGATACCATAAAGTTATTTTTACATGTAGCCTAACCCCCCACAATGGTGTAATGGGTTAAAGCATGGACACTCGTTCTGCCTGTAGGTGGTTCGAGTCCGGCTGGGAGTATTAAACATTTAGTAGCTCATAATAAAAATTATGTATGCGGGCGCGAAATATTAATATAATAACGTTACCCATAAAATATTGAAGACTGCATCGTTTTCTGTCAATTCAACTTCACAGAAAGCGATAATTAGGATGGGTATCTAATATGTTTTATCAGGAATCGATATATTATTAGTTTAGTTTAGTTTAGTTTTGTGGATGTTTAGGTGACAATCACCACGGTCGATCTGGGGATCCGCCGCTAATGAGCTCGTCCTGGAATCTTTACGACTCTGAATCTTACGATTCTTTACAGGACTGAACATGCCATTTTTATCGGCAATAGCTCAGAGAAGAGTGTTGAAAGGGGAGAAGGGGTGTTGGAGAGAGAAGAAGGTGTTGCAGTGGCTTTGTTATGTGTGTTTTGTCTGTATACGTCGTCAGGATGTCCCCTGACTGGGTGCAAGCATGTGAAACATGCTAGGACGAACTACCGCACCCACTAAATGTCCGCCGTGGCAGGGATTCGATCCCGGGTCTTTCAGATTCACACGCGAGCGTGCTCACCACTTGACCACCACGGCCTGTTATTAGTTATATATTTTATCTTATTTTCGCTTATATTCTTCAATTACTATGATTTAATAGCACAATGAATAAATATATATGAATTATTTAATAATAAGAACAAGCTAATACCATGATATTAAAATCAGTGACAATGTCGCTCATTAGAGGCAGGGGCTAAATCCAAGCAGACATTCCCTTACTGTTGTACGAAGGGACGAGCTGCAGGTAGGTCATACTGTCTTGTCTTCTCAATATACTTGTGTACTACAGCATCTTAATGCCACACATTGTTAAAAATGGGGGCTAAATTGACTCCAAATGAGTTGAGTGTCCTAAAAGATGTTCGTCTAATGAAACATGCCGAACTGCGTCAGCTTTTGCAAAAAACAAGATTAGGCAATGGGTGGCGAATTGTTAGGAAATGTAAACTATACTCCTTCACTCTCGAGCCTGGGACCGGAATAGTTCTATTCTATATATGCATACATACTTTATATATATATATATATATAGATAGATAGAGAGATAGAGAGATATACTAGTATATATGTATACTGTATACAAGGTGAGGTACCCGGCCCTGCCCGGGAGAAAATCGAAGTATGGGCATTCTGTCTTAACCCCCCCCCCCCGCCGCCCCCCCTTCCCCCCACCCACTGCTTAAAAGCTATTCTGGCACCTCCTCAGTATGGATGCCAAGTATGGGCTCTCCATCTTGAAAACTGAAGGAGTAGGTCATGAACAAACAGACAGACACTGCCCTTTATGTAGTACATACGGTATATATATATATATATATATATATATATATATATATATATATATATAGGCCTATATATATTATGACGAGAAGCACCAGGGTGTGATAGACGGACACATTCATCTTGTCTATATAGCCTATATTGCAACGTTTCCAAGACACTTACTCCATCAGGCAAAATAAAAAATATCAGATACACACACTTGTAAGAAAACACAAGTATCATAGTTGCTGTTGTTGTTGTCGTTCCTTAAGCTGCTTGGCTGAACAGCCCCGAGTCCCTAAGGAAGGCCATGGCCACGGTCGGGCTTTCCCACAGAGCTTTCAAGGGGTGTAGATTGTGTTGTTGGCGTAAGTGATTGTGTGAAATGCAGTCTTAGAGGATGTGTCCAATGGTATGGGGTGCTGTGTTACACCCCGGGCAGGTGTCATCGACGGAGACTTCCATGTCTCTTCTGATAGCTCAGAAGAGCTGGATGGTGACCATATCTCAGCCTGGCTAGGTGGACTCTGGCCTTGCGAGGAAGGGAGGATTCAGAAGGATGGATTTCGGGAGGTCGTGCCTGCAGCTGCGTGTTGCTTATGAGTGATTGGTTGGAACGGCGAGAGATATGAGTATGGATGTGCTTCTGGAAGCGTGTTTGGGGTGGGCAGGGAGGGAGAGAAGACATTATTTGTGTGTGATACCGTGTGCTGGGTGTTGTTTTGATATTTGTTGTTGCCTGTGGGAGTGTGGATGTGAATCATAGTGAAATACAATAATTGCATTTAGCCTAAGAAAAGTGACATAGTATGAAATTATAGAGAAAGATTATTGGTAAACCTAAATATGTATTAGCCTATAATTATATTGATGACATAGAAACATGGATATATAAAAATTACATAAGAAATATCACAAATATTATACGTTAATCACAACACTTCTAAACACTATATTTCATATTAACCCATTCTGTACCGCGACGTCCTTTTAATATTAGTCAAGCTATATTTAGATGATTTTGTGCAGCTTAAGAAGGATCTGTGGTAGTAAGAAAGGGTTAAGACAGATAGTTCGTAGCCTATCAGTTGCTGGAGGCCCTTTTGAAACTGAATAAAATCGTCTAATAGTAGCCAGAATAAAGTTAAAAGAGCTTGCCGGTATAGAAGGGGTTAAGGAGAAGGGAAATCCTACTTGGAGAATGTATTTCAAGTCAACGCAAGGCGTAGGATACATATTAATTCCAGGATACCATAAAGTTATTTTTACATGTAGCCTAACCCCCCACAATGGTGTAATGGGTTAAAGCATGGACACTCGTCCTGCCTGTAGGTGGTTCGAGTCCGGCTGGGAGTATTAAACATTTAGTAGCTCATAATAAAAATTATGTATGCGGGCGCGAAATATTAATATAATAACGTTACCCATAAAATATTGAAGACTGCATCGTTTTCTGTCAATTCAACTTCACAGAAGGCGATAATTAGGATGGGTATCTAATGTGTTTTATCAGGAATCGATATATTATTAGTTTAGTTTAGTTTAGTTTTGTAGATGTTTAGGTGACAATCACCACGGTCGATCTGGGGATCCGCCGCTAATGAGCTCGTCCTGGAATCTTTACGACTCTGAATCTTACGATTCTTTACAGGACTGAACATGCCATTTTTATCGGCAATATTATTATTATTATTATTATTATTATTAATAGCTCAGAGAAGAGTGTTGAGAGGGGAGAAGGGGTGTTGGAGGGAGAGGAAGGTGTTGGAGTGGCTTTGTTATGTGTGTTTCGTCTGTATACGTCGTCAGGTTGTCCCCTGACTGGGTGCAAGCATGTGAAACATGCTAGGACGTACTACCGCAACCACTAAATGTCCGCCGTGGCAGGGATTCGATCCCGGGTCTTTCAGATTCACACGCGAGCGTGCTCACCACTTGACCAACACGGCCTGTTATTAGTTATATATTTTATCTTATTTTCGCTTATATTCTTCAATTACTATGATTTAATAGCACAATGAATAAATATATATAAATTATTTAATAATAAGAACAAGCTAATACCATGATATTAAAATCAGTGACAATGTCGCTCATTAGAGGCAGGGGCTAAATCCAAGCAGACATTCCCTTACTGTTATACGAAGGGACGAGCTGCAGGTAGGTCATACTGTCTTGTCTTCTCAATATACTTGTGTACTACAGCATCTTAATGCCACACATTGTTAAAATGGGGGCTAAATTGACTCCAAATGAGTTGAGTGTCCTAAAAGATGTTCGTCTAATGAAACATGCCGAACTGCGTCAGCTTTTGCAAAAAACAAGATTAGGCAATGGGTGGCGAATTATTAGGAAATGTAAACTATACTCCTTCACTCTCGAGCCTGGGACCGGAATAGTTCTATTCTATATATGCATACATACTTTATATATATATATATATAGATAGATAGAGAGATATAGAGATATACTAGTATATATGTATATACAAGGTGAGGTACCCGGCGCTGCCCGGGAGAAAATCGAAGTATGGGCATTCTGTCTTAACCCCCCCCCCCTCCCCCCACCCCTGCTTAAAACCTATTCTGGCATCTCCTTAGTATGGATGCCAAGTATGGGCTCTCCATCTTGAAAACTGAAGGAGTAGCTCATGAACAAACAGACAGACACTGCCCTTAATGTAGTATATACGGTATATATATATATATATATATAGGCCTATATATATTATGACGAGAAGCACCAGGGCGTGATAGACGGACACATTCATCTTGTCTATATAGCCTATATTGCAACGTTTCCAAGACACTTACTCCATCATCAGGCAAAATAAAAAAATATCAGATACACACACTTGTAAGAAAACACAAGTATCATAGTTGCTGTTGTTGTTGTCGTTCCTTAAGCTGCTTGGCTGAACAGCCCCGAGTCCCTAAGGAAGGCCATGGCCACGGTCGGGCTTTCCCACAGAGCTCTCAAGGAGTGTAGATTGTGTTGTTGGCGTAAGTGATTGTGTGAAATGCAGTCTTATAGGATGTGTCCAATGGTATGGGGTGCTGTGTTACATCCCGGGCAGGTGTCATCGACGGAGACTTCCATGTCTCTTCTGATAGCTCAGAAGAGCTGGATGGTGACCATATCTCAGCCTGGCTAGGTGGACTCTGGCCTTGGGAGGATTCAGAAGGATGGATTTCGGGAGGTCGTGCCTGCAGCTGCGTGTTGCTTATGAGTGATTGGATGGAACGGCGAGAGATATGAGTATGGATGTGCTTCTGGAAGCGTGTTTGGGGTGGGCAGGGAGGGAGAGAAGACATTATTTGTGTGTGATACCGTGTGCTGGGTGTTGTTTTGATATTTGTTGTTGCCTGTGGGTGTGTATCATAGTGAAATACAATAATTGCATTTAGCCTAAGAAAAGTGACATAGTATGAAATTATAGAGAAAGATTATTGGTAAACCTAAATATGTATTAGCCTATAATTATACTGATGACATAGAAACATGAATATATAAAAATTACATAAGAAATATCACAAACATTATACGTTAATCACAACACTTCTAAACACTATATTTCATATTAACCCATTCTGTACCGCGACGTCCTTTTAATATTAGTCAAGCTATATTTAGATGATTTTGTGCAGCTTAAGAAGGATCTGTGGTAGTAAGAAAGGGTTAAGACAGATAGTTCGTAGCCTATCAGTTGCTGGAGGCCCTTTTGAAACTGAATAAAATCGTCTAATAGTAGCCAGAATAAAGTTAAAAGAGCGTTGCCAGTATAGAAGGGGTTAAGGAGAAGGGAAATCCTACTTGGAGAATGTATTTCAAGTCAACGCAAGGCGTAGGATACATATTAATTCCAGGATACCATAAAGTTATTTTTACATGTAGCCTAACCCCCCACAATGGTGTAATGGGTTAAAGCATGGACACTCGTCCTGCCTGTAGGTGGTTCGAGTCCGGCTGGGAGTATTAAACATTTAGTAGCTCATAATAAAAATTATGTATGCGGGCGCGAAATATTAATATAATAACGTTACCCATAAAATATTGAAGACTGCATCGTTTTCTGTCAATTCAACTTCACAGAAGGCGATAATTAGGATGGGTATCTAATGTGTTTTATCAGGAATCGATATATTATTAGTTTAGTTTAGTTTAGTTTTGTAGATGTTTAGGTGACAATCACCACGGTCGATCTGGGGATCCGCCGCTAATGAGCTCGTCCTGGAATCTTTACGACTCTGAATCTTACGATTCTTTACAGGACTGAACATGCCATTTTTATCGGCAATATTATTATTATTATTATTATTATTATTAATAGCTCAGAGAAGAGTGTTGAGAGGGGAGAAGGGGTGTTGGAGAGAGAGGAAGGTGTTGGAGTGGCTTTGTTATGTGTGTTTCGTCTGTATACGTCGTCAGGTTGTCCCCTGACTGGGTGCAAGCATGTGAAACATGCTAGGACGTACTACCGCAACCACTAAATGTCCGCCGTGGCAGGGATTCGATCCCGGGTCTTTCAGATTCACACGCGAGCGTGCTCACCACTTGACCACCACGGCCTGTTATTAGTTATATATTTTATCTTATTTTCGCTTATATTCTTCAATTACTATGATTTAATAGCACAATGAATAAATATATATGAATTATTTAATAATAAGAACAAGCTAATACCATGATATTAAAATCAGTGACAATGTCGCTCATTAGAGGCAGGGGCTAAATCCAAGCAGACATTCCCTTACTGTTATACGAAGGGACGAGCTGCAGGTAGGTCATACTGTCTTGTCTTCTCAATATACTTGTGTACTACAGCATCTTAATGCCACACATTGTTAAAATGGGGGCTAAATTGACTCCAAATGAGTTGAGTGTCCTAAAAGATGTTCGTCTAATGAAACATGCCGAACTGCGTCAGCTTTTGCAAAAAACAAGATTAGGCAATGGGTGGCGAATTATTAGGAAATGTAAACTATACTCCTTCACTCTCGAGCCTGGGATCGGAATAGTTCTATTCTATATATGCATACATACTTTATATATATATATATATATAGATAGATAGAGAGATAGAGAGATATACTAATATATATGTATATATAAGGTGAGGTACCCGGCGCTGCCCGGGAGAAAATCGAAGTATGGGCATTCTGTCTTAACCCACCCCCCCTCCCCCCACCCCTGCTTAAAACCTATTCTGGCATCTCCTTAGTATGGATGCCAAGTATGGGCTCTCCATCTTGAAAACTGAAGGAGTAGCTCATGAACAAACAGACAGACACTGCCCTTAATGTAGTATATACGGTATATATATATATATATATATATATATATATATATAGGCCTATATATATTATGACGAGAAGCACCAGGGCGTGATAGACGGACACATTCATCTTGTCTATATAGCCTATATTGCAACGTTTCCAAGACACTTACTCCATCATCAGGCAAAATAAAAAAATATCAGATACACACACTTGTAAGAAAACACAAGTATCATAGTTGCTATTGTTGTTGTCGTTCCTTAAGCTGCTTGGCTGAACAGCCCCGAGTCCCTAAGGAAGGCCATGGCCACGGTCGGGCTTTCCCACAGAGCTCTCAAGGAGTGTAGATTGTGTTGTTGGCGTAAGTGATTGTGTGAAATGCAGTCTTATAGGATGTGTCCAATGGTATGGGGTGCTGTGTTACATCCCGGGCAGGTGTCATCGACGGAGACTTCCATGTCTCTTCTGATAGCTCAGAAGAGCTGGATGGTGACCATATCTCAGCCTGGCTAGGTGGACTCTGGCCTTGCGAGGAAGGGAGGATTCAGAAGGATGGATTTCGGGAGGTCGTGCCTGCAGCTGCGTGTTGCTTATGAGTGATTGGATGGAACGGCGAGAGATATGAGTATGGATGTGCTTCTGGAAGCGTGTTTGGGGTGGGCAGGGAGGGAGAGAAGACATTATTTGTGTGTGATACCGTGTGCTGGGTGTTGTTTTGATATTTGTTGTTGCCTGTGGGTGTGTATCATAGTGAAATACAATAATTGCATTTAGCCTAAGAAAAGTGACATAGTATGAAATTATAGAGAAAGATTATTGGTAAACCTAAATATGTATTAGCCTATAATTATACTGATGACATAGAAACATGAATATATAAAAATTACATAAGAAATATCACAAACATTATACGTTAATCACAACACTTCAAAACACTATATTTCATATTAACCCATTCTGTACCGCGACGTCCTTTTAATATTAGTCAAGCTATATTTAGATGATTTTGTGCAGCTTAAGAAGGATCTGTGGTAGTAAGAAAGGGTTAAGACAGATAGTTCGTAGCCTATCAGTTGCTGGAGGCCCTTTTGAAACTGAATAAAATCGTCTAATAGTAGCCAGAATAAAGTTAAAAGAGCGTTGCCGGTATAGAAGGGGTTAAGGAGAAGGGAAATCCTACTTGGAGAATGTATTTCAAGTCAACGCAAGGCGTAGGATACATATTAATTCCAGGATACCATAAAGTTATTTTTACATGTAGCCTAACCCCCCACAATGGTGTAATGGGTTAAAG
The DNA here is from genome assembly GCA_032716605.1 of Paralithodes platypus. NCBI lineage: Eukaryota > Metazoa > Arthropoda > Malacostraca > Decapoda > Lithodidae > Paralithodes > Paralithodes platypus. The sequence goes on along the minus strand of CM064513.1, from coordinate 24,285,032 downwards.
CATGGACACTCGTCCTGCCTGTAGGTGGTTCGAGTCCGGCTGGGAGTATTAAACATTTAGTAGCTCATAATAAAAATTATGTATGCGGGCGCGAAATATTATTATAATAACGTTACCCATAAAATATTGAAGACTGCATCGTTTTCTGTCAATTCAACTTCACAGAAAGCGATAATTAGGATGGGTATCTAATATGTTTTATCAGGAATCGATATATTATTAGTTTAGTTTAGTTTAGTTTTGTAGATCTTTAGGTGACAATCACCACGGTCGATCTGGGGATCCGCCGCTAATGAGCTCGTCCTGGAATCTTTACGACTCTGAATCTTACGATTCTTTACAGGACTGAACATGCCATTTTTATCGGCAATAGCTCAGAGAAGAGTGTTGAGAGGGGAGAAGGGGTGTTGGAGAGAGAGGAAGGTGTTGGAGTGGCTTTGTTATGTGTGTTTTGTCTGTATACGTCGTCAGGATGTCCCCTGACTGGGTGCAAGCATGTGAAACATGCTAGGACGTACTACCGCACCCACTAAATGTCCGCCGTGGCAGGGATTCGATCCCGGGTCTTTCAGATTCACACGCGAGCGTGCTCACCACTTGACCACCACGGCCTGTTATTAGTTATATATTTTATCTTATTTTCGCTTATATTCTTCAATTACTATGATTTAATAGCACAATGAATAAATATATATGAATTATTTAATAATAAGAACAAGCTAATACCATGATATTAAAATCAGTGACAATGTCGCTCATTAGAGGCAGGGGCTAAATCCAAGCAGACATTCCCTTACTGTTGTACGAAGGGACGAGCTGCAGGTAGGTCATACTGTCTTGTCTTCTCAATATACTTGTGTACTACAGCATCTTAATGCCACACATTGTTAAAATGGGGGCTAAATTGACTCCAAATGAGTTGAGTGTCCTAAAAGATGTTCGTCTAATGAAACATGCCGAACTGTGTCAGCTTTTGCAAAAAACAAGATTAGGCAATGGGTGGCGAATTGTTAGGAAATGTAAACTATACTCCTTCACTCTCGAGCCTGGGACCGGAATAGTTCTATTCTGCACCGAAACAGGTAAACCTTATGCCCCAGGTATGCCATTCAACGGGAATAGCTTACATGCATATTCTCTGTGGCGGGGTCAGGATGGTCAGTTGGTCCAGTGTGATACAGATATGATCGGCGTTCATAGGCTTGTGGAGATGGCAGCGAGGAGAATGAGGGTAACTAGAATTTACGCACTTACTTTCATCTGGCAGGTAACTGGTGTAGGTACCTAGGCTGTATGTATAACACTACAAGTTTTATGCACTATGCCTACAACCATCAACATGTGCCCTCCTTTGAGACTCATTTTGGGCGATCTGACGTCAATACTGTCCAGTGGGTCCAGCGGATATTTGCCAGGGCGAGAATCCCATTCAATATTTACGAATTTGGGAAGTCTGATCACCCAGTCCTGCAATCTGAGAATTTCGGTAAATAATTTGACCACACTTGCATGACAGTGTGGTAATTCCGACACTGACTTACGGAAGCGAAGCATGGACGTTGGTTGAGAGACTCAGACTAAAAGTGAGAGCAGTGGAAATGAATTACTTGAGAAGTGCGTGCGGAGTTACATGGAGGGATAGACAGACTAGTGAGGAAGTAGGAAGGAGGTGTGGTGTGGAGGTAGATGTGCTGGAAAGTGTGTAAAGGAATATTTGAGATGGTTCGGCCATATGGAACGTATGGAAAGCGAGAGAATGACTAAGAGGGTGTACGAGAGCGAGGTGAAGGGACAGAGAGGGAGAGGTAGACCGAAAGAGAGGTGGAAGGATGGAGTGAGGAAGTATATGAACGAAGGCGGTGCTGGTTGGGGGGAGGGGCGTCGACTGACTGGGGACAGAGGTGCATGGGGGCGGTTCGTTCGTGGCCACCCCTTCGGGGATCACGGCGTCAGGCAATAGATAGATAGATAGAATTTGACGACACTGTTAATATTGAACACCGTCAAGGTGTCCCCTGACTATACTGATTATAACTTTTGTCAGTATGAAATTAAGTTTTCCAAACCAGTTATTATGGTATTCCATAAGGTTGACAGACATCTCTCATTGGTCCTCAAGTTGATTTTCCTCATTTTCAATATGCCATTTACGAATCGAAATGTTTAATTCGTAAATGCCTAGTAAATCCTAATTCTATTTTATGCTAAAGCCAGATGATTTTATTCTGCTTAACCTCATGATTATGACGCATTTTAACTATATTCTGGCTATCATTAGACGATTTTATATAGCTTAAGAAGGATGTGTGGGAATCAATTAATCCTCTGAATTCCATATACCCTTCCAAATCTGAATACAATTGTATAATAATAGCCAGAAAACAGAGAAGGAATGCGTCATAACACTACGAAAGGGTTAATAAAAGTATCTTATTGTCAAAGGTACAGTTGTGGACACAAATATCTGTCACTGAAATATTATGATTCCTATATTTTTAGTTCTTCACGAATGTATACTGTAAAGCTGGCGTCACAGGAGCACTTTTTCTATCCTTTTTTACGGGCAATTGTAGACTGGCAGCCTTGAAATATAAATTATAATAGATGTCAGGTACTCAACAAAATCGACCTTCAGTTTTGTTTCCGATGCCAATGGGAAATAGCCTCAAAATATTACGAGAAAATACTCGCTCATCGAAAATTGACGGGAAAAAAACCGCTAGTGTGACACCAGCTTAATGGCGAGAAAAATATACAGCCTTAAAATACATCTTACATAGTTACACCTGCATTTTTTTTTTTTTCTTTTTTTTTTTTTTTTTTTCTATATTCCAACTTACTTCCTCTCGGGCATAGGCTGAGAGCCTTAACGTTCACCGCTTTACAATGAACAGTGAAGCCCGTGAGGTCTTGTTCCAGTCTAGGGAGTGAGACATGTGAAGCACGTAGAGTACAACGAGCACCTGCCATCTTGCCTTCACATGAGGCACGGTGCTCACTCATGGCCCGAAACGACCCCATCTCTGAAGCCACCTCGTTCCCGTGCTTCACTGTCTCACCCCCTACACTCGGACTCTCACACTTACACACACACAACGCCACCTGTTGAGCAGATAACTCACCAGGCATTGCACCCCTATAGCATATTTTGAATATGGGAATATTCATACAGTGCTATTTAAGTAGGGAACAATGAGGGTATTTTATTGACGTTTCGGTGGGCTTGTGATAATGCACTGATACCAGGTACAGCACAAATTCCATCCCAATGATATCTTCCCATTGATACATCGGGATTTGAACCCGGGACCTTTGGATTACCAGGCCAGTGGCAAGACCACTCCACCACACCTCCCCTTATTATCCATTGTTGTTTTGTTGTCCCCTTCAGTTCCGCTGCCGTCCTTGTAACTTTATTCTGGCTGCTATTAGACGATTGTATTCCGTTTAAGGGAGCTCACCTTTTTCTCTTTCTCTCCCTCTCTCTTTGGCTTGTATTCATTCGGCCCCATTCAGCCTACTGTTTTAAGACGTTTACCCCCATCCAGGTGTTAATATTTTCCTGGCGAGCGGTAGCGAGCCAGCATATATATATTTTTGTTTTGACAGCTAGCTAAAATTTTAAATTTTTCGATAGAAAGATGTCTCCAGCGAAGCCGGAATTCTCCATACAATGCTGGCTCGATATCGCTCGCCAGGAAGAAATCGACACTTGGATGGGGATAAACGTCTTAAAACAGTTGGCTGAATGGGGCCGAATGGATACAAGCCAGGGAAAGAGAGAAAGATAAAAAAAAACGGTGACCCCCCTTAAAAAAGTTTGAATCCCGGTGGATCACATAATATAATTACGCTTTCATTAATTTCATTGGAAGTGTTTGGTGTTGGGGTGAAATTAATACAATATAGATTAGACGATTTTGTATTCAGATTAGGAAGGGTATGTGGAATTCAGTGGGTCAATTGAGATAGTCTTGACCCTTATAATTCCCACAGATCCTTCCTAAACTGTATAAAATCGCCGAACGACAGTCAGAATAGATTGTCAAAATGCGTCATAATCTTCAAAGGGTTAATGACACCAGTGGCACCATTATGGCGGAGGTTGGCCTCATGGTAAATTGTCATGGCCTATTCTCTCTCTCTCTCTCTCTCTCTCTCTCTCTCTCTCTCTCTCTCTCTCTCTCTCTCTCTCTCTCTCTCTCTCTGTATATATACTGCATATATCTATCAGCTGATGGGGTAAAATTGCCATGTGTTCATCTTGTTAACTCAGCTAATACGAAGATTGTGTAGCGAAATGTGTTGTTAGTTGTTAGGCTCAAACTACTCCATATCACTACCTTATTACTGACAGCGTATGCCAAACTTACATGTGCTGACTAGAGGGGCACTCGGTAGAGTGCATACCTCCGCCTACGCTGGCAGAGGTATGGTCAATGCGCTGGATTTCGGTGTGAGTATCCTAGATTCTAATCCTGGGAGTACCACATGTATTCATTTCACTGAATTCATTAATATATTTGCCTACTTAGTTGGAACAGGGTATAGTCCTACCCTAACCTAACACAACTAATGAATGAGTTAGCACAGGTTGAGAACTACCGGTTGAAATCGCCCACCTGCTGTACAGCTTGGACTAATGCCTTCCTACCCTCTTCCCTTCCTTACAGAAGAATCCAGTGGTGGGTTGGGTGGTGGAGGTGACGTGCCCGTGCGTGGAGTGTCCCTGCCAGCCGCTAGAGGATCACTGGAGCACAGATAAAGAAAACTTGGTCTATATAATCTTGACTGGAGCTACCACCGCCGCGTTACCGAGGACTCCACCCTCACTAATACTTCCTCCAGGGGCACCACCAAGCTCTCCCTCAGGTAAGAGTGTAATATTACGATTCTTAGCTATAGTCTATTCAATACAATTAGGCTAAACATCTTGACCACTAACCCTTATAACTCAGAAACGACTAGAGTAATCGACCTCTTTGTTTTCCATTCTTGTGTGTCTTGCTGATCCTCCCTACCCATTGTGGGAGTAAGGGCTGGCTACTGACTGACTGTAACTGAGCTAATTTTTCTACCATTTGGGAAGAGTCGGGTAGGTAATTGGTGTGGAAATGTACTGCCCGTTTGCTCTAGTCGTTTTTGTGTTTCAGAGCTTAGGGGTAACGATTTCTGGCCTACTTACAATGAATGGACTATAGTGTATGTTGATATCCATTAACCCCTTGACGATTATAATGCATTATGGAAGTCAGGGGGATTATTGAGATAGTTTTTACCCCTTTTACTACTAGAGGGCCATCCTAAACTGAATGAAATCGTCTAATGATAGCCAAAATAAACTTGCCAGAATGCATCATAATCCTCAAGGGGTTAAGAGGCTTGAACATTATGCAAGCAGTTAACCCGTTCAGTGCCAGGGACGCCCTTTTCATCATATTATGCAAGCAGTTAACCCATTCAGTGCCAGGGACGTCCTTTTCATCATATTATGCAAGCAGTTAACCCATTCAGTGCCAGGGACGTCCTTTTCATCAAGCAGTTAACCCATTCAGTGCCAGGGACGTCCTTTTCATCAAGCAGTTAACCCATTCAGTGCCAGGGACGTCCTTTTCATCAAGCAGTTAACCCGTTCAGTGCCAGGGACGTCCTTTTCATCATATTATGCAAGCAGTTAACCCGTTCAGTGCCAGGGACGTCCTTTTCATCATATTATGCAAGCAGTTAACCCATTCAGTGACAGTGACGTCCTTTTCATCAAGCAGTTAACCCATTCAGTGACAGGGACGTCCTTTTCATCAAGCAGTTAACCCATTCAGTGCCAGGGACGTCCTTTTCATCAAGCAGTTAACCCATTCAGTGCCAGGGACGTCCTTTTCATCATATTATGCAAGCAGTTAACCCGTTCAGTGCCAGGGACGTCCTTTTCATCATATTATGCAAGCAGTTAACCCGTTCAGTGCCAGGGACGTCCTTTTCATCATATTATGCAAGCAGTTAACCCATTCAGTGCCAGGGACGTCCTTTTCATCAAGCAGTTAACCCGTTCAGTGCCAGGGACGTCCTTTTCATCATATTATGCAAGCAGTTAACCCGTTCAGTGCCAGGGACGTCCTTTTCATCAAGCAGTTAACCCATTCAGTGACAGGGACGTCCTTTTCATCAAGCAGTTAACCCATTCAGTGCCAGGGACGTCCTTTTCATCAAGCAGTTAACCCGTTCAGTGCCAGGGACGTCCTTTACATCATATTATGCAAGCAGTTAACCCGTTCAGTGCCAGGGACGTCCTTTTCATCATATTATGCAAGCAGTTAACCCGTTCAGTGCCAGGGACGTCCTTTTCATCATATTATGCAAGCAGTTAACCCATTCAGTGACAGGGACGTCCTTTTCATCATATTATGCAAGCAGTTAACCCATTCAGTGCCAGGGACGTCCTTTTCATCAAGCAGTTAACCCATTCAGTGCCAGGGACGTCCTCTTCATCAAGCAGTTAACCCGTTCAGTGCCAGGGACGTCCTTTTCATCATATTATGCAAGCAGTTAACCCATTCAGTGCCAGGGACGTCCTTTTCATCATATTATGCAAGCAGTTAACCCATTCAGTGCCAGGGACGTCCTTTTCATCGAGCAGTTAACCCATTTAGTGCCAGGGACGTCCTTTTCATCACGCAGTTAACCCTTTCAGTGCCAGGGATGTCCTTTTCATCAAGCAGTTAACCCATTCAATGCCAGGGACGTCCTTTTCATCAAGCAGTTAACCCATTCAGTGCCAGGGACGTCCTTTTCATCAAGCAGTTAACCCATTCAGTGCCAGGGACGTCCTTTTCATCAAGCAGTTAACCCATTCAATGCCAGGGACGTCCTTGTCATCAAGCAGTTAACCCATTCAGTGCCAGGGACGTCCTTTTCATCAAGCAGTTAACCCATTCAGTGCCAGGGACGTCCTTTTCATCAAGCAGTTAACCCATTCAATGCCAGGGACGTCCTTTTCATCAAGCAGTTAACCCATTTAGTGCCAGGGACGTCCTTTTCATCAAGCAGTTAACCCATTCAGTGCCAGGGACGTCCTTTTCATCAAGCAGTTAACCCATTCAATGCCAGGGACGTCTTTGTCATCAAGCAGTTAACCCATTCAGTGCCAGGGACGTCCTTTTCATCAAGCAGTTAACCCATTCCGTGTCAGGGACGTCCTTTTCATCAAGCAGTTAACCCATTCAGTGCCAGGGACGTCCTTTTCATCAAGCAGTTAACCCATTCAGTGCCAGGGACGTCCTTTTCATCATATTCTGGCAACTATTAGAAGATTTTATTTAGCTTAGGAAGGACCTCTGGCAATAATAAGGCTTCAGACTATCTCAACCAACCCTTTTAACCACCACAAATCATTCCTAAGCTCCATAATATCGTCTAAATACAGCTAGAATAAAACATAACACACGTCGCTGGTACTCAAAGGGTTAAACCAAAGGCAGTCAACCATATACTCTGTGGCTTAAAGTTATAGAAATCTTACAATAAGCTCATGACATATCATATTGTTTATGTAACTAATATTAAAGAACAATTGTGTTATTATTTTGGGAATGTGTGTGTGTGTGTGTGTGTGTGTACAGAAGTCATGTGTGTGTGTATGCGTGGGTACTGTATAATTATATAGTCGTGTGTGTGTGTGTGTGTGTGTGTGTGTGTGTGTGTGTATTGTATAGTCGTGTATTTTCAGAATATACTGCAATGTGTATTTACTGTACACTATTCTTAAGCATATTATGTATGTGTTAAAATTATATTTGTTAAATTGTATATTACGACCTCGCTTTTTAACCGTCTATATACCCTTCCATCCATAGATACCATCCACAGGTTTTCTCAGATTCACTATCCTCCCTTACCCTCCTCAGCTCCCAGCACCCGGTGTCTCATCGCTACCTTGTCTTTCAGGCCCATTCTCTCCTTTGCTCCCTTGGGCAGTCCGGTTTTTCCCTCCATTTTCAGTGGGTTCCCTCCCATGTTGGTATTCGGGGTAACGTCATTGTTGATGCTGCGGCTTCCCTTGCCCACTCCTCCCCTGCCCTTGAACCCCTCCCTCTCCCTCTCTCCTCAGTTGCCAGGCTAGCTTTTGCCCAATGCCGGACGCTCTGGGATGCCTCCCTCAGAGGTGAGCTCTCCCGCACCGCCCTTGATCAGTACAGGCTAGATTCTTCCCCTCACCCGTGGTCCCGCTCCCCCCTCCGCCCCCTTGACACTGCCCTGGTCCGTCTCCGCATAGGCCATGTTGGACTGGCCTCTCACCTATTCCGTCTGTGACTGGTGCCTGACCCTTTCTGCCCGTGGTGCCGGACGGTGGATGAAACGGTAGAGCACTTCCTACTTCACTGCCCTCGCTTCTATTCCCATAGGACCCTCCTCCGCTGCAGCCTCCGCTCCCTGGGGGTCTCCACCTTTACCCTCCCCGTCCTGTTGGGGGGCAGTGGACTGGACCCGGCCCTCCGTGTCCAGGTGCTCCAGCACACCAAAGTCTTCCTGCGGCGTTCGGGTCGTCTCGGCCGCCTGTGATTGCGTACCTGTGATGGTCTCAGGCAGGGTTAATTGGGCCTGCCCACACAGCCCTATAATCAACAAACAAGAACAAAATTCCACCCACGTATACACAGATGGATCACGCATCAGTACCAGTAATAACAACAGCAAATCTGTGTCTTCAGCATTATGGATCCCAAAATTTCACCTTACCATGGGATGGAAGCTACCCAAACAAACCACAGTGTTTACAGCAGAGCTCTATGGACTCCTCCGTGCACTTGAGATCATCAACACCCTCCCAGTAAGTGCCTACACCATTTGCTGTGACTCCAAAAGTGCCATACAAGCCATCAACTATAACACCAAGACAAACAAGGAAATAGTATACCCTATGATCCAACTCCTCACCACCCTCCACTCTCAAGGATATACAATATCCCTCCAATGGGTACCCAGCCACATTGACATCCTCCATAATGAAAATCCCATACATTATGTAACTCCCGGCCTGTATCGCCGATTTTGACCATCCAAACGCTGTTTCCACTTGTTTTATTGTTGTAACAGGTTAATACCTTTATAATCAACCTATAATAGGCGCATATGGAGAAGTATTAATGCTATTTATGGTAAAATAAATATTTTAGTGATGGAAACAGCTCAAATACGTGCGCACAGGCAGAGGTGTCTCATACCCCCCATGCGCACTTCAGAGGTTAATAAAATAAAAATGTTGAAATAAAGGAACACACTCATGCTAGTTTTCGTTTTATCTAGACTATCACAAAACAGTTATATGCAGTTTAGAAAGAACTTGGAGTTTAATTTGAGGGTTATTTGAGATAGTTTTTCCCCACTAGATTCCTATTGCCAGACTCCCTAATCTCCTAGGGGTGGTCATGACTCATGAATGAATCTCCTTTATGCGCCTCTGTCAGTTGGCGTCCCTCCCACCCAACACCACTTTCACTCATATACCTCTCAACTCCATCCTTCCACCTGACTCTCGGTCTGCTTCCTCCTCTGCCCTGCCACCTCAATTTCATAGAGTAGACTTTTAGTCATTCTCTCACTTGCCATATACTCCATATGACCTAACCACCTTAAGGTGTTCCTCACCACACTCTCCTGTACGTCCACATCACACACCACAGCACAACACTCTCATACTTCCTCTTTCGCCTGTCTATCTCTCCATGTGACTCCACACGCACTTCTCAAGTACCGTACTGTAACTCATTTCCACCCCTCTTACTCTTGATTCATGTCTCTAACAACGTCCAGGCTTTACTCTGTACATCAATTTTGGGAGTACCACAATATCATGCAGTGACTTCTAACAAATACCTTCATACTTAATGTACGGTATGTATATATGTACAGCATGTATATACACAGGCACATACCCCATAGCTTGGGGTGGTCAACTCGAGACAGAGCCCGAACAGGGACAAAACAACACAACATAAAACACAAAATATAGATTTAATTATACAGTATATATAAATTCATACTTAATACCTGAGTGAAATAACCAATTTTTCTGACTGAATTTGTTTTTATCCATGTATTGCAAGCGATAATTTGATATTAGCTTGTAAAATCCTCGGAATATAAGCCTATGTTACGTCACGTTTACTTTGTCATATACCTTCCAGGAGAGGAGATGGATGGTGTGAAGGATAATAGTGTGGATGCGGTGGTGATGACGCTGGTGCTCTCTAGTGTAAAAGAGACTGACCAGATCATGCAGCAGATTCTCAGAGTCCTGGCTCTGGTGAGTAGCATTTAACACTCTACTGTATTTTTTTTTTAGTTTTTATTATTTTTCTAGTTGATGGTAAATTGCCAGGAAGATTGTGTAGCGAAACATGTTAATTGTGAAAACTGTCTTGATAGCGTAATGCTTAGTGTGCAGAATTTCGGTGTGAGTATCCTAGGTTCGAGTACTTGGAGTACCGGTACCACATGTGTTCATTACTTTCATTGATTTTGTTAATTAGGTTTATTTGTAAAGTTAATTATGTAGTGGGTTGGTGAAAACAAATATGAGTTAACCTCATGAGGATTATGATGCAATTTGACATTTATTCTGGCTATCATTAGACGATTTTAAACAACTTAAGAACGATCAGTGGGCATCAAAAGGCTAAATACTATCTCGGTTAACCCTCTGACTTCCATATACCCTTCCTAATCTGAATAAAATTGTCTTTTATTAGCCAGAATGAACTGTCAAAATTGTCATAATCCTCAAGAAGTTAATATGATGCAGACAATTTGTAGTTTCGTATTTTTCATAATCCTCAAGGGTTTAATATGATGCAGACAATTTGTAGTTTCGTCTTTTGGATGGCCTAGATGTGTGTGAATTTGTATTTTGTTTTTGTGTGTTCATTGTTTTCTGTTGTGTTTTGTGTTGTCCCTGCACTTGCTCTGTCTTGAGTTGCCCCCCCCCCCCCCCTCCCTCAAAAAAGAAAAATGGGGATTGGGCCTGCATAATTAGATAGAAATACCTGTAGATAGATAGATTTTTCAATTAAATATCGAGAAGATAATTGCTAAGGGATTCATTATACCATCAGCTGAATTAAAGCCGACTACAGCTTATCCGACCTTTGAGGGTTTATTGGGGTGTATTGGTTTATTTAATATCCAGCATTTTGATTGTTTTTGCCATTTTCAAGAAATATATTTTCAGTTTGCCCCCTAGACTAAAAGAAAAATGCTTCCCCAGATCCCATTCAGTCTAACATAATGACTTCCAGATTCCCTTCAAACAAAATGTGCACATTTTTCAGTAGAACAATATACCATCCAAAGCCAGATTTGTTTCCTAAATTACAGGTTTACCATCACTCACCCAGAAATTATCAACGCCTGAATTGTTTAGTGAGGCCGGTCCTCTGTGATCTTGGCGCCATGCATTGTTCTTTCCTCTCACTAAAACATTACGCTATCTATAATGTAGTTAGGTCTGAGTACATGATTAGATTGTTATCCAGAATTTGAAAATGGATATTAATCTTGATCGTGTACTCAACCTTAACTGTGTTGGTGGTGTAATGGTTTAGGTGCTTATGTTCTGGGTGTTGTGTCCCGAGTTTGAATCCCGGGAGGATCATATGCTTTCATTAATTTATTCAAGTACAGTACATTAGGGTTTCTAATAGAGGATTAATGTTAAGAATGGGGTGTTCCTTAATTTCTATTGGTTCAGGAATTAATCTCTAGCGAGGCCGGTCCTAAGTGATCTTGGCCTATTCATTGTTCTTTGCTCTCACTAAAACATTATGCTACCCATAATGCAGTTAGGTCTGAGTACATGATTAAATTGATATCCAGAATTCGAAAATGGATATATATCGTGATCATGTACTCAACCTTTAACTGTGTTGGTGGTGTAATAATTTAGGTGCTTATGTTCTGGGTGTGGTGTCCCGAGTTTGAATCCCGGGAGGATCATATGCTTTCATTAATTTATTCAAATACATTGGGGTTTGTAATGGAGGATTAATGTTAAGAATGAGGTGTTCCTTAATTATTATTGCCAAACTAATGGATAAGAACATCTTGAAATTAACAAACTAATGGAGCAAAACGAGGGGTTCCAGAAAGACCCCGCTCGGATTAGATAGGTTTAATGAGCAGTTTTATTTGTTTTATTTTATTTTTGTGAATTTGTGTTTTGTTTTTGTGTGTTCATTGTTTTTCTGTTGTGTTGTCCCTGTTTGGGCTCTATCTCGAATCGGCCACCCTCAGAAAAAAAATAAAAATAAACAAAAATGGGGTATGGGCCTGAGTAAATAGAATAGAATATATATATATATATATATTTTTTGTTTACTCAAGTACCAGTATACCTTCATTTTGTGACTCGGTGGTCTGGTTAAACTACTTATTAAAACAAAACAAAAAACACGAGTATACCTTTGCAACAGATCCTCAGAGTTCTGGCTCCGGTGAGTATCAGTATACAGTAGGGTGTTAAACCGAAGCAATGTTGTTTTGGAACTATCATAAGTAAATCACCAATATCCTACAGTCTATTTTGCTTACCTGTGCCCCTCCTTGTGTATGTATGTATGTATATACTCTGGCACACACCCCATTTTGTTTTTAATTGGGGGTGGCCGACTCGAGACAGAGCCCGAACAGGGACATCACAACACAACAGAAAAAGCAAAACTAAACAAAACAAAAACAAAACACAAATTCACACAAATTCACACAGATCTAGGTCGTCCAGGAGAAATACTCAGAGACCCATGCCTATTTGGGGTCTTCAGCAAGATTCCCAGGTCTCCCTCCCCTCCTTGTACCACAGCCAATACATACATAAAATGTTAAAGACTGAGTGCTCCACACATACAGTACGTGCAGTTTCAGTCTCTTGTCCTAATGGCAGCGTTCCAGGCAACCCTGTTAAGGGCTGCTTCACTTGTCAAGTTTTTGGATTTGAGATCGGCACGTATAGTCCGATCCCAGATCTTCCTCAGTCCACCCCTTGGTGCAGCTCCCTCCACAATCACAGACCTGCATTTTTCACCCAATTTTGTTCATTCATTCTCTCCACATGTCCATACCATCCCAGTCATTTATCCCCAGAACTACTACTATTTCGAATTCACTTCCCTCGAGTTGCTTTCCACAAACTTACAATCTACAATAGTTTAAATCCAGTTGTTACAAACATATTTTGTATGGTGGTGAGATAGTGATAGAATGGATATGGAAAATGTGTAAACTAGCATGGGAGAAGGGGAGTGCACCCGATGACTGGAAGACTGGCATAATAGTCCCCTATATAAGGGCAAAGGGGAAAGAGGAGTGTGTGGTAACCATCGAGGAATATGTCTTCTAAGCGTAGTAGGGAAGGTATACAGTAGGGTAGTGATTGAGAGAGTGAGAGTGAGAACGGAGAAATGGATAGGCGACGAGCAGGGAGGTTTTAGGAAGGGAAGAGGATGTGTAGATAAGATTTTTACCCTGAATTGTGTTGTGGAGAAGTATCTGGAGAAGAAACAAAAGGTGTATGTTGCCTTTATGGACTTGGAGAAGGCCTATGACAGAGTGGATAGAGAAGGTTTGTGGAAAGTACTTAGAATATACGGAGTAGAGGGCAAGTTGCTGAAAGCAGTGAAGAGCATGTATGAGGGTGCAAAGGCGGCAGTACGTGTGGAGAGTGAGCAGAGCGAGTTCTTTGACCTGAATGTTGGTTTGAAACAGGGGTGTGTGATGTCCCCGTGATTGTTTACTGTATATATGGATGGAGTCATGAAAGAAATACTATCAAGAGCAGTGGATGTTGGTGTATCGCTGAAAAGGGAGGGAATTGAGTGGAAGCTACCTATACTGCTGTTTGCGGATGATACAGTTCTGATGAGTGATAATGAATGGGAGTTGCAGGGTCTGGTAAATGAGTTTGGAACAGTGTGCGAAAAACGGAATTTGAAGGTAAATACGGGGAAGAGCAAGGTTATGGTTTTCGAAAGGGTGAAGTCACAGAGTGTGAGGTGAAGCTGAACGGTCAGGCTATGGAGATCGTCAACTCTTTTAAGTATCTGGGCAGTGTGTTGAGTAAAGATGGGACTATGGATGAAGAGGTGCGGGAGAGGGTACAACAGGGGAAGAGGGTTGTAGGAACGCTAAAAGCAGTAACAAGAAATAGGGTGGTCAGTATGGAAGTGAAGAAGTCCTTGCATGACAGTGTGGTAATCCCGACACTGACTTACGGAAGCGAAGCATGGACGTTGGTTGAGAGACTCAGACCAAGAGTGAGAGCAGTGGAAATGAATTACTTAAGGAGTGCGTGCGGAGTTACATGGAGGGATAGACAGACTAATGAGGAAGTAAGAAGGAGGTGTGGTGTGGAGGTAGATGTGCTGGAAAGTGTGAAAAGGAACAACTTGAGATGGTTCGGCCATATGGAACGTATGGAAAGCGAGAGAATGACTAAGAGGGTGTACGAGAGCAAGGTAGAGGGGGAGAGGTAGACCGAATATGAGGTGGAAGGATGGAGTGAGGAACTACATGAACGAAGGCGGTGCTGGTTGGGGGGAGGGGCGTCGACTGACTGGGGACAGAGGTGCATAGGGGCGTTTCGTTCGAGGCCATCCCTTCGGGGATCACGGCGTCAGGCAATAGATAGATAGTTACAAACATTTTATGGATGGAGGATGCCTTTAGGCACATGGACCTTTTTTGTTTTATCTGTGTTTTTCCTTCCTCCATTCATTGTCTCTTTAAAAAATAAAAAAATAAAAAAATAAAAATAAAAAAAATAATAATAATAATAATCAAATCTACTTGTACGCATCACCTCGCTAATACTTTTTATACCTAAACGTCTCTTCAACTCATAATTTGTTATTCTATCCTGCAGCCTGGCCCCACACATCCATCTCACCATTCTCATCTCATTATGTTCCATTTTGTTGACATCCTTTACTTTAACGGCCCATGTTTCTGAGGCATACGTCATTGCATTTCTAACACATGAGGCATACACCTTTCCCTTCAGGGGGAGAGGCATTCCTTTTATGGTCAAAATTGGCAGCAGTTCTCTGAACTTCCCCCAGCCATATCTAATTCTAGCAAAAGTGACAGCCTCGGCCCCACCACCGGCAGAGATGGTATCTCCTAGGTAAGAAAACTTGTCCACCAGCTCCAATGACTCTTTTCCAAAATTCACAGCCACAGGATCATCACTTAACACAAGCTCGCCTTTGCACACTACGCACTCAAATTTCTCTATTTCTGACTTATTCTTTGGCAGGGGTCCTTTTATTCTACTACAGCGCTTACTCCCATGGTGCACCCAACATCGACAGATGCTACATCGAATCGAGTTAGCGCCCACACCCTTTCCACACACTGCACATGGGTATGCACCGCTCTTTTCCACATTGCCTCATCTCAATCTACAATGCATAACCTTGGTTTTGTTAATATTGACTCTTAAAGCCTTGCTCGCCATGCCCTCTCTCCATCTTCTGAATTCGGCCTCAGCATCTTGCATATTGTCAGCTATTAGGACTAAATCGTCTGCATCAAACAGTTCCAACGGGAGTCCGCCTCCGTACAAGCAGGTTTGGATAATTGGGCATGTAGAGAGGATGGATGAACTAAACTGGGTGAAAGGATACACTGAGGGGTAGACCTAGAAATATGTGGAATCAGACCTTATGTTTTGATCTTGAATTTAGGAATCTGACAAAGTGAGGCAGCTCTGAATAGGGCTGCCTGGAGCGCCATCATTATCCCGTGAGATTTAAAGCGCACCTCATATAGGCCACTCGGTCTTAAAAATTATGTACCTCGTGTTGCAGTAAATTCCTGACCATAACTATATATTACCCCTCATGAAATTGTTCTCACTCCATAAGTTTATGTATGGTACAGTAAAAATAGTGTCACATACTTACCAGTATAATTAGTTAAAACAGTTATTTAATCACGAATGAACTATTGTAACTACTGCAAACTAACTACACTCCTAATTCAGTCATGCTATTTTCTTTCCATACCGGTACATAATATCACAGAGTGTGTGGACATTCATGTGGGCAACTGTATATTTCATCGAAGCAGTTACTGATAGGTGCCTTAAAAGGGTTAAAGAGAGTTTTCTCTCATAAGGCTTAGCCAGTTGACTTCCATGTATACAAATTCTGAACTTACTATATATTTGAACGCTAAATAAATATTTTAATTTGATAGAGTGCATGGTAACATTATTTGGGAATTCACTATGCTATCTATCTATCTACTCAGGCGCATATACCATTTTTGTTTTCTTTCTGAGAGTGGCCTACTCGAGACAGAGCCGGAATAGGAATACACAACACAAAAAAAACAAAAAAAAACAAAAAAAAATGCTAAGGACTGTACAGTATACTTATTCTTTCAGGCGTCAACTTTTCCCACTACCCGGACGGCTGCCATCTAGTGGTGGTGGACCACAATCCTCACTTTGCCAAGTACTACAATGACAACAGGACCAAGTTTCCTAATATTACCTCAGGTGGAAATGTTGGTAAGAACAGGTATGGTAATGATAATATAGGATATCTACACTTATGCTATAAGAACAGTAACACTATTTTTACACAAGCTACATACTACAGAGGTGGCACCAACTCAAGTCTCTAATCCTACGTCATAGTACAGGTACTGTAACATGTTCAAGATCATTGTTTTCAGTACCATATGTTAAAGATGCAAGTTTTAATTTCATCCTAACTACCACAAAGCAATTTAATACAAATTAGAAATTTGTAAAATTTGAGTTTAAGGACTACCGGTACTTGAGATAGTTTTTCCCCACTAGAGTCCTATTGCCAGACGCCCTAATCCCCTAGGCCTAGGAGGTGGCCACGAATGAATTTCCTCCATGCTACTTTGTCCTCTGTCATTCGGCATCCTTCCCACCCAACGCCTCTTTCACTTCCCAAATTAACTAATTCTTTGAACGTGACGATAGTGCGTTGTTTTATGTGCGATTAGTTTGCTATGGAAACAGATTAACTTGCTCATGTAGTGATGTACACCCTATATGGTTGTTTTGTGGACTTTTATTATTATACTTTTTCCACCAACCAACTTCACATCTAAACTCAATTAATGAAATGAACAAATACATGTGGCACTCCAAGGACTCGAACCTAGGATACTCACATCGAAATTCCGCGCACTTATCCATTATGCCATTAAAGCGTTATTTCCACATAGCGATTTTGATAAGTTCTTTTGACATTATATTCTGTCGTCCCAGTTTTGGTGTGTTTATTTTGCAAGTTTTACATTATACTGTATTAGATACAAATACCTCTCAACTTCATCCTTCCACCTCACTCCTGTTTGCCCTTCCACCTCACTCATACACTCATTTAGTCCCTCTCTCACTTGCCATACGCTCCTTATTACCGAACCACCTCAAGGTGTACCCCTTCACACTCTCCAGCACATCCACATCCACACCACAACACACTCGTACTTCCTCATTCGCCTGTCCATCTCTCCGTGTGACTCCTCACGCACTTCTCAAATAACTCATTTTCCCCCGTCTTACTCTTGATTTATGTCTCTCCAACAACGGTCATGCACGGTCTCTGTACATCAATGTTGGTATTACTGCAATATCATGCAGCGACTTCTAACAAATACCTGTACCTTCATATTTAATACTTGAGTGAAATAACCAATTCTTGTGAATGAAATTGTTTTTATCCAAGAAGTGCAAGCCATAATTTGATATTAGCTTGTAAAATCCCTGGAATAAATGCCTGTGTTATGTCACATTTACTTTGTTATTTACCTTCCAGGAGAGGAGATGGCTGGTGTGGAGGATAATAGTGTGGCTGCGGTGGTGATGATGCTGGTGCTCTGTAGTGTAAAAGAGACCGACCAGATCATGCAACAGATTCTCAAAGTCCTGGCTCCGGTGAGTAGCATTTAACACTACAGTATAGTTATTTTTTTTTATTTTTTATTATTTTTCTAGTTGATGGTAAATTGTCAGGAAGATTTTGTAGCGAAACATGTTAATTGTGATACATGTAATGCATGCTCTTCACCGCTTTCAGCAACTTGCCAGTTACTCTGTATATATTATCAATGCTTTCCACAGACCTTCTCTATCAACTCTGGTGTAGCCCTTCTCAAAGTCCATAAAAGCAACATACAACTTTTGTCCCTTCTCCAGATATTTCTCAACAACATATTTCAAGGCAAAAATCTGGTCTACACAACCTCTTCCCTTCCTAAACCCACCCTGCTCCTCACCTACCCATTTCTCCGTTTTCACTCTCACGATCACTACCCTACTGTACACTCGACCAAGAAACAATCTTTACACTAACACTCTAAACATTCTGGAAGTGGGTCGAAATCTTATGATAATACCTCACAGACGTATGTTTCACCCGATTCATTCTGTTCACACTAGATTATTTACAGCTCACCAGTTTAAAGATTGTTTTTTGGTCGAGTGTACATCTTCCCTACTACACTTGGAAGACCTATCCCCCGGTGATTACCACACATTCCTCTCTCCCCTTTACCCTTATACTGTACAGGGGGACTATTATTTCTTACAGTAGTTTCTTACAGTAGATCCTCTGGAAAAAGGCAAACTAGGCCTGTGTATCCAGCTCAGTACCAGTACTTGCACTGCTGCGGTCGTTCACGGTGTTGGCGGCGGCGGTAGCAGACGCAACATTTTTACTATTCTGTATTTTTGCTTTATAATCAAACTTCAAATCTTATCTTCCCCATGCTTTATCAAGATTACTTTCAAACTCCCTTATTGATTCGGAATCGACTACATACTGGGGCAGTGCGTTCCACTCATTTACCACTATCACAAAATGAGTTCTTTGCCTTCTCAAGCCTATTTCTTTCTGTGTAAATTTTCTTTGAGTGTCCTCTCATTCTTGTTCCCTCCCGCATCAAGAAGATACCTTCACACACATCCTCATCATACTTTCCTGACACTATCTTAAAAGTCTCTATCATATCCCCTCTCTTTCTCCTATATGCCAGTGTCGGAAACCCCAGTGTCCTCAACCTCTGCTCATAGCCCGCGTTCTTCAACGTTGGTACTAGCTTGCTAGCTCTCCTCTGCACTTTCTCCACTGCTTTTATATCCTTTACCATATATGGAGCCCACACCTGGTTTGCATATTCCAGGTGCGGCCTAACCAGCGCTGTATAGAGATTCCTGAAGATTTCTTCGTCAAGTGACACAAATGTCCTTATCAGCCCTACAATTCTATTGGCTTTGTTTATCTTTTCCGCTAAATGTTCTGAGAAATTTAACTTATTGTCTATCACTACTCCTATATCCTTTTCTGCATTCACTTCCTCCATCGCTTCATACATACTGTATCCTACCTTGTCTATCTTGCTTGTCCCAATCCGCATGTACTTGCATTTTTTATGCCTGTCTTCCAGTCATCAATTACAGTCAAATAATAGTTAGCTATGATAGTACAGTAGTGTAATTAAAGCTGGTATATGTAATTTTAATGCTAGTTCTCCATATCAGCAGAATAAACAGCACTCACATTATGTCTTATCTATCTATCAGGCACATACCCCATAGCTGGGGGTGGCCGACTCGAGACAAGAGCCATTATGTACTGTACTGTATATAATTTTTCAAAGATCTTAAAGTGATATTTATTTACAAGTCATTTAATTAACAGGCTTTATTTACACTTACAGTGTGGAAAACTTAACTTCCTGAAGAACATCCGAGAATTTAATGATAAGAATCATAGATTATGACTAAAATCCTAGGATATTATATCTCATATTGTTATTGGTGTTTTGAGTGGAATCAGTAACCAATGACAGCCAGCCCTATGAGAGTCTTATTGTGACTCGGTCGTCTGGTAAAGGCTTACAAAGAGAATATGTGAGTCAGATACAAGGGGAGATAGAAGGGCAGGAAGACCCCCATTGAGATGGAGAGACTGTGTAAGACAAGCTTTGGATGATAGAGGAATGACTATAGATCAGGCAAGGGAAGTGGTAATAAACAGGAATGAATGGAGAATGCTTGTGAATAGATGATTGAACACATGGTCATTTGGGGGAAGGGGTCGGGCGCAATTTGGACTAGATTATAGTCCATCAGGCACCTGGCCCGGGGAGACAATTTATATGAAGGGTGCGCCTGGAAGTGTGGTGGGCGGGCTTGTGGCTTCGGCTCAGCTGCATGTCTGCCTGCCGAGATCGGAACCTTTCCGAGTGGTCGGGGGAGTGCTGGAGGAACCTTGGTGACCCTGGTCTCTGGGTCTTCTCCTGGATGACTTAGATGTGTGTGAATTTGTATTTTGTTTTTGTGTGTTAATTGTTTCTGTTGTGTTTTGTGTTGTCCTTATTCTTGCTCTGTCTTGAGTCGGCCACCCCCCCAAAAAAAAAAAAGGAAAGAAAGGAAAAAAGAAGAACAAAAATAGGAAGAGTGGAGAATGGGCCTGGGTATATAGATAGATAGATAGATAGAAAAAAAAAAGTAACCAATGACATTTCGTGAATAGTTCTATGATTAACATTACTGTATTTACATTTTCAGGGTGGGAAATTCTACTTCCTGGAGCACATCCGCAAATTTGACGAGAAGAATCATGGGCTGCGACAGAAACTCCAAGATGTCCTCTCTCGTACTGGTGTGTGGCCCTTCCTCTGCAACGGCTGCTACCTGAACCGCAACCTCCTGCCCACCATCAAGACCGCAGGGTTCGCTAAAGTGGACGCTGAGGAATTCTACGCACCCATCCCTAACTTCTTCCAAGAGATTATAAAGCCTCACTTGAAAGGGGTGGCTGAAAAGTAGCTGGATTTGTTTTAATCGACCACTTCAGTATGTTGATGTAATTCTTATTTCAAGGGCTGCCCCCCATACTGTATTTTAAAACCTCATTTAAGTGTTGCCCTAATCCTTCATGAACAAAATAAACAGAAACAAAGAGTGCCATGGCATGGTCGGTAGCGCGTCTGGCTGCTGCTCGATAGGTCGGCAGTTAGATCCAAGTCCATGCCATTGGTAGATGTCAAGATTTTGGACATATCAGTCTAGCGATTCTTGGCAAATATCCAGTTAGGAATTCCTAATATTTGTTTCAAAATGTAAGGCCCGAATCTAACATAAGTATGAAAGGGTTAAATTAAATCTTTATTGTTCAAGGTTTGTTCCGTGTAATGCTTTGAAAGTTGAATTGTCAGAGAGGCCCTTTACTAAACTTAAGCCAGTATCACACAAACAAGTTTATTGGCTACATGTATCAAAGCCTTGAATCTGCTACAAGTCATTATCTTATTTTTTCATATACTTTGCTGTTTATTTGTATATTAAATTGATCTGTACAGTACATGATTACGAGCTCCAAGATAAAAAAAAAAATTGTTTATGAGTCAGAAAATTATCAGATAGTAGATTCAATTTAATCTACTGTATAGATAGCGCCAGCGAACTTGACAATAATCTGGATCCTTGACCTCTCTGTAACTCAAAAGGGCTTAGAGCAAACGGGCTGTAAATATATACACCTATTTCCTGGTGGACTCTTCCCAACTGATAGAAACATCAGCCCGATTGATTTCATTCATTTCTAGTTATAAGAAGTTAAGGGGTCAAGATTATTGTCAAGTTTGCTGGCGCTACCTATACCTTTTTTACTTGGATACTGTGGCTTAGATACATCCGCCGCTAAACGGGCTTGTGTGACACCGGCTTGAGACTGTAAAAGGAACCATCTACAGATCTCCCTCACTATTCGATGCCCTGATTTATGATATTATTATAGGTTTTTAGGTGTTTGTGTTTGGTTTTGGCTGGTCCCAGAACACATCCCCATTTACTCCATAAATTTTAGGGTTTGCTATAGGATTTTTCTATTTAAGATCGGGTTTTCAGGAACGTAACCCAATCGTAAATCGAGGGAGACCTGTTTAAGATTTTTTCCATTCGTGATGTCTTGCTTTTTGGAGGAAGTTGCTAAGGATAATCTGACCGAAACATCTCCAAACGACTGTAGCATATTCAAACGTGTACTTAATTTTTGCTCCATAATGCTCCTTCCATAAGTTTATCACTTTTAGGATATTCAGCTGGTCTTATGCTAACATATTTTCATTGCCTGGTTAACCCCTTCTGTACCGGTGATGTCTTTTTAAGTTTATTCTAGCTATATTTATGCACTATTGTGCAGTATAAGAATGATTTGTGTTAATACAAATGATTAAGCGAGGTAGTTTGAAGCCTGTTAGTAGCTGGAAGCCCTTTTTAAACTGATTAAAATTGTCTATATAGTAGCCAGAATAAAGTAAAGAAGACGTCAGTGGTACAGAAGGGGTTAACCTTGGACGGAGGTATACTATAGTCGATTCATTATAGGTAGACCAGATATCGTTAACCCTCACCTCTGTAATAATAATGTAAAACTTGCAAAATAAACAAACCAAAACGAGGATAAGACAATATAAAGGCAAAAGAACTAATCAAAATTGCTTTGTGGAAGTAAACACAAAAAGGGCTTGAGCAAATGGGCTGTAAATTTTCACCCCTCTTCCCTGGCTGACTCTTCCCAGATGGTAGACATAACGGCTCCAATACGGAAGCCGTTTTTCAGTTATAAGAGTTTGGAGTGTGGTTTTCTGGCCTACCTTTAGTGAACAGGGTATATTACCTGAATATGGACCATACTCTTTTTCTCACTAATTAACCCCTTCTGTACAGTCGGCCTAATAAGTGATGTCGCGCCACCAAGACTATTTCGATTAATAATTGATATCAGCACTATCTAAGCATTACTTCATCGTTTCAAGTGATATATACAAAGTTACATGTAGTTCCTATCTTTACAGACCCTATTCAACATCTGACAGACATTAATACAGCATACTGCAAGCAAAACGTAATGACAGCGGCGACACGACTTATTTGGCCAACCGTACCAGCGACGTCTTCTTATTTTAATTTTGGCTACTACTAGACAATTCAATTCACTTTGAAAAGTATATTATTAAAATGTAAAACTTGCAAAATAAACAAACTAAAACTGGGACGAGACAATATAGACAAAAGAACTAATCAAATTTGCTATGTGGAAACAACACTTTAGCAAAATATATTTATGAAATAAAAGAACAGGCTTCGAACTATCTCTCTTAACCCCCTTTACTGTCACAGTTTCTTCTTAAACTGGACTAAATCTTCTAAATACTGTATAGCTAAAATCAAATTACAAAGACGTCGCCGGTACAGAAGGGGTTAAGACTTTGGATGTTCAATATTTACTTTCCTTTAGAATGTAACTAAAATATATCTCATCGAGGTTGATCGCCAAAGTGTAGAATCTTTAGCATAGGGTCAATATTATTTTCGCCGACAACCTTGTGTACCGGTATTTTCAAGTTATTCTTTCTTATCCTTGACAATCCTAGTTTGTGACTAAAGCTGGTATCACAGGAGGGCTTTTATCGCCAACATTCAATGGTCAACATTTTTGGGATATTTTGCATTGGTATTGGAAACTAGATTCATGATAGATTTATTTGTGTGAGAGAATTATATAAAAAGTTAACCTCATAAGCTGCCAGACCAGCGTTAAGAATATTTGTTGAGGGAAAAGGCGCTCGTGTGATACCAGCTTAACCCCTTTAGGATTATGACGTGTTTTAACAGTTTATTTTGGCTATCATTACTATTCATTAGACTATTTTATTCAGTTTAGGAAGGATTGTGGGAGTCAGAGGGATGATTGAGATAGTTTTTACCCCTTTGACTGTTAGAAGGCCTTCCAAAACGGAATAAAATCAGCTAATGATAGCCAGAATATATATACAGTACTGTCAAAGTGTGTCATAATCCTCAAAGGCTTATTACTATTTATTTCACATTCTAGAAGTGTCGAGTTAATGTCTCTCTGTCTAGATTTCATACAAATCACCATTAAGGTATTCGGCAATCTATATAGTTTCAGTTTGGCTGTACAATCACGGTTAAAAGTTATGCTCTGCCTATATAATTTCAACTCTGGTTATCTTTCTATATATACTGTTTTTTTGCAACTGGCAGTAAATTGCAAAGTTCCCATCAAGATTTCTTGTTATTTTATTGATTTTGTAGTGAAATATGGTGCTAATTATATAAACTTGGTCTTGATGTGATGCAGAGACATTAGTTTCACATTTTGCCATTAAGGATCGAGAAATGAGCTGCTAAGGGATTCAGTTTACAGTCAGATGAAATGAAACTGACTATAGTTCTATGCAACAAAATATTCTAAGCAAATATAATCAAAGCTTTAATGTTTTAGATGTGTTCAGTGCGGTATATGAGTATTTTTGTATTAAACCAATAGAGGAAAGTTGATTTGAAGTTATGAAGGTGCGACGCCGCTTTTACCACTCTTAAGACAAAAATTGTTGCCTAATATGAACCCTCGGAACAGCATAAACAAACTTACAATTAGCAAATAATTAGTAATCTATCTATCTATATACCCAGGAACATACCCCATTGTTAGGGGTGGCCGACTCAGACAGAGCTTAGGGTTCGCGACCACTTTCATATTCCTCGCCTCTTTCTCTGTCTCTGTTCGTAAAAGTATAATGAGTAATAATGCTAATAATGATAATATGCTGGTATTTCATTTGTCATGA
This sequence comes from Paralithodes platypus, assembly GCA_032716605.1. Taxonomy (NCBI): domain Eukaryota; kingdom Metazoa; phylum Arthropoda; class Malacostraca; order Decapoda; family Lithodidae; genus Paralithodes; species Paralithodes platypus. The sequence continues at coordinate 24,260,336 of CM064513.1, read as the reverse complement.
GCGCCAATTCTCCAAGTGGATTCTCGAGCGCTCACATTTTCCTGTTTATATTTTTCCCTTTTTTCTTTCTCTCATCTAAAGGATAATTGACAAGATTTGATTCAGTTCAGGATAGCTTCATAAACCAAAGACCACGGTTTATGTCCTTGAGTGTACGGTGGCGCTAATAAGTCATGTCTCAGCTGTCATTACGTTTGGCTCGCTCTGTCCTGGATTAATGTCTGTCAGATGTTGAATAAGGTGGGTAAGTGTAGGAACATGTTTGTATATCTCACTCAAATAGAAGAAACCATGAGTAAATATTGCCGCTACTAATTATTGATCAAAACATAATTGGTTCCGAGACATCACTTAATAGGCCGAGTGTACATACATTCACGATAATGTTACATCACCAACATTTGTTTAATATACTCCTTTTTGTATGCTGTCTTATTAAAGGTTTATTTTCAGTCTGTATTTTTTTAACATATCGGAAATGTGATTTTATTGTATGTGAAGGATCCCATTAACCCCTTCAGCACAATGACGTAAATTTGGCCCTATTCTGGTTACCATTAGACAATTTTCTTTAGCTTATAATCCACCTGTAGGACTCAAAGGGGTAAATACAATCTCAATAAACACTCTGAATAACATAGGTTCTTCTTAAATTGCATGAAATCGTCTATCTTTAGCCAGAATAAGAGGTAAAAAGACGTCATCGTGCGGAAGGGGTTAATCCTATCTTGTGCGAGGCTTTTTTTTTTGGCCGTCCCTGTTTCACACTATTAGTTTGGAGATTTAAGATGTTTCACCGTGTTAGTTTGGGGATTATAAGATGCTTCACCCTATTCAAGTGTCTATTTATGTTTGGCGAACGATAGCTAGCCTGCAATTTTGAAGGGGGTCTGGGGGCATTGTTTTGTTTGAATGGTGTCTGGGGAAGCTTTCTTTAATCTACTGGGAAAACTAAAAGTACATTGCTCGAAAATAGCAAAAGCAATCAAATCCCTAAAACATGATTAAATAGAATATTTAATTACCCCCAAGATGTTGCACCAGACAACGTTAAGCCAGCATCACACGAGAACTTCAGCGGTGGATATATAGGAGTCGCTGTATCTATCTAACTAACTATCTACTCAGGCACATTCCCCTTAAAAAATAAAAAAATAAAAAAATGGGGAATGTGCCTGAGTAGCCTAGATAGATACTGTAGATGTATATGTATGTATCGGAAGTCTGCCATTTTGTCCTTTGCCACCTTGATTATAACACCCCTATGAGGGTTCTAGTATGGAGCTTTTGTGGGCTGGTTAAACAAATAAGAGAATGTAAATTAATGTAACAATATTTTTAATTTTGTTGCTGATAGTCATGAATAGCCATAATTTAAATGTAGACTTTGCACGATTACAAGTCCTTGAAAATTATAAAAGAAGTAAAGTATAGTACAGTTGTATAGTGTGTTCTTTATCAGCTGACGGTAGATTAAATATCGCACAGCATGTTGCCCGAGAACAGCCCTATGCGCAGCCCCCCCCCCACCCCCACTATCAATATACCCATATAACCCATCATACAGCATGTTGCCCTAGAGCAAGCCCTCTGTGCACACACACCCCTCAGCCATCACCCCCATTGGACTATACTGTACTGTAATACTAGACATTGAACATTAAAACAAAAAGATAATGCATATAATTCCACGGGGGAAGCACTGCCCTTCTCGCACAACCAGCCAGTCAATATCGCCTCGGGCAGTAATGTGACGTCAGAAAAACTTACAAAAGGCGCGTTTTTGCGAGCTTTATATGGGCCTGGGTCGACCTGGGTGTACCCAGGTTGACCCAGGCCTGTTTCTGTTTTCGCGATTTGAAGACAGATCTGACCTAAAGATCGGGAAAATTGAGCCTAACTTTACCCAGGCTGGATTACAGCTCTCGGATTGGCTGAGAGATTTCAATATGGCTGTTCCAATAAAGAGGCACTGAGAGAGAATTTTCTATCTATTTTTCTGTATTCTGAATATTATGATGTCATGCGAAACATTATTTAAATACATGCAATATATGATAAATAACAACAACACATCAATGTGTTAGACAAGGACAAGGTATATCCCCTCAAAATCAACCATATTAACTCCCCTAAATAAATCTTAGAGCCCTACTAAACCTTCCAAGATCGCATGGTCTTGGTCAGGGCAAAAATTCCAAGATCTTATGAAAAAAGCCAAGCACTCGCATCACTGGGGACGAGCTCTTCACCTTACCTAACATTTTCCGCCATCTTGTTTGTTGTCCTAAATGACGTCAGTATCACCCAGGTCAACCCAGCCCAACTCGGTCCCCAGGCAGTGCTAGGGCTTAGGACAATCTTGCCTTCTTTGGTGTATAAGATGTCCCCTTTCCTGATGAGGTGATCGAAGATAATCTTTGGAATCCAGGCAGGTTTGTTCTTTTTCTGAAATTAATGTAGAAGATATTGCTGAGTTTGGTCGGGTGGGTCTTGCTTTTGAATGGCCCATATAGCATCCTTGGGTGGTGTTTGCTGAATAGGTAGCCGGGGGAGTGCATCTGCATTTGTATGCAATTTTCCCGGGTGGTAGGCGATCCCAAAGTTGAACTCTTCAAGAGATTCTCGGCACCTGACAGTAAGGGCGTTTTTCGTGTCGGATTTGCGGAGCCATTGTAGGGCTTGGTGATCATTATGATGGTGACTTTGACTCCAGCAAGGTATTGCTTTGAAGTGCTGGAGTGCCCAAATTATTCCTAAGCATTCCCGTTTGGTAACTGTGTAGTTGATCTCTGCGGGGTTTAAGGTACGGCTGGCACAAGCAATGATGTGTTCACGGCCTTCCCGGGTTTGGGCTAGCACTGCTCGTATTCCAAATTGTGAGACGTCGGTGTAAAGACAGAAGGGTTTGGCATAATCGGGAAAGGAGACAACTGGGGCTGCTACGAGTAGGTCTTTTCAGGTTTGAAAGGCTTGTAGTCTGTGGGTGGTCCAAAGGAATGGTTCTTCTTTTCTGGTGAGGTCGTGAAGGGGTTTTGCAATGGTAGCAAAGTTTTTCAAGAACCTTCGATAATAAGAAGGTAATCCCAAGAATGCTCTATAATAATAATAATAATAATAATAATAGTTCTTAAAGCTAGCGCATGCTAAGCTAGCTAAGGATAGCTCAATAAGGCCGATTAGGCGTATTTCCATTGGGGTCCTGTACTACTACCCCATCCCTTTGCTCATGAGGGATGGTAACGACTCAGTGCTTGTGAAAAATCTTTAATGCGCCGAGCGTGGGCGCGAACCCGGGCCTTCTGGGTGGAAGTCCGAGACGCTAGTCACTACACCAAGCGAGCCGCTCCTTTGACGTTGGGAGGAGTGATGTTACTGATGGCCTGTAGCTTGGCTGGATCTGGAGAAATTCCGGCTTCAGAGACAACATGACCGAGGAATTTGACTTGTTTCTTTGCCATGGTGCATTTTGATGGTTTAAGTTTTAGTTTGGCATCTCTGATTCTTGGAAAACTTGCGCGAGTCGTAGGTGTTCTGCCCAAGTATTTCCAAAGAAGATGATGTTTTCTAGGTAGGCGAGGCAAGTTTCCCAGATAAGTCCTTCAAGTACAGACTCCATTAATCTGGAAAAGGTGGTGGGGCCATTACACAATCCGAATGGAAGAACTGTGAATTTGTATAGTCTGGTGGAAAAAGCCGTTTTCTCTTGATGTTCTGGCACGACGGGACTTACACTTTTTGTACTTTTTGTAGATGTTTAGGTGACAATCACCACGGTCAATCTGGGGATCCGCCACTATTGAGCTCGTCCTGGAATCTTTACGACTGAATCTTACGATTCTATACAGGACTGTCCATATGCCATTTGTATTGGCACTAGCTCAGAGAAGAGTGTTGAGAGGGGAGAAGGGGTGTTGGAGAGAGAGGAAGGTGTTGGAGTGGCTCTGTTATGTGTGTTTAGTCTGTATACGTCGTCAGGATGTCCCCTGACTGGGTGCAAGCATGTGAAACATGCTAGGATCGACGTACTACCACACCCACTAAATGTCCGCCGTGGCAGGGATTCGATCCCGGGTCTTACAGATTCACTTGCCAATATCCTGCTTGCAAGTCGAGGGTTAAACCATTTGGCTCCTAGCAGTGTGAGGGAGTGGGGTGGCATCCTTGATGGTGACGTCATTTAACTGCCTAATTTGCATAGGACTGGTGGTGACGTGGTTGTAGAGGGAGGCCATGTGGTTGTCTGTAAGGTTGGAATAGCTTCCCCTATCGGCCTCGTTTTCTATGGTGCCTTCTCCACTGGTTTTCTTTGTCTTTTGTCTTGTTGCTATTGCTTGTCTTTATCCTTTTTTTTTTTTTTTTTAAAAGACCTCCGTCTACGTATTGTGAAAAACCTGTTATCCTCCGGCAAATTGTGGGGTTGAGTGAGTGAAGGGGGGGACAGTGAATGAAGGAGGATACATGTTTTTCATAATACGTGTTGCTAGCCCCAAACGCGCGAGCAACTGTGGCTTTCAACCATCCGACACATCCCCTTTTATTTATGTGCATCACACATGTTACATACAAATAAAGTTTATGTTTTGTTTTTGTTTTGTTTTACCCTACTGTGGAAAGACTACGGATACACCACTCCTGCCCGGGCCTCACACAGTGGCATGACCCAGTCCTGTCGAACTGAGCTCATGACGCTGGTGGCATTGCCCCGGAGGATAGCCATCCCTAGTCTTTGCTTGAGCCAGAGGGTTTCCCGGGGTTCTCCTGAAACTTCTCTTATTTTACGGCCTATTTCATTCACCATCTTAAGGATGGTAGGGCCGAAGACTCCTGAAGTTTCGAATGCCAGGGGCTCGAACTGATGATTTCTGGCGATGGCTTGATATTTTTCTCGCTTTTTATTTTCTGCTATCCGGGCGGCTTCACCTGCTTCGTCGGCGTTTCTGGCGATGTTGGTTGTGGAGAAAGTGTCAACACATGTGGCATCCCACACGTGGCACCGGCCATTCTTGTAAGGGAAAGTGGTCATCCCATCTGGCCGTTTGCTGTCTTCTCTGTGAAGTCCATGTGGTTCGAGGATTGATGCACGGTTAGCACTCTGCAGGGCCCGTTTTATGACATCATTTAGTGCAGAGTGTCTTGGCAGGCGGCCTGTGTTGTAATTACATGACAAGGCATGGTGACCTTGAGCATCCATCCCCCCACCACACTTGCAAGTGTGTGGGTGACAAACTGCCGCACCCACTCTGAGCACGATGGCAGCCCGGAGCGCTTCAGCATCCAAGTGAGTTCCAAGAGGTGGGATGGGGATGGCGTGTAACCACAAGCCACTCTCCGAACGGGCGGCTGCCTGGAGGCGTGCTTTTGCAACCTGGTCTGCATTGGTTAGGAGATTTTCTTGAGTTTCCCTTCGCCGAGATGGTATCCCACGCTTTCTGCTTGCTCCTGGAGGTACCCTGAGGCTCCTCCTCTACTCCTGTACTTCCCTTCCAGGTGGTAATCGCTGCTGTTACGTCCCCATTAAGTGTCATTCCGGGTTGAGAAGAAAGGATGGACACTACAAGGTCGTTGGTCGCGATGAGGGAAGAGATAAAGGCTGGGGAGGCAATATCCGAGGCTCTCCGTATGCCCAAGCCCCCGAGGCGGACAGGAAGGGTGGCTTGTGTCCAGGTCCGTTCTTTAAATTCCACGTTGGTGATGCTGGTCACTGCTTCTCGGATTATGCTGTCTAATTCTTGGAGGCCACTATTGTTCGTATAAGTCATCGATGTGCGCAGGAGGTATTGGAGTTTTGGGATGGAGAAACAGTTCTTGAGCAGGGCCAGAGCTGAGTGGGCATCGATGTGTATCAGGCGACTCACGAGACGTTGAAGCTCCTCCTTTTTAACTTGAAGTGCTAGTGGGATTGCTGCCAGAGTTAGTGGGGAACCTAATAGGGTTTGCTGGTGCTCCTGAAGGATCTTTACATCTGGCAATATGCCTCGAAACAGGGCCTGAGTCTCTTCTCCTTGTTCACGTGTGTGGTTGAGGAGGACAAGTTCACATTTGGTGTCATTTATCACTAGCCCAGCCTGGCCGAGGTCAGTTACGATGTTATTTAGGTCGGTTAGAACGTTCTCTACTGACCCACCCAAGGTTGCATCGTCCAGGTACCATGCATTCAGTTCTGATCTTACTTTGTTAGCTGCTGCATCCACACCTATTGAGAAAAGAGCAGGATCACCTGGATCTCCCTGCTGTAACCCGGTCGCTGATGGGATTACCGTCTCGCCAAAAATCAGGATTGAAGGTTTGGAATAAGCCTGCCAAAGTAGGGGGTACAGAGTGGGGATGTGTTCTTGAGCTGCACGGAGGAAGACATCCCTGCGAATGCTGTTGAATGCGTTCCGCATGTCAATCTTCAGAAGCACTCGTTTTTCTTGGGCTTGGCTGAGGTAGGTGCGGGTTGCGTGTACAGCAGCTTCACACCCCCCTGGAGTTCCGAAACATAGTTGAACTGGTCTTAAGTGTTGACCTAGGCCATTCGAGAGTGGTTTCAAACCCACCTTTGTGGCAAGGCGGCGGAAGGTGTTCCCTACTGCTATTGGGCGCACACTGCCATCTTTTTTTGCCAGTGCACAGAGTGATGCCCCCAAAAATAGGGGTGTGGCACAGTCGGGTACTTCCCCTCTTAAAACCATGTTGATGAATTTGGTGAGGGTTTCCAAGAGTGCCTCCCCAGCAGCTCCTGATCCCTGACCCAAGAGGCCTTTGAGGTGGGCGGGTCGGAAACCATCTGGGCCCGCGGCTGAGCCTGCTGGGAATGAAGTCACTGCGGCAACCACCTGCTCCTTCGTGACAACTAAAGGTTGGCGCATCTGGTCATTTGGGGCAGGGGGGAGGTTTAGGTCCCTAGGTGTAGGTGGGTGCTTTTCTGGGTGCTTTTCTTTATCTTGGTTGGTTGGTCTTGCAGGTTGGTTGTTAGTGTCAATTAATTGGTTTCTTCTTCCAATTTCTTCTTCTCTGGCATCTCACCCATAGATGTCAATGTTAAGGGGAGACTGGCCATTTGTTTGGTTTATTAATTCATTTATTCATATATGTTTTTAGTTTCCTCCCTAAACCTCCATCAAGCTTAGAAAAACACTCCCTAGAACCCCCCCCCCCCCTTCAAGATAAATTTGTAAATTTTTTGGTAGAAAAATGTCCCGGCCAAAGGCCGGTTCCTCTTAAAATTGACAACGAATTGAGGCGAAAGGTGTTAAAATCGCCAAACTAATGGGCCGAACGTCTTATACTCTCAAAACTAGTGGGGCTAAACATTAAGGAGAAGGGGGTCCAGAAAACCGGTCTGCCTCCCCTTAACACCTGTCGTGCCGTGTGTGTTTAACATTTGTCGATTTTTTCCTGGCAAGCGATCGCAAGCCTGCAATTTAGGAGGAACCTGCCTTTGTCCGGGAAACTTTTCTGCCAAAAAATGTACACATTTATCTAAAAGGATACTTGAAAGCTTGATTGAGGTCTAGGGAGCAAACTAAAAATCTCTTAAAATGGAGTACTACATAAGAAAATATACTGTTAATACAATCCTACTAATTTGCCTTCCATATATAAAATCATGAAGTGTGTACCAAGTCCATGTGGGCAAGTGCACATTGAATATTATTTGACTCTCGGGGAAATTTCACTTCATCTGTTTTATGGAGGGGGTGGTATCGATGCGAGAGTTTCAATTTAAAAAAGTCAATATCCCTGCATCACAAGTCCTATATGTAGCCATCAACACCTTACAAGTACATCATTTAAAATAGACTATGTGCTGTGAACGTCCTAAGTCTGAAGGTAATGAGGAAGCTGATTAATTAACTATAATAAAATTCGAACTGGACTCGTGGATCGGCGGGGGGGGGGGGGGGGGGAGGACCAGCTTGAATGTGACGTCATTATTCAGTGCTGACATTCGACTGGTAGAAGGAGGACGTGCCTGCGATGGCTCTTCGCATTTTACCGTCTTTAAGGTGTGTATGGGGATTTTGCGTGTATATTTGGGTGTGTTTTTAAATTCTATTAATGTTCAGGCAGCCATACATGTAATTCATAAGGGTAATATAAGAAAATTGTGAACTTATGACTGATTGAGCCGGTTCCTGCATGCCGTCTCGTCTGCATACATTCTAACAACTAGTAATTACGCTAAAATTGTTGACCTAGACATTTAGATAATAACAAACTATTCGGTGTGTGTACATTGCGTTGGTGAGGTGTGTGAATATAAAGGGGGTCATTAACTCGTAATTTTTAAGGTGCAAACTAGCGAACGAGGTGACATCGTTGTTGGCCCCCCCTCCCCACCCTCTCTCCCTCCCTCTTTCTTGCCAATTCCTCCCCCCCCTCCCCTTCCTTGACAATTCCTCCCTCCCCTTCCTTGACAATTCCTCCCCTCCCCCCCCCCCTCTCAATCCACCCCTTTCCTCCTCCTCTCCTCTCTCTTCCCCCTCCTATCCTCCTCTCTTCACTTCATTCTCTCTCTTCTGAACCCCCCTCCTCTCCTCCTTCTCTCACCCAGCCTTCCACACCCACTCTACACCCCCCCCACCCCCCACCATTTTTCCTCCCCTCCCCACACCCCCTCTCGTTTTCAATTAAGGATTTTTTGTATATATTCAGTATACGAATTATAGGTACATTGTTATTGGCTTGGATCTTTCTGTTTCTTCTTTTACAGTGATTTATATGCTGCCTTAACACGTGATCCTGCCTGCTCCCCCCCCCCCCCCTCTCTCTCTTTCTCTCTCACACTCACTCTCCCCCCCCCCTCTCTCTCTTTCTCTCTCCCTCTCCCCCCCCCCCTCTCTCTCACTCTCTCTCTCTCTCTCTCTCTCTCTCTCTCTCTCTCTCTCTCTCTCTCTCTCTCTCTCTCTCTCTCACTTTAGACTGTAGGGGAAGGTTTTTGTTCTATATACCATGTAGATATTGTTCATATTTAGTAAACCCACTCTACCACCACCACTCACGGGCGGCACCTTTAGAATAACTATCTATTCTAGTCTATATATTCAGGCCCAATCACCACTTTTCCTATTTGTTCTTGTGTTTGTTTTTTTTGTTTTTAGGGGGTTGGCCGACTCAAGACAGAGCCAGAATAGGGACAAGACAACAGAAAACCACGAACACACAAAAACAACATACAAATTCACACACATCAAGGTCATCCAATAATTTAGAATAACACCCAAACATATAGTTAAGGGGGAGGTAGTCGCTTTTTCTGGACCCCCTTCTCCCTCATGTTTAGCATATTAGGTTTGAGATTTTAAGACGTTCGTTCCGTTAGTTTGGTGATTTTGAGACCTTTCGTCCCATTTCTTTGTCACTATTTAAACCTTTCGTGCCACTTAGGTGTCGATTATTTCCTGGCGAGCGATAACGAGCGGCAAGCCTGTAATTTTAGAAGGAACCAGCCTTCGGCCAGGAAATTTTTCTACTGAAAAATGTACAAATCTAGCGTGAAAGGGGGTCTGGGGGTATTTTTTTCTTTTAAAGATTGATAATGCCGAATAATAATGCTGAAATAAAGGCCATATAAGAATAGAAGGGCAAAATTAATGATTATCAATATACCCAATTATTTTATATGTATGTATGTAGGCTATGTACAGTATATACTCAGGCCCAATCCCCACTTTTTTTTTTTTTTTTTTTTTTTTTTTTTTAAATAGGCCTACCTATTTTTATATTTCAATTCACTCCGGCCTTTAGTTTTACCGGCCCTATACTCTTATCTGTTTCATTTCAACTGACGGTAAATTGCAAAGTTCTCATCAAGATTTCTCAGTTATTTTGAAGATTTTGTAATGCAATATGGTGCTAAATATGACACTTGGTCTTAACATGATGCAGAGACTTATTAGTATCAGGGAGAAGGGAGCCAGAAAAAGCAACCACCTTCCCCTTAACTCCTCCCCCCACACCACACACAGCGTGCAGGTCTACCACGCAGCCCTAGCAACCAACCCAACATGTCCCTAGCAACCCACACGTTCCTAGCAACCCTCACATGTCCCTAGCAACCCACACGTTCCTAGCAACCCTCACATGTCCCTAGCAACCCTCACATGTCCCTAGCAACCCACACGTTCCTAGCAACCCACACGTTCCTAGCAACCCTCACATGTCCCTAGCAACCCACACGTTCCTTGCAACCCTCACATGTCCCTAGCAACCCACACGTTCCTAGCAACCCTCACATGTCCCTAGCAACCCTCACATGTCCCTAGCAACCCTCACATGTCCCTAGCAACCCTCACATGTCCCTAGCAACCCTCACATACCCCTAGCAACCCTCACATACCCCTAGCAACCCTCACATACCCCTAGCAACCCTCACATGTCCCTAGCAGCCCTCACATGTCCCTAGCAGCCCTCACATGTCCCTAGCAGCCCTCACATGTCCCTAGCAGCCCTCACATACCCCTAGCAACCCTCACATACCCCTAGCAACCCTCACATACCCCTAGCAACCCTCACATGTCCCTAGCAACCAACACATTCCTAGCAACCCTCACATGTCCCTAGCAACCCACACGTTCCTAGCAACCCTCACATGTCCCTAGCAACCCACATGTTCCTAGCAACCCTCACATGTCCCTAGCAACCCACACGTTCCTAGCAACCCACACGTTCCTAGCAACCCTCACATGTCCTTAGCAACCCACACATTCCTAGCAACCCACATGCCCATAGCAACCCTCACATACCCCTAGCAACCAACATATGTCCCTAGCAACCCACACGTTCCTAGCAACCCTCACATGGCCCTAGCAACCAACATATGTCCCTAGCAACCATCCCCCATGCCCCTAGCAACCAACATATGTCCCTAGCAACCATCCCCCATGCCCCTAGCAACCTACATATGTCCCTAGCAACCATCCCAAACGTCCATAGCAACCCTCATATGTCCCTAGCAAGCAACATATGTCCCTAGCAACCATCCCACACGTCCATAGCAACCCTCACATGGCCCTAGCAACACACTCCTCCCCTTTTCTGCTCCTCCCCCACACCACACACAACGCTCAGTCGCTCAGATCTCCCACGCAGTCCTAGCAACCAACACCTGTCCCTAGCAACCCACACACATCCATAGCAACCCTCACATAGGCCTAGCAACCACTGGGGGAGAGAGAGAGAGAGAGAGACTCGTTACACGCAGCTTTGTCTTTTGTCTTTTTCATGTACAGTATATAGAAGAAATATAACTGCTCCCCACACCACATACACTGTAAATCTGTCACACAAAGACAGCCACTACATTCACCCCCCCCCCCCCTTCCTCCCCGTTGCATGCACCCCTCTCCCTCCTCCCCCACTACATCCATCTCCCACCCCCTCTCCCTGTACATCCATCCTTCTCCCCCCACCCCCTCCCTTCCTCATCCCACTACACCCATCCCTACTCCGCCCCCCTCCCCCCTTCCACTGCATCCATCCCTCCTCCCTCCCTCCCTCAATACCTAACTCCTCCTGTACCGGTGACGTAATTTGCAATATATTCTGGCAACTATTAGACGATTTTATTCAGATTAGGAAGGACGTCTACCCATTAAAAGGCTACAAACTATCTCATTTAACCCTTTTTACTAAAATACCGTAGATCCTTCTCAAGCTGCACAAAATCGTCTAAATATAGCTAGAAGAAAATAATAAATGACGCTGCGGTACAGAAGGGGTTAATGGAAAATATGAAGTTTCTCTGTTTCAGTATTATATTCCACGAAATGTTGAAATGTCAATGGTAGGGTACTGAAATAAAGTGCTAGTAGGCCTCTTACAACTAATAGGATACCATATTGATTGGCTAGGAATACGACACATGTTTCTTAAATGTATATTTTATTATAAATCTGACTTAATTACTAATTATTATTTATTCTTCCTTCCAGAATGTGTGGGTTATGGTACTTATCGGTGAACTGCCAACGCTACCACCAACATGAATACCATTACTACCACCGAATCTACTATTGCCACCATCGAATCTACTATTGGCACCACCGAATCTACTATTGGCACCACCGAATCTACTATTGGCACCACCGAATCTACTATTGGCACCACCGAATCTACTATTGGCACCACCGAATCTACTATTGCCACCACCGAATCTACTATTGGCACCACCGAATCTACTATTGGCACCACCGAATCTACTATTGCCACCGCCAAATCTACTATTACCACAGTCACCACCACCATGGCTACCACTATTTCCACCACCACCACCACCACCACTACTACTACCACCACGACTGTTTTGGTTTTCTATGTAAGGGAGACAAAAGACAACTGACTGTAGCGAGTGCCTCCCCTAAAGTTCAAAGAGTAACAGGGCCAAAATCAAGGGACGTTCGAGCCAAAATGCCAGGATACACGGAGTTTGAAGTAATTTTAGTCATAGGAAGAGGGACAGACTGATTGTGGGAGAGTTCCAGAGCTCAGCTGTTGAATAGAAGAAAACCTGAGAATAACGTTTCACTCTTGGGTTGGAGAGTTGCACAGAGTAAGGGTGGGATTGTGTTGCAAGACTACCATCATCCTACCAACAGTACCATCTCTACCACATCTACCATCAGAACATCTTTACCGCAGCTACCACCACCACCATCACTCCTACCAAAACTACCATCAAAACCATCTCTACCACAACTACCCCTCGTTCGATTCTACCACAACGACTACCATCTACAATCTCTACTACCATCTCGACCACAATTACTACCACAACTAACATCAGAACATATCCACCACTACTACTGCTACTACCATCTCTACCACAACTACCAGCAGAGCATTGGTACCACCCCTACCACCACCACCACCACTACCACAACTACCATCAGTATCATCTCTACCACCACCAGTACTACCAGAACATCACCACTACCACCATAACTACTGTCCCTACCACAACTACCAGCAGAACATCACCACCACCACCACCAGCAGAACATCACCACCACCACCACCAGCAGAACATCTCTATCACCACCACCACTACCAGCAGAACATGTCCACCACCACCACTACCAGCAGAACATCACCACCACCACCACTACCAGCATTACATCACCACCACCACCTTTACCACAACTACCAGCAGAACATCTCCACCATCACCACTACTACCATCAGAACATCACCACCACCACCACTACCATCAGAACATCTCCACCACCACCACTACCATCAGAACATCTCCACCACCACTACCACAACTACCAGCAGAACATCACCACCACCACCACAACTACCAGCAGAACATCTCCCCTATTCCTACCACCACAACCACCTCAACATCTAACCCAAGGTGAGTCGTTGGTCGCTTGATATTCGGCTAACAAATCTTCTATAGTCCATTTTTTGCTGTTACTATCTTGATTACTTAGTTATTTCGAAGATTTTGTAGCGAAATGTGTTGTTAATTATGAAAACCTAGTATTCATATAACTTGGATATATAATAGTTTCACATAGTTCCTTTAAATGTCGGGAAATTCACTGCTAAAGGATTCAGTTTACTATCAGCTGGAAAAAATAGACTATAGTAGGCCTACAGCCTTATAATTTTAGGTCTTCTGAAACTGAGTGTATAAGAAGTAGAAAAATACGAAAGAAAAACATATAATTTCAGCTCTGTTAACCCTTTGAAGCTCTGACGCGTTTTAGCAGTTTATTTTGGCTGTCATTAGACGAATTTATACAGCTTAGGAAGTATCTGTGTGTATTAAAAGGGTAAATACTATCTCAATCAACCCTTTGACTTCCATATACCGTTACTAATCTGAATAAAATCGTCAGAAACGCTTATTGGAGCTTGAAAGGGTTAATTTCAAACATGATAAAACTTTAGAGTGCGTGAATGTTCAGTACTTGAATACTATATTCTTCTTTCATATTTTAAAATGATAATCTGAAACAGAATGCATAAATAAGTAGCACACTGCGTTAATACAAAATATCGTCACCAATTACCTAGTTGCAAATCGGTTAGGGTAATGTCGCTGTAATTAATTCTTACTGTCTTCGTGGTGCGATGCATATAAGTGTGTTGATTTTCGGTGTGAGCGTCCTGGGTTCGAATCCCCGGACTGCCACATGTGTTTGTTAATTTCATAAATCGAGTTTAGGAGTAAAGTTGGTTAGTGGAGAGAACATAATAATTTAGTACACAAATAAAAAGTAAAAATCCGAGTAAACCATTGTCTCTACATAATTAAAACCACCAGTTAAAGCTTCAGCCGTGTTACTTAGAAACTGTAATATTATATTACTTTCAAATTTGTGACCGAAAAAGGCGATTTGCGAGTTAACGAAAGGGATTGGAGAAAACCCGCTATTTTAAGTGATATAATTTAATTGTGAGAGTTAAATGATGCGGTAAATCGATTGTAATAGGTTAGAGAGGTGTAGCATTAGTAATGCATGATGAATACGGCCGTTTATGGCAGGAAAGGGCGTCAGGCAGACAGACACACTGAGCCAGAGCTCGCCGAGTAATAAGTACTTCAATACCTTGATTATTCAGTTAATATTTGATTTTCTTTGGTTATTAAGTGTTCATATGGAACGGAATATATACTTGAGTGTACAATTGTGTGAAAGAACAACTTATTTCAACCACATTTACTTATAATTCACGTTTTACGAATAAAGCTGCACCAATTTATTCATAACTTTCTTAAAATACAAAAATTAAAAAATCTGAAAAACTTCCTTTCTAGAAATAAATCGAACTACCTATTGACAAAGTCTCAGCCTTGTAACTCGAAAATTGCAAAAGTTAATGGACTTTCAAATTTGTGACTGAAAATTTCGATTCTTGGCTCAGGGGAGGCGAATTTGGAGAATCTGACACAAGTCCAGCAAAGAAAAAAGTATATAAAGAAAGTATAAAATGGTACGGTAAATCCATTGGTGTAGGTTAGAATGCTGTAGCGTTATTTTGGGCGTGGTAATTTCGGGCGTTTTAGGCGTTTTTGGGTGACTCAGGCAGCCCGCCAACCCCAGGACCAACGCGCGCGCTACCGTTTTCTATACAACCCAGTTCAGTAGAGACGTTAAATGCAACTCGGTTCTTTTTTACTGTCAACATATCCCGCACTTTGTCAATATTTTATGGTTTATCACTTAAATATTTAAATTCATTATTTTTATGATCCGTACTTTACAGTAAGATATTTTATATTATGTTGAATATTATGTGCCTGTAAATATTTCTTAGTCGAATATTCTAATCGATTATTAACCCTTTGATGATTGTGGTGCATTTTGGCTATCATTAGTTGATTTTATACAGTTTAGGAAGGATCTATGGGAATTATGATGGTAAATACTGCCTCAATTTACCCTCTGACTTCCATAGACCCTTCCTAACCTGAATAAAATCGTCTGATAGCCAGAATAAACTGCCAAAACCTGGTCATAATCCTCAAGGGGTTAATCACGTGGGAGTTTCTATACTCTGTTTAATTTCATCTGACGGTAAATTGAATCCCTTAGCAGCTAATTTATCGATACTAAATGGAAAAATATGAAGCCACTATGTCTCTGCATCCTATTAAGACCAAGTTTATATAATTAGCACCATATTTCACTACAAACTACTATGTCTGCATCCTATTAAGACCAAGTTTATATAATTAGCACCATGTTTCACTACAAACTATTATGTCTGCATCCTATTAAGACCAAGTTTATATAATTAGCACCATATTTCACTACAAAATCTTCAAAGTAACTGAGAAATCTTGATGGGAACTTTGAAATTTACCGTCAGTTGAAGAGAAACAGGGACTAGATAATTTATGAGGAAGTTAGGTTACAAAGGTGTTAACCCTAGCAATACCGATGATATATTTTTGTTATTATTTCAGCTGCATTAAGACGATTTTCTTAAGTTTATGAAGGATATATGGTAACTAAAAGGATTAATTGAGATAGTCTGTAGCCTTTTAATTGGTATACGTCCTTTTTAAGCTGAATAAGATAATCTAATAGTTGCCAGAATATTATGAAAAAGACGTCACCAGTACTTAATGCGTAAACATTATATCCCTATCCCGAACTAATAGATTAAATAAATATTCCTTAGTCTCATATTCCTATTTTTTCTGATCTTTTTCAGGATTTGATTTGGTGTTTGCGTCCCACCTCCCCCACCGAACTATGGACTCTGCCAGAAGCTACCATCACTGAACTACCAACACACCAGAAGCTACCAACACCATCACTGAACTACCAACACACCAGAAGCTACCAACACTATCACTGAACTACCAACACACCAGAAGCTACCAACATCATCACTGAACTACCAACACACCACAACCTACCAACTGTCTGGGGTAAGTTACTGATGCCCTTACTATACTATTAGCTCCTCCAGGATTATGACGCATTTTAATACTTTATTCTGGCTATCATTAAGCGATTTTATACAGCTTAGGAAGGATCTGTGGTTATTTAAAGCGTAAAGACTATCGCAATTAACCCTCTTACTTTCATATACCCTTCTAATCTGTACAAAATCGTCTAATAAGAGCCAGAATAAACTGTTGAAATGCGTCATAATCTTCAAAGAGTAAATATATGATAATATATATAAATTGTGCCTGTTGTTATACTGTTCATATTAAAAAATAATCAGAAAGTATTTAGCTTCATCCTTTCATTATAATTGCTTGATAATTAACATCGTATTTCCTTGCTTAACTCTTGTAACTAAAATACTCAAATTGGAAACATTTAAAATCAGTATTTGCCTACTTGTTGTGAACAGTATAAGTAGAATAATATAGTTATATTTATGTATTTATTTAAAGATCCTAAATTAATGTTTTATTTCTTGTTTCCAGGATTGGAGTTGCCGCCTGTGGACTCTGCCGCCTGTGGGCTCTGCCGGTTGCCGCCTGTGGACTCTGCTGGTTGCTGCCTTTGGACTCTGCCGGTTGCTGCCTGTGGACTCTGCCGATTGCCGCCTGTGGACTCTGCCGGTTGCCGCCTGTGGACTCTGCCGATTGCTGCGAGAAACTGCCCACGCCACTACCATACAAGGGGAGTGATATTCCTGTTTTGTTTGTAGTAGTAGTTTGTAGTCGTAGTATGTAGTCGTAGTTTGTAGTCGTAGTTTGTAGTCGTAGTATGTAGTCGTAGTATGTAGTCGTAGTATGTAGTCGTAGTGGTGGTGGTGTAGGTTAGGTTAGGAGGGGAGGGTAGGTTAGGTTGTAGTCGTAGTATGTAGTCGTAGTATGTAGTCGTAGTATGTAGTCGTAGTTCGTAGTCGTAGTATGTAGTCGTAGTTTGTAGTCGTAGTTTGTAGTCGTAGTTTGTAGTCGTAGTTTGTAGTCGTAGTTTGTAGTCGTAGTTTGTAGTCGTAGTTCGTAGTCGTAGTATGTAGTCGTAGTATGTAGTCGTAGTTGCATGGTATGAATGGTGTGTGTTAGGTTAGGCTAATCTATTTTTCCCTTTCAGATGAGATAGGTCTTATTACCTTTACTCTAATCTTTGCTATTTTTCTCATTACTTCACAGTTTTGTTGCTTTGATGATGTCCCCCCCTCCCCCCTACTTCCCCGAGTTGGTTCCCTCCTTCAGCTTCAATATTTTGCTTTGCTTTAATTTCACTAATGATTGTATTTGCCTTAAATGTAACTTATGATGTATTTTATCACTTGAATTCATAACTCTGTATTTGCTATTAACTTCACTTAATATATTATTGTTATATATCGTCTTTGTCACGCGAACTTTGCTTATTAAAAAAAAAAAAAAACGAACTTCTATCTTTTATTGATCACTATATTGTAAGCTATGACTTTTATAACTGATAAAACTTAGAAAAATAGTTCTCAATTATAAATAAAGTTCCAATATATGGACTTCGAAACAAAAATAAATAAAATATGAAACTATACACATATAAGAGAACTTAGAAAATAAATAGTTCTCAATTATAAATTAAGTTCCAATATATGGACTTAGAAAAAAAAAGTGAAAAGAGAACTTAGAAAATAACTTAGAAAAACTCTAGTTCTCAATTATAAATAAAATTCCAATATATGGACTTCGAAACAAAAATAAATAAAATATGAAACTATACACATAAGAGAACTTAGAAAAAAAATAGTTCTCAATTATAAATTAAGTTCCAATATATGGACTTAGAAAAACTATACTTGAATAACTTAAAGTAATAGTACTGTAATTATATATAATGAAGATAACCAAGATAATTAACTTTAAAAAAAAAACTACTTGAAAACGGACTATATAAACTTGTAATAACAAACAAATTATAATGGATATTAAAAAGAATATATCGACTTAGTATTTTATTGATCAGTCAGACATACATTTGTATAATAAATTACAAAACACTACATACAGTATATAAACTTTAAATAACAGGAGAAACAAAAATATAATGGATATTAAAAAATATATAGACTTAGTATTTTATTGATCAGAGTCGGGCATACATTTTTATATTATCTTACAAAAATCATATACTTTTAATCCTTAGTTATTTTTGTATTAGCCTTACTGGTTTTATATAACAAATGAACAAAATTTTGCTTTTATATTACGTACCTAAAGTACTTTATACCGAACTTGGCTTTGTGACCATAGTATAACTTTTGGGTCACTACAGGATATGCCCATTGTGTACTGTAATTTTCTTTTTGAAAGTACATCTTTATAGTCTATTAATTTTGCAATAACCATTGGGATTTCGGCAATTTTTCATAGCTTTATTTTAGATGTTGAGCCTATTTTTCATTGGCAACGTAATTTGGCATTTTTGATAATTCTTAATCAATGATTTCCGTTTCACTTTTCAATAGCCAAGCTTTTAACCCTCTCACGACCATAGGACGCAGGGGTTGCCAGATTAGCAATAAGAAATAGATTACTCTCACTGTTATAATTACCTCTCTAAAATTAGTTTTCAGCCCACAGCTAACTCAAAGACAACTGCAGAGGTTGAAGTAAACAAACTAAAGGTTTATAGATACCCCTGATGGTAACAAAGGCTTTAAAGTATCCCTAATAGGCTCAAAAATCGCGTCAGGATGTGAGAGGGTTAAGGAATACTTTCATAATCTTTCCAATGTTCTTAAGTGTACGGTCCTTTTAATAATTACTTCTCAGGTTTAATCTAGTTCATCAGCTAAGTTAGCAAGTAGTAGTCTATACCTGGACTATTTCCCTCTCCCTCCAGGCAGTACTGAGGAAAGCCTGTGTTAACAATCTAGTTTATAGCTCAACTCTAACCTATTTTGTTATGAAGTAGTGTTTAATACTTTCGAAACTAGTGTGCAGCTTTTGGAGAGCAGTTCGTTTTCAGAATTAGTTTCCCTGTTGTGTATGAGAATGTGTAGTACTAAGTAGGGATGTCGGTAAAATTAGAAGTCAATTGGCATTGTGTATTGGAAGTGTGATGGAATTTGTGGATGTTGGCAGAGTACGTGATCAAAGTAGGGGAAGGATATATTCATTATGAGACTGATTAAGTGTGTATGATTAGGTGTCAACAGTGTACGGTCTAGGGGAAGGTGTGATATGCCGATTAAATGTGTGTACGACTGTTGGCAAGGATAAGAGTACAATCATTGAACCTAAATGTTGGCAGTGTGATTTAGTGTGTTGGCAGTATTCAGTGGTCTTGGTAATTACGTGGTTTTAATTTAATCATTGAAGGTATAATGCAACTGGAGCCATGCACAATAAATAAGCATATGTGTTGGCAGTGACATTTGTTGTAATTGGTAGTGTTATGAGGTGTTGGTAGTGATATTTGATGTGTTGGCAGTGACATTGGGTGTGTTGGTAGTGTTCGGTGTTCTCGATATGACATGTGGGAGTCTATCAAAGTACTGCTTATGCCAAAGTTAATATTTTAAATCCTAAAGGCATCATGTGACTGGAGCTATGTGCAAATTAGGATTCAATCTCTTGTATCCCCATGCATTTGTTTTTACTGGCCGTATCCCATATAACTTTTAATGTTATTTTAGGTTATGTATATATTTGAGTTTGATTAGGATGATGAGTTCTGTAATTTGAAACTATTGTATACATGTAATTACTGGGGTCACTAAGCTATATATTCCTGAACTATATCTACCGATGTATCTACTGATGTTCCCATGTAACAGGTGTATATCTACCAATATAACTATCATTATCTATCCCATGTAACTATTGTTATTTGCCTGCTTATCCCAAACCCATATAGCTCTTCCTACCTATCTCTCCAAGAATCTAGATATATTAGGTATTGAAAGTCATCCCTCCTCACCCAGACATTTTATTTGGTAGTTCGTTTCGTGAACTTACCGTTTCTATTCTCTGGCAATGTATTCCAATATTTCAAATTTGTATTTATAATAATTTGTAAAGTTTTCTTTAAATTTATCGAGGGTATTGGCGTGTAGTAATTGTTTAAACAAATTGTTCTATTCATTCCAAAATTTAGAATAATTAATTTAAGTTGGATTTTAAGCCTTTAATGTTAGTTTAATTGGCTTTGCTACTCCTATTGATTTCAGTTTGATTTCAATTTAATTTCAGTAATCGTTATCCAAAAATATTTCTACGATATTGGATTACAATAATAATTTTTTAATTTTTTTTGCATTCAAAATTAATATGAATAACCATCAGAAATATGTATGATTGATCTACAATATTGGATTACATCAACAGGTTGGAATCAATAGTCAAGACTCAAATATTTCATCTTTATTTTATTTTGTAAACAAATAGGTGTTGTCCATTGGTCCAGGGTCCTTAGTCTGGTCACAGCAACACGTCATATCTGTAAAAAGATGAAAATATTGAGGCACCAGAAATACAGATGTTTCACGGAGGGGGTCGGGGGTCCTGAGGGGGGTCGAGGTGGGGGTCCTGAGGGGAGAGGGGGGGTCCTCAGGGGGGTCCTGAGGGGGTAGAAGGGGGGGTCCTGAGGGGGTAGAAGGGGGGGTCCTGAGGGGGTAGAGGGGGGGGTCCTGAGGGGGTAGAGGGGGGGGTCCTGAGGGGGACCCAGGGGTTGGGTGGGGGGTACCAGGGGTAGGATGGGGGTCCTGGGGGGGGGGGGAAGGGGGTTCTATTTTTGTCTTTTATATTAATATTTTTTGTTCAGTCTCCTACATAACCATCCCACACCCGCTACGAGTTTTTCCTTCCCTTCCCTGGTAGTTCATCCTATCCCCATCCCAGATAAATCTTCTCTTCAGCCCTAGTTTGTTCTGTTCTGTTCTATTGTGCACACTAGTTCTATTCTGTATTCTGGCTAAATCTATTCTGTCCTCCTCCTTCCCTGGTACATCAATACCCTCCCTGCAACACGCCCCCAAACACACATAAGAAAAGTCAGCAATATATTTTTAATGTATATTTTATTGTCAGGAAGCAGTCAAGAAGTCGTCGGTGTCAAGTATGGGATATGAGCAGACAGTATCAAGAAGGACAGACGGTAGGAGTAAAACAGATGCAGCAGACAGCAGAACGGGCCAACGACAGCAGAACGGGTGACAACAGACAGCAGAACGGGTGACAACAGACCGAGTACATCGACAACAGACAAGGAATTAACAATGAGGTAGGAGCGAGCTTGCTATGGTTGGTCAAACAAATTGATCTGTTTTGACTAAGATTTGTTTGGTATATTATCTGTCTATATGTGTTGAATATATATGAAGAGATATTGAGTGAGCTGGAGTATTCCATTTGAGTTGGTAGGTAGCGAAGTGCGAGCATAAATTGGCGGATGGTGATAAGTCTAGTTATTGAATATGACTTTATTCAGGTCGAAAGGTGGGATTCAAACAAGATGTGGACAGGCGAGAGCAAAGCGACGGTGATGTTCTATCAACGGCAACTATTGGACACGCATCAACGACTGCCACAGCATCAATGGACCCTTCAACAGTGGAGCAAGAGAAAACATGAGTCGAGAGAGGCACCATTGCAGCAAACAGCGACGATTCGGTGAGCAAAACTAAATATTGTTGTATGGGAAAAAGAGGTCAGTCAGCCAGTACCTAACTTCATTAATAAGTCAAGGGGAACAAGAGGCCCCTAAGAAAAGGAAAGAAATAAGAGATATAAAACAGTATGCCCATCAGAGTAGGCCACCCTTCATTCACTCTTTGATATATTCCAAATCAGTGCATCAACTTTATGATTGACATTTTACTTTACAATTACAGTATAGATCTGTATTAATGGAATTATGAAAGCTAAGACAAATAATTAGTAACAGATTAAATTTGTTATTCATTAACCAATTAAATTTATTAACTAGTTAAGTCAGGTCGTAAATTCTAAATTATACCAAGTTATTGTAAATGGCTTATATTGTTAATGCAATTATTGATACTATTATTCAAGACTTGGGGTAAACGCTGGAGAATAATGGTTAAAGTTTAAATTTACTCTTCTAACAGGATTATATAACACTTTCTTGTAGAATTTAAGTGATCCCTGAACACATTTATTTTACCACACTAAAAGCAAAACTATGCCAGCTGTAGAACAAATTTATCAAAGACTTTAATATCGGTTGTCAATATTTACCTAAACAAATGGACCTTGTAAGTAAAGCATTAGGACTGCTATTATTCTAAAGACAGGAGTCATAGGTCTAAAGTTATATCCGTTGTACGAATAGGCTTGAATACCTTTAAAGTAGTCATAAGGAGATAATCCAATTTACAGTACAACAATTTACACTTTTGAATATTTATCACTAGGTATGTAGGCTTGACGTTAAGTAATTCTATAACTAATACAAATAAATTAGAAGTACTTAGCCATAGAGGGACTGATAGTTGAAGATGTATTGTTCGGATCATGGGGATAACTACTTAAAACGAGGCATAAGTGCTCATACAAAAACTATCTAAAAGCTTACAGAGTCCACCTAGGATTAACATTAACAAATCAAACTTTGGATGGACCTTGGTAACAATTTTTTAATCAATGCCCTGTTCGTAGTCGTCAGTGAAAATTGGGACAGTATCTGACATTATGAGCAGCCTGTTTTACATATTACAGTAGAGGTCTATATTATGGTTCGTTAGTATTTTCAATTGATTTGATAGTTATACGTTTATCTGGAGTTACTTTGGACACAAGGTTAAACCGATTTCGAATTTACTCAAAGCTGGTCTATGATAATCTTCATCTACAGTGGCATTTATAACTATCTCAGCAGGGTAAACCAACATTTAGTGTGTTATATTGGTCACATTGATACAAGTGAATGCAGTTAAATAGTAGATTCAAATAATTATAATTTTCTTAGTCTCCAGTGTTTTCCATAACTTATATAAAACTTACTGTATTTACTTAAAGACTAAAGTGACTACATATTAATATTAACAAGGGTTCAGTCAATATAAATAGTTCGCCGACACTTATATGACTTTAAACCAATCTTACTAGTCACAGGCTATTGAAAGCACATGAGAACTGTCAACGGAAAGTGTATAACAACTTACAATTCAACTATTTGAGGATTTTGGGCGAACTATTTTGGTTTTGACTAACTAGCAGCATTTTTTATATATCCAACTTAAGGGAACATTCGTACATTTGGCAACACTTATAATAAAACTTTATGAATTTATAGAACGTATGCAAAGGAATACTATTTGTGTCTTGAGAAACTACCTTTTAGAAGCATATTGATATTGCTAAATCCATCTAAGGATAGAAAGGTACCAAGTTGGAATCCCGTGAGGACCATATGCTTTCATTAGTGTATTCAAGTGCATTGGGGTTTGTAGTTGATTAATGTTAAAACGGGGGTTACTCAAATTTATTTATATCTAATAATCAAGGGAAGGTCGATCTATATACAACTACTGTATTATATCTAGTTTATAGTCTAGTCAATCAAACCTATTTTGATATACTCAAGACCCCTCCTGGGAAACTCTCACTACAAGATGGCCAAGGCAAGTATTCCTCAAGGTTACTTTAACAGACCTAACTTCTCAGGATCTTTGAAAAGCTACGTAATGTGAGGACTATTGAATCAGATGTGGAAAATTGGAATTCAGTAATAGTCTTAACAATCATTAATTATTATTATAATTTTACCCAACTCCATAACCCATTTAAGCAGAGGACTCAATTTTTTTTTTTTTTTGTACCTCCAGACGATTTTAGTTAACTTTAAAAAGGACTTGTCAAGAGTTTGAGGGTTAATTTGGATAATCTTAAGCTCCTTTGATTCCCCGAGTTAGTAAATACCTGTCAGTAATTTTGTTTTTGGTTATACTGTCACTATGATTATTTACTTTATTATGGGTACCCATAGACAATTTTATTCAGTTTAGGAAGGAACAGTTTGATTCTAAGGGTATATGTAATGTGTACCCCATTGATTCCTTGTGGTCCTTAACCGATCGATATCTTCGCTTGAAAGCCAGAATATCTATGTTTGACCTGATCATCATCAAACTTAATGCTTTCAATGAAATTACGCCAAATTAAGTTATGTTTGCTGCCTCGATTTTCTACAACCCAGGAAAGACCCGTCAGAGTAAGATGATTAATTTACAAATTTGCTAGCCCTTTCATTCTCAGTAGTTCTTCCAAAGCTAATTAAGCAATTATCTGGTAGCATTGATCAAGAAATAGTCGCACGATTATAAGTCTAATATTCTTAATTCAATTACAATTAACATTTAATCCCCAATTTACTTTGACCACTTCCTTTGTTTTTATCACTACCATTAGTTTCAATTACTTGTGATAAATACTAAGAATTTCTAGTGTCATAAGCACCAGTTCTCCACACGAGTGAATTCAGTAGCGCTCACATTACTTATGTATATATATATTAAAGTTTGGTTCCTTAATTCACGATAAATTCTTCAGTACCTTTAGCTCGAAATCAATGCCTCTACTTAAATTGTCATCCTAAAATGAATACTGACAACAAAATATGGTACGAATTTCGAAAATTTATTTCAATTATATTTAAAACTATGTTCAATAAATATACACATTACTAAATCAAAAACATCTCTGCCTACCTATAGTGAACAGAGTTCAGTTAATTAAGCCTGTTTTCACCATTTACCCATTTCCTAAACATTTAAGTTTGGAAAGTATCTGTTGCATACTATATAAACAGTGTTGCCATTTGTACGAAATCATTTTAAGTTGGTTAGATAAAGCTGCAGCCTATATCTTGTCCACCACTTATGATAGTCTATGGAATATTTTGAAGTTTATTAGGTATTACTGAACTAGTCTACTTAAGCCAATTTGTCATTAATTTTGTTTGGCCAATGTAGGTTAAGTATATTATTATTATAGTCTTATAATAGTTTAACCAAAGAGTTTTGACAAATTAAAGTTATACAAATTAGCTTCGATATTACATTATTCACACATTTAATAAAACACTACATAGTAATAACTGAATTGAAAGTTACCAAATCCCATTTTGAGAATTGTGATAGTGAACATTTCTAACTTAAATTTTAGGATTATGGGATATCGTCGACCAGTTACAATGATATTTTAAACTGTAGCCAGCAAAATTAATGCTACTTTGGGGGATAAGGCACAGCAGTTTAAATATTTAGGATTTATAAAGGCTACGTCCACGAAGACAAAAGTCAGCCGCCTGTGTGTACTCCAGGAGAATTATTCTTCAGGCCAAAAGGGCACCAAACATTAATTCAGTATCCATAGCTAGCCTATTGGTCAAATTTAAGATACGAATCATTAAAACTGACTTTATATTGTCCTTGTCCCAATTTTGGTTTGTTTAGTTTGCAAGTTTTAAATTTAAATTTATAGAACAAACTTCAAAATATTACATTGCATAGACTTTCATAATATATCTTATTAAAACATTTTAGTAACCGACCCGTATTACAGTTGTGGTTGATGAGAGTTGTTGGTCCACGAGTGCCACCATCCGTCTGTCGTCCCCCTCAGACTGGACGTCTATCATACATCTGAAACATTATGTTAGTATTAGTTAACATCCTGATGTATAACACTAATAACTATAGTCACCACTGCATTAAGGCCTTTTTCTGGACCCCTTCGCCCTCATGTTTAGCTCGGTTTGAGATTTTAGGACTGTCTACTATTCGTTTTGACTATTACAAGACGTTTTGCCCCAATTTGTCAATTTTATGAACGGTCATGCCATTTGAATAGCTAATTTTTCCTCGCGAAGGATAGCAAGCCTGTAATTTTGTAAGAAACTGCCTTCGACCGGGATATGTTTCTACCGAAAAATGTACACATTTATCTCTAAGGGGGGTCTTGATGGAAGTCTAGGGAGCAAACTAAAAACCTCCCCTTATCCCGTGATGTTGAGCAACTAGTGAGCCCTCTATCGTATTGTCCAAGGTTCAGGTTTTAGTAACTATACATAAGCCTGCAGTAATAAGGGGTATCAATTTTAGAACCTTTTTTGATTGAAATTATCTGCAGTGTAGTTTATGAATATATATACTTCTGAATTTGTTAAGGCAGGGGGAGATTGTAATGCAGTGGCGTGTACTGTTATTGACCCTTCCTGATTTTTTTTCTATGCGAGTGAGGGAGACAAAAGGCAGAACTGCCTGTATCGAGTGCCTCCCCCAAAGTCGAAAGAGTGACAGGGCCAAAATCAAGGGACGTTCGAGCCAAAATGCCAGGACACACTGAGTTTGAAGCCATTTAAGTCATATGATCCTAAGTTGTGCCCTACCTATAGAAGTTCAAAGTTTATAATTTATAGTAAAAGTAAACCATCCACTGACTAAATTCCACAATATTATTATTAAACCTTTAAAGCACAGGGCGCAATTTGCGCCCTTTCTGGGATACTTAAAAGCCTTTGTGACCATCAGGGGTGTTTAGAAACTGTTGCTTCAACTTCTGCAGATGTTAAGTGAACTGTGGGCATTAAACTAATTTTGGAGGTAATTATGAGATTGATTACTATTTCTGAATGCAAATAAGGTATTTGTAAATAACCCTATGTTTTAGTATTAATACAGTATATGGAACACCAGAATTTGTTCAAGAGGACCAAACTCTAAATACACAACTTAAACAAATAGATTATCATAATATAATGGATACAGTATAATGTATGGGATAGGCTAAGGGAACTTGGAGACAACTATACACATGGTAACCTAAACTTTTAATAGTGTTAAGGAGAGATTGGTAATTTTTCTGGTCCCCCTTCATGTTTAGCCCCATTACTTTGCCGATTATAAGACGTTCAGCCCATTACTTTGGCGATTTTAAGACCTTTCAATCTATTTGGGTCATTATCAAGACCTTTCGTGCTATTTAGAAGACTAATTTTCCTGGCGAGTGATACCAAGCCTGTGATGTAGGAGGAACCGGCCTTCGGCCTGGACACTTTTCTACCGACAAATGTACAAATTTCTCTAAGGGGGATCTTGGGGATGTTTTTTAAGCTTGATGGAGTCTAGGGAGGAAACAAATTTACAAATAATTATATCTATATATACCAATGAATAAACCCTTAGCCATTAACCCTATTAAGGAGAGATTAGTTTTTCTGGTCCCCTTTCTCCCTAGTGTTTAGTCCCATTAGTTTTGAGATTTTTAGACGTTCGGCCCATTTGTTTGGCGATTTTAAGACCTTTCGTCCCATTTCGTTATACATTTTAAGACCTATCGTGCCATTTAGGTGTATTTTTTTCTGGCGAGCGATAGAGAGCCTGTAACTAAAAGAGGATTCGGCCTTCGGCCGGTAAATTTTCTACCGACAAATTTACAAATTTATCTTGAGGGTGGGGTCTAGGGGATGTTTTTTTTAAGTTTGATGGATGTCTAGCGAGGGAACTAAGAATTTATGAATTAATGAATGTATAGGCCAAAAAAAAATAAAAAATAATGTGGTGTTCTTACCCTAGTTTGTTGGTGAAGATGGTTAAGGTTCCGTTTGGGTTTCTCAAGTTGGTCTTCCATCCGCCGAGCCTCTACTGTACTGAACTGTACTCCTCTCTCCCTCACATCTGTTAGAAAATCCAATATTAATATTACAGCTTAAGGAATTGACCACTTGCGAGTTTCAAGCTATAAGGAAGTTGGAGATTTTTATATCGACATTTAGCAGAATTACGAGCTAATATAAGAGTTGTATTGCATATATAAACACATAAAACCAAATTCACCGTACTTTCTATCCATCAAAAACCTACATCACTGCATTTCTGTTTAATAACTTTGTATACGGCCCAAACTTCCTTATAGCCTGAAACTCACAAGTGGTCAATTAGGCCAATATTTTTGATATAATGTAGATTTTCAAAATTTATCAATTCATATGTTTTTGCAACAACAAAAAAACATTATATCTCAACCATAGTCAAGGTGGTCGTGATTCCTGGTCGGGTCGTCTTGGGTCGGGCAAGATCGCAGCGGTCCTCCCATCTCTAACCTGTTGGGAAGATTTAAAGTCACATTAGTAGGTTCTGGCATACCGTATTTCACCGTTGTTCCTCCGTCGGGCCATCCAGCTCATTCCTGTTGATAAAATATTTAATTATTTCAGGATCGCCGTTCTGCCAGCCACAACATCGGGTCTGCAAATCGGCCACAGCGGGTCTGCAAATCGGCCACAGCGGGTCTGCAAGCTGCCACAGCGGGTCTGCAAGCCGCCACGTCATCTGAAAACCTGCAACCTTCGCAACCAACGAACAGACAACCAGAATTCTACCGGCCGGATTTCAACCAACAAGAAAAACCACAAACCAAGCAACCCTATACCAACTAAATCTAACTAACTAACTAAGCTTCTATCCAAGCCTCTTAACAGACCGCTAACCATCCTCCTCAGGGAACCGAATAGAGCAACACCTAACCAATACTAACCTAGAACAGACTCCTACCTATCCCTACCCCTTGAACTAACTAAGAGCTAACCCCCCCCCCCCTCCCCCCCACCTCAGCATCCCTACCAGAAACCTTGTCTAATTCGAAGCCAACGACGATATAGGAGAAAAAGATTAGTGCATGGATTAATTATATTATATTTCAATATATATATTTAATTATACAAAAATGATTTTACGTTATTGGAAATATTATAGTTATAGCAAATGTAAAAAAATATATATACCAGATTTATTTATATATACATTATTGCAAAACAATTCATAAGTATATCATTTACACTGAAATGTATTAAAATAGAATCTTACCTTAAATTTGCCGCCTATCTAACGTAATGTCTATACACATGTTAGTAGAAGGGAGGTGGTTTAGGTGGTGACAAGGACAATGGAAGGAAGGGGGCGGGGGAGGGGGGGGGAAGATGGTTAGGATTAAAGGGAAGTTTGCTCCGGCCCCTTTCTCCCTCATGCTTAGCCCAGGTTATTTTGAGACGAAGACGTTCACCTTCTAGTTTGGCACTAAAGACCTGTGCCATATAGCGATTTTTTTTTCTTCTTCCTGGCGAGCGCTAGCGAGCCTGAAATTAATGAGAAACTGGCCTTATTAGTATTATTTGTATTATTATTATTATTATTATTATTATTATTATTATTTCGGCTGGTACATTTTTCTGTCGAAAAATGTACAAAATTATCTCGAAGGGGGATCTTCGAGGCATTTTATTTAAGCTTGACTGATTGTCTTGGGACGAAAACATTTATATATACAAAATGAAACTTCCCTTTACAGATTGAGGTGGGAGAGGATGGTTAGGATTAAAGGATTAGGATTGCCGTGATGGTAGTGGTAGACTGGTTGAAGGATCTGGTTGAGTTTTCCATCATCATTCACGACATCTGTAAAAGAAAAAAATACATTGTTAAAATATATCTCAATCAGCCAAGTATACTGTATATAATTAAAGTAAACATTGGATTGACCCCGGACAGCCTTTTTACCTAACCTAACCTGTCTTGATAGCGTAATGCATAAGTGCGCGGAATTTCGGTGTGAGTGTCCTAGGTTCGAGTCCTTTCAGTGCCTTTTTACCTAACCTAACAAAACGACAAAAAATAACTAGTCTTCAATATTTACCATAATTTGTTTGGGTTAGCATTATTATTATATTTGTGGATATTTATAAGAAACTGTCTTTTTGCCAGTGCGTAATGCATAGGTGCGCGGAATTTCGGTGAGAGTGTCCTAGGTTCGAGTCCTCCGAGTGCCACAAAATGGCAGAATTTGTTTAACATTAGCAACTTTCAACTAAATAGATAGATTGGAAGAGCTAAATGCACTATGAAGAAGTAATCCATAGTCGGTTATATATAAGTTAGCGGTAAATTGTCATGCTCCCGTGTGCACTACTCCGCTAATATGTTATAGCGAAGTATGTTAAGGGGGGTCACCGGCTTTTTTGTTTTATCTTTTTCTCCCGCTCTCTTTGGCTTTTATCCATTCAGCCCCATTCAGCCTTCTGTTTTAAGAAGTTTACCCCCATACAGGTGTTAACATTTTCCTGGCGAGCGGTAGCGAGCCAGTATATATTTTTGTTTTGACTGAAAGCTAAATTTATAAATTTTTCGATAGAAAAATTTCTCCGGCTAAGCCGGATTTCTCCATACAATGCTGGCTCGCTATCGCTCGCCTGGAAGAAATCGACACCTGGATGGGATAAACTTCTTAAAACAGTTGGCTGAATGGGGCCAACTGGATACAAGCCAGGGAAAGAGAAAAGGAGAAAGAAAAAAGCCTGTGACTCCCTTAATTATGAGAACTTTGTATTAATGGTATGCGGATCCACAACTGGTCATAGTTTGGCGCTAAGCATTGCTAAATTACCGGCAAAGGAATTGAATTTTCCACCAGGTGTTAAATTAATCTGGCCTTATCCTTTTAATGCGATTAGTTTTCAGATGTTAAGATGTTTGCCCCATTAGTTAGTCTATTTTAAGACCTTTCGCCCTATTTCGTCGTAAATATTTAGACCTTTGGTGCAATTTAGGTGTCTATTGTTTCCCTGGCGAACGATAGTGAGCCCGAGAGAACGGCCAGCATTGTATTTGGCCGCCATTTTGTTGTCCTAATTATCAAACAACGGGGCGATATTTAATTTGTGACAATGTAGAAATTTAGATCCATGGAGTAAATTATATATATCCTGTTACTACCAGTATTACCGAAAGTTTGTTATGGGTGTGGAATCTATGGATATATTGGAGTGTAAAGAGAGGATCACCACCCTACTGGTTACCAAAATGGCGGAGGTTGGCTGACCGTTTCCTGGACCCAAATCACTGCCTTTGTTGCATGGTTAGCGTTTCACTGAAGTATATTTAAAATCTACATACCTTTAATTTTAACCTTTAACTTAAGGGGAGGTTTCCACTTTAAGCACTTTTTTTCTTGACCCCTTTCTCCCTCATGTCTAGCCCCATCGCTTTTGAGATTTTAAGAAGTTTGCCCCATTAGTTTGGCGATTTTAAGAATTTCCGCCCCATTCTGTCAATTTTAAGACCTTTCGTGCCATTAAAGCGTCGATTTTATCCTGGCGAGCGATAGCGAGCCTGTAATTTAAGAGTAACCGGCC
This sequence comes from Paralithodes platypus, assembly GCA_032716605.1. Taxonomy (NCBI): domain Eukaryota; kingdom Metazoa; phylum Arthropoda; class Malacostraca; order Decapoda; family Lithodidae; genus Paralithodes; species Paralithodes platypus. The sequence goes on along the minus strand of CM064513.1, from coordinate 24,228,771 downwards.
CTAGGCCGGGAAATTTTTCTACCGAAAAATTTACAAATTTATCTTGAAAGGGGGTCAAGGGGGTGACATTTTAAGATTGCTGGAGGAGTAGGAAACAAACTAAAAACCTCCCCATAAGTGATTCGATAAAGCATGTATTGACGGATTGATGTAGGCTAATGTTATTAATAATCATATACTTAACCCCTTCTGTACCGGCGACGTATTTGTACTTTTATTCTAGCTACACTTAGACGATTTTATGAAGCTTAAGTAGTATATATGGCTGCTAAAGAGATGAATTACGACAGTCTGTAGCCTTTTATTGAGTAGACATCCTTCCTAAGCTGAACAAAATCTTATAATAGTTGCCAGAATATAATAAACGGTACATCACCGGTACAGAAGGGGTTAAGTAGATTTCTATTAGGCTACTATTTCGTAAATATTCCTAAATAATTTGTGAATAAAACAATGAATATGACCATTTATGCAATATTGTAGTATGCTAATTGTGAAAAAATAATCATAGGCCTACGTCGACCATCGGGTTTGGTGCTAAGTGTATAATCTGAACAAATTAAATAACAACTGCGTAAATATTATGACTTGCTTTAACCTTAAACTTGCAATTATCCGGTAATTAATATAATGAATGAATTATGCAGACGATAATTGCCCCCGGAAGTGGAAACCTGCCGGCTTCCTAGGTTTTCACTCGGTCGCCATATTGTTTGCTCAACCCGCCGGCTTTCACCATTAACTTAATTTAAATATACCGAGAATACACGAAACATTACGAAAACACTGATCAGAATGTGATTAAAAAGACTTATAAAGAGGATAATGACCCCAATGGGTACCAAAATGGCGCGGAGGTTGACCGATCTATTAACTAGCTCCAAATCGTTGCCTTGTTTGTTAAATTACCATTATTTAACGTATGTATATTAATATTTACTCTACATATCGATTTATATAAGGCATAAATGAGTTTAATAGGGGGAATTAGTCGAAGGCCTATGTCTCTAACCATCGTCATAGTTGCAGCTATGTTTATGTAATCTGACCAAATAAAATAAAAAATGCTTCTATTTTATGACTTTCTTTAACCTTAAACTTGCAATTATCCGGTAATTAATATAATGAATGAATTATGCAGACGATAATTGTCCCCGGAAGTGAAAACCTGCCGGCTTCCTAGGTTTTCACTCGGTCGCCATATTGTTTGCTCAACCCGCCGGCTTTCACCATTAACTTTCCTTAAATATACTGAGAATACGCGAAACATTACGAAAACACTGATTAGGCACCTGGCGCAAAGTCACGAACATCGGAAATTAAGGCACTTCACTAAATTAAACTCTATAAAAGCGGCTACAAATGGAGAATAAAAGGGTGAATATTGGACTTACTTGTTGTCAGGTCGATGGCTGGAAATCAAATGGCAAGGGCGGTGTAAAGTACTCACCAAATCACAACTGCATACTTGGCAACCTTTTACAGTGGTGCCACATCTCCAAACCTGGCCACGAAAATTATTAATATATCATTAATAAGCCGTTTCTGATAACAAATAAGATACGTAGACTATGTAATTTTTTGCGCTGAATTCAACTACATATGTGAAATGTTGATTGAATGCCTGTATATGCGATAATTCAATGGTTTTTGGTAGTGCGACGTTGCCACTTTTCCTAAATGCCCCCAGGGCAAATTTGAGGATTTTCTCGTCTCGATTTCCACGATTCCTGGCCGAGAAATTTGCCGATACAGTTGGTATCAAAAGTTTGGTCCTTTTTTTTTTTTTTTTTTTTTTTTTTTTAGGTATGGAAACACAATACTATACTTGAATTATTAGTATGGTTTATTATGCAGTAGCTTGGCTTGAATTTATAGATACAGTTGGGCTCAAAAGTTTGGTCCCACGTTTTTTTTGTTATCCATTTCCGTAGATGTAAAGGCTTTATATATATTTAAACGTGATTATTTTATCTGACTATACTTGATTATAAATGTGTGATATAAGAGGAGTGTGATGATCTCTGTGTCTCTCAGCTGCTTCACCTCGCTAAAACTGACAAGCCTACCCCCTACCTCCACCACCACCACACCCCCTCTCTCTATCTATCTGTCTGTCTGTATATCTATCTATCTATCTGTCTGTATATCTATCTATCTATCTATTTATCTATCTATCTCTATCTATGTATTTATCTATCTATCTATCTGTCTATATATCTATCTATCCATTTAGCTGTCTATCTATCTATTTATATATTTATCTATCTATCTGTCTGTATATCTATCTATCTGTCTGTATATCTATCTCTCTATTTATCTATCTATCTATATATCTATCTATCTATTTATGTATGTATGTATGTATCTATCTATCTATCTATTTATCTATCTGTCTGTATATCTATCTATCTATTTATCTGTCTGCATATCTATCTATGTCTATCTATCTATATGTCTGTATATCTATCTATATATCTATCTATCTGTCTGTCTTTATATCTATCTATCTATTTATCTATCTATTTATCTGTCTATCTATTTATCTATCTATCTATCTATCTATCTATCTATCTATCTATCTCCTTTGTATTATAATTTTGTATGTTCATTTCCATAGCAATGTATTAGGCTTTATCATATATTTTATGTGTATATCTATTTCATATCAATAAAGATGGTATTGTATATCGTTATTGTATTTTCATCAGTAATTATTGTATTTTAAAACAATATATTGTATTATAAATAAATGAATATTGATCGTATTTGTCTTTTTTTCTTGTAATTTTTTTTTTTATTTGACAGTTTATTCTGGCTATCATTAGACGATATTATCTAGCTTCGGAAGGGTCTGTGGGAATTTAAAGGGTAGAGACTATCTTAACCAACCATCTGACTTACATACACCCTTGCTAAGCTAAATAAAATCGTTTAATAATAGCCAGATTATACTATCAAAACTTATCATAATCCTTAAGGGGTTAATTTATACACTATATAGCCAAACATTATAATGGGTTCAATGATAAAAAAGATACAATTATCAATTTTTATTTTCATAATATATACAATAGTTTTGGTACACGTTATAGAAGCATATATCAAATGGGTTGGGTGTGAAAGGAATCTGCCTTGTATGGGCCAATCTGCTTTCTGTAGGTTCCCGTTTTCTTTTCTTATGTACCCATATTTGAGATGTATGTTAGTTATGATAATGGTATTGGGTGGGAGGAGGGGCGCCGGTTGACAAAGGTGCATGGAGGCGATTCATTTGTGTCCATCCCTTCGAGGATCAAGCCGTCTGACGATAGATAAATATAGTAGATATAAATCTACGGGTGCACCACAATCCTTCTTGTTTAACCAGAAAATATCGCCTCGGGCAGTATGTGACGTCAGACAAAACTTTCAATGTTCAGCCAATCAGACGCGAGCAACTTTATTCAGGGGTGTAGAATTCATACGCTATGGCCTCTCGGGTGGACAAGTGAGGTTCATCCTACTCGTGACGTAACCGATTCAGCTCTCTGGGGCTTCGAACCGTAGGAAACTGTCCAAAATATTATTTTGGACACTGTTCTATGGTCCAACCCCACGAGAACTGAGCAAGTTACGTCACGAGTAGGATGAACCACACCCGTCCACGCGAGGCCATAGCGTATGAATTCTAGACCTTTGAACAAAGTTGCTCGCTTCTGATTGGCTGAACATCGAAAGTTTTGTCTGACGTCACATTACTGCCTGAGGCGATATTGGCTGGTTAAGCAAGAATGACAGTGCTTCTCCCATAGATTTTTATGTGATATTTTCTGATTGATAAATATATCTAGTAGTTCAGTTTAGTTCATTTGGGGGTGGGGAGGGGGGGGGGAGGGGCTGCGTAAGGGGCTGTTCTCGGGCAACATGATGTGCGGTGGGCTATATGGGGGGTATATACGATCATTGGGTATAATGATGGTGATTAGCCTTCTATCCTTGTATAATATGGGTTTATTACCACCAATATTCATCTTAATTAATGGGTATTCCCAACAACACGCTGATAATCAGTACGGTGGCGCTAATAAGTAATGTCTCAGCTGTCATTACGTTTGGTTCGTTCTGTGCTGTATTAATGTCTGTCAGATGTTGAAAGGGTGGGTAAGTGTGGGAACATGTTGGTATATCTCACTCAAAAAAGAAGAAATCATGTGTAGATATTGCTGATACCAATTATTAATCAAAACATAATTGGTGCCGAGACAACACTTATTAGGCCGACTGTACATTATGTTTTTGCCTGTGTCCGGAACCGACGACAGGCATATTTCCGCTCGTTTTCTCTTCTTGTTTTTTATCTTGTGCTTGTTCTTCTGGATCAGTCGAAAGAGTTGCCAGGCGGGAGAGAAACAAGAAAGGAGGAGGGTTTGGAGCTGCTGCGTGATTGACAGCGTTCGACGGAGGCCTTCGGTGCTTTACAACGTTCCCCCTTTTTTGCTGGCCAACAGTAAGCGATTTTGTCCAGCTGAGGAAAGACGTGTGGTAGACCAAATGCCGCCTTCATTCTTCTTACCGCCAACCATGCCATCTGAAATGAATAATTAACATAAGTAACACCCCGTTTTTAACATTAATCGTCAATTACAAACTCCAATGTACTTGAATAAACTAATGGAAACATATGGTCCTCCCGGGATTCGAACTCGGGACACCACACCCAGAACATAAGAATCTAAACCATTACACCACCAACACAGTTAAAGGTTGAGTACACGATCACGATTAATATCCATTTTCGAATTCTGGATATCAATCTAATCATGTACTCAGACCCAACTGCATTATGGAAAGCGTAATGTTATAGTGAGAGGAATGGGGCCAAGATCACTAAGGACAATAATGACATAAATTACCTCTTCCAGTATTCAAGGACTCACTTATTCATATAATTTTGCTATCATTAAACTTATTCATATTTTGCTATCATTAAACTTATTCATATAATTTTGCTATCATTAAACGATTTTATTATAAGTTGGAAGGATCCGAGAGAGTTCAAGGGTTAAGGGGAGATTTCCACTTGAGGGACTTTTTTCTTGACCCCTTTCTCCCTCATGTCTAGCCCCATTGCTTTTGATATTTTAAGACGTTTGCCCCATTAGTTTGGTAATTTTTAATAATTTCCGCCCCATTCTGTCAATTTTAAGACCTTTCGTGCCATTTAGGTGTCGATTTTATCTTGGCGAGCGAAAGCGAGCCTGTTATTTAAGAGTAAACGGCCTTCGGCCGGGACATTTTTCTACCGAAAAATGTACAAATTTATCTTGAAAGGGGGTCAAGGGGGTTAAATTTTAAGATTGCTGGAGGAGTAGGAAACAAACTAAAAACCTCACCTTAATTGAGGCGATATTGACCCCTCTGATTGTTCGAGATCCATCCTAAGCTGCATAATTATAATCGTCTATTGTTAGCCAAAATATACTGTAAAAAGGGTATATATGATCATTGGGTATATTGATAGTGATTTATCTTTCGTTAACACTCCCAATGTATATAATCTTCTGCTGGTTACTATTACACCATAGTATTCAGTTTAAATAGGGCCTCCAGCAATTAACAGTCTTCCAACTATCTCACTTAAGGGGGGTGACCTGCTTTTTTTATTTCTCTCTTTTTATCTCTTTCTCTGGCGTGTATCCATTCGGCCCCATTCAGCCAACTATTTTAAGACGTTTATCCCCATTTAGGTGTCGATACCTTCCTGGCGAGCGACAGCGAGCCAGCATTATATGAAGAAATCCGGCTTCGCCGGAGACATTTTTCTTTCGAAAAATGTATAAATTTAGCTTGCTGTCAAAAACATTTAAAAAATATGCTGGATCGCTACCACTCGTCAGTAAAAAATTGACACCTGGATGGGGATAAACGGCTTAAAACAGTAGGCTGAATGGGGCCGAATGGATACAAGCCAGAGAAAGAGAGAACAGGAGAGCAAAAAAAGCAGGTCACCCCCCTTAACCCTTTTTACAACCACAGCTTCTTCAGAAACTGCACAAAATCGTCTAAATCTAACCAGAATAAAATGAAAAAGACGTCGCCGGTACAGAAGGGGTTAAGGGGAGGTTTTTAGTTTGGTCTCTAGGTATCCATCAAGCTTAAGATTGCACCCCCTTGAGCTCCTTTCAAGATAAATTTGTACATTTTTCGGTAGAAAAATTTCCCGGCTGAAAGCCGGTTCCTCTTAAATTACAGGCTCGCTATCGCTCGCCAGGATAAAATCGACCCCTAAATGGCACGAAAGGTCTTAAAATTGACAGAAATGGGTCGAAAGTTCTTAAAATCGTCAAAATAATGGGGCGAACGTCTTAAAACTAGAAAAGCAATGGGGCGAAACATGAGGGAGAAAGGGGTCAAACAAATATTCCCTCAAGTGGAAATCTCCCCTTAACCTATTCAGTACTGGTGGCGTGTGTAGCCTTCCAGTTGTTAGAGGACCTTCCTAAACTTACTAAAATCGTCTACTAGTTACCAGAATAGAATGAAAAGGGCGTCACCGGTACTGAAAGGGTTAAGCCGGTATCACACAAGTGCTTTTTCACTCAACATTTATCCTCAACACTGGTCTGGCAGCCTATGAGGTCAACATTTAGATGATTTCGGTCACCTAAATTCATCTATCATCAGTCTAGTTTCCGATACCAGGACAAAATACTCCAGAAATGTTGCCAGAAAAATGTTGATCATCGAATGTTGACTATAAAAGCTCTCGTGTGATACCGGCTTTAGTGTGGTCTATGAAGGGGGCGGGGTCACTGTAGGCCTATCACAATGGTAGGAGGAAGTGGGCGGAGCTTGATGACACTGATATTATTTTGTCACTAAACTCCGCCCACTGTTGACAAAGTGGGCGGAATTTGATGACACCTAAAATATCCCAAGAAGAGAAAGCACCAAGAGAGAAAGGACCAGCCCAAGAAGAAAAAGTACCAGAGGAGAAAGGACCAGCCCAAGAAGAAAAAGTACCAGAGGAGAAAGGACCAAGAAGAGAAAGTACCAGAGGAGAAAGGACCAAGAAGAGAAAGTACCAAAGTAGACAAATATCTCGCATCAAACCCGCGACTGACTGCGTTTGTAAATGAATAACTTTATTTTATCCCCCCCTCAGTTACTAACCCATCTGTCCCCTACTAACTTCCTAATCCTGCCACGGACATTAGTTCCAGGGCAGTAATTCCCTTTCCAATGTTCCCTTACCCACTCTAAGCCACTGTTTGGACACTTGATCCTCAGTGTTTTGGAGGACAAGCAACCTAGAAGGGTCACTAGATCTGTTGTTGCTTGATTTCCTTTATACTCCTTTGTACCAGAGGAGAAAGGACCAAGAAGAGAAAGTGCCAGAGGAGAAAGGACCAAGAAGAGAAAGGACCAGCCCAAGAAGAAAAAGTACCAGAGGAGAAAGGACCAAGAAGGATGAAGAAGACGAAAGAGGAAACCTGCTTTAAGGGGAGGTTTTTAGTTTGTTTCCTACTCCAGCAATCTTAAATATTCACCCCCTTGACCCCCTTTCAAGATAAATTTGTACATTTTTCGGTAGAAAAATGTCCTCTTGCTCTTAAATTACAGGCTCGCTATCGCCAGGAAAATATCGACACCTAAATGGCACGAAAGGTCTTAAAAGTGACATAAATGGGGCGAAAGTTCATAAAATCGCCAAACTAATGGGGCAAACATCTTAAAATCTCAAAAGCAATGGGGCTAGACATGAGGGAGAAAGGGGTCAAGAAAAAATTCCCTCAAGTGGAAATCTCCCCTTAAGTGTAATTAAATGAATAGGAGGAGGTGTTTGTGAGATTTGGCTGGATTACTCTCTGTGTAGGTGAGGCACAAATAGAAACAGTGAGGGAAGCCAAGCAAACGAAACAGGAGTTCCAGCAACTCTTTATCATATGACTATGCGGCCTCTCCTGGGTACTGCCCTGCACGATTGGTGCCTACAATCTCCCAAATAACACACTCACACACATATACAGTATATATATATATATATATATATATATATATATATATATATATATATATATATATAATAATGTTAAAAGTAGCTACGTAACAGCTGGACGTATGGACAACTGTACATGTCTGTCCCCAAAATGGCGTCCGACTGAAAAATCACCTGCGCATGCGTCAGTGAGGGTCTTCTGGTTCCACAAGAATAGTAAACGCTTATTTTAGGTGTTATTCCAGCACACCATGAATGTCTGTCTTGTCTACAATGATCTAAGATGATACTATACCATATGTATCAGCCTTGGGTATCGATCAAGTGGTCCAGATGGTGAGCAAGATGGTCTTAATCACTATAATTTGATATCGTCGTCTGCTTCTGTGTTGATATCCCACCACTATCTGTGCCCTCTATGGGGTGAATGTTATCCTACTCTTTTATCGACTCCATGTTGTATACCTTATTCCCTCATAGACCACTTAAGGGGAGGTTTTTAGTTTGGTCTCTAGGTATCCATCAAGCTTAAGATTACACCCCCTTGAGCCCCTTTCAAGATAAATTTGTACATTTTTCGGTAGAAAAATTTCCCGGCCAAAGGCCGGTTCCACTTAAATAATCCTTTATCAATTTCATTCCAGTCTTAACCCTTTGAAGCTCTGACGCGTTTTAGCAGTTTATATTGGCTATCATTAGACGATTTTATGCAGCTTAGGAAGTATCTGTGGGTATTAAAAGGGTAAATACTATCTCCATCAATCCTTTGACTTCCATATACCGTTACTAATCAGAATAAAATCGTCTAATAGTAGCCAGAAACAGAACAAAAATGCGTATTGGAGCTTGAAAGGGTTAAAACTAATTTGTCCCATTTGACGCCCCATCTATAATCTGTGTGTTTTTTTTAAAGCTGGCGAGAAACTGACTTATTCTTATCTTAATTACTTCGCTATTACAAAGTTTGTATAACCAAATTGTCAAAACCTGTCTATAATATGATCCAGAGACATAGCAGACCTCAAAGCTACCACTGCATCAAAATTTGACTGCAGCTCACCCTCGGATATTTCTCCACTTGATGTGCCACTTATGGAGGTATCACACGGGAGCTTTTAGAGTCAACATTCAATGATCAAAATTTTTCTGGCAACATTTCTGGAATATTTGGCACTGGTATCGGAAACTAGACTGATGGCAGATGAATTTAGGCAACCGAAATATTTTATATGTTGACCACATAAGCTGCCAGACCAGTGTTGAGGATAACTGTTGAGGGAAAAAGCGCTCGTGTGATACCGGCTTTATGGAGGTGCTTCTGTATACTCCTGGCATCAGCATTTGTTGTACCACTGGCACAAACATTGCTTGGAGTGGCTTCGGTCACCCAGGCTTTATTGTGGTCGGCAGGGAGGTTTCTGTGGGGGCGCTCGGTTGTGGCCTTGGCCTTGCTCGGGGCCTTGGGGCTGTTCGGCCAGGCAGCTTGGGGAACAACAACAACATTGCTTTGTAGTCTATCTATCTATCTATCTATCTATTGCCGGACGCCGTGATCCCCGAAGGGGTGGCCACGAACGAACCGCCCCCATGCACCTCTGTCCCCAGTCAGTCGACGCCCCTCCCCCCAACCAGCACCGCCTTCGTTCATGTACTTCCTCACTCCATCCTTCCACCTCTCATTCGGTTTGTAGTCTATCTATCTATATATTCAGGCACATACCCCATTTTTTTGTTATGTTTTTATAGTTCGGGGTGGCCGACTCGAGACAGATTTTGTGTAGTACTGACAGTAATCAAATGGGTATCTGTACCAATGGCACACCTCTTGCTTCGCCTGAGACTTTCAGCCATTTAGCATCTACGTGTACCACTTGCGTCCCGATGTGGCGGCGTCTACGCCGTGGGACCACCTCCCGGAGCTGCCAACCGCGGATGGCTGCCGACTCTCCACGGCCGGAGACAAGATCAAAGACCAGTGGAGGACAACCGGATGCCGGCCGTAGGGAGCAGTTTCGGGAGCCAAACCGTCACAACCATCCCCTGCCCCCTCCCTGGGGGCACGGGTCCTCGGAGCGGCTTCGGTCGCGCCGGGAATTTCCACACCTCTCACACCACACAGTTTTTCCTACACCGAGAAATGACTCTCCGGCTGTCATTTCTCGAAGACTTCTTCTAGCCGGAGACATTGAGAGCAACCCAGGACCCACCTACACATACATATGTCCAACTTGCTCAAAACCCATCACTTCGAGTCGCCACACTAAGGGTTCAGTTCTCTGCAATTCATGCAGGAACTGGACCCACTTCACCTGCACAACACTTGCCTCCAAGAAACACTACACGAACACCTGGACCTGTTCCTCATGCCCCTCCCTCTCACAGTCAAATCCCTCCCCTAAAACCCGTCCACCTCTCCTCCCCAACCCACCTAACCTTCCCATATCATCCATTCCCCCCCCTAAAACCCGTCCACCTCTCCTCCCTAACCCACCTAACCTTCCCATACCATCCACATCCTCAACTCACACACCACACCCCATCCTAATCCATTCCAACCCCCATCTCCTGCTCCCCAATCACCACCCCCACCTCACCCGGCCCAACACCCAGCCCCCCCCTCACCCCCACCCCCACCCCATCCCTCACCCCCACCCCATCCTCGTGCAGCAGCACCCAACATACATCGTGCACATAACATTAACATTCTCCAATTGAACATAGATGGCATCAACACAAAGAAACACAAACTCTCACACTTCATCAAACAACACAACATACACATTGCCATCTTACAAGAAACAAAACTCCACACAACACCCACATTTCATGATTTCACCACCATCAGACAAGACCGGGCTGTCGGCGGGGGCGGTGGACTCATCACCCTGATACACAAAGAAATATCATACATAGTTACCAGTGTACAAACCAAATCCCTCCTCCCCCCAAATGATAACACAACAGAAATACAATCGATTAAAATACGCACTGGCAACAACTCCAATGTAACCATCATAAACACATACATCCCTCCCCAAACATCCCCTACAGTACCAAATGAATACAGACCACACTTACAACACATCACAAACACACATCATCCTGGGTGGTGACTTCAACGCCAAGACGTCGGCCTGGTTTGTCGACAACCCCGACACAGACAGAGGGCTGGTACTACAAAACCAAACTGATAACCTCATCATCCTTAACGACATCCATCAACATACCCATATTCCTCACCAAGCCCTCTATAACCCATCATCTCCAGACATCACCTTTTGCTCCCCAGAACTCGCCCCCACAACATCCTGGAGGGTGGTCAGAACCTTGGGCTCTGACCACCTCCTGATCATTATCACCACCAAAACCAGACTCACCCCAGCTAGCCACAAACACACGTACACCAATTATAAAAGAGCTAACTGGGAAGCATTCACAAATGAGACAGAACAACACTTCACGACTCTAAACAGTACACCCATCACTAACATCAACAATGCTGTACACATACTCAATAAAACTATCCAAAATGCTGACAAGAAACATATTCCAAGAGGTAACAGAAAAAAAAGACACAACCCCAACTTCACACCAGAAATTCAAAACCTCATCAGACAACGCGACATACTGAAACACTCCCCAGCACCCCACACACAAGACATCACAACAAATCCAAGCACTCAACACCCAGACTAACAACAAAATACAAGAACAACAAAAACTAAATTGGAATAACTTCCTACAAACACTTGATCACAAAACAAACCCCAAAAAACTCTACAAAACACTAAACAGCATCACACTTTCCAACAGCAACACAACACAATCACATGCTGCAATCACAACAGACTCTACTCCTTCATGTAAACAACAAGCAAACACTCTCATCAATCACTTCTCACATGTCAGCCACCTAAAACCTCACAAAGACGACCGACGTGTCATCCGACGTAAGAGACAATTCCCACAGACCCTGACTATACACCCTTCACCGATCACCAGACAAAGCATATCATCAACAATCTCAAGCACTCACCCGCTTGTGGCCTAGACAACATAAGCAACATACACCTCAGACACCTGGGACCACAAGGCATACAAGCATCAACAACAACAACTACAGTTATTCACACAACACAATACCAGACATTTGGAAGCATGGTATCATCACCACATTCCCCAAACCCAACAAAGACCCCACGCTACCCTCCTCGCACCGCCCCATCACACTCCTTTGCTCCCCTCCAAAGTCATGGAATGCCTAGTATCACAACTAATTACACCCGACCTACCCCTAGCTCCAACACAACATGGCTTTAGGCCACTGCAGTCCACAAACACTCTTCTCACAGACCTTACACAAAGAGCTTTTGACGGCATCAACTCAGCTAGACCACCACACAGATCACTATTAGCCACACTCGACATTAGTAAAGCCTTCGCTGCCATCCCCCGCCACAACCTAACAAACAAAATCTACAACACAAACATGCACAACAACACAAAAAAGGTGGCTGGGCAACTTCCTAGCAGGCAGATGTGCACACGTATCTTTTGCCGGTCAGTCATCTAAAATCAGAAACTTTCCAAACGGAGTCCCACAAGGATCCGTCCTATCGCCCGCACTCTTCAATCTGTACATGCACGATATAACTACACCCAATACGCCCCAAATAAACTTAGCCTCCTATGCAGATGACATAACACTCACATGCACACACCATGACCCAAAAAGAGCAACAGATCTCTTTCAACCCTATCTCAACACACTACATGGCTGGTGCACTACAAACAGACTTAATGTAGCCCCAGCCAAATCCACCGCAACCCTGCTCACAAGCTGGACAGGAGAACACGAATACATCCCTCAACTCACCATAAACAACACACCCCTAACACATACACACACACCCAAAATCCTAGGAGTAACATATGATACTCATATGACATTCAAACAGCACACCACAAACATTAAAAAGAAACTGACACCCAGACTTAGTGCCCTCAGGTCACTTGCTCACACAAAATTTGGACACAACAAAGAAACTACCACCACAGTATATAAACAATACATAAGATCAGTGATGGAATACGCAAGCCCAGCCTGGGCTTCTAACCTAGCTGAAACACATCATAAGACCTTACAGACTATTCAAAACAAAGCCCTGAAGATCATTACAGGCTGCACAGCTACTGCACCCACAGATCACCTACATCAAGAAACCAAAATCCTCAAAGTCAAAGATCATCTGGACATGAGAGGCACTCAATTCCTGGCAGCAGCCTCCACGAACCAAGACCACCCACTAAACTACATGGCAACACACCCACAGACACCAAGAAATATCAAAACAACACCCAGCACACGGTATCACACACAATTACTGTCCTCTCTCCCTCCCTGCCCACCCCGAACCAACTTCCAGAAGCACATCCAAACTCATATCTCTCGCCGATCCATCCACTCACTCACAGACAACACGCAGCTGCAAGCATGACCTCCCGAAATCCATCCTTCCGAATCCTCCCTTCCTCGCGAGGACAGAGTCCACCTGGCCAGGCTGAGATGCGGACACCATCCAGCTCTCCTGAGCTATCAGAAGAGACTGGATGACTCCGTTGTCGACGCCTGCCCGGGATGTAACACAGCACCCCATACCATTAAACACATCATAGAAGACTGCATTTCACACAACCACTTACGCCAACAACACAATCTACACTCAATGAGAGCTCTGTGGGAAAGCCCGATCGTGGCCATGGCCTTCCTCAGGGACTCGGGGCTGTTCGGCCAGGCAGGTTAGGGAACAACAACAACAACAACAACCACTTGCGTCGGGCTTCGTATACAACTGTCACCCCCTTGCTTTGTGTACCACTGGCACCCTGATTCATCCACCACAGTTGTAACCACCCTGCAACCTGCATACATACAGTATATCTACCAGCTGAGCCCAAACCATCATCACCAGACTTTTACAAGCCCAAGCCACCACACCAGAACCCTCGCTACACCTGGGCATCCCGACTCTGCCTCTTTTTTCTTTTTTTTTTAATATTAGTTTAACCAGACCACTGAGCCCCATAAAAGAACTCTCATAGGGCTGGCCCGAAGGATTCGATCAAGATATATAACTAAACGAGTCAAGATAGAGAGGGAATGGCAGTAGGGGAACAAATCGAGGGAGGTGAAGACACGCAGACATTTCTCGCCATTTCACCAGTTCAGCCGGACCACATGAGCTCCACATCAGAGCTCCTACAGGGCAGGGCCGAAGGATGAGGCAAGAACTGCTACACCGCAACACCAACCAAGAAGTGATCAGGGCAAAGAATGAAAGATCAGGTCGAAGGTAGAAAAAATCACATCGAGAAGCAAAAAATGCATTACCGAATGGAATCAAGTCAGTCCGGCCACATCAGCAACCGAAGAGACAAATCAGGTCAGGTGTCTGCTACCTAGCCAGGCCAGGGAGACATGAGATATAGGCTGCCCAAGGACAGCCGAATGGGACAGAATTAGAATAGAAGGGGGAAAACATAGAATGAGGAATGAAAAACTACTCAAAATTAGTCAAGCTGAGGACGAAAGCTCGAGGGGAGATGGGAATGGTAAGGACCACAACCATCCCCCATCAAGCTCCAGTCGCCGGCCCCGAAGCCCCCCAACCACATCAAGGAGAGTAGTAACAGGGGGGCCGACTCCGCCTACTTCAGCTGCAGAGAATGATGACATCTGGTTGCCAAACAAACCTTCGCTGCCACACATTCGCCTTAGCCACACTTGGACCATGATCGCCTTACTTCCCAAGGCCTGGGGTACAGCTATGGAGTTTCTACCTACAGGTGTAGCGCGGTTGGTAGAGCACTCGCCTGCAAACTGTGAGGTTGATGGTTTGAGTCTCGGGCCAGCCTGTGTGTTATTGGCAGACGCCAGTGCTGTTGGTGAATGGTGCGGTCTAGCAATCTGTGGCAACTGTTCACTGAAGTCCTTGATACATTAGGGCACCCACCCTAGCCCAGCTCTTGAGCATGGTGGTAAAAATATGCATCAGGTGTAGCCATTATGACTTATAATCAATACACAATAAAACTGTCAATGAGTTTCTTTACCAGTTAAAATAGTGACCAAATATCAACAGTAATATAATTATATGCACATTATTATTGATCCAATATTGCTTACACTTTTTCTATTGTCATTAAATGTCAGTTCTCCACATCTTCAGATTCAGTAGCACTCACATTACATAACTATTCAAAGATCCTAAAGTTTACAGTAAATTCCACTTCAACCTCTTCTATAGTAGAGGACAATTTGCTTAAGGGGGGATGGTTAATTTTGTTGTTGATTTTATTATTTATATACCTGTACCTGTATTACTGTATTTTATTAATTTCCTCCCTAGACCTCCATCGAACTTAAAATATAAACCCCAGGATTCCCTTTCAAGATATATTTGTAAATTTTTCAGTAGAAAAATTTCCCGACCGAAGGCTGGTTCCTCCTAAATTACAGGCTCGCTTTCGCTCGCCAGAAAAAAATCGACACCTAAATGACACAAAAAGTCTTAAAATTGACACAGAAAAGGGGTGAAAAGTCTTCAAATCGCCAACTAATGGGGCAAATGTTTTAAAATCTGAAAACTAATGGGAGACCAAATAAACAACCCATCTCCCCTTAAGTGTAGGCCTATGTCAAAACTCTTTTATATGACTATAAAAATGTACTTATACACTGTTCATATTGACTTGGCAGCTTAATTAATCCAGGCTTCTCTTTAACAGTTATTGCTGAGTGGTCCAATTTGCATTAGTATTTTGGACATAATTTCATATTTTTCACCAACCCACCAATTAACTAATGAATACATATGGTACTCCAAGGACTCGAACCTAGGATGCTCACACCCAAATTCCGCACACTAAGCAATACGCTATCAAGACAGTTATTATAAGTTATTCATTATTCTGTTTCAAGATCCATGCAACACACCACTGCCAACCAATCATCTTTGGTCATTATCATACTTATTGTTAAAATGTAAAACTTGCAAACAAAGTCAAACCAAAACTGGGACAAAGACAATATAAAGTCAAAACACTGCCAAGATGATTTGAACAAAGTATAACAGATAAATCCATAGTAAATCCATTGTAAATATAACAAAGATAGGCTAATCATGAACAAATATAGTTCCTTGCATGTTTATTTGAAACTTCAATGGATATCCACAAACAACAAATGGCAACAATATTCTGAACTTTCTCCAGTTGCATATACAGTACAGGTACTGTATACAGTATATATATTTTTTGTATATAAAATTAGTTTAACTAGACTACTGAGTTCCACAAAAGAACTCTCATAGGGCTGGCCCTAAGGATTAGATCAAGATGGACAACCAATCAAGTCAAGATAGATAGGGAAGGGCAGGAGGTGAAGAAATCTAGGAAGGTGAAGACACGCAGACATTTCTCGCCATTTCATCAGTTCAGCCGGACCACATGAGCTCCACAGCAGAGCTCTTATAGGGCAGGGCCGAAGGATGAGGCAAGAACTGCTACACTGCAGCACCAACCAAGATGTGATCAAGGGCGAAGAATGAGAGATCAGGTCGAAGGTAGAACAAAAATCACAGCGAGATGCACAAAAAATGCACTACTGAGGGGAATCGAGTCAGCTCAGCCACAGCGATCAAAGAGACAAATCAGGTCAGGAGCCTATAACCTAGCCAGGCCAGGGAGGTATGTGACATAGGCTGCCCAAAGGACAACCAAATGAGACAGAATAAGAATAGAAGGGGAAAAACTTAGAAAGAGGAATGAAAATCTACGCAAAATTAGTCAAGCCGACGACAAAAGCTCGAGGGGAGAGGGAAAGGGAAAACTCCAAAAAACACCCCCATCAAGCCCCAGTCGCTGGCCCCGAAGCCTCCCAACCTCGTCAGAGGGCGTAGTAATAGGGGGGTACTAAACACACATAAAGCCACTCCAACAGCTTCCTCTCTCTCCAACACCCCTTCTCCCCTCTCTACACGCTTCAGAAAAATAGGAAAAGTAGAAGGTAAATACGAGGTGCCGTTGTAAAGGCTTATCCCTCACTACTTCATCTGATCTGATCTGACAACCCTACAAATAACCTATATTTATAGTACAAATAAATTAAGGATATCACAAAGGCAAGCCATTGATACTATCAAACGTGAATAGATACCATAAAATAAAGTATAACATTGCAAAATATGAAGAAGCAACAACAGATTTAAACAAAGAGTAGCCTACTCTTTTAACAAGAACAATGAATTTTATAGAAAAAATCATAACAGTAGAAGTACTGTATATAAACAATCTATAAATACAAACAAACAGTAAAGCCGCTGTCACACTAGCGCTTTTTCCGTCAATTTTTCATGAGCAAGTTTTTTCTGGTGATATTTAGGGATATTTTCGCATTGTAATCGGAAACTAGATCGAAGGTAGTTTATGTTCGGTTGTTTAATTCTTATGGAACTTGTATTTTGAAGCTGCCAGACAACAATTGCTCGTAATAATTGACGGAAAAAATCGCTCGTGTGACACCGCCTTATGCAGAGGTTATACGAGAAACTTCAAGTAAAAAATGCTTGATTAAAATTATTGATATCAAAGTTAATAATATTCACAATAATTGACCTTAAAAGATTAAATTTATGTAACAATTTATTTGCATCATAACCTGTCTACTAAGAGTCTATAGTAATCTAGCTATAGCCCAAAAGTCATCTAGTTCAGTGCAAATTTTACAAAATCTTATTAGTTGGGAATAAAAACAATTACAGTATATGTTATTTTATTATCAATATTACTAAGGAAAGGAAAGTTTATTATGTTAAAATTATAATCGTCAACATTGTGATATACAGTACTTTAAGTGTGCACGGTTCATTATCAATCTGTATACTAGTATCAAGAAAATGTCCAACTTCATCATTTACGTTACCTTGTTTGAGGGGGGTGGAATTTGGATAAATTAATTTAGCGACTTAATTCAAATCTAACATAGTCGAACAAATTTGCAATTTGACAAGATATTAACAATAGTACAGAATACATACAGCCCTCGGGGCCCCTCACTAACAATAGTAGATGCAAGTCCATGAATGTGGAGGGAGCTGCACCAAGGGGCGGACCATAAAAGACGTGGGATCGGACTTTGCAGTCTGATCTTAAATCAAAGAACCTGACAAGTGAGGCAGCTCTTAACAAGGCTGCCTGAAACGCCGCCATTAGAACGTGAGACCAGAACCGCATTTTGTGTGGAGCACTCGGTCTTTAAGTTTATGTATGTACAGTCACGCTAATTGTTTTTTTGTTGTTATTATATTAGCTTAACCAGACCACTGAGTCCCACAAAATAACTCTCATAGGGCTGGCCTGAAGGATTTGATCAAGATGGACAACTAATCAAGTCAAGATAGATAGGGAAGGGCAGAAGGTGAACAAATCTAGGAAGGTGAAGACACGCAGACATTTCTCGCCATTTCATCAGTTCAGCCGGACCACATGAGCTCCACATCAGAGCTCTTATAGGGCAGGGCCGAAGGATGAGGCAAAAACTGCTGCACTGCAGCACCAACCAAGAAGTGATCAAGGGCAAAGAATGAAAGATCCAGGACTAAGGTATACAAAAATCACATCAAGATGCAAAAAATGCATTACCGAATGGAATCGAGTCAGCTCGGCTACATCAGCAACCGATTAGACAAATCAGGTCAGGAGTCGACTACCTAGCCAGGCCAGGGAGACATGAGATATACTGTAGGTTGCCCGAGGACAACCAAATGGGACAGAATAAGAATAGAAGGGGAAAAACAGAGAAAGAGAAATGGAAGAACTACTCAAAATTAATCAATCTGACAACGAAAGCTCGAGGGGAGAGAGGAAGGGAAATTACCGCAACCATCCCCCATCAAGCCTCAGTCACTGGCCCCGAAGCCCCCCAACCGCATCAAGGAGAGTAGTAACAGGGGGGTCGTGCTAATAAGTGATGTCTCGGCACCAAGTATGTTTTGATCATTAAATGGTATCAGTCATATCTAAGCTTCATTTCTTCATATCGAGTGAAACATACAAACATGTTCCTACACTTACGCACCCTATTCAACATCTGACAGGCACTAATACAGCACACAGCAAGCCAATCGTAATGACAGCTGGGACATGACTTATTAGCGCCACCGTACTGTATGTATGCATGACTACAACATAACTCCTGAATACCAAAATGCACTTTTAATTCAAATGAAAGTGTAAAACTTGCAAAATAAACAAACCAAAACTGGGACGACACAAGATAAATGCAAAAGAACCAATGCAAGTGGGCAACTGTACAATTATTATTATTATTATTATTATTATTATTATTATTATTATTACTACCCACAGAGCTGTTACAGAACTCCTTTTCTATCTATCTATCTATATGCTCAGGCCCAATCCCCACTTTTCCTATTTTTGTTCCTATTTTATTATTATTATTATTATTATTTTTTCTTTTTTTTCTTGGGGGTGGCCGACTCAAGACAGAGCAAGAACAGGAAAACACAAAACAGCGAACAAACACAGACAAAACACAAAATTCACACACATCTAGGTCACCCAGGAGAATACCCAGAGACCAGGGTCACAAAGGTCGCTCCAGCACTCCCCCGGCCCCCGACCACCCGGAGAGGCTCTGATCTTGGCAGGCAGACATGTAGCGGAGCCAAAACCACAAGCCCGCCCACCACTCCTTAAAATTAAACTATTTTCCAACATACCTTCTATAAAAATGGGAAGGAACACAACAAACTTTATCATTAGGGTTGTTGTTGCTGTTTTTCCCCAAGCTGCCTGGCCGAACAGCCCCAAGGCCCCGAGCAAGGCCAAGGCCATAACCGAGCGCCCCGACAGAACACTCCCTGCCGACCACAATAAAGCCTGGGTGACCGAAGCCACTCCATGGCGGGGAGCTGAGGAGGGTGCAGAAACGCCCGGGAAACCAAAGCCCCACCCAAGGCCCTGTGCCCCTCAGCAATTATGAAGAGAAAGTTGAACGGCAAAGGAAAAATGTGACGCTTTGGCTTCCAATCTTGGTAGATTGGGAGGTCAATCCACGGAAGAGACGCCGTCACTTGAGATCTAGAAAATATATAAGTAAAAGAACAGTCAGAGTAAGCTATGGGTATGGCAGAGATCGCTCAGTTCTCACTCTGATAGACCAGCCCAGTTGTGATGATCATGGCTATAGTGGTGGTGATGAAGGTGGTGTGGTAGTTGTGGTGGTAACAGAGTCAGTGGCAGGGGTAGAGTACTTCTGGATGTTGGTGAAGATAACAGGTGAGGATGATGTAGAGCTTGGTAGCGTCACAGGTGTATAGTATGATGATGTAGGGGTTGGTAGCGTCATCATCATCTTGGCCAATCTCTTATCGCCTCTTGACAAACTCGTCCACACAGCCTATTGTAGGAAAATATTGAAGCAATTATAATGTAAAACTTGCAAAATAAACAAACCAAAACTGGGACGACACAATATAATGGCAAAAGAACAATATTATTAATCTCTACTTACTCCAGAGATCTTAAGGGGAGGTATTTAGTTTGTACCCTAGACCTCCATCAAGCTTAAAAATTACACTTCCTTGACCCTCTTCAAGATAAATTTGTAAATTTTTTGGTAGAAAAATGTCCCGGCCGAAGGCCGTTTCCTCTTACATTACAGGCTCGCTATCGCTCGCCAGGAAAAATTTGACACCTAAATGGCACGAAATGTCTAAAAATCGACAGAAATGGGTCGAAAGTTCTTAAAATCGACAAATTAATGGGGCGAACGTCTTAAAATCTCAATAGCAGTGGAGTTAAACAAGAGGGAGAAAGGGGTTAAGAAAAAAATCCCTCAAGTGGAAATCTCCCCTTAAAACACAACTAGTTATTGTAAAGGGGAGTGAGATACATACTGTACATCAATCCCAAGTACTATCTTGTATACCTATCAAGGTTAGTATTGGTCACCTAAAACATGGATTCAATCTTAAGGGGGGTGACCTGTTTTGGTCTGTCCTTTTCTATCTTTCTCTGGCTTGTATCCATTTGGCCCCATTCAGCCTACTGTTTTAAGACGTTTATCCCCATCCAGGTGTCAACTTTTTACTGGTGAGCGGTAGCGAGCCAGCATATTTTTTATTTTTGTTTGACAGCAGGCTAAATTTGTACATTTTTCGATAGAAAAATTTCTCCGGCGAAGCCGGATTTCTTCATATAATGCTGGCTCGCTATCGCTCGCCAGAAAGAAATCAACACCTAGATGGGGATAAACGTCTTAAAATAGTTGGCTGAATGGGGCCGAATGGATACAAGCCAGAGAAAGAGATAAAAGGACAGAAATAACAAAAAGCAGGTCACCCCCCTCAAAGCCGCTGTCACACGAGCGCTTTTTCCATAAATTTTCTACGAGCAAGTTTTTTATCGTATTATTTTCTGGACATTTTCGCACTGGTATCGGTAACTAGACTGAAGGTAGATTAAGTTAGGTGGCTGAATTCTGATCAAGTGTAGTTTTATAAGTTTCTAGACCACAATTGCCCGTAAAGATTTCTCGAAAAAGGGCTCGTGTGACTCCGGCTTTACTTTCATAAATCTTTTCTGACTTTCTGTTTTCATCAATTCTTTGCACATGGCCAAGTAAGTCACCAGAAAATACATCTCTTTATCTACACAACCAATCTACAATTTTATTTTAGTAAGCGTTGTTTCCACATTTCTTACAGTTTCTTACAGTAGATCCTCTGGAAAAAGGCAAACTAGGCCTGTGTATCCAGCTCAGTGCCAGTACTTGCACTGCTGCGGTCGTTCACTGTGTTGGCGGCGGCGGCAGCAGACGCAACATTTTTACTATTCTGTATTTTTGCTTTATAATCAAACTTCAAATCTTGTCTTCCCCATGCTTTATCAAGATTACTTTCAAACTTCCTTATTGATTCGGAATCGACTACATACTGGGGCAGTGCGTTCCACTCATTTACCACTATCACAAAGTGAGTTCTTTGCCTTTTCAAGCCTATTTCTTTCTTTGTAAATTTTCTTAGAGTGTCCTCTTGTTTTTGTTCCCTCCCGCATCAAGAAGATACCTTCACACACATCCTCATCATACATTCCTGACACTATCTTAAAAGTCTCTATCATATCTCCTCTCTTTCTCCTATATGCCAGTGTCGGAAGTCCCAGTGTCCTCAACCTCTGCTCATAGCCCGCGTTCTTCAACGTTGGTACTAGCTTGCTAGCTCTCCTCTGCACTTTCTCCACTGCTTCTATATCCTTTACCATATATGGAGCCCACACCTGGTTCGCATATTCCAGGTGCGGCCTAACCAGCGCTGTATAGAGATTCCTGAATATTTCTTTGTCAAGTGACACAAATGTCCTCCTTATCAGCCCTACAATTCTATTGGCTTTGTTTATCTTTTCCGCTAAATGTTCTGAGAAATTTAACTTATTGTCTATCACTACTCCTATTCCTTTTCTGCATTCACTTCCTCCATCGCTTCATACATACTGTATCCTACCTTGTCTATCTTGCTAGTCCCAATCCGCATGTACTTGCATTTTTTTGGATGAAAAGGCATTAACCAATGTTCAGACCATCCCTTCATGTCCTCCACATCTCCTTGAAGCAAACCCACATCTTCCTTACTCCTCACTCTTCTATACAGCTTAGTGTCATCCGCATACAGGTATATCTCACTTCCATTGGTTATAACTTCAGGTAAGTCGTTGATAAATATAACGAACAGTAGTGGTCCCAACACAGATCCCTGAGGTACCCCACTTGTAATTTCCCTCCACCCCGAGCCTATTCCATTCACCAGTACCCTCTGTCTCCGATCTTTCAGGAAGGCTTCTATCCATTTCACACATTTCTCCCCTATATTATAGCTTCTAACTTTCTCTATTAACCTTTTATGTGGGACCTTATCGAAGGCCTTCATAAAATCGCAATATACCACGTCTATTACATCACCATCCTCCAGAATTTGCATCCAATCATCTACCACCTTAATTAGCTGTAGTACCGTCGACCTCCCCGGCAAGAATCCGAACTGTCTCCCACTGAAAAGTTGGTTTGATTTCATATGCTCCATTATTCCTTCTCTAATTACCGTTTCCATTAGTTTACACACAACACTTGTCAAACTGACTGGTCTATAATTTCCTGGGTCATTTCTCTTTCCCTTCTTAAATATAGCTGTTATGTTCGCCTCTCTCCAGTCCGTCAGGATTTGTCCTGTATTAAAAGATACCTCAAATAAAAAATGTAATGGCTCTACTAACATCTCACCTCCTTCCTTTATGATTTTGATATGTTGTTTTGACTTTATATTGTCTTTGTCCCAGTTTTGGTTTGACTTTGTTTGCAAGTTTTACATTTTAATTCAATGGCCAGAACTTCCAAAAGATGTAGCCAAATGTAAGGTAGGTACCGGCGAGGTTGTTTGAGAGGTAAAACATGAAGTTATAGCCTTCATGTCAAAAAAAAAAAAAAAAATTAGGACATCTAAGAAATACTGTACTGCAATAAATTACTAAGAGATGAGGATATGAAAGAGATAGATTAAAATGTAAAACTTGCAAACAAAGTCAAACCAAAACTGGGACAAAGACAATATAAAGTCAAAACAACATATCAAAATCGCTATGTGGAAACAACGCTTACTAATATAAAATTTATGAAATGAAAGAACACAATCCACCACATAGGGTGTACATTATTAAAATATTTGAGAGCAGTAGGCCTACAGTGTACAGTTGGCCAAATGAATTTGCATACACTCCTTGATTATATGTATGCAAGAATAAAAAGTATGACTGAATTAATAGCTTAAATATTAGTATGTATGTACAATCGCGCTAATAAGTGATGTCTCGGCACCAAGTATGTTTTGATCAGCAATATCTAAGCTTTATTTCTTCATATCGAGTGAAATATACAAACATGTTCCTACACTTACCCACTCTATTCAACATCTGGCAGACATTAATACAGCACATAGCAAGCCAAACGTAATGACAGCTGGGACATGACTTATTAGCGCAACCGTACATACTCAGCCACACACCCCATAGCTGGGGGTGGCCGACTCCAGGCAGAGCCATTAGTAAAATTGATATTACATATTATAATGTAAAACTTGCAAAATAAACAAGCTAAAACTGGGACGATACAAGATAAATGCAAACAACTTATCAAAATCGCTATGCATTTACCTAATTGTAGTTTACAGGAGTTGAGCTAAGCTCGTGTTGTGGAAACAATGCTTTATTAAAATAAAATGTTGAAATAAAAGAACACAATCCACCACATAGGGTGTACACAACTACATGAGCAAGTCAATTTGTTTCCCAAGTAAACTGATCGCACACATAACAATGCACTGTCGTCACGTTCAAGGAATTAGTCAATTTGGGAAGTCGGGGACGTTCTGGTAAATTTTACTAAACTCTGCATGAATAAAGAAACTACATTAAAGCCGGTATCACACGAGAGCTTTTATAGTCAACATTCGATGATCAACATTTTTCTGGCAACATTTCTGGAATATTTTGCAACGGTATCGGAAACTAGACTGAGGATAGATGAATTTAGGCAACCGAAATATTGTATATGTTGACCTCATAAGCTGCCAGACCAGTGTTGAGGATAAATGTTGACTGAAAAAGCACTCGTGTGATACCGGCTTGTGTCAAAATGTTCTATTAAAATTATTAATTAATGGTTTTATAACAAACTATTCTTGTAAGTCAAACACACTAATTGTACAGTCGCGCTAATAAGTGATGTCTCGGCACCAAGTATGCTTTGATTAATAATTGGTATCAGCAATATCTAAGCTTCATTTCTTCATATCGAGTGACATATACAAACAGTTTTCTACACTTACCCACTCTATTCAACATCTGACAGACATTAATACAGCACAGACAAAGCCAAACGTAATGACAGCTGGGACATGACTTATTAGCGCAACCGTACTTCCATACATACAATCATGGAGTGTGTATAAATTCATGTGGTCAACTGTAATAATAATCTCTGGCCTTTTATTTCTTGCAAGCGCCAGTTCTTCCAGAGGAATTCACTAACGCTCGTAATGCATTGCAACATTGTACATCTATAAAATTGAGACATGGTTGGCATGATTAAAATCAAACGATTTTAATCAAGTGATTTTAATCGATTATAATCAAAGAAAAAATAATTGATTAAAATAACACATGCCAAGTAATTATAAGATATTTTGCGCTAATCTTGATAGTCTACCAACATTTTTACCATCTTTAACATTGTATAGTAACCTATATCAACAATATTTTGCATATTTCTAATAAACTTTTGCACTACTTCAACAATTTAAGAAATTAAATAAATGTTGTTCTTTCATAGAAAATTAATTATCTTTACTCCTTAACGTTAACCCTCCTTGCCCGGCTGGACTCCATAGCTCCATAGCATTATTTCATGGCTTAAAACCACTTCAAACTGCACTTGAGAAAGTTTTGTTGTCTTAGAGGATGGTCTGTATAACCAACAAGAACAAAAACACACAGCCAGTCAGTCAAGTGACTCCTGCTTGCATGGAGGCCTAACGAAAGCTTCTATTGATTTCCTGAGTCTCAAAAGATGCATGAATGCAGTCGACAGTGAAATAGGAATGCTTACAATGGTGAAATAAATCAGTAATCAATAATCAATATTAACCCCTTCAGGTCCAGGGGTTGCCGTTTAGTATGCAGAAAAGAATTCTCTTAATCTCATAATTACCTCTCCAAAATTAGTTTTCTGCCCACAACTTGCTCAAAGACAACTGCAGAGGTTGAAGTAATTAAACTAAAGGTTTCTCAACATCCCTGATGGTCACAAAGGTTTAATGTATCCTGTAAAGACGCGATCGATCGTGTCCTGCAGTGCGCGAAAGGTTTAATACAGAATACATAATCAATAATCAATTGTTGAACGAATGTACAGTAAATAGACTGTAGCCGTGGCTGCCGATACTGCATCGTAACATTCGAACAGTTCTCAGTAGCATCACAAAACAGCCGGTCTTACAGTATTTCCAACCTCACACAATAACCGCTTAATGTAGTCCTACAGTGTTCTAGTCTTCACGCATCGCAAGATAACGCTGAGTACTGTCTCCGGTATGTAGCCTATATAACCTAGGTTAAGCTATTCATTTGCCGACATATGAGTATCTGTAAATGATGAAACTCAGAAATTTACACGGTTCTAGGCTCGCAGCGGCCAAAACTGACCTACTAATTTTTACAATAGAAACTGAACTTCTTGGCCTAGAGACTTCTAGTCTTCACTCATCGCAAGATAACGAGTACTGCCACTGATATAGGCCTATATACAGTACATAACCTAGGTTAGGCCATTTTTTGGCGTATTTATAAGCGAGAATTCGACGATTCATCCAGATTCAGCATTGGCGGGAAGGTTTAAATGGCTGTTCGGCGAGGGTTAAATTACTTTGATTTAATTGTTTTTCTGACATACTATAACCAAAGTAAATAGCCTTTAAGATGTAGGAACATATATACTTACAATATTATACAAATTTTACGCAAAATAGAAGTTTGTGTAAAAATAATCGAAAAAATCAAATTAATCCGCATTTTCATAAAAAAAATCAATGATTTTGATTTGTATTAAAAAAAATCAGATTTTTTTCCAACCCTGATAGAGAGTGAACTAAATAGGAAATCAATTCAAGGGAACTGATTCAAGAGATGCCTGGCATCTTCAAAGGAAGAATGGTTACTGAGGAAGTGAAAGAGTCATTGAGGAACAATTTGGTAAGCAAGTGTGACAAGGAAATCCACAAGCTGAGACCTGTGGAGGTCATGCAGAATTACATTAAGTGTAAACAGGCAAGATGTAATAAGATAACTATTTGGTTCTTTTGGATTGAAAGAACATACTCTGGACACTGAACACAAAGTGGTTATTATTATAATAATAATAATAATAATAGTTCTTAAAGCTAGTGCATGCTAAGCCAGCTAAGGATAGCTCAATAAGGCCGATTAGGCGTATTTCCATTGGGGTCCTGTACTACTACCCCATCCCCTTGCTCATGAGGGATGGTAACGACTCAGTGCTTGTGAAAAATCTTTAATGCGCCGAGCGTGGGCGCGATCCCGGGCCTTCTGGGTGGAAGTCCGAGACGCTAGTCACTATACCAAGCGAGAACAGTATTTTATGGTATATGTCCATGTGTAGAGAATGGATGCAGACAAAATGCTATGAGAGATAAATGTAAGTCAAGTGAGAGAAACAGGTGGTAGTGGAGAACACCAATGGTTGGGGGAATCATGAAAACAAAAGAAGCAAACAGTATAGAGACACAGGTAAAGGGAAAATGACTGGACAAAGAAGCCTGGAGACATTTTTGTTATGGCTATCCTTTAGTGGGAGCTTCATGTGAGGAAACAAATCATCAAAGATAATGTTGAACAGTAAAATAACAGACAGGGGATAAATGATTAATCTAATCTTAACATCTAAATAACTAGTTACAGTACTTTTAAAAACAATAAATTATACCCTCAACTTTCCCTTCATAATTGTTAAGGGGCACAGGGCCCTGGGTGGGGCTTTGGTGTCCCGGGCATTTCCGGACCCTCCTCAGCCCCTCGCCTTGGAGTGGCTTCGGTCACCTGGGCTTTCTTAGTGGTAAAGCTAGGAGGGTTCTGTGTGGGCGCTTGGTTATGGCTTTGCTCGGGACCTTGGGGCAGTTCGGTCAGACAGCATGGGGAACAACAACAACAACTGTTAAATACTGTATTCAGATATTGTACTACCGTATATACCGTATACAAAACAAGATATTTACAAACCATTATTAATTATACTGCATACAAATTTTCTCTTCTGTCTTCCTGGTCAGCATGCTTGACAGTCTTGGAGTTCATTTCTTAACTGTCAAAATCTGGTGGAGTCGGTCCAACACCTGAAAATAAATTAAAATTAAAAACTTGCCAAACAAACAAACCAAAACAGGAACTGCACAATATAAAAAAACAAAAGAACCTGTCAAAATCACTATGTGGAAATAATGCATTGAAGATTTAGCAATATAATATTATGAAATAAAAAAACACAAAACCGCCATCCCACCACATAGATGTACATCACTATATGAGCAAGTGAATTTGTTTCCCAAGCAAATTAGTTGCACATATATTAACATACTCTCGTCATATTCAAGGAATTAGTCAAATGGGAAATTCTGGGCGTTCAGGTAAATTTTTCAAGAATAATCTACAATTCAAGATAAAGTAATCTATTCAAAACTAGATAAATTATGAAATAATAATAACATGAAAAAGACGTCACCGGTACAAAAGGGGTTAATGAAATGACACATGGTACAGTACTGGTAGTTTGAAAGTGAGTTTGTGAGTTCACCGTTGTATAGTAATGTTGTTTGGAGTGGGTATGAGGGCATTTGTACCATGTTCAGGTTTTGGATACTGAACTTGGGTTTGCAGAT
Source organism: Paralithodes platypus (assembly GCA_032716605.1). Taxonomy (NCBI): domain Eukaryota; kingdom Metazoa; phylum Arthropoda; class Malacostraca; order Decapoda; family Lithodidae; genus Paralithodes; species Paralithodes platypus. The sequence continues at coordinate 24,200,211 of CM064513.1, read as the reverse complement.
ACTATTTTGGATGCAAGAGTCAGAAGTAGGTGGAAGAAGTGTAAAGAGTTCTTATGCTACCACATTTGACAACGGAAGGTCTCTCCCTACGCACTAAATGGGAGATGTACACTCGGTCCAACAAGTATCTGCAACCCTACCCTGATAATCTGGTGTGTACAGCTTAGTAGGGTTTGCATATCTACCTGTAGCTATATCCATCTATACTACTATCTACCTATACTACCTATGACCTACAACGTATACTACCAAGCTGTACTCACCAGGTTATCAGGGTAGGGATGCAGATACTTTTTTGAACGAGTGTAAAGTACTGTATGCTGCTGTTTTATGGTAGTGGGACATGGACAGTCAAAGAAGATGATGTCCGAAGACTTGAGTGTATTGAAATGAGCATGACGTGCATTGTCACAGTGAGAGAGGAACTAACATAATAATAATAATAATAATAATAATAATAATAATAATAATAATAATAATAATAATAATCTGGTCTTTTATTTCTCGCAAGCGCCAGTTCTTCCAGAGGAATTCACTAGCGCTCGCAACACAGTGCACCACAATTAAGAGAAGTGTGGTGCAACAACAATTATTTAACATGGCAGCAGTTAGAGTCTGTAATGACCTGTCACTGTGCCACTTGCAAGATCATAACTCCTACAGAAGAGAAAGGTTTTCAACTGTTTTTTGAAAGTCTATGGAGTTCAGCTGTCTAATTGATAAAGGCAATTCATTATATAACCTAGGAGCCACGAAAGAAAAGGACCGATCAGAGAAAGAGGACTGCTGGATAGCTACCGATTCATCAAGACGCAGCACATCATCACTGTTTTTCAGGATCGCACCAGAATGTGCCAAAGGACGTCTCAAGAGGTCAGCAAGATACTTAGGTTCGCCAAACATAAGTGCCTTAAAAGTCACAACTTAAACTCTATCCTAGCTTTAACTGGCAACCAGTGCAGCTCTATCAAATATGAAGAAGTGGGGGTTCTTGGAGGTAATTCAAATATGAGCCTCGCTGTTCTATTTAGTATGGACTGAACATTTTGTAGCAAGTAATTAGGAAGGTCAACCAATAAGGCATTACAATAGTCCACACGTGATAGGACAATTGAGTGAACCAATGTTAGAAGACAGCGCTTGTTAAGAAACCGTCTCGCTGAATACAAGTTTCTGATTTGGAGATTACAAATTTTGATGACCTGATTGATGTGATTCTCATACTTCAATTTAGAGTTAAAGTATACTCCAAGGTTTCGCACTGAGCTTACTGGGTGAAGTTGAGAACCTCCTATATCCAGAGTCACTACATTTTCAGCATCATTTCCCCTTCTATTTCCATGAATGATAATGATCTCTGTTTTGTTCTCATTCAGTTTGAGTTTCTGCTTTGCCATCCAGATCTTAATGTCAGACAATAAAGATTCCATTTTGGTCTTAGTATCATTAATGTTTTCTATCTTCACATACAACTGAGTGTCATCAGCGTAAAAGTGATAGGCAACACCATGAACATCTAGCAAGGATGCCAAGCTGCTAGTGTAAACTATAAAGAGGATCGGTCCCAGAACCGATCCCTGAGGAACTCCAAACAACAGGGGGGCTTGGTCAGAGATGGTATGGCCAATCACCACACGCTGAAATCTATCTGATAAATATGATTTGAGGAGCAAGAGTGCTCTTTCGCGAACACCGTAAGAGTGCAGATCTTTTAACAGTAGGTCATGGTCCACTGTATCGAAGGCCGCAGAAAGATCCAACAAAACCAAGAGAGACGCCTTCCCGTTGCATGTGTTCTCCACCAAGTCATTCTGAATCTTACATAAAGAGGTCTCAGTTGAATGGTATTTCCTATATGCAGACTGAGCAAGAGGAACAGCTTTGTTCTGTTCAAGCAATGGTAACAATTGATCAAGTATGGCCCGCTCAATTATTTTTGAAAGAAATTACAAGTTTGAAACAGGTCGGTAATTTGACATATCCTCAGCATCAAGTCCAGGTTTATTTAGAAGAGGCACCAATAGAGCTTGTTTCTCAGATTGAACAAAGTTACCCTCCATGAAGCATCTGTTTACAATTTTACAGATAAAATATGCGACATGCAGATAGACAAATGACATCTTGGATACATTATTAGGATCAAGCTTGCAGAAAGTTTTATTCATGTCTCTAACATAACTAATAATTTTACTTGTGTCCACTGGATGGAATGATGAAAGGATAAGATTAATTACATATGGAGGTTGGAAATCCACCGAAAACTCGTCATTGATCAATGTATTATCTAACTCATTTCTAATGCGTGTTATCTTAGTCGTGAAAAATGAAGAAAAATCAGAGGCCAGTCGAGCACTTTGCACGGAGGCAGGACAGGGAGCCATGTTCTTCCGACCCAACAAACCATTTACAACCTCAGTAAGCTTCTTTTGATCATTGCCACAGGAATCGACTCTGTTTTGATAATACTTAGACTTTTCAGCTTTCACTGCACATACTACATCTTTTCTTGCCGATATATATTCCAGTCGAGTTTCCTCCGTTCGTTGCAAGCGCCACTTTCTCTCCTACGTTGTCTGCGGAGAGAGTTAACTGGTGGGCCATACCAAGGTGAATCATCACGCACAATAATTGTCTTCACAATCTCCGGGCAATGATGATCAAAGACAGATTGAAGTACCCTGTTATGAATCTCCGTTAGTTTATCGGATGAAAGAACAGAGCAGCTGATGGCATTTAGAGACTGGCCAATTTCATGGAAAATTTGCTCTTGATCAATATTTTTGTAATTTCTGAACCTAATTTCCTTTCTATACGAAGAGACTTTGGGTACGCTGATATAAAAAGTAATTAAAGCATGGTCAGAGACTGTAGGATCTATCGGATCAACTGTAATGCCCGACACATGATTGCAACCAACTGGAGATAAAACCAAATCAAGAATGTACCCACAAATATGAGTCGAATGGGACACGTGGTTGACAAAATTATTATAACCGATCAATTCAAGAAATTCAGAGGAAAAGGGCTTCAAAGATGGATTATCAATCCAATAATTAAAGTCACCACAGATCAGCAACCCACCAGTCTTACTAGCAAATGCCTCCAAAAACTGACCAAACTCATCCATGAAGTTTCTATCCGTACCTCGATGACCTGGTCGATAGATATTTGCAATTCTAAAGGTTTGCTGACGATGGTTAATTACTACTTCCAGGAGTTCAAAAGAAGATGGGACAGGAACATAGTCTGAGCGAGAAATACTTGTGATCGCGAGAGAATAAATAAGCGCTACGCCTCCACCAGGGTGGTCTGCAGAAGGTCTAGGCGCGCTAATTATAGAGTATGATTTGGGCAAAGCACTGCGAATAATGTGGATGTCGGATTCACACAACCAAGTCTCTGTCAGGCACAAGACATCGAGCTCAAATTCACTTAAAGTCTCAATTATATGATCCATCTTGTTACGAAGGGAACGAATGTTTAGCAAACCCACTCTTAACTGATTCCGAGGAGGTGTTAGGAGTTTAATTGAATCGGTGAAGTTTGTATTTTCAATTAATTTCTTACGCTGAGAAATCATAATCGGGCAGTGCCTGTTACATGCAAAGTGAGCAAGTGACTCAGCCAAGAGTGGAGGACCAGAACCAGCCTCTCCAGGTTTTGAGGAAGAACAATTTACACACTTAGGCGAGTGTTTATTTGTACAGTCCTTAGAACTATGGCCACCGGCACAAAAAACACACTTAGGTTCAGCAAGTTTCTTGTTGCAATTGTCTTTGTAGTGCCCAAAGCCTTGGCAGTGATGACACTGGGTGACCCAGAATCTGTCGTATGCACGACATTTCATAAACAGAGTTGAGAGCGAGACTTGAAACAGACTGTATCAATGGAGTAATGCGTACTGGTGGGCTGAGGTGGTTTGGCCGTGTGGAGAGAATGTATGAGAATAACTGGGTAAAGTATGTTATAAATATGTAAATGGTTGATAAATGACAGTCGGTAGATTGAAGAAGACCTGGGACGAGGTCCTGTGAAAGGATCTCAAGGTTTGGGGACATGACATGGACACTGCAGGGCATTGTGCAGCATGGAAAAAAGCCATCAGGCGACCAAGGCATAGGCTACCTGTACAAAACATTGAGTAGCTTTTCAATCAATACCAAAATACTGATACCCGGTACCTTGATACTGTATAAACACCATATCAGGAGGAGAACTTCACTGACAAGGTTTTGCTTAAAGTTTCATCAGATCAATGACAAAGTGAAATGACAACAAAGTGCTTCTCCTAAAAGTATGTTTGTTTTCATTCTGCTATAAAACTAATACCTTTCTTTCCTGAGACGGCTAAAGTCTTGGGATGGTGCATGGGCTGCTGGATGTGGGTGGTGCATGGTGCATCATGTCCCTCTCATCAGGTCCACTGCCACTTCAGCACCGTGTGTTCTGTAAATATTCACGTTTTTAGCACACAGTATTAAATTCATAACTAAACCCCACACAGGCTAGTAAAGAATGTAGTAAAGTAGAAGTAAAAATTATGCTCATTTACAAGGGACATTCAATACTTGTTCATGAAATCTAGACTTCTCCAATGTTTTCATTATGCCTCATATGAGTCAAATTCATGTTCCTCTGTCATCCGTCAGCTGGCGCCCCTCCTCTTACCCAATAACCCTTTCATATACTCATATACCTCTCAACTACATCCCTACATCTCACTCTCGGTCCGCCTCTCCCTCTACATACACCCCCAAATAGTACAAAAGAGATGGGTTCTACTGTATTGTTAAGACTCCTTTCATTATGTACGGTAGGTATAATTTCTCCAGTAAATGTCTAACCTGTGGCCCCATAATAGATCTCCCAGTAGTTGGAGGGGAAGTTCCGTCATGGTGGGCAGGTAGCGGTGGACGAAGGTTCTGAACAGCAGTTTATTCTATATCACATCTTGCTTCTTGGACTGGTACTACAGCCTGCGGAAAAAAAGGAGGTTATGTAACTAAAATCTTACACTTCTTTCATTCTATTACCATCATGATAAAAAGCATGAAGAAACAATTACGGCATAAAGAAAAAAGAAGTAGAAACTGACATTATATACTGTATATAATGAGTGACCCAATTTCTTTACCATAGAAGGGTTTCAGTAAAGGTGTGAGTTCACCAGTGGTCAGTGCTGAGTCCTTTAATCTTCATTATGGTGTTAGAAGAACTGTTAGCAGATTTTAGAAAAAGGACTGCTATGGAAATGGTACCAGTATGTACTGAGGACCTGGTTTTGATTGCAGATAGTTTGGAGGGCACTATAGAGAAATTTAAAAACCTGAAGGAGAGGATAAAAAGTAGAGACTCTAGAGTTTATGTAGGAAAAACCAACTTATTGGTGAATGGAGTGGATGGTGGAACTACAGTGAAAAGTGGGGTCTGGCTATGAGATGCATGTAAGAAGGGGTTAGGTAGCAATTCTATCAAGTGTGTTGTGTTGAATGTTGGGTGCCTTATATATACTGTAGTGTGTAGTGGTGTGGAAAGTGATCTGAAACTTGTGGTTGAATACCGGTATAGCCTACCTGTATGACATACTGTGGGAACTGCCAACCTGAACTTAGGGTAGAAAGAGTCCACATTAGGGATGTCTCAGTAGTGTATTGAATAACTTAGCTGCCTGAGTGACATGATCAGCACTAGGGGTGGTGCAGAGGCTAGCTTGGTTACCAAAGTTAGAAGTGGGAGGAAGAAGTTTACCGAATTGTTACTGATACGGCACCAATATTGACAACGAGAGGTCTCTCACTCCATACTAAGAGAAAGCTGTATGCTGCCAGGCAGGGTGTCAAACGGAAGCCGAGTCCATTATTTTTAGTCATTAATATTGTTTATATGGAGATAAAATTATGGTTTATAGTTCAAATTATGTCTTTGGAAGTGATAAAATGGCCAAAACAATGCTATCTATCTATCTATTGCCTGACACCGTGATCCCCGAAGGGGTGGCCACGAACGAACCGCCCCCATGCACCTCTGTCCCCAGTCAGTCGACGCCCCTCCCCCCCACCAGCACCGCCTTCGTTCATGTAGTTCCTCACTCCATCCTTCCACCTCATATTCGGTCTACCTCTCCCCCTCTGTCCCTCCACCTCGCTCTCGTACACCCTCTTAGTCATTCTCTCGCTTTCCATACGTTCCATATGGCCGAACCATCTCAAGTAGTTCCTTTTCACACTTTCCAGCACATCTACCTCCACACCACACCTTCTTACTTCCTCATTAGTCTGTGTATCCCTCCATGTAACTCCGCACGCACTCCTTAAGTAATTCATTTCCACTGCTCTCACTCTTGGTCTGAGTCTCTCAACCAACGTCCATGCTTCGCTTCCGTAAGTCAGTGTCGGGATTACCACACTGTCATGCAAGGACTTCTTCACTTCCATACTGACCACCCTATTTCTTGTTACTGCTTTTAGCGTTCCTACAACCCTCTTCCCCTGTTGTACCCTCTCCTGCACCTCTTCATCCATAGTCCCATCTTTACTCAACACACTGCCCAGATACTTAAAAGAGTTGACGATCTCCATAGCCTGACCGTTCAGCTTCACCTCACACTCTGTGACTTCACCCCTATCGAAGACCATAACCTTGCTCTTCCCCGTATTTACCTTTAAATTCCGTTTTTCGCACACTGTTCCAAACTCATTTACCAGACCCTGCAACTCCCATTCATTATCACTCATCAGAACTGTATCATCCGCAAACAGCAGTATAGGTAGCTTCCACTCAATTCCCTCCCTTTTCAGCGATACACCAACATCCACTGCTCTTGATAGTATTTCTTTCATGACTCCATCCATATATACAGTAAACAACCACGGGGACAATGCTATTTTATGTTAATTTTTTTATATTCCTTCTCAGATTCATTCCAGCCTTCACACAAAATTGCTTCGGTTTGACATCCTTCTGCCGGGTGAGAAGTGTGCTTCTTTATGGTAGTGAGACATGGGCAGTTAAAGAGGATGATAGCCAAAGACGTGAGTGTACTGAAATGTGTGGGGATCGGTTTTTACACCATACCCGAAAGAGGATTTATGGAGCTCCGATCTTACTCTCAACCATCTGAACAATTTTACTAACACACCTAAACTTCGTTAAATGCGGAAATAGCCTCACGAAAATATCATGCCCTGGTGGGGGCACGAACTCTCGACCCTTGGGTGTGAGGCAGACACCTTACCTGTGTCACCAAGAACGATATCTCACTTGGCAAGGTCGGCTCAAGTTATTTCCGCATCCGAGGTCTGTTTAGGCTAACCTACTTTCACTGACCTTACAAATGAACATGGTGAAATGTAAGTGTAATGCCGCACTGAGTGGGACCAACAATTGCAGAGTTTAGATAGTGAATTGGTACAGTGTGTCGATGAGGTGATATATACAGTATTGGTAGGCTGCTATGAACAATTGAAGATGATTGGATGAAGCACGTTAGAAGTAAGGGAGTGATCGATAGGACGACATTTGGTAGACCAAGGAAAACCTGGGACGAGGTCCTGAGAATGGATTTCAAGGTTAGGGGGTTTGACAAGGACATGCAGCATTAAGATTGGCCACCAGGTAAAACATGGATCAGCCTTTCAACCGATATCAATACACTGATCCCTCTTAATTACTAATGCGATACATTAACTTTACCATGGAATGGGGTGAATTGGGAAATTTTATTGGTAAAAAGTATTAATGTTGCATATCTTTCACACAAATAAGTACAAAAGTATTCTATCTATCTATCTATTGCCTGACGCCGTGATCCCCGAAGGGGTGGCCACGAACGAACCGCCCCCATGCACCTCTGTCCCCAGTCAGTCAACGCCCCTCCCCCCAACCAGCACCGCCTTCGTTCATGTACTTCCTCACTCCATCCTTCCACCTCTCATTCGGTCTACCTCTCCCTCTCTGTCCCTCTACCTCGCTCTCGTACACCCTCTTAGTCATTCTCTCGCTTTCCATACGTTCCATATGGCCGAACCATCTCAAGTTGTTCCTTTTCACACTTTCCAGCACATCTACCTCCACACCACACCTCCTTCTTACTTCCTCATTAGTCTGTCTATCCCTCCATGTAACTCCCCACCCTTAACCTCTGAAGTGCGCATGGGGGTAATTGGAAACGTCCCCCTGTGCTGACGTATTTGAGGTGTTTCCGCCACTAAAATATTCATTGTGCCATTAATAGCATTAATACTTATCCATATGCGCCTATTAAGGGTTGATTATAAAGGTATTAACCTGAAACAACAATAAAACGAGTGAAAACAGCGTTTGGATGGTCAAAATCGGAGATATAGCCCGCGAGTTGTATAATGTATGGGTGAGGCAATCTGCTTTCCCGCCAATTTCCCCCAAGGCCACTGAGACACAGTCGATCGATACTCTCTCTCTCTCTCTTGCACTCGCTTGCTATCAGTGATGACCACACCCTCCAATCGGATTTCTAATGTTAGCACGAAATATACCTCAGAATAAGGGAATAACAGGGAAAATAGGTGATAACTGAAGGAGAGGAGGAAAGTGGGGAAGGGGAGGTAGAGGACTGAGATTTTGCATGGCCCAGGGGCCAAAAAAAAAAAAAAAAAATAAAAAAAAAAAAATATAATTTTTTTTTTTTTTTTCGATGTCAAAAGTTGATTTTTATTTTCTCTGACTCTTAAGAGTCTCCCCGCAGTGCGCCGGGGGAACTCTTAAGAGTCTCCCTGCAGCTCCCGGGTTAAGTAATTCATTTCCACTGCTCTCACTCTTGGTCTGAGTCTCTCAACCAACGTCCATGCTTCGCTTCCGTAACTCAGTGTCGGGATTACCACACTGTCATGCAAGGACTTCTTCACTTCCATACTGACCACCCTATTTCTTGTTACTGCTTTTAGCGTTCCTACAGCCCTCTTCCCCTGTTGTACCCTCTCCCGCACTTCTTCATCCATAGTCCCATCTTTACTCAACACACTGCCCAGATACTTAAAAGAGTTGACGATCTCCATAGCCTGACCGTTCAGCTTCACCTCACACTCTGTGATTTCACCCCTTTCGAAGACCATAACCTTGCTCTTCCCCGCATTTACCTTCAAATTCCGTTTATCGCACACTGTTCCAAACTCATTTACCAGACCCTGCAACTCCCATTCATTATCACTCATCAGAACTGTATCATCCGCAAACAGCAGTATAGGTAGCTTCCACTCTGAAGATAGAAAATTGGCTCAGCGACAGAAAGCAAAGAGTAGTCATAAACGGTAAGGCATCTAAATGGACCAATGTAAGTAGCGGGGTACCCCAGGGATCCGTACTGGGACCAATTCTCTTTCTAATTTACATCAATGACATAGATGAGGGTCTCACCTGTACAATCTCAAAATTTGCTGACGATACAAAAATTGCAAATAGCGTACTCTCAAAAGAACAAGTTGACGATATGCAACACAATCTAGATAAATTGTCATGTTGGGCCCAAATTTGGCAAATGAGTTTCAATGCGGATAAATGTAAAGTACTACATATCGGATACCTAAATGAGAAAGCAAACTATTCGATGAATGGCACTCAGCTTAAGAATGTAAACAGAGAAACCGATCTGGGAGTAACAATATCGAGTAACCTAAAACCGAGTCAACAATGTTCAGAAGTTGTTAAGAAGGCAAACAAAATAATTGGCTTTATAGGCAGGTCATTTGAGCATAAATCCAAAGAAGTTATCCTAACCCTTTACAATTCCTTAGTCCGCCCTCTTCTGGAATACTGCCTTCAATCCTGGTGCCCTTATTACCAAAAGATATAAACAAGCTAGAACGAGTTCAACGTAGAGTTACCAAAATTATACCTAGCCTAAAGAACAAACCATACGAAGAGCGTCTTAGAGAATTAAATCTATTTCTTTTAACCCAGCGCAGATTAAGAGGTGACTTAATTCAAGTGTTCAAAATCATCAAAGGCATCGACAATATGAACTGTAGTAAGTACTTCACTATCGACCAATCTAATTACACGCGGGGAAACGGTTGCAAAATTATTGGTAAATCTTTTAACTCACACGAATCTAAGAATTTCTTCTTCAATCGCGTTGTCAACTTGTGGAATGGGCTTCCCCGAGACGTTATAGACTGCATCACCGTTGATTCATTTAAACTCCGCCTAGACAAATATCTCGCATCAAACCCGCAACTGACTGCGTTTGTAAATGAATAACTTTATTTTTTCCCCTCCTCAGTTACTAACCCATCTGTCCCCTACTAACTTCCTAATCCTGCCATGGACATTAGTTCCAGGGCAGTAATTCCCTTTCCAATGTTCCCTTACCTACTCTAAACCACTGTTTGGACACTTGATCCTCAGTGTTTTGGAGGACAAGCAGCCTAGAAGGGTCACTAGATCTGTTGTTGCTTGATTTCCTTTGTACTCCTTTGTACTCCTTTGTACTTTGTACACTCAATTCCCTCCCTTTTCAGCGATATACCAACATCCACTGCTCTTGATAGTATTAATGTTGTATATTTGTTCATACAAACAATTGAGGAAATATATATTTGTATGCGTTTGTTTATGTTGTTTTATAAATTACGGAGCGTTCTTTCCCCAGCTATATATTGTTGTCAAACTAATGTCTAACAGATGCTTCTACACAGAGTTATGACTTAAAACACCCCAAAGAAGTCCGAAATCACCCCAGTTTATGGTACAATACCTTCTTGATGTGGGTAGCCCTCTCCAACATTCTCCTGATAGGGTGGGCTGATTGGTTCCCCTGGCTCCTGGTGGTGTGTGATGCATGTACCGGTATGTCCACATCATTAGCTCCATTATAACTCGATCAGTGCCGGCCGGGCTCTGTAATTATTAAGCATTTTAGTAAACACAATTTATACTATATATAGGATTAACTGTTTTTGATGAGTAAGGAATAGTTTAACTATAAATTTTAGTATTTAATTACATTTTGAAATAGCATTAATTGTTTTTGATGAGTAAGGAATAGTATAACTATACATTTTAGTATTTAATTAAAGTTTGAAATAGCATTAATTGTTTTTGATGAGTAAGGAATAGTACAACTATAAATTTTAGTATTGAATGTAAGTTTTATATAGCATTAATTGTTTTTGATGAGTATTAGTATTCAATATATGTTAGGATTAGTATGACTCGTGATAAAGTTCACCAGAGAAAGGGGGGAGGGAACGCTAAAGTGATGAAGGACCCTAAGAATTGGAACTATAAATGTTGTTTGGGTTCAGTGTCTGTCTCGAGTATGCCACCCCATGCAATGTGTTAACTACTGTATATTATGTGGAAGGTATGAATAGTGTAAAGGTGGTATGACACAAGCGCTTTTTCCCTCGATATTTATCATGAACCCGTACAGTAGCGTTGACGTCCTTTTGTTGATATTATAAGGATTATTGGACGCTTGTATTCAGATGAAGGATCTGTAGCAATTATCAGGCTTCGACTGACTCAACCAAGGCTTTTACCTACGACATATCCTTCCTAAGCTGCACACAAGTGTCTAGAATAGTAAAAAGGTAAGACACGTCGCTGGTACTGAAAGGGTTAACACTGGTCTGGCAGCATATGAGGTCAACATCTTAATAAATAAAGGTCAATGTTTGTCTGTCTGTCTGTCAGTTACCCGACCTTTGTTACTAAACTCCTCCCACAGTTTTGGTGCCAGGTGGGAGTGTGGGGCACCGTTGGAAAGCCCAGGCTTTGGAGATGGTTTTAGGCGAGTTTAGTGGAAATCAGAGACACTTTTGTTTAATAAAAATTTCGGCAGAACTTATGTAGTATACGGGAGCGAAAAAAATGCGAAAAAAATGGCCGTTTGGGGCAGAAGGAGGCCTCCGATCGAAAAGGTGTATGGAACGAAAGTTGTTCGCAGCTCCCCAAAATGGGGGTACCGATGAGGTCAGATCCAAAATCGGAGGTCATTTAGCGGCCGAAATCGAGGTCGCCGTTTAATGAGGCACAGGGAGGTCGAGGCCGGTGATTATGGTAGTAGTAGTATTGTGATGATTGTGGTAGTAGTGATTGATGATGGTGATTGTGGTAGTATAATTTAAACCCGGGCAACGCCGGGTACCCCTCCTAGTTACAAATATTTCTGTCAGCTAAATTAATGTTTCGTCAGTGTAGTTTCCGATGCCCGTTGAAAATATTACAGAAATGTTGCCAGAAAAATGTTAAGTATCGAATGTTGGCTAAAATTGCTCTTGTGTGATTTTGGCTTTATATTGTGTTTGTCCCAGTTTTTGTTTGTTTAGTTTGCAAGTTAGACATTTTAAGTTGTTGCTTTTTCATTTGTAATTTGATATAATTGATTGAATGTTAGGAAGCTATTGTCTTATTTATTGAAGCTGATGATAAAAATCATATTTTCATGATACAGTACTGTATATAGTTTTGTATGTATGTATGTGTGTGTATGTATTTATATCTCAGGCAAATACTCCTTTGGTGGGGGTGGCCGACACTAGACGAGTACTTTATATAGCTTTGTATGTATGTATGTATGTATGTGTGTGTATGTACTGTATATCTCAGGCAAATACTCCTTTGGTGGGGGTGGCCGACACTAGACAAGTACTTTATATAGCTTTGTATGTATGTATGTATGTATATCTCCGGCAAATACTCCTTTGGTGTGGGTGGCCGACACTAGACAAGTACTTTATATAGCTTTGTATGTATGTATGTGTGTGTATGTATATCTCAGGCAAATACTCCTTTGGTGGGGGTGGCCGACACTAGACAAGTACTTTATATAGTTTTGTATGTATGTATGTATGTGTGTGTATATCTTAGGCAAATACCCCTTTGCTGTGGGTGGCCGACACTAGACAGAGCCTGAACAGAAAGAAGACTTAAAGTTCCGGGACCACTTTCGCGGTCCCTCAGCCGTTTCTGTGGCTGGTCGATTAGGAGAAATGTTTTGTGTTGTAGTGAAATATGTAGATAATAATGAAAATATTGTAAGAAGTTGATGCAGACAGTGTAGTTTGATCATTTTGCATTCGGTATCGATAAGTCTGCTGTGAAATTAGTTATTAAAATTCCAGTAGAGTATAATGTAAAACTTGCAAGGACGACATAATATAAAGACAAAGGCAATTAAGGGTGGATGGTTAATGGTTTCGATGTTTGCAGGTATTTAATATTTGTTGTAGTTTTCTGCCTAGAGGTCCATCAAACTTAAAAAAAATAAACATCAGATCCCCCTTTTAGATAAATTTGTAAATTTTTTGGTAGAAAAATGTCCCGGCCAAAGGTCGGTTGTTGTAACATTAGTTATGAATACATTAGTGATCCTTTATTCACAAAACGTGAATTATAAGTGAATGTGGTTGAAGTAAATTGTTCTTTCACACAATTATACACTCCATTATATATTCCGTTCGATATGAACACTTAAAAACGAAAGAAAATCAAATATTAACAGAGTAATCAAGGTATTCAAGTACTTACTGATCGGCTAGCTCTGACTCAGTTTATCTGTCTGTCTGCCTGACGCCCTATCCAGCCCAAAATGCCCTAATTCACCACGCCTAAGCTAATCCTACACCTCTCTAACCTATTCCAATCGATTTATCGCATCATTTTGCCCTTTCTTTACTCAATTTCTTATGACAAATTCTCCATTTTCGCCTTCAGTGAGCCAAATAAAAAAAAAAAATCAGTCATAAATTTGAAAGTCCATTACTTTTTATAGTTTTTAAGTGTCAAGGGTGAAACTTTGACAATAGGCAGTAAAATATGAATACATTAGCGCGACATAATCCCAAAGCGATTTGTAACTAAGTACCGGTAATTGGTAACATTATTTTGTTTTTACGCAATGTGCTACTTATTTATGCATTCTGTCTCAGATTAATCTATAAAAAAAAACGAAAAACGTAGTATAAAAGAAGAACTTAGTATTAAAGTACTGACTATCCACTCACTCTAAACCTTGATTTTGTAAGTTAATGTGTGTGATTATCTATTTATCAACTCTGCGTAAGTTAAGAGGGTTGAGATAGTCTTTTACCTAAATAATTCCAACATATCCTTCCTAAGCTGTATAAAATCGTCTAATGATAGCCAGAGAAACTGCTAAAATGCGTCATAATTTTCAAAGGGATAAATTCCATTAACCTTATATCAAAGGATCATTAACTTACCTTGGGTTAGTTGTGGTAGTTGTGGTTGTAGTGGTGGTAGAGATGTTAGCAGTAGTTGTTGTGGTAGCTGTGGTGGTAGCGGTGTTGACATTAGTTATGTAGGTAGCGGTGTTGGCAGTAGTCGTGGTAGTAGTGGTGTTGGCAGTAGTCGTGGTAGTAGTTGTGGTAGCTGTGATGGTAGTGGTGTTGGCAGTACAGTAGTCGTGTTGGCAGTTAATACGTTAGCACCAAAACCCATACATTCTGGAAGGAAGAATGATAATCATTAGTAATTTAGTCATACAGTATTTCTAATAAAGTAAACATTCATTAAGGGGAGATGGGTCGTTTTTCTGGTCCCCTTCTTCCTCATGTTTAGCCTCATTAGTATTCAGATTGTATGACGTTCAGCCCATTAGTTTCGCGATTTTAAAACCTTTTGCCCCATTTTTTTTTGGTAAATATTAACACTTGTCCGGTCACTTAGGTGTCGATTTTCTCCTGGTGAGAGACAGCGAGCCTGTAATATAAGAGGAACCGGCCTTCGGCCGGTACAAATTTATCTTGAATAGGGGTCTTAGGGGTGTTTTACTTAAGCTTGATGGAAGTCTAGGGAGAAAGATAAATAAACGATAACAAAATATATGAGAGAGCAAAAATACCGCCCCCCCCCCTTTAAATAATCATCACGTATCGTTGGCCAAGACTACATTGCATAACATAATGGGAATTACAAGAGTAGAATTAAAGTGTCCATACTAATCTAACCATTTAGATATACTGATGGGTGATTTTAATGTCCATAATGTTGAATGGCTCACTCATTCAGCCAGGACTGATGATGCTGGTCTTGAATGTGAGCTATTTGCAGACTCATTTAATCTCACTCAACTAGTCAACCAACCCACCCGTGTACCAGATAATCCTAATCATAATTCCCACCTACTGGACTTATTTTTAACAACCAATTCAGAAAATTATGATGTTACAGTGAGGTCCCCGCTTGGATCTTCTGATCACTGTCTGATACAGGCCACATGTCTATCACCTACCACACCTTCCCACTCTGAACCTGTTTTGGTGACTAAATGGCATTACGATAGGGCAGACTGGGAGGGTCTTCAAGGTTTCTTTATGGATATTCCCTGGACCTCTTTCTTTTCTAATGATGCACACTCCACCTTGAGTGACATACAAGATTTTGTAAAAATTGGAATGGAAACTTTTATTCCTCATCAAAAGTACAGTAAAAGATCTAATTCACCTAAATGGTTTGACCATAATTGTGCTAGAGTAACTGAACAAAAAGCAATAGCCTACAATGCATACACAAGATCAAAAACTCATGAAGCCTTTAATTACTTTAGAAACATCAGAAATCATGCCAAAACTGTATTAAACCTAACTAAATCAAACTTTCTCCACAAGCAGGCAAATAAACTTCTAAATAATCCAAATGATAACAAAATATTTTGGTCTACTCTTAACTCATTTAAATCCAACTTCACTACTGCTTCATCCATCCCACCATTAAAATCTCCGACTGGCAATCTTGTAAGTGACCCACGAGGTAAAGCTAACCTTCTTGCGGATATTTTCTCCACCAACTCAACCTTAGATGAAATAAATCAAGATGTCCCTGTACTTAATTTTAATTCGCCTGAAATTCCCTCACTTAAGATCCACACCAGACATGTCAAAACTATTTTGCAGAATCTCTCAGTAGATAAGGCTCCTGGTCCAGATGAAATTCCTCCAATAGTACTTAAGAATTGCTCCTTGGTGCTCGCTCCTGTATTGGCAAAAATGTTCCGTCTGTGTACTCATACCTCATGCTTCCCAGTACCCTGGAAAGAAGCAAACATCCATCCAGTTCCTAAAAAAGGTGCCTCTTCAGATCCATCAAACTACAGACCAATAGCTATAACTTCCACTCTTGGTAAAGTCTTTGAAATTATATTAAATAATCACATAATTAAGCATCTTGAGAATAATAAATTAATCAGTGATAGGCAATATGGTTTTAGACGATGTCGATCAACTGCAGACATGCTTTGCCTTCTTACGCATCAAATCAACCAAGCTACAGACCAACATGGTGAAACACATACAATAGCACTGGATATATCAAAGGCATTTGATAGAGTCTGGCATCAATCCTTATTGTCGAAGATGTCACACTACGGCCTTGCATCATTAGTTCCACTAATTTCTTCTTATCTTCATAACAGAAAAATACGTGTAATGGTAGATGGCCTTTATTCTCAATTTCACTCAATAAATGCTGGTGTTCCCCAGGGATCAGTTTTGGCCCCAATTCTGTTCCTCATTCATATCAATGATCTCATATCTACCACTCATAATCCAATACATTCCTACGCAGATGACTCAACACTCCACAGTTCCTTCACATTTACCAATTCTTTCACCCAACCCGATCTTATAAATTCAAAAATAAACACTGCAATTTCTCTGAACCAGGACCTTTCTAGAATTAATGGATGGGGACAAAAGAATCTAGTTTCCTTTAATGCACAGAAAACCAAATACATTCAATTTTCTAACCGACAGAATCTCACTGACTCCCATATATTTTTTAATTATGTAAATATTCCCACTTCCCCTAGTATTGACATTCTCGGTGTAACATTAACTACTAACTTGAGCTGGACACATTATGTTAAAAGCATTGCTAAGAATGCCTCTAAAAAACTGGGACTCCTGTACAGAGTTCGAGAATTACATCTCTGCCGGTGGTGGGGCCGAGGCTGCCACTGTTGCTAGAATTAGGTGTGGCTGGGGGAAGTTCAGAGAATTGATGCCAATCCTGACCATGAAAAGAATGCCTCTCCCCCTGAAGGGAAAGGTGTATGCCTCATGTGTTAGAAGTGCAATGACGTATGCCTCAGAAACATGGGCCGTTAAAGTAGAGGATGTCAACAGAATGGAGCGTAATGAGATGAGAATGGTGAGATGGATGTGTGGGGCCAGGCTACAGGATAGAATAAAAAATGTTGAGCTGAGGAGACGTTTAGGTATAAAGAGTATTAGCGAGGTGATGCGTACAAGTAGACTGGGATGGTATGGACATGTGGAGAGAATGGATGAACAAAATTGGGTGAAAAAATGCAGGTCTGTGATTGTGGAGGGAGCTGCACCAAGGGGTGGACCGAGGAAGACCTGGGATCGGACTATACGCGCCGATCTCAAATCCAAGAACTTGACAAGTGAAGCAGCCCTTAACAGGGTTGCCTGGAATGCCACCATTAGGACAAGAGACTGAAACTGCACTTATGTGTGGAACACTCAGTCTTGAAATTTTGTGTATGTATGTATGTATGTAATTCTTCACTGACGAGCAGTTGGCCGTGATATATAAAAGTCATGTGCGTTCTCAGATGGATTACTGTTCACCTCTGTGGGGTGGAAGTGGAGTGGTTGCATTGAGGCAGTTGGACAAAATTCAAAATAAAGCTATTAGATTAATCAATAACCCTGCAATCACACAGGACCTTCCTACATTATCCATACGAAGAAACGTTGCATCCCTTGCATTATTCTACAGATATTTTCACAGCAATTGTTCCGAGGAACTTGCTTCAATTGTGCCGCCTCTCCACATCTTTCCCCGTAGAACTAGGGCAGCTGAGAGCGCCCATGAATTTACACTTTCTCCTCCACAATGCAGAACCTCTGCTTATCAGAATTAATTTATCCCCAGAGCTACTACTCTTTGGAATTCACTTCCCTCGAATTGCTTTCCACAAACTTACAATCTACAAATGTTTAAATCCAGTTGTTACAAACATTTTATGAATGGAGGATGCCATTAGGCACATGGACCTTTTTGTTTTATCTGTGTTTTTCCTTCCTCCGTTCATTGTCTCTTAAACAAAATCAAAATAAAAAAAATAAAGAATAAAAAGTTCATAATAATCTAACCATTTCAAGATATACTGATGAATATACAAGACAGAAAGGTAAATCACAATCAGTATACTCGAATTATTTTATATACCTCTTTCATACCTAAAATGCCCCAGAACGAGAAGCCCACCATGGAAGCCACGAGCGAACACCACCAGGAAACGGGAACAGAAACACCCGAAGGAAAGGCCCACAGAACGAAAGGACCAGGTGACCAAGCCAACCAGTTAAGACAGGCCGAAGCCCGCAGGGCTAAGCAGCTCCAAACCACACCTGCCTATCGCTTTTAACCGCTGATCCTTCCCCCACCTCGCGTATCCACTACCCCTCGTGTCCTACACCATGTCTTGCCAGACTAAGTTTCTGAAGACCAACCGCCCCCATAAATCTATGTATGTTCTTCCATCCGAGAAGTAATATGTTAACCCCCATGTCATAATTGATAAGAAACTATGATACCCACGGGTACACCATTGTATATATAACCATTATTCCTGTAAGACCTAGACAGAGATAATGACTGAAGAGGTTAGCAACCATGCAGTAACTCTAATTATTACCCCAACCAGAGATTGTATAGCTAACCCTCTTTTACCATTGTCTCGATGCATATCTACCACGAAACCATAACGAAGCTACCCCTACGAACTGCCGCTTTCTTTGGCCTATATTTCATAGAAAACGCAGTTCCCAGGGACAACTAGATCATCAAGAAATCGTGTAAAATAATAGTGTCCATAACCCCTCGTATTGACGAGTAATAGTACACTATGTTTTTCTCTACTTTTATCCACAGTCAAGCACACACCTACAGCTAACCTCATCTTCCCCACAGTCCACATGATTCTATAATTTCCAGACTCATATACCACCACCTATTGCTCACCCCCCCCCCGTAGCGTTTAATTACCCTACCTTCCCTGTCGGTAACCCCCAGTCTAAGATACCAACTGTAGCCTAATGCCACCCCTACGCCCAGAGACCTTAGGGTCAAACTTCCACGTAGCCCCCCCTTAACCCTCTCCCTCTCGTTAACTCCCACTCCCTACTAACCTAGCCTCTCCACCACACCCCCTGAATATCCTTAACTTTTCCGTTACTAACATTCTCAAACCTTTTGTATATATGCTCCTATCCAGCCTACCTTCCCCCAGTAGGAAGGAACACCATTAGAATTTTACTAACCCTTTGCATGCCATCTATTCCCTCACAACCCCTTCACAACCCTGTACCAAATGATCGTCAGTGCGAGGCTAGCCGCCTCGCCAGTGACTAACTTCTATTGCCATACTTCCAGATAAATGTGGCAGAGTTAGCAACCCAGTCTCCACCACATCCAACAAACCATGTAATTAACATCCCAACCAATTAAACCAGCTGGTCAAGGCACCTTCGGTTTTGGTATTACGAACACCCACATCTGTCTCATAAACAGAGGGTTATTACAAACACTTGTAATATGGCAAGCCCCCAGCCACAGCCGCCGGACGACCATCACAGAGAGAGGGCGCGCACCTACCCCTTTTCACCCACCCGAGGAGGGAGACCCCTACCCCTGCAGAGGTATACCTGACCCCTGTTTTGACTTCCGGGTCATTGCCAGGTAGCACAGGAATTCTTCTTATCAATGAACTAACCATGTATGACTAACACCTTTACTAACCTCTATTAACCCACAATAACCCATTAACCTTTCTTGCATACTCCGATAACCAAATTAGCACCTCAGCTATACCATAGCATGAAGATTGAACAATCTAAGAGAGACGCTCCTATCACAGCTGTCCCAATCCTCCTCGCAAAGTAGATCCAGTCTCTCTCCCCTAAATACTTCCAGTATAGCCAAAATAGTACCTCTTACTAAGGCTCAGTTATATCACATTATGAAGGCTCCATATAGCCATGTGCCACAACAGTAATCACCACCTTACCTAGTTCCCGTATCAATTGAGAGCTCAAATAAGTCCATCAAAACTCGAGATCCCTATGGCCTACAGGGTCCAAAACCGAGCCTATAAACCAAGCTCCAGCCCCCAGTAAAATCAGTTGAAAGATAGACACCAACCAGTAGTTGGTCACCAGAGTTGACCTCGAGCTCTATCATTGTTTGTTGCTGAGAATTGAGTTCCAGAGCCGGCAGACTCCGTGGCAGATTTAGATAGAAGCATCTGTCCACGTACACCTTATAACCTTCACAAACCAGTGGGTATATAAGCGTGTTACTCAGTTACTTGTTCGTCAAGGGGAATCCACGCAATGCGAGCTAAGCTCATTATTATCGCGCCTCCTTAACTGGGAATGTATTGCGTGAAATGCATGTTAAGTGTTTTATGTACTGTTGGAATGGCTGTGGATGTGTGTGTAGTCTGTAGTTAGCCAATTGGCGACATCGGAAACGAAGGCTTAGGGTGGATCTGTATGGTACCATTCTCACTATAGACGGTACCGTCTCGCCCGAAGGCTTAGGTAGCCATCAGCTTAGGTGAACCATATGATACCCATCTCGCCTTGTACCATTTTTGCCAACCCCAGATGGGACGTCACAACGTCGTCCACTTATTCCAGGTACCTATTTACAGCTAGGTGAACTGAGGCTAACACATGAAAGGAGACAAGCCCAATTTGTCTCCACCCGGCCGGGGATTGAACCCCCGACCCCTCGTGTGTGAGACGAGAGCTCTACCTACTAGGCTACGGTCTACGGTTAAGGCCTTTGATATTGATTTGGTATTGATAAATACGCTCAATGTAATGAAAATGTTTTTCATTACATTGAACGTATTTATCAATACCAAATATCAGTGTGGAATGTAGCCAGCAACGATCGCCAAGAGATCCGTCTTGAGAACTTCCTACATATGGACCACCTGGATGGCCGCGGAACCAGTCGTTAGCCCCCAACATCACGGACCCAAGATAACCAGGACCAGACCAATCAAATACTACCCAAGATTCACTCTATCAGTACTACAGTGTTACAGTGCTATGTAGAGACTCGCTTATTAATATTTCTATGAAGTGGCTATATCTTTGCCCCAGTATAATTCATATATAACCATTCCATTAGGAAGTGCTAAGCGTATCAGTGTTTATTAATTAACAGGCGATATTAACTCTCGTAATTACCCATATATCCAGATATTATTACATAGAAGTGAAACCCTAGTGATATCTAATAGTCGCCCACTGATTTGCGTTCTATGTGTTTCTGATATAAGAATATAAAATTTAGATCAGTACCCCCTGAGCTTACTAGAATTCCCGTGCTCTTTACGCGTGTCTAATCTAGTCTGTGAACTACTACTTGTGCACCAGAGCTACCAGTAATAAATCTAACAGTGAATTTGAATCTATAAGTAACATTGATGGTCTCCAGTATATAAACTTGCGAATAAAGCCAGTGATCAGAAGATTAATACCTGAACGTTGGAAATGGGAGACTAGGCTCCATCCAGATCCACTTATGCTAGTGTTGTTCAATTCTATCATTTGTCTTGTACGAGTATTCAGAAGTGTGTATATCAATAAACGTGATCGTGTGTCTTGTTACCGTGTGTTTATTTTGTGTTCTCTATTCCTCATACCTTGTTTTGTGCATGCAGCCTTCTATACCCAGTCAGTTAGAACTCACATTACCCAAGTTAATCCTGTAGAAAAACAGGGCATAACAATACCCTTTGACGATTATGACGCATTTTGACAGTTTATTCTTTGTTTGTTTATGTGAATGAGGGAGACAAAAGGCATAACTGCCTGCAGCGAGTGCCTCCCTCAGAGTTGAAAGAGTGACGATTTTATATAATTTAGGAAGTATGTGGGAATTATATGGGTAAAGACTATCTCAATTAACCCTTTGGCTTCCATATACCCTTCCCAATCTGAATAAAATCGTCTAAAAATAGCCTGAACACAGAAAAATGCGAAGTGATAAAGTCTACGGACCCTGCACATACACAAGTAAAATGTCCCAGAACAAGAAGCCCACCACAGAAGCCACGAGTGAACACCACACAGAAACACCCGGAAGAAAGGTCCACAGAACGAAAGGACCAGCTGACCGAGCCAGCCATTTCAGACAGGCCCAAGCCCGCAGGGCTAAGCAGCTCCAAGCCGCACCTACCTACCTTTTCTAAACTGACCATTTTCCACACCTCACGTACACTACCCCTCGTGTCCTACACTCCTAACTACAAAGATGATGAACAGGAATATACATTCATATTAAAAACACCCATGCCCTGTCCCTATGTTGAGCCAATGCCAACACATCAGACAGCCATAATTATATCTATGTATGTTCTTACATCCGAGAAGTAGATGTTATATATCTTAGAAGTTAAAACACACCCGCCTGTCCCTAGACCTTGTATATCATTTCCCATGACGAGTATAGATATATGTAACCCGTGCTCAGTCGCCCCCTTGCATTGTTCCTCTAGTAACTAAGTGTCTCTATGCAATCCTTAGTTTAAGTATTAATATTAACATTCCTTTACATCTTGTCTTGCCAGACTAAGCTTCTGAAGACCCATCGCCCCATAAATCTATGTATTCAATCCTTAGGTTAAGTATTTTTATCCGCCATTGTGTTCACCTTTTTCCATTTACTGTTCCACAATTGTCATACGTCTTCCCCTTGCCTCCTTCGTATCCACAGTCCACACTACGCCAATTTACTTCGTGTCATACACCTCTTACCCCAACCAGAGATTGTATAAGATAACCTGGTTCCCAGTATCTGTCATAAGTACCCCGAAACAATAACTAAGTACCCCTACGAACTGCCGCTGTTGTTGGTATATTTATATCTCATAGAAAACGCAGTTCCCAGGGCCAACTAATAGTATCCATAACCCCTCAGACTGATCACATTACTCTATCTTTTCCAGACTCATATACCACCCCATAGTTGCATTCCCCGGTAGCATTTGGCTAACGTATTCTACTGCCTTTTCAAACTTCCATATCAACTGCAGACTAATGCCACCCCCACGCCCAGCGACCTTAGGGTCAAATTCCCCTATAGCCCCCCTGCACTCCCCCCCTCTCATTATAAGACCCCGCACTTCTCTACTCTTGTCCGACCTAGCCTCTCTCTCATACCTCTTGAAGATCCTTGAATTGTCCGTTGCTAATGCTCTCCAACCTTTTATATAAATTATATACTCCTATCCAGCCTACCTTCACTTAGTAGGCCAGAACAACATTAGAACTTTACTAGCCCCTTGCATGCCATCTATTCTCTTACAACCCATTCACAACCCTGCACCCAATGGTCATCGGTGCGAGGCTAGCCGCCTCGCCAGTAACTAACTTCTATTGCCATACTTCCAGATAAATGTGGCAGAGTTAGCAACCCAGTCTCCACCACATCCAGCAAACCCTACAATTAACAACCAGCCGAGTAAAACCAGCTAGCCAAGGCACCTTCGGTTTTGGTATTAAGGACACCCACATCTGTCTCATACACAGAGGGTTATTACGAACACTGGTGATATGGCAAGCCCCTAGCCACAGCCGCCGGACGACTATCACAGAGAGAGGGCGCCCAGCTCCCCCTTTTTGTCCACCCGAGGAGGGAGACCCCCACCCCTGCGGAGGTATACCTGGCCCCTGTTTTGACTTCCGAGTCATTGCCAGGTAGCACAGGAATTCTTCCTATCAATGAACTAACCATGCATAACTAACACCTTTACTAACCTCTATTTACTCACAATAAACCATTTACCTTTCTTGCATGCTCTGATCACTAAATTAGCACCTCAGCTATACCGTAGAATGAAGATTGAACAATCTAAGAGAGACGCTCCTATCACAGCTGTCCCCATCCTCCTCGCAAAGTAGATCCAGTCTCCCTCCCCTAAATACTTCCAGTATAGCCAAAATAGTACCTCTTACTAAGGCTCAGTTATATGAAAATATAAAGGCTTCCTATAGCCCTGTGCCACAACAGTAAATACCATCTTACCTAGTCCCCATATCTATTGAGAGCTCAAATAAGTCCATAAGACTCGAGATCCCTACTGTCTACAGGGTCCAGAACCGAGCCTATAAATCTAGCTCCCGCCCCCAGTCAAATCAGTTGAAAGCTAGACACCAACCAGTGGTCACTACCCTGCAGTTTACCTCTAGCTCTGCCCTTGTGTTGTTCCGGAGTTGAGAGATTCCAGATCCGGCAGACTCTGTGGCAGAGAAGACTGATAGAAGCATCTGTCCATGTACAAGTCCTAACGTGCACCTTATAACCTTCACACAAATTCGTGGGTATATAAGTGTGTAGCCAGCAACGATCGTCAAGAGATCCGACTTGAGAACTTCCTACATTTTGGACCATCTGGACGGCCGAGGAACCAGTCATTAGCCCCCAACATCACCGGAAGCAAGATAACCAGGACCAGATCTACCAATACTATTCAAGATTCATGTTGCTAGTACTAAGTGTTATAGTACTAGCTTGATACTCACTTATTAACTTTCTATAAAGTGGCTAAAACCTTGCCCAGTGTAATTCATATTTAACCATTCCATTTGGGACGTACTAAGCGATCAGTGCTCTTTAATTAACAGGCGACCTTGACTCTCGTAATTACCTTATTCAGATATTAAAACTCTAGTGATATCTAACGTTCGCCCACTGATTTGTGTTTTACGTATTTCTGCCATAAGAATATAAAACTTAGATCAGTACCCCCATGAGGTTACTAGAGATTCCGTGTTCTACAATATACATGTGTCTAATCCTAACTGTGAGCTGCTACTTGGGCACGCGACCAGCCAGCAAGAGGTCAAATCAGTGACATTGAATTTTACGAATATATTGAGGTCTTCCAGTAAAATAAAAACTTGCTAATTAAACCCGTGATCAGAAGAATATACCTGAACGTTGGAAGTGGGAGACTAGGCTCCATCCAGATCCGCTAATGCTAGCAGTTCCCTTCTATTATTTGTTTTGTGCGAGAATTACTATCTTTCTATACTCTTTATTTATTTGCGTCAATAAATGTGAACTTGTGTCGTGTTACCGTGTGTTTATTTTGTGTTCTCTATTCCTCATACCTTGTATTGTGCATGCAGCCTTATATACCCAGTCATTCAGAACTCACATTACCCAAATTAAACCTGTAGAAAAACAGGGCATAACAACAACCCCTATCATTGTTGGTGGTAGTTACTATAGATATATCGTATTCCTAGCCAGTTAATATGGTATGCTATTAGTTGTAAGAGCAATGAGAAGTACTGTACTATAGTCCATTTATTATAAGTAGGCCAGAAATCCTGACCACTAACCTCCAGAACTCAAAACCCACTAAAGTAATCGAGCTAATATTTCTACCTTTTGGGAAGAGCCAGCCGAGGAAGGTTGCTATGGACAAGTTGGTTGGTTGCTAGGACTGCTTGATAGACCTGCGCGTTGTGTGTGGTGGGGGAGGAGTTGCTTGCTAGGGTAGTGTGAGGGTTGCTATGGACATGTTGGTTGGTTGCTAGGACTGCTTGATAGACCTGCGCGTTGTGTGTGGTGGGGGAGGAGTTGGTTGCTAGGGCAGTGTGAGGGTTGCTATGGACGTGTGGGTTGCTAGGGACATGTTGGTTGGTTGCTAGGACTGCTTGATAGACCTACGCGTTGTGTGTGGTGGGGGAGGAGTTGGTTGCTAGGGCAGTGTGAGGGTTGCTATGGACGTGTGGGTTGCTAGGGACATGTTGGTTGGTTGCTAGGACTGCTTGATAGACCTGCGCGTTGTGTGTGGTGGGGGAGGAGTTGGTTGCTAGGGCCGTGTGAGGGTTGCTATGGACGTGTGGGTTGCTAGGACTGAGTGCTAGATCTGCGCGATGTGCGTGGTCAGATCAGGTGAAGGTATTGAGGGATAAGCCTTTACAACGTCAACTCGTATCTACATGCTGCTTGTGAGGGAGGATTTGGTTGCTAGGGCTATGTGAGAGTTGCTATGGACATGTTGGGTTGGTTGCTAGGGCTGCATGCTGTGTGTGGTGTGGGGGAGGAGTTGAGGTGTATCCTAGATACACCCATGCCGTTGCTAGGGATATATGTTGGTTGCTAGGACTGCGTGGGAGATCTGCGGGCTGTATGTGTGGTGTGGGGAGGAGCTTATGTGTTGGTTGTTTAATTGTCACCGATATGATCCGAGATGCCCCCATGCCGTTGTGAGGTGCTAGAGTGACACCGTGCCAGAGTGACATGTTAAAACAGCTCATATGCCTTATATATAACCAAAATTAGTTAAATCATGACTGTATTTCGATATATTGTTAAAGAGCATAACCTACCACTACTTACAATAATACTAATGCAGAAAATAACTATAAATAACAATAATTTGGTGGGATAAAGTATGGGATCGACTTGTAGAAGGCAACGGCTCCCGGAGCGCTAACCACGATTCTATTTCGGTTGATTTTGACTTAATGCTATTGCATTTACTAACCTTCCCCACTAGTGGGGGCCATGTTGGATAATGGGTAAATACTAATTCCCTGCAGTCTTAGCTATAAAATAACACTAGATCAAAGAAAACTTGAAAACAAAAATATATTTAATACAGTAAATGGGTGTCATACAGCAAAAATTAACCGAAAATAATTTAACTTTTACTGAAAGGGTTCATTACGTTTGGGTGTTATTCTAAAGGTGCCGCCTGTGAGTGGTGGTGGTAAGAGAGAGAGAGCGAGGAAAGAGAGAGAGAGAGCAAGGAAAGATAGAGAGAGCAAGGAAAGAGAGAGAGAACGAGGAAAGAGTGAAAGAGAACGAGGAAAGAGAGAGCGAGCGAGGAGAGAGAGAGAAAAGAGAGAGAGCGAGGAAAGATAGAGAGGAGCAAGGAAAGAGAGAGAGCGAGGACAGATAGAGATAGAGAGAGTGCACAACAGAGAGAGAGAGTGCGCAAGTTTTCTCTCTAAAGAGAGAGCAAGCGAGAAAGAGAGAGCAAGCAAGAGAAAGAGAGAGCAAGCGAGCGCAAGAGAGAGAACAAAAAAAGAGAGCAAGCGAGCGCAAGAGAGAGAGAGAGAGAGAGAGAGAGAACAAAAAAAGAGATAGACAGAGGGGGGAGAATGAGAGTGCAAGAGTGTGTGAGAGAAGGGGAGGGGAGAGGGGTGATAGGAGCAAGCAGGATACGTGTTAATTAAGGCAGCATCTAAAATTCTAAATCATCGTAGACATAAGGCAATATAAATTATTAGATATATAATTCGTATAATAATAGTACTCTATAAATACCAAACATCCTTAATTGAGAACGAAAGGGGATGTGGGGAGGTGAGGAAAAATGGTAGGCGGTGGAAGGTTGGGTGAGGGAGGAGAGGAGAGTGGGCAGGGTGGCAGGAAGAGAAGAGAGGGGGGGAAGGTCAGAGGAGAGAGAGAATGAGAAGAGAAGTGAGGAAGGAGGAGGAGAAGATAAAGGAGAGGAGGGGGAGAGAGAGCAGGAGGAAAGGAGAGGATTGAGGGAAGGGGGTGGTGGCAGGGATGAGAATTGGCAAGAAAGGGGCATGGAGGAGGAGGAGGAGGAGAGAGGTAGCGGAAGAGGTAGGGGGGCGGCAGCGATGTCACTTCATTCGCTAGTTTACACCTTACCTTAAATTATGAGTTAATGACCCCCTCTATATTCACGCACCTCATCAACACAATGTAAACACACCAAACAGTGCCTGGTATTATCTAAATGTCTTGGAGGTAAACGATACTCCCGCAATGACTAGGTGTTAGGATATTATGCAGACGACAAAGCATACACGAACCGGCTCAGTCTGAAGTCCACATTATTCGTATATTGCTCTTATAAATTACATGTATGACCACCTATATACACATTACTGGAATATCAATAAACATGTCATATATACACGAAATATCCCCATACACACCTTAAATACGATAAACTATGAAGAGCCAACGCCACAAGGTCCTGCCAGTTCCAGTCGACTGTCGGCACTGAATAATTGTCATGATCCAGTGCTGCAATATTTCCGTAGAGGTAATGACGTCACATTTCCGCCGTTCTCTTGACAATTGATTAAAGAAAACGGTGTCATGAATGTAGGTGACTGTAGAAATATTTATGCCAATTGATTGCCCTCAGATCAGATGAAGTACCGAGGGATAAGCCTTTGCAACTGCACCTCTTATTTACATTCTACGTTTCCTATTTGTCTGAAGCGTGTAGATAGGGGAGAAGGGGTGTTGGAGAGAGAGGAAGCTGTTGGAGTGGCTTTGTTATGTGTGTTTAGTATGTATAGCCTACGTCGTCACGATGTTCTCTGGCTGGGTGCGAGCATGTGAAACATGCTAGGATGTACTACCACACCCACTAAATGTCAGCCGTGGCAGGGATTCGATCCCGGGTCTTGCAGATTCACACATGAGCGTGCTCACCACTCGACCACCACAGCTCAACACACTTTCGACCTCCTGGCAATCTGTATAATGCCTTTTGTAAGTATCTCATTACTCACCCAACAATATTAGAAGATATTTTCCGTGTTCATCCTGCTTTTCTTCTTTAATAATATTAAGCTTATGTACAATACTATTTGTCTATGTTCACAGGTGTGGCATATACGTGCATGTACGCATGCACACATGCATGGGAATCACACATGTGCATTACTGTATTTATATAAATGTAGGAATACCACAATGTGTGAGGACGAACAGTCTAACTGTCGTCCTCACAATGTGTACCGTACCAGCTAGAGTCCCTTAACCCTGTACCGTACGGTAATAATTATATAAAAACGCATAGCCCATATATTGGGGGTTGCTTTCCTGTATAGTTCTGCTTATATTTTGATTAACTATGTACTATAAACTCTGAACATTGTATAATATGATGCATGGCCTTCAGAAACAACGTTCCCCAAAGTGTTGGGGCTTGTACTGAGTGGTAAATAAAGAATATGAAAACAAAATAGAGGCCTCATAATTTCTTATGAAAAATATATTTTAATATATAGCCTAGGCCTATAACTTTTAAATCGTTATTGAATTATGGAAGTAATTATACACAATGGCTATATATTATATTTGAATACATCTAGATATATACAGTATATCAGTACCAGCAAACTGTGCCTCATTTAAACAGTATTAGATAAGCATAAACTGCGTTTTGTGTCACCCCAAAGTCTGATAACCCACCCTCTTATCAGTGAGACCTAGGTTAGACATTAGAAAAGTTTCGTTTAGATATAGAGTTGTAAATGTATGGAAGAGCCTGCCCGAATATGTTGTAAATTCTGAAAATGTTAGGAAGTTTGAGATAAACCTTGACCGAGAATGGGAAGGGCAAGACCAAAAATTTAATTATAAAGCGCAGACACATGCAAGTTGTTTAAGCAATTGTGAACCAAGAACCTCAACAAAATATTGAAATATCATGAGCCGGAGTTAAAGGCCCTTCAATTGGCCTTCCGGAAATTTTCTACGGTATTCTACGGAAAGTGGTGCTGGATGGGAGGAAGGACGTCGATTGACTAGGGACAGAGGTGCATGGGGGCGTTTCGTTCGTTGCCACCCTTTCGGGGATCACGGCGTCCGACAATAGATAGATAGATAGATAAATTGAAAGGTAAATCAGAACCCAAAATAATAGCATGTAAAGGTGTACAATAATGATGTAGAAATTGTGAACAGCAGTGAATTCCCCTAAAAGCTCGAAAGTTTTTGCAACACATTTTATACAAAACCGCACCAGTAACAACATTTCGACTCTAATTGGAATGTAAATGAGCATCGAACATATGGAAAACAGACTGTCAGAGATAAAAAATCACACACACCATGATAATAGTGGGAACGCCTGCAGAAGAATAGGCCTACACTGGACCAGCATAACTTCACGAATACATGGACATGGCGTAAAATATTGTTAAAAACAACCAAAACCAATGGAGTATCCACACTTGGGAACTATAAACCCGAACAAATAGTTCGAAAAATTATAGGAAAGAAAAGTAGGCTTATGTGACATTGATGGATTGTAATCAGAGGTTTTATGGAATCACTGGTAAATCTATAAAATGAAATATATTAAGATAAATTCCATAACAGAAGAAAGTCTATAAATATAAAACACAAATAAGCCCGTCGATCAAGATATAGGCCTATGTGCTATACAATCATTATGGGAATCAATAAATCAGAACTAGAACAAAACATAAGAGTAGCTGGTGAAATGAATGAATTACCGCCATATAAATAGAAGAAAGTTGGTCCTTTATTACCAGTTGCCGTTTTTTATTTACATAGAGAATGAATTCTTGTGGTGGGAATCTTCTCCATAAATATTATTTTCATAAAGACAAGTATTTAGCACAACAGTAATGCAGTATTTGGGGGTATTACCAGGGAACAGGCACATAGGTACCACATGGAAACCTCGGACGTACTGTACCTGTGTTACTGTGGATCGCTGCAGCACTTACTGAAATGGCAGGAATACATTGCCAGACTGACGAATTCCGTATGCCTGCTTCAAATATTGCTTTTGAACACGTCATCAGCCATGGTTCTTATGTCACTATTAGGTTATATTATAAGGAAAATAATACAATTGTTATGCATGTGTATTGTTATTTATCATTACTGTGTTATTCTATCATAAAAGTGGAAAATGTTCATTACGAAAATATTTCCGTTTTTGACGCCATATCCGTAGTGCATCGTCTGCATCCGTTTAGCAGACGATTTCCGTCCAGTGGCAGCACTGCACGGTCATCTTCAACCTGCCCCTCCCCCTTGATCCACGAGTCATGTTTGAATTATAAGATAGTTAATTGATCAACTTCCGCATTACCTTCAGGCTTAGGATGTTCTCAGCACATAGTCTAATGTATGCTAGGTATTTTAAAGTTGTTGGTAGCTGCATATAGGACTTGTGATACAGGGATACTTACTTTTTAAATCGAAACACTGGCATTGATATCAACCTTGCCATAAAACAGATGAAGTGAAATTTCCGCGAGTCAAAAACAAAATATTTAATGTACAGTTGGCCACATGAACTTTGTACACACTTCGTGATTACATGTATGGAAGGAAAATTAGTACGATTGAATTAGCAGCGTAGTTTATTGTGCAGTACTTAATTAATTCCTTCAGTATTTGAAAACGCATGCATATATTTATATTCTGGCTCTTACTATAGTCCGTTCATTCTAGGTTGGGCAGAAATCGTAACCTCTAACCTCTCATAACTCAAAAAGGACTAGAGTAATCGAGCTAATATTTCTACCAAATAGGACGATTTGGCTAGGGAATAAGTGTATAATTATATTGACAGCTCATTTGGTCTAGCCTTTTTGTTGTTGTTGTTGTATATCAGGGGCCACTCAAGCACGTCGCCGCGCCTGTAGCCTTTTTGAGTTACAGAGGTTAGAGGTTACCATTTCTGACCAACCTAGAATGAACGGACTATAGACGACTTTGGTCAGTTTAGGAAGAAGTTGTGGGAGACAGAAGGCTTGCTGGGATAGTTGTGGGAGACAGAAGGCTTGCTGGGATAGTTGTGGGAGACAGAAGGCTTGCTGGGATAGTTTTTACTTTGATTACCATAAATATTTTCGAAACTGCAAACAATTGTCTAATAGTAGCCAGAATATAATTAACAAAATGCGACCTGATACTGAGAGGGTTTATATGACCAATTAAGGGGGAAGGGTTTATTTTTTCGGTCGATTATTATTATTATTATTATTATATATATACAGGTATATATATATATATATATATATATATATATATACCGGTATATATATTATATATATATATATATATATACCGGTATATATATATATATATATATATATATATATATATATATATATATATATATATATATATATATATATATATATATACCTTCATCAAACTTTAAACAAATCTATTAGATCCCCCTTCTACATTAATTGGTACATTTTTCGGTAGAAAAATGTCCTGGCCGAAGGCCACTTCTTCCAAAATTGCAGGCTCACTATCGTTCGCCAGTAAAAAATCGACACCTAAATAGCACGGGTCTTAATATTGACAACAAAATGGGGCGAAAGGTCTTGAAATCGACAAACTAATGGGGAAGACATCTTAAACTCTGAAAACTAATGAGGCTAAACATGAGGAAGAAGGGAGACCAGAAAAATGACCCATCTCCCCTTAATGATATTATAGCATATGTTTCTTATAAGTTAACTTCTGAAGATTATGACGCATTTTGACAGTTTATTCTGGTTATCATTAGACGATTGTATTCAGCTTAGGAAGGACCTGTGGGAATTTTAAGGGTAAAGACAAGTTCAATTAAGAGGAGATGGGTAGTTTTTCTGGTCGCCCTTCTTCCTCATGTTTAGTCCTATTGGTTTTCAGATGATAAGACGAGCGGCCAATTAGTTTGGCGATTTGGTGATTTGTCAATATTAAGACTTGTTCATGTCATTTAGGTGTCGATTTTTACCTGGCGACCGATAGCGAGCCTGTATCTTAAGAGGAATCTGCCTTCGGCAGGGACATTTTTCTATCGAACAATGTACAAATTTATCTTGAAGGAGGGTCTAGGGGGGCATTTATTTTAGCTTGATGGAGATCTAAGGAGGAAACTAATATAATAATACAGAGATACATAAATGAGCAAATACTGTATATACGCCCATCCCCCTTAACCCACTGATTTCCATATAATAGCGCATTTTCACGAGCCAACTGACTTGAGTACACCCAGGTCGATCTAGGCCTACCCGGCCCTGCTAGCTGGTCCCCAGGGCTGGCTTAACCCATATACGGTTGGCTAAATTGTATTGTTCACATGTGTGGGGAGGATCCTCCCACACCGCACTCCTAGACAAAAAGGAAAGCCTTTTGTATCATTAACTCCCATCCACTCACCATCTCTCTGCAATCTCTCTCTCTTCGCCGCAGTTCTGCATCTCTCTCGCTATTCTATCGCTGCTACAATAATCAGTGTTCCTCAGAGCTCTCTCAGTGTATACCACCTCCCCTATGTACCCGTCTTGCAACACAATCCCACCCCTACTCTGTGCAACTCTCTAACCCAAGAGTGAAATGTTATTCTCAGTCTTTCTGCTATCCAACAACTGAGCTTTCCTTCTTCCTATGACTTAACTTGCTTCAAACTCTGTGTGTCCAGGTATTTTGGCTCGAACGTCCCTTGATTTTGGCCCTGTCACTCTTTCAACTCTGGGGGAGGCACTCGCCACAAACAGTTCTGCCTTTTGTCTCCCTCACATAGAAAACAGTGTCATTTCTCCGCTGTCATTACGTTTTGCTCGCTGTGTGCTCTATTAATGTCTGTCATATGTTGAATAGGGTCTGTAAAGATAGGAACATGTTTGTATATCTCACTCGAAACGATGAATTGATGCTTAGATAGCGCTGATACCAATAATTGATCGACATTGTACAAGGTTTATAGGTACTATACTATAGATGTATCTATGGACCTTGCCCAGGTACAATCGGCCAAATAAGTGATGTCTCGGCACCAAGTATATTGTGATTAATAATTGGTATCAGCAATGTCTAAAACTGTATTTATTCGTATCGAGTGAGATTTACAAACATGTTCCTACTCATACCCACCCTATTCAACATCTGGCAGACATTAATATAGCACAGAGTTAGCCAAACGTAATGACAGCTGAGACATAACTAGTCTTATTAGCACCACCGTACACCCAGTCCTGGATGACGTCACTGGCTCGCAAAAATATCCACACCAGCCTCTGGGCCTAGGTCGACTGAGGCAGGACCCAGGTACGGTTGCGCTAATAAGTCATGCTCTAGCTGTCATTACGTTTGGCTTTCTCTGTGCTGTATTAATGTCTGTCAGATGTTGAATAGGGTGGGTAAATGTAGGGACATGTTTGAATATTTCACTCGATATGAAGAAATGAAGCTTAGATATTGTCGATACCAATTATTGATCAAAACATACTTGGTGCCGAAACATCACTTATTAGCGTGACTGTACACCCTAGGCCCAGGGTCCAGATAATATAGTCCCTTAAAGGGAGATTGGCTCTTTTTTTTTCTGGCCCCCCTTCTTCTCTCGTGCTTAGCCCCATTAGTTTTGAGATTTTAAGATGTTTGCCTCATTAGTTAGTAGATTTTATGACTTTTAGCCTCATTTCTTTGTCAATATTAAGACCTTTCGCGCTATTTAGGTGTCGATTTTTTTCCCTGGCCAACGATAGTGAGCCTGTAATTCGGAAGAACCGGCCTTTGGCTGGGACATTTGTCTACCGAAAAAATTACAAATTAATCTAGAAGGGGGATCTAATGGATGTTTTGATTGAGGTCTAAACAAAAATACATAAATGAGCAAATAAATACGCCCATTACCCCTTAACCCTGCCTAGGCCAACAATACCAAGGAGCTTACAAAAAAAAAGGAGCTTATTTATTAAAGCTCCTTGAACAATACCTACGATACCGGGAATGGACTAGGGGAAATTGGACAGACCTAGCTGGGTCGGCCTGGGTCCACTCAAGATAGACTTAAGTCTTTATATCTTGGTTGTACAGTCGCACAAATATGTCATGTCCCAGCTGTCATTACGTTTGGCTCGCTCTGTGCTGTATTAATGTCTGCCAGATTTTGAATAGGGTGGGTATGAGTAGGAACATCTTTGTAGATCTCCCTCGAAACGAATAAAGACAGTTTTAGACATTGCTGATACCAATTATGCATCAAAATATACTTGGTGCCGAGCCATGACTTTTTAGCGCCACTGTACAATCGCGCTAGTAAGTGATGTCTCGGCACCAATTATGTTTTGATCAATAATTGGTATCAGCAATATCTTAGCTTCATTTCTTCATATCGAGTGAAATATATAAACATGTTCCTACACTTACCCGCCCTATTCAACATCTGACAGACATTAATACAGCACAGAGCAAGCCAAACGTAATGACAGCTGGGACATGACTTATTAGCGCCACTGTACCCAGGCTCGTTCGTGCTGTTTACAAGTTAATATTGGACAACGAGTTTTGTCTTGGAACTTTTATTAGTCTGACGGAAATTTAGACCGGCGTGTTTGTTAGCCTCATGGGGGTATCTATAGTGCTAAATAATATCAATAGCCAATCAAGAGCTTTGATAAACTCTACCCTGGAACATAGTAACACACCCACCCACACCCACACACACACACACATATATATATATATATATATATATATATATATATATATATATATATATATATATATATATATATACAGTATATCTATCTATTTATTGCCTGACGCCGTGATCCCCGAAGGGGTGGCCACGAACGAACCGCCCCCATGCACCTGGCTTTAGTCAGTCGACGCCCCTCCTCTCAACCAGCACCGCCTTCATCCATATACTTTCTCACTCCATCCTTCCATCTCTCTTTCGGTCTACCTCTCCCTCTCTGTCCTTCCATCTCTGTCTTTAGTCAGTCAACGTCACTCCTCCCAACCAGCACCGCCTTTATCCATTTACTTCCTCACTCCATCCTTCCATCTCTCTTTCGGTCTACCTCTCCCTCTCTGTCCTTCCGCCCCGCTCTCGTACACCTTCTTAGTAATTTTCTCTCTTCCCATACGTTCCATATGGCCAACCTCAAGTTGTTCCTTTTCACACTTTCCAGCACATCTATCTCTACACCATATATATATACTGTATATACAAACACACACACACACAAGTATTCTGTTTCTCTTATTATATATACAAAAAAATGCTAATACAAACTATGCAGTTCTAATTATTTGGTGGAGACTGTCTTAAGATTTTTGACCAAGTAAATACATTTACTGACGAAACAATAATTATTGTATTTAACCTGAGAGAGAGAGAGAGAGAGAGAGAGAGAGAGAGAGAGAGAGAGAGAGAGAGAGAGAGAGAGAGAGAGAGAGAGAGAGAGAATAAATACATTGACTATGGTAAACTACACCGCCAATTATTACTATTATGTATAAAGAGGGTGTGGAGGGAGGTAAAATAAGGGGAGATGGGTCGTTTTCATGGTCCCCCTTTTTCCTCATGCTTAGCCCCATTAGTTTTCAGATTTTAAGAAGGTCACCCCATTAGTTTGGCTATTTTAAGACCTTCCGCCTCAATTCACTGTCCATTTTAAGACCTTTTGTGCCATTTAGGTGTCGAGTGATATATAGCCAGATTGTAATACAGGAGGAACCGGACTTATAGTTAGGATGGGCAATTTTTCTACGTAAAAAAAAAAAAAAAATACACAAGATTTTCTCGAAGGGCGGGTCTTTCAAGATCCAAGACGCATTTCTTTTCTGTTTTCTGGTAATTATTAAACGATTTTATTCAGATTAGGAAAGGTACATGGAAGTCAGAGGGTTGATTGAGATAGCCTTTACCCTATTAATACCCACAGATCCTTCCTAAGCTGCATAACATCGTCTAATGATAGCCAAAATAATCTGCTAAAAACGCGTCAGAGCTTCAAGGAGTTAAGCTAAGGAGGAAACTTAAATAACAACAATTATTATAAGTAATAATATTTACCCTCTGAGTACCAGCGACGTGTGTTGTATCTTATTCCAGCTATATTAAGACGGTATTATGCAGCTTACGAAGGATCTGTGGTAGATAAAAGGCTGGTTTAGGAGAGTTAGAAGCCTCATTATTGCTAGAGGTCCTTCCTAAGCTGAATGAACTCGTCTAATAGTTGCCAGAATAAGATGAAAATGACGTCCCTGGTACTGTATGGGTTAATAAAAAGAAATTCTCCCCATTACCATTTCAGTACAATGCTGATAGTCATTTTCTGCCTCTGTATCCTTTAGGAGAACATCCAAAAGGTTGTTGTTGTTCCCCAGGCTGTCTGACCGAACACCCCCAAGGTCCCGAGCAAGGCCAAGGCCATAACTGAGCGCCTCCACAGAACCCTCCCTGCGTTACCACTAAGAATGCCCAGGTAAATGGGAACCAAAGCGTCACATTTTTCCTTTGCCCCTCAACTTTCCCTTCATAATTGTAAAGGGGCACAGGGCCTTGGGTCAGGCTTCGGTGTCCCGGACGTTTCTGCACCATCCAAAAGATTAAAACTATATTTTGTTTAATTTTTGTATCTGAAGACCTTTCCTATTATGAATGAAATTGTAATGTTATACCCTGTTCCAAATTGGTAGGCCAGAGCTCGTGAGCTCTAACCTCTGTAACTCAAAAAGGGCTAGAGCTAATGGGCTGTTCATTTTCCTACCTGACCTTTCCCAAATGGTAGAAATAATAGGTCGATTTCTCTAGTCGTTTGTGAGTTATAGAGGTTATTATTCAAGAGTTTTGGCCTACTTAATTGGAAAAGAGTATAGTATTAATATAGTGGAGATACAGTCAACAGAAAGGGTTAGAGTTATTAATCATTAGAATCAAGCTCCATCCACCAAGTATATTTCGATCAATTGGTATCAGCACTATATAAGCTTTATTAATCTTTTCGAGTGAGATTAAACAATTATGTTCTTGTCTATACACACACTATTCAGCATTTGACAGACATTAATTCAGCGCACAGCGAGCAAAACGTAATGCCAGCAGAGACACGTACGACTTATTTGACCAACCGTACTGTTGTATGTATTGTACTGTTTGTACATAAATTATGCTAGGGTTTAATTAATAGACAAGGAAAGTAAAGCGAAGAGAGAGAGAGAGAGAGAGAGAGAGAGAGAGAGAGAGAGAGAGAGAGAGAGAGAGGGGAGAGAGAGAGAGAGAGAGAGAGAGAGAGAGAGAGAGAGAGAGAGAGAGAGAGAGAGAGAGAGAGAGAGAGAGAGAGAGAGAGAGAGAGAGAGAGACCCACTTCATGAATATATTTATTTATGGAAGTGAATATAGAAACAAGAATAATTTGTCATAAAGCCATTAATTGTCCATATGAATTAACTAAGGCATACCAAACTATATAAGGGCAAAGGGGAAAGAGGAGTGTGTGGTAACCACCGAGGAATATGTCTTCTAAGCGTAGTAGGGAAGGTATACAGTAGGGTAGTGATTGAGAGAGTGAGAGTGAGAACGGAGAAATGGATAGGCGACGAGCAGGGAGGTTTTAGGAAGGGAAGAGGATGTGTAGATCAGATTTTTACTCTGAATTGTGTTGTGGAGAAGTATCTGGAGAAGAAACAAAAGGTGTATGTTGCCTTTATGGACTTGGAGAAGGCCTATGACAGAGTGGATAGAGAAGGTTTGTGGAAAGTACTTAGAATATACGGAGTAGAGGGCAAGTTGCTGAAAGCAGTGAAGAGCATGTATGAGGGTGCAAAGGCGGCAGTACGTGTGGAGAGTGAGCAGAGCGAGTTCTTTGACCTGAATGTTGGTTTGAAACAGGGGTGTGTGATGTCCCCGTGGTTGTTTAC
The DNA here is from genome assembly GCA_032716605.1 of Paralithodes platypus. NCBI lineage: Eukaryota > Metazoa > Arthropoda > Malacostraca > Decapoda > Lithodidae > Paralithodes > Paralithodes platypus. The sequence goes on along the minus strand of CM064513.1, from coordinate 24,161,730 downwards.
TGTATATATGGATGGAGTTATGAAAGAAATACTATCAAGAGCAGTGGATGTTGGTGTATCGCTGAAAAGGGAGGGAATTGAGTGGAAGCTACCTATACTGCTGTTTGCGGATGATACAGTTCTGATGAGTGATAATGAATGGGAGTTGCAGGGTCTGGTAAATGAGTTTGGAACAGTGTGCGAAAAACGGAATTTGAAGGTAAATACGGGGAAGAGCAAGGTTATGGTCTTCGAAAGGGGTGAAGTCACAGAGTGTGAGGTGAAGCTGAACGGTCAGGCTATGGAGATCGTCAACTCTTTTAAGTATCTGGGCAGTGTGTTGAGTAAAGATGGGACTATGGATGAAGAGGTGCGGGAGAGGGTACAACAGGGGAAGAGGGTTGTAGGAACGCTAAAAGCAGTAACAAGAAATAGGGTGGTCAGTATGGAAGTGAAGAAGTCCTTGCATGACAGTGTGGTAATCCCGACACTGACTTACGGAAGCGAAGCATGGACGTTGGTTGAGAGACTCAGACCAAGAGTGAGAGCAGTGGAAATGAATTACTTAAGGAGTGCGTGCGGAGTTACATGGAGGGATAGACAGACTAATGAGGAAGTAAGAAGGAGGTGTGGTGTGGAGGTAGATGTGCTGGAAAGTGTGAAAAGGAACAACTTGAGATGGTTCGGCCATATGGAACGTATGGAAAGCGAGAGAATGACTAAGAGGGTGTACGAGAGCGAGGTGGAGGGACAGAGGGGGAGAGGTAGACCGAATATGAGGTGGAAGGATGGAGTGAGGAACTACATGAACGAAGGCGGGGAGGGGCGTCGACTGACTGGGGACAGAGGTGCATGGGGGCGGTTCGTTCGTGGCCACCCCTTCGGGGATCACGGCGTCAGGCAATAGATAGATAGATAGATACCAAACAGCTCTTCTATAACAACTATAGACTATGTTTCTTTCCACACATGCAATTGTGGAGTGTGTAAAAATGCATTTGGGACAACTATAAGTGTACGCATTTTTTATCTAAGTTACCCCAATTATAAGAATAGAATGTCAGTTTCCTTTGATTGCGTATCGTTTTCTTCCGATTATTAATGAGGCAGTAACTATGATATAAGGGGTAAATTTGAGACATAGGCCCTTGATTTGACAGATAGCCCAATTCTGGCTATCGAAAGACGACTTTATACAGCTTAGGAAGGATCTGTGGGCATTAGAAGTGACTATCTCAATTAACCCTATGACTTCCAAATACCCTTTCTAATCCGAACAAAATCGTTCAATAATAGCCAGAAAACAGAAAACAAGTGAGTAATCGGATCTTGAAAGGTTTAATGTCTGACAATCCTGGCATTAACCCCTTTTGTACCGGCGATGTCTTATTTATTGCAATATTTAGACGACCATGAAGCGCTTTGGCACATTATTTTGGTTATCGTTAGACGATTATATACAGCTTAGGAAAAGATCTGTGGGAATTAAAACGACAAAGACTATCTCAATTAACCCTCTGACTCCCACATACCCTTCCTAATCTGTATATAATCGTCTAATAATAGCCAGAATATATTGCCAGAACGTATCACTAGCCTCAAAGATATTTGGTAGTAAAAAGGGTTACCCTTTCAAGCTCCAATACGCGTTTCTGTTCTGTTTTCTGGCTACTATTAGACGATTTTATTCAGATTAGTAGTGGTATATGGCAGTCAAAGTGTTGATTGAGATAGTATTTACCCTTTTAATACCCACAGATACTTCCTAACCTGAATAAAATCGTCTAATGATAGCCAAAATAAACTGCTAAAATGCGTCAGAGCTTCAAAGGGTTAAAGGGGTAGTGCATGGTTTTTGGTATATATATACTTATTTATTTTTGAGTTTCCTCGATAGACCGCCATCAAGCTTAGACAAACACCCCCTAGACCCCGTTTCAAGATAAATCTGTACATTTTTCGGTAGAAAAGCTGGTTCCTTCTACAATTAGAGGCTCGCTATTGCTCGGCAGGAAAAATATTGATACCTAAGGGGCACGAAAGGTCTTAATTTAGACAACAATATGAGGCGAAAGGTCTACAAATCGCCAAACTAACGGAACGAGCGTCTTAAAACCTCAAAACTAATATGCTAAACATGGGGGAGAAAGGGGTCCAGAAAAAGCGAGTAGGCCTACTTTCCCCTTAAGCGAGGTAGTTCGAAGCCTGTAAATTTCTGGAGGCCCTTCTTAAGCTGAATACAATCGTCTAATAGTAGTCATAATAAAGTAAAAAGGACGGCACCAGTACAGTCGGCCTTGTAAGTGATGTAATTATGTTCTGATCAATAATTGGTATCAGGAATATTTACACATGATTTCTTCTTTTTAAGTGAGATATACCAACATGATCCTTCACTTACCCAGCCTATTAAACATCTGACAGACATTAATACAGCACAGAGCGAGCCAAACGTAATGACAGCTAGGACATGACTTATTAGCGCGACAGTACTCAGAGGGTTAACCCCTTGAGGATTATGACGCGTTTTGACAGTTTATTCTGGCTACCATTAGACAATTTTATTCAGCTTTAGAAGACGCTCTAGCAGTGTAAGGGGTAAAAACTATATCAATCATCCCTCTGACACTCACAAGTCCTTCCTAATCTGAATAAAATCGTCTAATAATAGCCAGAATATATTGTCAAAACACGTCATAATCCTCAATGTGTAAAAAATATGAGCTATTTGAAGACATAACAAATCAGGAAAAGACACAATAAGTATTGCCGCCTCACTTTCCAAAGAACTAGAATCGTTTAGTGATTGGCTCGTGGACAATAGACTATCTCTTCAACTGGGCAAGACAGAAGCCATCTTATGTGGAACAAAACGAAAATTGAAAGACATTACAATTAAAGAGTGTATTAGAGAGGGAAATCGAGATAACTTGTAGCAACGGCTGGTTCATTTGGAGGAATATATTGTATAATCAAAGAGCGTTCAAGAGAGATAACTTGTAACAATACTCTGGGGAATTGAGTAATCATATTGTATGAGGTAACGAGTATAGTAAATAATCAAAGAGTGTTGAGATAAAAATTATAACGATGTTCTTGTCATATGAGTAAATGTAATGTACATAGTGGAGAGGAAATATTAATTAAGAGATTATATGTAGTAACGCCTTGGTCTCTGGAGTAGACGAAATAGGCCCGGTAGAACTATATCATTCTGAAGGTTAAATAAAGAATATCACTCTTGCTTAAATAGGTGAATAAAGGCATGATTTATTAGTGCCCTTGTCTCTAGAGTAGACACAGAAGGGCTCGGTAAAAAACATATTATTTTAGAAACTAATAACGTGCCTTTGGATCGAAGCCGACTTGAGTCAATACCTGAATGACGGGAATTTAAATAGGGAGTAACGGGAGCTCTAGGGTTCCAAAGTTATCGTGGATCGACGTAATATTCAATTCGTGTCTTGAACTCATCTCGGCCCGAACAGAGAAACAGTTATTAGAGTAGTAGCATTAGAATGTTGGCGGTGACAACTGTTTGGCTGATAATGCAATACATACTAGCAAAGAAGTGAGTGGCTACGAAGGTAATGATCATCTAAATTGCAGGGTTGGGTATATAGCTTTCATCTGTATTGAGAAAATCGATGCATAGATTATTCATAATTGTTAAGTATGTCGGGCAAAATTGTATGAGTCCTGGTTAAAATCCTCATCATGAACAATCAGCATTATATTTTGTTTACTCGTTTGCATGGCCCCGAAAACAAAAATCGTTGCTAAATATTCCCACCTGACTCTGACATAAATAACAACCCTGAGTGAAAAATACCAAGGGAAGTGACACATGATTCATAGCCAAAGCGATACGATCGAGCAGAGTAAGAGATACATAAAATAAAATAAGTGGTAGCCAGGACACATACTGTATATTGATGCGTTTCTTATCGATGGACAAATAAGTTCGTATATACAGTACTATTGTCCCTTTCTTGTATATTTTCGTTTTAGTAGTTACAAATCATATTTCAAACAAGTAAATCATATTATTTAGGTGGAACATAATATATACTTGGATGTATTTGTATTGTTCGCAAAAGATCAGGTGGAAGTATATGTATGAGTTAATTAAATATAATTCATTATTGATAGCAATATATGGCGTACCTGAATTTGCTATGTAGTTGAAGCCTTGGCAATTAGGCTACCATAAATAACTGTTTGGCGCTCACCTGATTAATTTCCCAAGCACACACAATATTGCTCGGCAGTTTAATATGTACAATCATTTGCTACATCTGTGTTGCTATTTAAATACGATTCCGTCATACGCATTATTTGTTTGCAAACGTGTGTATATATTCGTAAGAAAAAAAAAAAAAAAAAAAATATATATATATACTGTATGTGTGTGTGTGTGTGTGTGTAATAAAGTACAATCGTGTTTGTGTGTATACAATTGCGAGTGTGATATATCGGTGTGTACTGAATTAGTGTAGGATGTGTATTTTTGTGCAAGTCTTTTACGCATATTGCATTATGGTTATGACGTATATACAGTATACAGTCTATGTGTGTGTGTGCGTGTGTATTTCATGTGTGTGCATGATAATGGATGTAGGTGTTTGAATGAGAGTATGACAGTATACACGTGTATATGTGTAGACCTTTAGTTTACAGGCCTTCACGGAGAACATTGTCAATTTTAAAGCCATTGAGTTAGTTGACCATCACGGGGGGGGGGGGGGGGAGACATATTGAGGTCAAGCTGTTCGATAGCCGCATAATGCGACCTTTTCTACTTTGATGTAACCTTGCTGCACTAACACGTTTCTCTATTTTCAACTAATTCCATGTGTCGTACATGTAGTGAACAAATTTGTGCTTGCTGGTATTAGTCCCAGGCTCGAACCCCGGTGGATTACATATATGCTTACAATTCCATGGGAGGTGTTTGGCGTTGTGGTGAAATTATTAAATATAGATTAGTGACTGACACATACAGTGTAAAAACAATATCCGTAAAATTAATAGTAAAAGTCCGTGAAACACCACGATCGAAAACCTTATTAAATATTGCGGTTTCTTAACTGTAATTGTCTTGAAAACTACGACCATCAATGCCTATTGCTAATGACAGTCAGATAGGTTATGACTGATAACCCATTGAGGATTATGACGCGTATTGAATGTTCATGGTGGCAATCATAAGACAATCGTATACAGTTTAGGAAGGATATCTTAGAAACAGAGGGTCAATAACAATCCCCAGTAACTCGCTAGGTCTTCAAAGTTCTTCCCAGAATGAATAAAATCGTCTAATGATAGCCAGAATAAACAGTCAATACGCATCATAATCCTCAAGGGGTTAATATTACAGCATTTGGTTGGCAATAATGCTGCCAGTCCTGTGACCCTTAAAACAGCGGATATAGCGAACACACTACGTAGGTTCCGGTATTGAACGCATGTGACGAAAATTAACTCTAGCAGGAAAATCAAGGGAACACTTTGTTGTCACTTCGGTCATCTAAGGGGATGTTTCTTGTTCTGGACTCCCTTCTCCCTCATGTTTACCCCCATTGTTTTTGTATTTAACTTAAGACGTTCGCCTCATTAGTTTGGTAATTTTAAGACTTTTTGTCTCATTTCATTGTCAAAATCTAAACCATTTGTGACATTCAAGTGTCGACTTTTTCTTGGCAAGCGAAAAGAAGCCTACAAATTAGGAGGAACTAGCTTTCGATCGGGACATTTTTCTATCGAAAACATTACAAAAAATATCTCCAAAAGGGGCCTTGGGGATATTTTTCTTAAGTCTGGCGAAGGTCTAGGGAGCAAATAAAAAAAAAAATACTGCCCTTACAGCAACTCTTCTGAATAAACCTACGAAAATCAGGTGTAATTACTTTGCACGGCATAAGTAATATATATAATATACAGTATATATATATATATATATATATATATATATATATATATATATATATATATATAAAGTAAATATACTGTATATACAGTACTTATATCGCGTAATTAGTTTTTGAACCTCGGAGAGAAAATATGAAATGGAAACGGTCACATAAGTCATGTTTATCGACATGTTATCTGAATCGACTGAGTCATGATTAAAACTAGTTAACATGACCATTCTAAGTTTTACCGAAGCCCAGCAAAGACACCCTATAGCCTATACCCTTACAGTTCTTGCCTGTTGATTTTGGATGGCCTGCTGATGATAAGCTTTTGGATAGCCATGCTAAGCTGGATGAAATTATTACGACTCGGAGCACGATTAATACAAAAATCAATTATGCAATATTCAATAAACCTTAACTCAAAGATTCCGCTTGATAAAAATCCCCATACAACACCTGGGTTAGAACCCTGGAACAAGTGATCAACAGACGAAAATGCTAACGACTACACCCCACTGGCATAAATGAGTTGTTGCAACCTGACAGACAACTGGCGCCCAGAGACACGTGAGTTGACATACAGATATCACAGCAATACGTAGACCCAAATGTTATCTTTATTTTTATGACCCTGGTTACTGTGTTCATGCATTTGGAATTAATTTAACCTCTTGAAAATACGATTTCACGTTTCATCATATAATTTTGGATATTATTTGATGATATTATTCACATTAAAATGAAATGTTATTAGTTAGAGGGTTATTCAGACAAACTTCACACCTTTAATTTCTAGAGGGCCTCCAAAACTTTGTGTTATCGTGCAATGTTAGCTAGCATAAAATGAAAAGCGTCATCGCATACTGAAGAAGTTAAGATGCCAAGCCAGTTATTCCCCCCAGTAACTTATCCCTTTTGCTTTATAATTTAATTAATAGGGTAAACACTATCAACATTAACCCTTCGACTTCCACAAACCCTCTTTCATCTGAAGAAAATGATTTAATGCTAACCAGTTGTAATTAAGCGATTGTGCCATGGTATGCTGAAAGGGATAATTTTGGTAATTACACTTTCTGATTTAATCCTCTAAATATTGCTTTTCTCAAAAATCTAATCTTTATAAAACAAATTGTTTAGAGTCCCTCTAGTTTCAATTTAGTGTGCAAATTTTATTTAACCATTAATAACACCGGAACACTTGCATTCATGTACTACTTTAATTGTAAAATCATGTTATTCTAATATTATTAATATTTGGAATATATTATAAATAATAATAATTATATTGATATTTATTTGTATTATTATTATTATTATTATTATTATTATTATTATTATTAGTAGTAGTATTATCATTTCTAATATTATTTGTTATTAACATTATTATCAATTCGACTATTGGCCACAATATCAAACACGAAAGAAACAATTAGTAAGAGTGGGTGGTGGAGGTTACCAAAGCAAAATTACAAAACACATCTAAGTTTGTCCCCAAAGCTCGCTAAAATATCACATAAGAGTAAAAGCTATTGTGCTATAATTACAAATATCAAAGTAAAAGCTATAGGATATTGCTATATAATTACAAAATATCACATGAGAGTAAAAGCTATAGGATATTGCTATATAATTACAAAATATCACATAAGAGTAAAAGCTATAGGATATTGCTATATAATTACAAAATATCACATGAGAGTAAAAGCTATAGGATATTGCTATGTAATTACAAAATCTCTAGATAAGAGAGTAAAATCTATAGAATATTGCTAAATAATTACAAAATCTCTAGTTAACGGTATCTCAATTCTGAAATTAATTTAGCTAGATGTCAATATTTGCCTCTAGATGGAAACACTTTATTCTAGATCTAGCAGTTAAGGGAGGTCACCTGTTTTTTGTTCTCTTTCTTTCCTTTTCTCTCTGTCTCTGGCTTGTATCTATTCGGCCCCATTCAGCCAACTGTTTTAAGACGTTTATCCCCATCCAGGTGTCGATTTCTTCCTGACGAGCGATAGCGAGCCAGCATTGTATGGAGAAATCCAGCTTCGCCGGAGACATTTTTCTATCGAAAACTGTAGAAATTTAGCTTGCTGTCAAAACAAAAATATATATATGTTGGCTCGTTACCGCTTGCCAGGAAAATATTGACACATGGATGGGGATAAACGTCTTAAAACAATAGGCTGAATGGGGCCGAATGGATACAAGTGTTACGCTGGCCAGCTTGCCAGAATGTGCTCGTACTCGCTAGCGCTCGCCAGGGCAGTGAAATGGGCAATAACAATCGTAGAACGATGTTCTTTCTTAGTAGTATTCATGTTGTCACAGACAGATCAGTGGTGGTCTTTATTCTTGTCTGTGACACTTGGAAGTATTTTATATCAGTGATAGAGTATAAGATGTGTAGTGTGAAGTTAAGGAGAGAGAGAGCGGAGGAGGCAGCGCGGTGGTATTATGTGCGTGTGTATGTACAGGTACCTCCCTCGCTCGGGCGGGGTTTCCCATGCTCTTGATTAGCTGGCGGGCCTGGCGCGTCTTAGGACGCTTGCTTTTCATGACGTAGTGGTTTGTGATTGGGTGCCGCTGTCCTTGTGTTGGTGCTGGGGGGCTCCTGCCCGCATGTCTCCTTTAGAGCTTGGCATGGTGTGCTTGGTCCTAGATGTCCCTTGCAATCTGTCCCCAATCTAACCCCCTGTACTACTGTTTCTCTCTCTGAACTTCTTCTTTTCCAATACTTCTCATCTTTATTCAATTACTTATCCCTTCTGGTTCTGCATACAACTTCCATAGTCGGCCAGTCGTATTACCAGCACCAGTTCTCACATATATGTTTTGCACTAGCTTTAGGGATTATTAGTCATAGTCACATGGAGTCATATTATCATTGGATGCTTCTAATTATTGAGTTGTTCTTTGTTACTATTTAATGCTAGACAGTGGAGGGTATCTTTAGTCGTTGTCTGAGTTATGTACATGGCAAGTCCGAGCCTGTACGACTTCGACGGAGCTAGGTGCCTGTAACCCTTGTGCATATTTTTCCTTTGCGAGTGTAGCAGTATACAAGCGAAGGGCTTTTGCCTACACTTACTTGTATGCTTGCTACCTCATCTTGTTGACCTTTGTGGAGCGCCAGGGTAAGACCAGATACTTGAGATCTGGACTTACCAAGAGAGACTTCTAGTCACTTAATGTAACATAAGGGAAATCTGTTTAAGGGGAGACAGTAGGCTACGAGCATGCTTGCGCTCTGCCTAGCCTCCTGGTACCTTTTATGCCGCTGCTAGACTTTATTAGTAATAAAGACAGCATTGTGTTTATTAACTTTAAATGCGTATGCTTTAGGAATTATTCACGTATTATTTTAGCCTAGGTTGATGCTTGGTGCACAACCCAGTATGGCTGTTACTTTGGCTAAGGAAGTACTGTTTTGAGTGGCTATTATTAGTGCTGTCACAGAGTTGTTGCACTCCCTTGTTATATATATGTATCCTACTTATTGGTGTATTTAAGATACACGCTTTGGTGTCCTGCCCCTGCATTATTTCTGTTCTATATTAACGAGCATCTTAGAGCATCAGACGTTTTCAGAAGATTCCATATCTGTTTGCTGTAGGACTAGACTTTCAGTGTTTTCATAGAGCATTCAAGAGTTTAGTGTTGAGTACAGACTCACACTAAAGTTAACGTAAGCATATACTCCTTTATTAAATCTTGTTATAGTTTATTCAAGCATTGTTATTACTTAAGAGCATTTTATTAACGTAAAGTACTCCTGTTGTGAGTAGGCTTGGCCGTCACCGGAAAGCCTTTGTAGAAGTGCACTAAAACCCAGTTAATTGATACCCCGTTATCCAGTAGATTAACTCTGGAGGGTTTAAGTGTTTTGTTCACCGGCGTAATAGTTCGAGGGTTTGGAATTAGCGTACCGTTGTTGCAGATATAGCCTATCATCTAGTCCAATATTAAGTGCCCTTGTTTATTTCGTAGTGCCGGTCGTAACACAAGCCAAAGAGAGAGGGAGAGAAAGAGAAAAAAAAGCGAGGTGGGCCCCCTTAAGCAACGAACTTGGCAAGAGTGGCCTTGTATTGCGTGACACCATCAAACACACCGACACTTTTACTCAGGCGTCATGTCCAGCTGCCCAAAATATGTTTTTAACTGTGTGTGAAAGTTGTTTATTAATTTTTGTTTTGCTTTATTGCTTCAAATGTTCGTGTTTCATCGTGTCGATGTTTGTATTTCCTGCTTTCTAAAGTTATAGACAAGACAATTTTGAGTATATAAGCTTTATGAATACTGTGTGTATCTATACTGTATATATATATATATATATATATATACAAACAGTATATACATATATATATATATATAATATTATCTATACAGAATGTTTATGAGCTAAAAGAGGACAAGTAATGTTCAGAGGAGCTTTAAAAATGCACATGTATATTTTAGGCATTTTTTTGAGGCAGTGTTGCGTGTATATATATATCAATTATCATTAGCTTTGTGCGTGAAATCCTTGGGTCTGCAGTAGGGATCACACTGCTTATCGCTATATTCGAGCAAACAATTATGGTCATATTTTAGTGTATGCAATAATAATAAGGTTTAATGGCGTATTAATCCGCTACATCACGATTCTGCTGCCTCCCGTTAGAGACAATCTCACGGTGCAAGAGCCACCACTGTCGGCAGCAGAGATCCGGCAGTTTCACATTGATATTTTTGATTCTGCAAAATACTTTGGTCTTATTTCTAATGTCGTGGAGGTAACCGTTCAGTAGGAGTGCGTTACAGGTTCAGGAGACGACAATAAAAGACAAACTCGCTGTGGAAGAGCCACCATGTCGGTAGCGGAAATCTAGCTGATTCTAACTTTGGTCTTAGTGTTCAATGGCGTGGAGGCAGCCGTTTATGAGGAGTTATACGTCAACAGTTCCAGAGGTGACAGAAACAGCAAAACAACCTATTATAGTTGAAATTCAACAGGTTCACTTTGTTCATTTTGACGAACAACTTTGGTGTTAGTGTTCAATGTCGTGGAAGCAGACGTTTAGGACGAGTAGTGAGTCAAAGATTCCAGAGACGACGGAAAAAAACAAAAAACTAAATACAGCAAAACACAGCCCTAGTGGAATCGGGGAAAACATATAGTTGGCTAATTAATGAATGGAATTGGGGAGTTCATCCGATTTTGGCCAACAGTTATTCGTTTCAGGTCTTTAAGCCTATCAGGGTAATTGATAGAGAGTGTTATACAACATAAGTGAAATTAAATGTCGTTCCTAAGCTGAATAATATCCAAGAGATATTTATAATTGCCAAAGGGATATATAATCAATTATCTCCCACAGCTTCTTCTTAAACAGAATAAAATTGTCTAATAATAGCACCATGCAATTAATCTTGTATTCTGAAAAGGGTAATTGTTTCTATCATTAGACGAAATCGGGGTACAAGCCAAATTTCACATAAACCCATAGTATTTTGCAATCTTGTTTGCATACAAATAATCAAAACATGGGCTACATAAAGCAAAGACCGTATAACCCCTCTTTGGCAGAGATAAAACTAATTAAGCAACAATTCAAAATTATGCTCCACTACGTTCTCGTGATGCGCTCAATCATCATGAATACAGAATAAGAAGATGCGGGGAGGGTGGCATTGTACTTAATCAATTCATGAGAACTACCTTTTGTTTAGACGTAATGAAGATTGATAACTAGATCTTTTTATTTGTTGCCAGTATCAGTGACCCAGAATAATTATAACTACATTCACATTCAAGTACTTCTATTATTTATTTGTTTTCGCTTTTTTCGAAAATATCGTAGATATGCATATGAAAAATTAGAACATCATAGATCAAGAAAATTGGGTTATTCACTATTTTGTTTTGTTGTGTGGATGAGGGAGACAAAAAGCAGAACTGCCTGTGTCGAGTGCCTCCTCCAGAGTTGAAAGAATGAACAAAATAAAAAAAAATCTACTTCACCCAATATGAAGACATTAATTAATGGCCACCCCTTCGGGGATCACGGCGTCAGGCAATAGATAGATGATGACTAATGTGTTTATATCTGCAATTATCAGCACTATTAAGAAATGGCTTGTTGGTAATGAATGAATGAAATTATGGAACATATTTCTCAATTTCCATTATACTGTATAAGCACCCATGAGGGCTGGTCGTTCCAGAGTGAGGTTTGGCATTCTCTACCCATCCTTAGCCGTTTCTGCCTGTCTCTTTTCCTGTACTACTTTACCTTCTAGGAGCTGTCGAGATCGCCCGATTGGGTGACACTGCAAGGGTCTGTGGAAGCTGGGGGCATTGGCCCGGGGATGCAAACCCATGAGCTAATGATCCCCTCCCCTGCTGCCTTCTCAGAGACAGATCTCATCTCACACTGGCCCCTTCGGGTGCCCGAGCAACCCCAATAAAGCCGATATCACACAAAAGCTTTTATAGTCAACATTCGATAATCAAAACACTTCTGGCAACATTTTCCACTGGTATCGGGAACTAGACTGATGGTAGATGAATTTAGATAACAGACATATGATAAAATGTAGACTTCACAAGCTGCCAGGCCAATGTTGAGGACAAATGTTGAGGGAAAAAGCATCCGTATGATACCGGCTTAAGTTCAGCTACACGCCCTCATAGCTCAGGTCCCAATAGGAGTCCTCACAGATACGGATTGTGTGTTCGAGTTATGTGATAAGAGGCTTACTGTAAAATGTGGCACGGATGCTTGCTATACTGATTCCATAGAATATGTTTGCTTAACAACACCATCCAAGATGAAAAGGTAGAAACAATGAGTATTACTGTATACTGTATATGGCATTGATGGGCCCTGACAACATTTTGAATTCTCTGCAATGGCCCATACCTAGCAATCAATCAACCGAATCAGACACACATTCGAGGACTTACGGTTCTTGTGAAGGCACCTATTAATCGATTGATAGTGAAGCTTACACACAGGATTTTATCACCTATATTATATGCATAATATATATGTTAACTTGTGGCCTTGTGAATTTGATTCAAACACGTCTCTGAATGCATGCAGTTCACATCATATACTGATATTTTAATTTTGTATTACTTCCAGGAACCCTGAACATTAAATGTAACTATGCACACAGAATAAGAACTGCAAGCAAATTAAAAAGAAAGTATAACAGTGAGGTAGAATATTATTTAAATGTTTCATATATTTAATACATGATAATATATCTATCAGATACATACGTCATAAAAGTGATTACGTCTCATGAATGTATATAATGAATAATGTAATAATGTAATAAAATATATCATTAGTATACCGTACATAAATTATAATATATAGAAAACTAGTATCAATCTCATAGTCTCTCTGCCAAACTACCCTGACCTATTCATAACAATTTTGATCATTTGGCTGCCTACTTCTCTATCAAAATATTTATATATATGATTTTTTGGTGGGTTTACTTTCACTAACTGAATAGATTTTTTGATTTTTTCCCATTTCTTTGAGTGGGCGTAACCATGGAGACAACCAATGAGCGTGCAGCCTGAGGTCGGGTGCGGAGGGGGTGTGGAGTATAAAAGGGATGAGAGGGGCCATATTTCGGCAGTGACCCAGGTGGCTTCATCCAGTTAGCACTCACTGAATCACAACGATGGTAAGTTTGAATATACAAGATTTTGAAGATACGAACACCAATATTAACACAATAATAAAACAAATTGTAAGGCTATGACAAACAGAAAGGAATACATATACTACAAACATATGTGTATTTCGTACAATAAATTATACGAAATAGGTAGCATCATGTAAACAAATAATATATATTTTCTGACCGTTCTATAATGAAATGTAGACAGGAGGAAAAGTAGTGATTATCATAATTTATATATATCTCTAGAATCTTCGGGAGATAGATAGGAAGGCCGAGAATAGGACAAAATTATTGTAGGGTCTGGCACAGTCTACCCCTTAATGCACTGTTTTTTTTAGAATTAAAAGGAATACCCCTTTATTCCGTCAGCCAACAAGCAATCTCAACTCTCAATGTGGTGAATGGGAACTACAAGACAAGATATCAATACTATAATAACCACAGAACGTACATGGATTTATACCAACGTTCATTAGCCCATCAGAACGTACAGGGATATATGCCAACGTTCATTAGCCCATCAGAACGTACAGGGATATATGCCAACGTTCACTAGCCCATCAAAACGTACAGGGATATATGCCAACGTTCATTAGCCCATCATAACGTACAGGGATTTATACCAACGTTCATTAGCCCATCAGAACGTACAGGGATTTGTACTAACATTCACTAGCCCATCAGAAACGTACAGGGATATATGCCAACGTTCATTAGCCCATCATCACGTACAGGGATTTATACCAACGTTCATTAGCCCATCAGAACGTACAGGGATTTATGCCAATATCCATTAGCCCATCA
>CM064513.1:24003884-24147237 GCA_032716605.1 Paralithodes platypus | reverse complement strand
TATACCAAACAAATCTTAGTCAAAACCGATCAATTTGTTTGACCAACCATAGCAAGCAAGCTCCTACCTCATTGTTAATTCCTTGTATGTTACCGATATACTCGGTCTGCTGTCACCCGTTCTGCTGTCTGTTGTCACCCGTTCTGCTGTCGTTGGCCCGTTCTCCTGTGCCTAGCCTTTTCTGCTGTCTACTGCATCTGTTTTACTCCTACCGTCTATCCGTCTTGATACTGTCTGCTCATATCCCATACTTGACACCGACGACTTCTTGACTGCTTCCTGACAATAAAATATACATTAAAAATATATTACTGACTTTTCTTATGCGTGTTTGGGGGCGTGTTGCAGGGAGGGTATTGATGTACCAGGGAAGGAGGGAGGACAGAATAGATTTAGCCAGAATACAGAATAGAACTAGTGTGCACAATAGAACAGAACAGAACAAACTAGGGCTGAAGAGAAGATTTATCTGGGATGGGGATAGGATGAACTACCAGGGAAGGGAAGGAAAAACTCGTAGCGGGTGTGGGATGCTTATGTAGGAGACTGAACGAATAATATTAAAATAAAAGAAAAAAATAGAACCCCCCAACCCTCCCGAGTCTCCCCCCCCCCCCCCCCATCCCCAGGACCACCATCCTACCCCTGGTACCCCCCACCCAACCCCTGGGTCCCCCTCAGGACCCCCCCCCCCCTCTACCCCCCTCAGGACCCCCCCCCCCTTCTACCCCCTCAGGACCCCCTTCTACCCCCTCAGGACCCCCCTTCTACCCCCTCAGGACCCCCCTTCTACCCCCTCAGGACCCCCCTTCTACCCCCTCAGGACTCCCACCTCGACCCCCCCCAGGATCCCCCCCTTTCCCCCCCCCGGGCCCCCGAACCCCTCCGTGAAACTCATGTATTTCTGGTGCCTCAATATTTTCATCTTTTTACAGATATGACTTGTTGCTGTGACCAGACTAAGGACCCTGGACCAATGGACAACACCACCTATTTGTTTAAAAAAATAAATAAAGAAGAAATATTTGAGTCTTGACTATTGATTCCAACCTGTTGATGTAATCCAATATTGTAGATCAATCATATATATTTCTGATGGTTATTCATAATAACTTTGAATGCAACAAAATTAAACTAATTATTATTGTAATCCAATATCGTAGAAATATTTTTTGGATAACGATTACTGAAATTAAACTGAAATCAATAAGAATAGCAAAGCCAATTAAAGAAATATTAAAGGCTTAAAATCCAACTTAAATTAATTAATCTAAATTTTGGAATGAATAGAACAATTTGTTTAAACAATTACTACACGCCAATACCCTCGATAAATTTAAAGAAAACTTTACAAATTATTATAAATACAAATTTGAAATATTGGAATACATTGCCAGAGAATAGAAACGGTAAGTTCACGAAACGAACTACCAAATAAAATGTCTGGGTGAGGAGGGATGACTTTCAATACCTAATATATCTAGATTCTTGGAGAGATGGGTAGGAAGAGCTATATGGGTTTGGGATAAGCAGGCAAATAGCAATAGTTACATGGGATAGATAATGATAGTTACATTGGTAGATATACACCGGTTACATGGGAAGAATAGATCAGTAGATATAGTTCAGGAATATATAACTTAGTGACTCCAGTAATTACATATATACAATAGTTTCACATTACATAACACATCATCCTAATAAAACTTAAATATATACATAACCTAAAATAACATTAAAAGTTATATGGGATACGGTCAGTAAAAACAAATGCATGGGGATACAAGAGATTGAATCCTAATTTCCACATAGCTCCAGTCACATGATGACTTTAGGATTTAAATTAACTTTGGCATAAGCAATACTTTGATAGACTCCATGTCATGTCATATCGAGAACACTGAACACTACCAACACACCAAAACACTGCCAAAACACACCCAATGTCACTGCCAACACATCAAATATCACTGCCAACACCTCGTATAACACTACCAATTCAACAAATGTCACTGCCAACACATAAGCTTATTTATTGTACATGGCTCCAGTTGCATTATACCTTCAATGATTAAATTAAAACCACGTAATTACCAAGACCACTGAATACTGCCAATACACTAAATCACACCGCCAACATTTATGTTCAATGATTGTACTCTTATCCTTGCCAACAATCCATACTACTTTGCCAACAGTCTTACACACATTTAATCGGCATATCACCACCTTCCCCTAATTTGACCGTACACTGTTAACACCTAATCATACACACTTAATCAGTCTCGTAATGAATATATCCTTCCCCTACTTTGATTACGTACTCTACCAACATCCACAAATTCCATCACACTTCCAATACACAATGCCAATTAACTTATCATTTTATCAACATCCCTACTTAGTACTACACATTCTCATACACAACCGAGAAACTAATTCTGAAAACGAACCGCTCTCCAAAAGCTGCACACTAGTTTTGAAAGTATTAAACACTACTTCATAAACCAAATAGGTAGAGTTGAGCTATAAACTAGATAGTTAACACAGGCTTCCCTCAGTACTGCCTGGAGGGCAGTACTGAGAAATAGTCCAGGTGTAGACTACTAGCTAACTTATCTGATGAACTAGATTAAACCTGAGAAGTAATTATTAAAAGGACAGTACACTTAAGAACATTGGAAAGATTATAAAAGTATTTCTTAAAAGCTTGGCTATTGAAAAGTTAAACGGAAATAATTGATTAAGAATGATCAAAAATGCCAAATTACATTGCCAATGAAAAATGGGCTTAAAATCCAAAATAAAGCTATGAAAAATTGCCGAAAGCCCAATGGTTATTGCAAAATTAATAGACTATAAAGATGTACTTTCAAAAGAAAATTACAGTACACAATGGGCATATCCTGTAGTGACCCAAGTTATAATATGGTCACAAAGCCAAGTTCGGTATAAAGTACTTTAGGTACGTAATATAAAAGCAAAACTTTGTTCATTTGTTATAAGATATATAAAACCGTAAGGGTAATACAAATATAACTAAGTATTAAAAGTATATGATTTTTGTAAGATAATATAAAAATGTATGTCCGACTCTGATCAATAAAATACTAAGTCTATATATTCTTTTTAATATCCATTCTATTTTTGTTTCTCCTGTTATTTAAAGTTTATATACTGTATGTACAGTGTTTTGTAAGATATTATACAAATGTATGTGACTGATCAATAAAATACTAAGTCTATATACTCTTTTTAATATCCATTATATTTTTTTTGTTATTACAAGTTTATAGTTAGTTTTCAAGTAAAGTTTTTTTTAAAGATAATTATCTTGGTTCTCTTCATTATATTTTTGTTATATATAATTAGTACTATTTAAGTTATTCAAGTATAGTTTTTCTAAGTTCTTTTCATATTCAGTATATTTTCTAAGTCCATATATTGGAACTTAATTTATAATTGAGAACTATTTTTTTTTCTAAGTTCTCGTCATATTCAGTATATTTTCTGTTCTCTTGTATGTGTATAGTTTCATATTGTATTTATTTTTGTTTCTAAGTCCATATATTGGAATTTTATTTATAATTGAGAACTAGTTTTTCTAAGTTATTTTTTTTATTTTCTAAGTTCTCTCTTCATTATTATTTCTAAGTCCATATATTGGAACTTTATTTATAATTGAGAACTATTTTTCTAAGTTTTTATCAGTTATAAAAGTCATAGCTTATAATATAGTGATCAATAAAAGATAGAAGTTCGTTTTTTTTTTTTAATAAGCAAAGTTCGCGTGACAAAGACGATATATAACAATATTATATCAAGTGAAGTTAATAGCAAATACAGAGTTATGAATTCAAGTGATAGAATATATCATAAGTTACATTTAAGGCAAATACAATCATTATTGAAATTAAAGCAAAGCAAAATATTGAAGCTGAAGGAGGGAACCAACTCGGGGAAGAAGGAGGGAGGGGGGGACATCATCAAAGCAACAAAACTGTGAAGTAATGAGAAAAATAGCAAAGATTAGAGTAAAGGTAATAAGACCTATCTCATCTGAAAGGGAAAAATAGATTAGCCTAACCTAACACACCATTCATACCATGCAACTACGACTACAAACTACGACTACATACTAAGACTACATACTAAGACTACATACTACGACTACATACTACGACTACATACTACGACTACTACTACGACTACATACTACGACTACATACTACGACTACTACTACGACTACATACTACGACTACATACTACGACTACATACTACGACTACATACTACGACTACGAACTACGACTACGAACTACGACTACATACTACGACTACATACTACGACTACATACTACGACTACAACCTAACCTAACCTACCCTCCCCTCCTAACCTAACCTACACCACCACCACTACGACTACATACTACGACTACAAACTACGACTACAAACTACGACTACATACTACGACTACAAACTACGACTACAAACTACAACTACAAACTACGACTACACACTACTACTACAAACAAAACAGGAATATCACTCCCCTTGTATGGTAGTGGCGTGGGCAGTTTCTCACAGCAACCGGCAGAGTCCACAGGCGGCAACCGGCAGAGTCCACAGGCGGCAACCGGCAGAGTCCACAGCCGGCAGAGTCCACAGGCAGCAACCGGCAGAGTCCACAGGCGGCAACTCCAATCCTGGAAACAGGAAATAAAACATTAATTTAGGATCTTTAAATAAATACATAAATATAACTATATTATTCTGCTTATACTGTTCACAACAAGTAGGTAAATACTGATTTTTAATGTTTCCAATTTGAGTATTTTAGTTACAAGAGTTAAGCAAGGAAATACGATGTTAATAATGTATCAAGCAATTATAATGAAATATATACTTTCTGATTACTTTTTAAATATGAACAGTATAACAACAGGCACAATTTATATATATTATCATATATTTACCCTTTGAAGATTATGACGCATTTCAACAGTTTATTCTGGCTATTATTAGACGATTTTGTACAGATTAGAAGGGTATATGAAAGTAAGAGGGTTAATTGAGATAGTCTTTACGCTTTAAATAACCACAGATCCTTCCTAAGCTGTATAAAATCGCTTAATGATAGCCAGAATAAAGTATCAAAATGCGTCATAATCCTGGAGGAGCTAATAGTATAGTAAGGGCATCAGTAACTTACCCCAGACAGTTGGTAGGTTGTGGTGTGTTGGTAGCTTCTGGTGTGTTGGTAGTTCAGTGATGGTGTTGGTAGCTTCTGGTGTGTTGGTAGTTCAGTGATGGTGTGTTGGTAGCTTCTGACAGAGTCCATAGTTCGGTGGGGGAGGTGGAACGCAAACACCAAATCAAATCTTGAAAAAGATCAGAAAAAATAGGAATATGAGACTAAGGAATATTTACACAGTACGGGATAGGAATATAATGTTTACGCATTAAGTACTGGTGACGTCTTTTTCATAATATTCTGGCAACTATTAGATTATCTTATTCAGCTTAAAAAGGACGTATACCAATTCAAAGGCTACAGACTATCTCAATTAATCCTTTTAGTTACCATATATCCTTCATAAACTTAAGAAAATCGTCTTAATGCAGCTGAAATAATAACAAAAATATATCATCGGTATTGCTAGGGTTAACGCTACGCCTTTCTAACCTAACTTCCTCATATCTAGTCCCTGTTTTTCTTCAACTGACGGTAAATTTCAAAGTTCCCATCAAGATTTCTCAGTTACTTTGAAGATTTTGTAGTGAAATATGGTGCTAATTATATAAACTTGGTCTTAATAGGATGCAGACATAGTAGTTTGTAGTGAAACATGATGCTAATTATATAAACTTGGCCTTAATAGGATGCAGACATAGTAGTTTGTAGTGAAACATGGTGCTAATTATATAAACTTGGTCTTAATAGGATGGAGACATAATAGTTTGTAGTGAAACATGGTGCTAATTATATAAACTTGGTCTTAATAGGATGCAGAGACATAGTGGCTTCATATTTTTCCATTTAGTATCGATAAATTAGCTGCTAAGGGATTCAATTTACCGTCAGATGAAATTAAACAGAGTATAGAAACTCCCACGTGATTAACCCCTTGAGGATTATGACCAGGTTTTGGCAGTTTATTCTGGCTATCAGACGATTTTATTCAGGTTAGGAAGGGTCTATGGAAGTCAGAGGGTAAATTGAGGCAGTATTTACCATCATAATTCCCATAGATCCTTCCTAAACTGTATAAAATCAACTAATGATAGCCAAAATGCACCACAATCATCAAAGGGTTAATAATCGATTAGAATATTCGACTAAGAAATATTTACAGGCACATAATATTCAACATAATATAAAATCTTACGGTAATGTCATTAAAATACACAATAAAATCAATAAACTAAATAAATCTTACTGTAAAGTACGGATCATAAAAATAATGAATTTAAATATTTAAGTGATAAACCATAAAATATTGACAAAGTGCGGGATATGTTGACAGTACAAAGAACCGAGTTGCATTTAACGTCTCTACTGAACTGGGTTGTATAGAAAACGGTAGCGCGCGCGTTGGTCCTGGGGCTGGCGGGCTGCCTGAGTCACCCAAAAACGCCTAAAACGCCCGAAATTACCACGCCCAAAATAACGCTACAGCATTCTAACCTACACCAATGGATTTACCGCACCATTTTATACTTTCTTTATATACTTTTTTCTTTGCTGGACTTGTGTCAGATTCTCCAAATTCGCCTTCCCTGAGCCAAGAATCGAAATTTTCAGTCACAAATTTGAAAGTCCATTAACTTTTGCAATTTTCGAGTTACAAGGCTGAGACTTTGTCAATAGGTAGTTCGATTTATTTCTAGAAAGGAAGTTTTTCAGATTTTTTAATTTTTGTATTTTAAGAAAGTTATGAATAAATTGGTGCAGCTTTATTCGTAAAACGTGAATTATAAGTAAATGTGGTTGAAATAAGTTGTTCTTTCACACAATTGTACACTCAAGTATATATTCCGTTCCATATAAACACTTAATAACCAAAGAAAATCAAATATTAACTGAATAATCAAGGTATTGAAGTACTTATTACTCGGCGAGCTCTGGCTCAGTGTGTCTGTCTGCCTGACGCCCTTTCCTGCCATAAACGGCCGTATTCATCATGCATTACTAATGCTACACCTCTCTAACCTATTACAATCGATTTACCGCATCATTTAACTCTCACAATGAAATTATATCACTTAAAATAGCGGGTTTTCTCCAATCCCTTTCGTTAACTCGCAAATCGCCTTTTTCGGTCACAAATTTGAAAGTAATATAATATTACAGTTTCTAAGTAACACGGCTGAAGCTTTAACTGGTGGTTTTAATTATGTAGAGACAATGGTTTACTCGGATTTTTACTTTTTATTTGTGTACTAAACTATTATGTTCTCTCCACTAACCAACTTTACTCCTAAACTCGATTTATGAAATTAACAAACACATGTGGCAGTCCGGGGATTCGAACCCAGGACGCTCACACCGAAAATCAACACACTTATATGCATCGCACCACGAAGACAGTAAGAATTAATTACAGCGACATTACCCTAACCGATTTGAAACTAGGTAATTGGTGACGATATTTTGTATTAACGCAGTGTGCTACTTATTTATGCATTCTGTTTCAGATTATCATTTTAAAATATGAAAGAAGAATATAGTATTCAAGTACTGAACATTCACGCACTCTAAAGTTTTATCATGTTTGAAATTAACCCTTTCAAGCTCCAATAAGCGTTTCTGACGATTTTATTCAGATTAGTAACGGTATATGGAAGTCAAAGGGTTGATTGAGATAGTATTTACCCTTTTAATACACACAGATACTTCCTAAGCTGTATAAATTCGTCTAATGACAGCCAAAATAAACTGCTAAAACGCGTCAGAGCTTCAAAGGGTTAACAGAGCTGAAATTATATGTTTTTCTTTCGTATTTTTCTACTTCTTATACACTCAGTTTCAGAAGACCTAAAATTATAAGGCTGTAGGCCTACTATAGTCTATTATTTCCAGCTGATAGTAAACTGAATCTTTTAGCAGTGAATTTCCCGACATTTAAAGGAACTATGTGAAACTATTATATATCCAAGTTATATGAATACTAGGTTTTCATAATTAACAACACATTTCGCTACAAAATCTTCGAAATAACTAAGTAATCAAGATAGTAACAGCAAAAAATGGACTATAGAAGATTTGTTAGCCGAATATCAAGCGACCAACGACTCACCTTGGGTTAGATGTTGTGGTGGTTGTGGTGGTAGGAATAGGGGAGATGTTCTGCTGGTAGTTGTGGTGGTGATGTTCTGCTGGTAGTTGTGGTAGTGGTGGTGGAGATGTTCTGATGGTAGTGGTGGTGGTGGTGATGTTCTGATGGTAGTAGTGGTGATGGTGGAGATGTTCTGCTGGTAGTTGTGGTAAAGGTGGTGGTGGTGATGTTCTGCTGGTAGTGGTGGTGGTGGTGATGTTCTGCTGGTAGTGGTGGTGGTGGACATGTTCTGCTGGTAGTGGTGGTGGTGATAGAGATGTTCTGCTGGTGGTGGTGGTGGTGATGTTCTGCTGGTAGTTGTGGTAGGGACAGTAGTTATGGTGGTAGTGGTGATGTTCTGGTAGTACTGGTGGTGGTAGAGATGATACTGATGGTAGTTGTGGTAGTGGTGGTGGTAGGGGTGGTACCAATGCTCTGCTGGTAGTTGTGGTAGAGATGGTAGTAGCAGTAGTAGTGGTGGATATGTTCTGATGTTAGTTGTGGTAGTAATTGTGGTCGAGATGGTAGTAGAGATTGTAGATAGTAGTCGTTGTGGTAGAATCGAACGAGGGGTAGTTGTGGTAGAGATGGTTTTGATGGTAGTTTTGGTAGGAGTGATGGTGGTGGTGGTAGCTGCGGTAAAGATGTTCTGATGGTAGATGTGGTAGAGATGGTACTGTTGGTAGGATGGTGGTAGTCTTGCAACACAATCCCACCCTTACTCTGTGCAACTCTCCAACCCAAGAGTGAAACGTTATTCTCAGGTTTTCTTCTATTCAACAGCTGAGCTCTGGAACTCTCCCACAATCAGTCTGTCCCTCTTCCTATGACTAAAATTACTTCAAACTCCGTGTATCCTGGCATTTTGGCTCGAACGTCCCTTGATTTTGGCCCTGTTACTCTTTGAACTTTAGGGGAGGCACTCGCTACAGTCAGTTCTGTCTTTTGTCTCCCTTACATAGAAAACCAAAACAGTCGTGGTGGTAGTAGTAGTGGTGGTGGTGGTTGTGGAAATAGTGGTAGCCATGGTGGTGGTGACTGTGGTAATAGTAGATTTGGCGGTGGCAATAGTAGATTCGGTGGTGCCAATAGTAGATTCGGTGGTGCCAATAGTAGATTCGGTGGTGCCAATAGTAGATTCGGTGGTGCCAATAGTAGATTCGGTGGTGCCAATAGTAGATTCGGTGGTGCCAATAGTAGATTCGGTAGTGCCAATAGTAGATTCGATGGTGGCAATAGTAGATTCGGTGGTAGTAGTAATGGTATTCATGTTGGTGGTAGCGTTGGCAGTTCACCGATAAGTACCATAACCCACACATTCTGGAAGGAAGAATAAATAATAATTAGTAATTAAGTCAGATTTATAATAAAATATACATTTAAGAAACATGTGTCGTATTCCTAGCCAATCAATATGGTATGCTATTAGTTGTAAGAGGCCTACTAGCACTTTATTTCAGTACCCTACCATTGACATTTCAACATTTCGTGGAATATAATACTGAAACAGAGAAACTTCATATTTTCCATTAACCCCTTCTGTACCGCAGCATCATTTATTATTTTCTTCTAGCTATATTTAGACGATTTTGTGCAGCTTGAGAAGGATCTACAGTATGTTAGTAAAAAAGGTTAAATGAGATAGTGTGTAGCCTTTTAATGGGTAGACGTCCTTCCTAAGCTGAATAAAATCGTCTAATAGTTGCCAGAATATATTGCAAATTACGTCACCGGTACAGAAGGAGTTAAGTATTGAGGGAGGGAGGGAGGAGGGATGGATGCAGTGGAAGGGGGGAGGGGGGCGGGGTAGGGATGGGTGTAGTGGGATGAGGAAGGGAGGGGGGGGGAGAAGGATGGATGTACAGGGAGAGAGGGTGGGAGATGGATGTAGTGGGGGAGGAGGGAGGGAGAGGGGTGCATGCAGCGGGGAGGGAGAGGGGTGCATGCAGCGGGGAGGAAGGGGGGTGAATGTAGTGGCTGTCTTTGTGTTGGTTGCTAGGACTGCGTGGGAGAACTGAGCGTTGTGTGTGGTGTGGGGGAGGAGCAGAAAAGGGGAGGAGTGTGTTGCTAGGGCCATGTGAGGGTTGCTATGGAAGTGTGGGATGGTTGCTAGGGACATATGTTGCTTGCTAGGGACATATGAGGGTTGCTATGGACGTTTGGGATGGTTGCTAGGGACATATGTAGGTTGCTAGGGGCATGGGGGATGGTTTCTAGGGACATATGTTGGTTGCTAGGGCCATGTGAGGGTTGCTAGGAACGTGTGGGTTGCTAGGGACATATGTTGGTTGCTAGAGGTATGTGAGAGTTGCTATGGACATGTTGGTTGCTAGGAATGTGTGGGTTGCTAGGGACATGTGAGGGTTGCTAGGAACGTGTGGGTTGCTAGGGACATGTGAGGGTTGCTAGGGACATGTGAGGGTTGCTAGTGACATGTGAGGGTTGCTAGGGGTATGTGAGGGTTGCTAGGGGTATGTGAGGGTTGCTAGGGGTATGTGAGGGTTGCTAGGGACATGTGAGGGTTGCTAGGAACGTGTGGGTTGCTAGGGACATGTGAGGGTTGCTAGGAATGTGTGGGTTGCTAGGGACATGTGAGGGTTGCTAGGAACGTGTGGGTTGCTAGGGACATGTGAGGGTTGCTAGGAACGTGTGGGTTGCTAGGGACATGTGAGGGTTGCTAAGAACGTGTGGGTTGCTAGGGACATGGGAGGGTTGCTAGGGGTATGTGAGGGTTGCTAGGGACATGTGAGGGTTGCTAGGAACGTGTGGGTTGCTAGGGACATGTTGGGTTGGTTGCTAGGGCTGCGTGGTAGACCTGCACGCTGTGTGTGGTGTGGGGGGGAGGAGTTAAGGGGAAGTTGGTTGCTTTTTCTGGCTCCCTTCTCCCTGATACTAATAAGTCTCTGCATCATGTTAAGACCAATTGTACATATTTAGCACCATATTTCATTACAAAATCTTCAAAATAACTGAGAAATCTTGATGAGAACTTTGCAATTTACCATCAGTTGAAATGAAACAGATAAGAGTATAGGGCCGGTAAAACTAAAGACCGGAGTGAATTGAAATATAAAAATAGGTAGGCCTATTTAAAAAAAAAAAAAAGTGTGGATTGGGCCTGAGTATATACTGTACATAGCCTACATACATACATACATATAAAATAATTGGGTATATTGATAGTAATTAATTTTGCCCTTCTATTCTTATATGGCCTTTATTTCAGCATTATTATTCGGTATTATCAATCTTTAAAAAAAAATCCCCCCAGACCCCCTTTCACGCTAGATTTGTACATTTTTCAGTAGAAAAATTTCCTGGCCGAAGGCTGGTTCCTTCTAAAATTACAGGCTTGCCGCTCGTTATGGCTCGCCAGGAAATAATCGACACCTACAGTAAGTGGCACGAAAGGTTTAAATAGTGACAAAGAAATGGGACGAAAGGTCTCAAAATCACCAAACTAACGGAACGAACGTCTTAAAATCTCAAACCTAATATGCTAAACATGAGGGAGAAGGGGGTCCAGAAAAAGCGACTACCTCCCCCTTAACTATGTTTGGGTGTTATTCTAAATTATTGGATGACCTTGATGTGTGTGAATTTGTATTTTGTTTTTGTGTGTTCGTGGTTTTCTGTTGTGTTGTCCCTATTCTGGCTCTGTCTTGAGTCGGCCAACCCCCTAAAAAAAGAAAAAAAACAGAAAAAAACTGGAAAACAAAAACAAATAGGAAAAGTGGGGATTGGGCCTGAATATATAGACTAGAATAGATAGTTATTCTAAAGGTGCCGCCCGTGAGTGGTGGTGGTGGTGGAGTGGGTTTACTAAATATGAACAATATCTACATGGTATATAGAACAAAACCTTCCCCTACAGTCTAAAGTGTGAGAGAGAGAGAGAGAAAATGAGTGAGAGAGAGAGAGGGGGGGAGGGGGAGAGTGAGTGTGAGAGAGAAAGAGAGACAGAGAGGGGAGGGGGGAGTTGGCAGGATCACGTGTTAAGGCAGCATCTAAATCACTGTAAAAGAAGAAAAAGAAAGATCCAAGCCAATAACAATGTACCTATAATTCGTATACTGAATATATACAAAAAATCCTTAATTGAAAACGAGAGGGGGTGTGGGAAGGGGAGGAAAAATGGTGGGGGTGGGGGGCTGTAGAGTGGGTGTGGGAGGCTGGGTGAGAGAAGGAGGAGAGGGGGGGGGGTTCAGAAGAGAGAATGAAGTGAAGAGAGGAGGATAGGAGGGGGAAGAGAGAGGAGGATAGGAGGGGGAAGAGAGAGGAGAGGAGAGGAGGAGGAAAGGAGAGGAGGATTGAGGGGGGGGGGAGGGGAGGAATTGTCAAGGAAGGGGGGAGGGGGGAGGAATTGGCAAGAAAGAGGGAGGGAGAGAGGGTGGGGAGGGGGGTCCAACAACGATGTCACCTCGTTCGCTAGTTTGCACCTTAAAAATTACGAGTTAATGACCCCCTCTATATTCACACACCTCACCAACGCAATGTACACACACCGAATAGTTTGTTATTATCTAAATGTCTAGGTCAACAATTTTAGCGTAATTACTAGTTGTTAGAATATATGCAGACGAGACGGCATGCAGGAACCGGCTCAATCAGTCATAAGTTCACAATTTTCTTATATTACCCTTATGAATTACATGTATGGCTGCCTGAACATTAATAGAATTTAAAAACACACCCAAATATACACGCAAAATCCCCATACACACCTTAAAGACGGTAAAATGCGAAGAGCCATCGCAGGCACGTCCTCCTTCTACCAGTCGAATGTCAGCACTGAATAATGACGTCACATTCAAGCTGGTCCTCCCCCCCCCCCACCCCCGATCCACGAGTCCAGTTCGAATTTTATTATAGTTAATTAATCAACTTCCTCATTACCTTCAGACTTAGGACGTTCACAGCACATAGTCTATTTTAAATGATGTATTTGTAAGTTTTTTTTTTTTTTTTTTTTTTTTTTTTAAGAGACAATGAACGGAGGAAGGAAAAACACAGATAAAACAAAAAGGTCCATGTGCCTAAAGGCATCCTCCATTCATAAAATGTTTGTAACAACTGGATTTAAACATTTGTTGATTGTAAGTTTGTGGAAAGCAATTCGAGGGAAGTGAATTCCAAAGAGTAGTAGCTCTGGGGATAAATGAATTCTGATAAGCAGAAGTTCTGCATTGTGGAGGAGAAAGTGTAAATTCATGGGCGCTCTCAGCTGCCCTAGTTCTACGGGGAAAGATGTGGAGAGGCGGCACAATTGAAGCAAGTTCCTCGGAACAATTGCTGTGAAAATATCTGTAGAATAATGCAAGGGATGCAACGTTTCTTCGTATGGCTAATGTAGGAAGGTCCTGTGTGATTGCAGGGTTATTGATTAATCTAATAGCTTTATTTTGAATTTTGTCCAACTGCCTCAATGCAACCACTCCACTTCCACCCCACAGAGGTGAACAGTAATCCATGTGAGAGCGCACATGACTTTTATATATTACGGCCAACTGCTCGTCAGTGAAGAATTCTCGAACTCTGTACAGGAGTCCCAGTTTTTTAGAGGCATTCTTAGCAATGCTTCTAACATAATGTGTCCAGCTCAAGTTAGTAGTTAATGTTACACCGAGAATTTACTAGGGGAAGTGGGAATATTTACATCATTAAAAAATATATGGGAGTCAGTGAGATTCTGTCGGTTAGAAAATTGAATGTACTTGGTTTTCTTGGTTTGAAAGTTTGAGGTGTTGATAGCTACATATAGGACTTGTGATGCAGGGATATTGACTTTTTTAAATTGAAACTCTGGCATCGATATCACCCCCTCCATAAAACAGATGAAGTGAAATTTCCCCGAGTCAAATAATATTCAATGTACAGTTGCCCACATGGACTTGGTACACACTTCATGATTTTATATATGGAAGGCAAATTAGTAGGATTGTATTAACAGTATATTTTCTTATGTAGTACTCCATTTTAAGAGATTTTTAGCTTGCTCCCTAGACCTCAATCAAGCTTTCAAGGATCCTTTTAGATAAATGTGTACATTTTTTGGCAGAAAAGTTTCCCGGACAAAGGCAGGTTCCTCCTAAATTGCAGGCTTGCGATCGCTTGCCAGGAAAAAATCGACAAATGTTAAACACATGGCACGACAGGTGTTAAGGGGAGGCAGACCGGTTTTCTGGACCCCCTTCTCCTTAATGTTTAGCCCCACTAGTTTTGAGAGTATAAGACGTTCGGCCCATTAGTTTGGCAATTTTAACACCTTTCGCCTCAATTCGTTGTCAATCTTAAGACCTTTTGTGCCATTTAGGTGTCGATTCTTTCCTGGCGAGCGTAAGCGAGCCTGCAATTTTAAGAGGAACCGGCCTTCGGCCGGGATATTTTTCTACCGAAAAATTTACAAATTTATCTTGAAGGGGGGGGGGGGTTCTAGGGAGTGTTTTCTAAGTTTGATGGAGGTTTAGGGAGGAAACTAAAAACATATATGAATACATGAATTAATAAACCAAACAAATGGCCAGTCTCCCCTTAATATTGACATATATGGGTGAGATGCCAGAGGAGAAGAAATTGGAAGAAGAAACCAATTAATTGACACTAACAACCAACCTGCAAGACCAACCAACCAGGATAAAGACAAGCAATAGCAACAAGACAAAAGACAAAGAAAACCAGAGTGGAGAAGGCACCATAGAAAACGAGGCCGATAGGGGAAGCTATTCCAACCTTACAGACAACCACATGGCCTCCCTCTACAACCACCTCACCACCAGTCCTATGCAAATTAGGCAGTTAAATGACGTCACCATCAAGGATGCCACCCCACTCCCTCACACTGCTAGGAGCCAAATGGTTTAACCCTCGACTTGCAAGCAGGATATTGGCAAGTGAATCTGTAAGACCCGGGATCGAATCCCTGCCACGGCGAACATTTAGTGGGTGTGGTAGTACGTCGATCCTAGCATGTTTCACATGCTTGCACCCAGTCAGGGGACATCCTGACGATGTATACAGACTAAACACATAACAGAGCCACTCCAACACCTTCCTCTCTCTCCAACACCCATTCTCCCCTCTCAACACTCTTCTCTGAGCTAGTGCCGATACAAATGGCATATGGACAGTCCTGTATAGAATCGTAAGATTCAGTCGTAAAGATTCCAGGACGAGCTCAATAGCGGCGGATCCCCAGATTGACCGTGGTGATTGTCACCTAAACATCTACAAAAAGTACAAAAAGTATAAGTCCCCGTCGTGCCAGAACATCAAGAGAAAACGGCTTTTTCCACCAGCCAGGGCAGACTATACGAATTCACAGTTCTTCCATTCGGATTGTGTAATGGCCCCACCACCTTTTCCAGATTAATGGAGTCTGTACTTCAAGGACTTATCTGGGAAACTTGCCTCGCCTACCTAGAAACATCATCTTCTTTGGAAATACTTTGGCAGAACACCTACGACTTGCGCAAGTTTTCCAAGAATCAGAGATGCCAAACTAAAACTTAAACCATCAAATGCACCATGGCAAAGAAACAAGTCAAATTCCTCGGTCATGTTGTCTCTGAAGCCGGAATTTCTCCAGATCCAGCCAAGCTACAGGCCATCAGTAACATCACTCCTCCCAACAACGTCAAAGGAGTACAAGCATTCTTGGGATTAGCTTCTTATTATCGAAGGTCCTTGAAAAACTTTGCTACCATTGCAAAACCCCTTCACGACCTCACCAGAAAAGAAGAACCATTCCTTTGGACCACCCACAGACTACAAGCCTTTCAAACCTGAAAAGACCTACTCGTGGCAGCCCCAGTTGTCTCCTTTCCCGATTATGCCAAACCCTTCTGTCTTTACACCGACGTCTCACAATTTGGAATACGAGCAGTGCTAGCCCAAACCCGGGAAGGCCGTGAACACATCATTGCTTGTGCCAGCCGTACCTTAAACCCCGCAGAGATCAACTACCCAGTTACCAAACGGGAATGCTTAGGAATAATTTGGGCACTCCAGCACTTCAAAGCATACCTTGCTGGAGTCAAAGTCACCATCATAATGATCACCAAGCCCTACAATGGCTCCGCAAATCCGACACGAAAAACGCCCTTACTGTCAGGCGCCGAGAATCTCTTGAAGAGTTCAACTTTGGGATCGCCTACCGCCCGGGAAAATTGCATACAAATGCAGATGCACTCCCCCGGCTACCTATTCAGCAAACACCACCCAAGGATGCTATACGGGCCATTCAAAAGCAAGACCCACCCGACCAAACTCAGCAATATCTTCTACATTCATTTCAGAAAAAGAACAAACCTGCCTGGATTCCAAAGATTATCTTCGATCACCTCATCAGGAAAGGGGACACCTTATACACCAAAGAAGGCAAGATTGTCCTAAACCCTAGCACTGCCTGGGGACCGAGTTGGGCTGGGATGACCTGGGTGATGCTGACGTCATTTATGACAACAAACAAGATGGCGGAAAATGTTGGGTAAGGTGAAGAGCTCGTCCCCAGTGATGCGAGTGCTTGGCTTTTTTCATAAGATCTTGGAATTTTTGCCCTGACCAAGACCATGCGATCTTGGAAGGTTTAGTAGGGCTCTCAAGATTTATTTAGGGGAGTTAATATGGTTGATTTTGAGGGGATATACCTTGTCCTTGTCTAACACATTGATGTGTTGTTGTTATTTATCATATATTGCATGTATTTAAATAATGTTTCGCATGACATCATAATATTCAGAATACAGAAAAATAGATAGAAAATTCTCTCTCAGTGCCTCTTTATTGGAACAGCCATATTGAAATCTCTCAGCCAACCCGAGAGCTGTAATCCAGCCTGGGTAAAGTCAGGCTCAATTTTCCCGATCTTTAGGTCAGATCTGTCTTCAAATCGCGAAAACAGAAACAGGCCTGGGTCAACCTGGGTACACCCAGGTCGACCCAGGACCATAAAAAGCTCGCAAAAACGCGCCTTTTGTAAGTTTTTCTGACGTCACATTACTGCCCGAGGCGATATTGACTGGCTGGTTGTGCGAGAAGGGCAGTGCTTCCCCCGTGGAATTATATGCATTATCTTTTTGTTTTAATGTTCAATGTCTAGTATTACAGTACAGTTTAGTCCATTGGTGGTGATGGCTGAGGGGGGGGGGTGCACAGAGGGCTTGCTCTAGGGCAACATGCTGTATGATGGGTTATATGGGTATATTGATAGTGGGGGGGGGGGGCTGCGCAGAGGGCTGTTCTCGGGCAACATGCTGTGCGATATTTAATCTACCGTCAGCTGAAAAAAAAACACTATACAACTGTACTATACTTTACTTCTTTTATAATTTTCAAGGACTTGTAATCGTGCAAAGTCTACATTTAAATTATGGCTATTCATGACTATCAGCAACAAAATTAAAAATATTGTTACATTAATTTACATTCTCTTATTTGTTTAACCAGCCCACAAAAGCTCCATACTAGAACCCTCATAGGGGTGTTATAATCAAGGTGGCAAAGGACAAAATGGCAGACTTCCGATACATACATATACATCTACAGTATCTATCTAGGCTATTCAGGCACATTCCCCATTTTTTCTTTTTTCTTTTTTAAGGGGAATGTGCCTGAGTAGATAGTTAGATAGATACAGCGACTCCTATATATCCACCGCTGAAGTTCTCGTGTGATGCTGGCTTAACGTTGTCTGGTGCAACATCTTGGGGGTAATTAAATATTCTATTTAATCATGTTTTAGGGATTTGATTGCTTTTGCTATTTTCGAGCAATGTACTTTTAGTTTTCCCAGTAGATTAAAGAAAGCTTCCCCAGACACCATTCAAACAAAACAATGCCCCCAGACCCCCTTCAAAATTGCAGGCTAGCTATCGTTCGCCAAACATAAATAGACACTTGAATAGGGTGAAGCATCTTATAATCCCCAAACTAACACGGTGAAACATCTTAAATCTCCAAACTAATAGTGTGAAACAGGGACGGCCAAAAAAAAAAAAGCCTCGCACAAGATAGGATTAACCCCTTCCGCACGATGACGTCTTTTTACCTCTTATTCTGGCTAAAGATAGACGATTTCATGCAGTTTAAGAAGAACCTATGTTATTCAGAGTGTTTATTGAGATTGTATTTACCCCTTTGAGTCCTACAGGTGGATTATAAGCTAAAGAAAATCGTCTAATGGTAACCAGAATAGGGACAAATTTACGTCATTGTGCTGAAGGGGTTAATGGGATCCTTCACATACAATAAAATCACATTTCCGATTTGTTAAAAAAATACAGACTGAAAATAAACCTTTAATAAGACAGCATACAAAAAGGAGTATATTAAACAATGTTGGTGATGTAACATTATCGTGAATGTATGTACACTCGGCCTATTAAGTGATGTCTCGGAACCAATTATGTTTTGATCAATAATTGGTAGCGGCAATATTTACTCATGGTTTCTTCTATTTGAGTGAGATATACAAACATGTTCCTACACTTACCCACCTTATTCAACATCTGACAGACATTAATCCAGCACAGAGCGAGCCAAACGTAATGACAGCTGAGACATGACTTATTACCGCCACCGTACACTCAAGGACATAAACCGTGGTCTTTGGCTTATGAAGCTATCCTGAACTGAATCAAATCTTGTCAATTATCCTTTAGATGAGAGAAAGAAAAAAGGGAAAAATATAAACAGGAAAATGTGAGCGCTCGAGAATCCACTTGGAGAATTGGCGCTCATGACAAATGAAATACCAGCATATTATCATTATTACTCATTATACTTTTACGAACAGAGACAGAGAAAGAGGCGAGGGAATATGAAAGTGGTCGCGAACCCTAAGCTCTGTCTCGAGTCGGCCACCCCTAACAATGGGGTATGTTCCTGGGTATATAGATAGATAGATTACTCATTATTTGCTAATTGTAAGTTTGTTTATGCTGTTCCGAGGGTTCATGTTAGGCAACAATTTTTGTCTTAAGAGTGGTAAAAGCGGCGTCGCACCTTCATAACTTCAAATCAACTTTCCTCTATTGGTTTAATACAAAAATACTCATGTACCACACTGAACACATCTAAAACATTAAAGCTTTGATTATATTTGCTTAGAATATTTTGTTGCATAGAACTATAGTCGGTTTCATTTCATCTGACTGTAAACTGAATCCCTTAGCAGCTCATTTCTCGATCCTTAATGGCAAAATGTGAAACTACTGTCTCTGCATCACATCAAGACCAAGTTTATATAATTAGCACCATATTTCACTACAAAATCAATAAAATAACAAGAAATCTTGACGGGAACTTTGCAATTTACTGCCAGTTGCAAAAAAACAGTATATATAGAAAGATAACCAGAGTTGAAATTATATAGGCAGAGCATAACTTTTAACCGTGATTGTACAGCCAAACTGAAACTATATAGATTGCCGAATACCTTAATGGTGATTTATATGAAATCTAGACAGAGAGACATTAACTCGACACTTCTAGAATGTGAAATAAATAGTAATAAGCCTTTGAGGATTATGACACACTTTGACAGTACTGTATATTCTGGCTATCATTAGCTGATTTTATTCCGTTTTGGAAGGCCTTCTAACAGTCAAAGGGGTAAAAACTATCTCAATCATCCCTCTGACTCCCACAATCCTTCCTAACCTGAATAAAATAGTCTAATGAATAGTAATGATAGCCAAAATAAACTGTTAAAACACGTCATAATCCTAAAGGGGTTAAGCTGGTATCACACGAGCGCCTTTTCCCTCAACAAATATTCTTAACGCTGGTCTGGCAGCTTATGAGGTTAACTTTTTATATAATTCTCTCACACAAATAAATCTATCATGAATCTACTATGGATTTCAAAGGCAGCGTCACACTGTTTTTCGCAAATATCTCTCAAATGAATTGTTGTATCAGTATGGTATTTCAGCACAAAGCCTGTTACACCCCGACCTAATTTATAGATAATATATTACATTGCCATAAGTGTTTAGTCAGAAGTTTACTGAAGAATATTAAGTCTAATCCAGTCATCGCCTCTAGGGTCTTGTACACATTCAGACGAGTGTGGGGTACTGTCTAACCCCTCCAACCTCCCTACCAACCCCCAGACCGTTACCCCAGTGCCTAGTTCACCCTCTCCCCGTCTCCCTCATTACTCCCACTCACCCTCCCTCTTTCAAAGCTGTAGTATACGGTTTATGTTATCATGAATACTTAGGTTATTGTGATTACGTACATTAAATACTATATAATTATGTATTTAAGTATCATACTTTGCTATTATTCATACAGTTACTGCTATGTCTGGGCATGGAAACGAGAAGTGGGGCGAACGAGCATGAAAGCAATGCATAATCCCCTTGGTAATGGCTGTTTTGCCATATGTGTGTATTAGGAGGCCAATGCATGCAGTCATGTGTAGTAAACCAAATAAACGGAATCGTATGTTATTACGTGTGTTCTGAACCGTGTCATGATATGTAAACTGTACCTTTATTGAATACATTCCGCCTCCTGTAATTGACCCCCCCCCCATCCCTCGTCACTTTCTGACGATGTTTTCATGGGCAGTGATAGCGAATAAATGGTTTACAGTATTGTCATGTTTGCCTCATTTTATTCCTACAATATATTTATCGATCATAATGCATCTACTTCATGACAGTAATGTAATGTATGTAATAGTCCTAATGATACGTCACAATATATGCAGTGTATTTGGTACTTTATATTTATTTGATAAGGCTACAATGAGAGATGCAGTGATGGAGAGAAGTATATGCAGTCTATAGGTGATGATGTGGTTATCAAAGACACAAGTTAACAAAATATTAATATCTTAACTTAACCATGTTTATATTTTATGATGAATGCACAGTATTTAGCACAAACTAAAAACAAGTTATCACAATAGGTCCAGACCACAGGTAATACCAATAGAACGTGTTCTTTGTCCTTCTACCACATGTGCACAAACATCCGGTTATACAGTAATTAACAGTGTGGAATACGTCTTGCCTCCATAATAATTTGCACTACCCCTTGTTTACGTACTCAATAATATCGTAAGCTGCATGAATATTAGTGCATACACTATAATTATTATATCTATATATATATACTGACATAATATAAGTAGCTACAAGTACAGTGCATAACATGAACCGTATAATATATTGATGGGAGATGCAGGGAGACGAGAGTGAGGAGGGGGTGTGGATGGGGAGACGGTGAGGGGTATGGAAGGTGAGGAGGGGGAGATTTAGGGGTAGCTAAGCAGTGGTTTGGGGGGTGTTGGGGGGGCAAGACGAATACTACACATCCCTTTGAATGTGTACACGTGACTCCCGGCTTCGTCTTAATATTCACGAGTAAACTGCTAACATAACACATATAGCAAAATGCTATATCGGCCATAAATTAGGTCGGGGTGTAACAGGCTTTGTGCTGAAATACCATACTGATACAACAATTCATTTGAGAGATATTTGCGAAAAACAGTGTGACGCTGCCTTTGAAATCCATAGTAGTTTCCAATACCAATGCAAAATATCCCAAAAATGTTGACCATTGAATGTTGGCGATAAAAGCTCTCCTGTGATACCAGCTTTAGTCACAAACTAGGATTGTCAAGGATAAGAAAGAATAACTTGAAATACCGGTACACAAGGTTGTCGGCGAAAATAATATTGACCCTATGCTAAAGATTCTACACTTTGGCGATCAACCTCGATGAGATATATTTTAGTTACATTCTAAAGGAAAGGAAATATTGCACATCCAAAGTCTTAACCCCTTCTGTACCGGCGACGTCTTTGTAATTTGATTTTAGCTATACAGTATTTAGAAGA
Organism: Paralithodes platypus; assembly: GCA_032716605.1. Classification (NCBI taxonomy): domain Eukaryota; kingdom Metazoa; phylum Arthropoda; class Malacostraca; order Decapoda; family Lithodidae; genus Paralithodes; species Paralithodes platypus. The sequence goes on along the minus strand of CM064513.1, from coordinate 24,125,061 downwards.
TTTAGTCCAGTTTAAGAAGAAACTGTGACAGTAAAGTGGGTTAAGAGAGATAGTTCGAAGCCTGTTCTTTTATTTCATAAATATATTTTGCTAAAGTGTTGTTTCCACATAGCGAATTTGATTAGTTCTTTTGTCTATATTGTCTCATCCCAGTTTTAGTTTGTTTATTTTGCAAGTTTTACATTTTAATTGCTGTAGGCCCTTTTCAAAGTGAATTGAATTGTCTAGTAGTAGCCAAAATTAAAATAAGAAGACGTCGCTGGTACGGTTGGCCAAATAAGTCGTGTCGCCGCTGTCATTACGTTTTGCTTGCAGTATGCTGTATTAATGTCTGTCAGATGTTGAATAGGGTCTGTAAAGATAGGAACATGTATGTAGCTTTGTATATATCACTTGAAACGATGAAGTAATGCTTAGATAGTGCTGACATCAATTATTAATCGAAATAGTCTTGGTGGCGCGACATCACTTATTAGGCCGACTGTACAGAAGGGGTTAATTAGTGAGAAAAAGAGTATGGTCCATATTCAGGTAATATACCCTGTTCACTAAAGGTAGGCCAGAAAACCACACTCCAAACTCTAATAACTGAAAAACGGCTTCCGTATTGGAGCCGTTATGTCTACCATCTGGGAAGAGTCAGCCAGGGAAGAGGGGTGAAAATTTACAGCCCATTTGCTCAAGCCCTTTTTGTGTTTACTTCCACAAAGCAATTTTGATTAGTTCTTTTGCCTTTATATTGTCTTATCCTCGTTTTGGTTTGTTTATTTTGCAAGTTTTACATTATTATTACAGAGGTGAGGGTTAACGATATCTGGTCTACCTATAATGAATCGACTATAGTATACCTCCGTCCAAGGTTAACCCCTTCTGTACCAGCGACATCTTCTTTACTTTATTCTGGCTACTATATAGACAATTTTAATCAGTTTAAAAAGGGATTCCAGCTACTAACAGGCTTCAAACTACCTCGCTTAATCATTTGTATTAACACAAATCATTCTTATACTGCACAATAGTGCATAAATATAGCTAGAATAAACTTAAAAAGACATCACCGGTACAGAAGGGGTTAACCAGGCAATGAAAATATGTTAGCAAAAGACCAGCTGAATATCCTAAAAGTGATAAACTTATGGAAGGAGCATTATGGAGCAAAAATTAAGTACACGTTTGAATATGCTACAGTCGTTTGGAGATGTTTCGGTCAGATTATCCTTAGCAACTTCCTCCAAAAAGCAAGACATCATGAATGGAAAAAATCTTATACAGGTCTCCCTCGATTTACGATTGGGTTACGTTCCTGAAAACCCGATCTTAAATAGAAAAATCCTATAGCAAACCCTAAAATCTATGGAGTAAATGGGGATGTGTTCTGGGACCAGCCAAAACCAAACACAAACACCTAAAAACCTATAATAATATCATAAATCAGGGCATCGAATAGTGAGGGAGATCTGTAGATGGTTCCTTTTACAGTCTCAAGCCGGTGTCACACGAGCCCGTTTAGCGGCGGATGTATCTAAGCCACAGTATCCAAGTAAAAAAGGTATAGGTAGTGCCAGCAAACTTGACAATAATCTTGACCCCTTAACTTCTTATAACTAGAAATGAATTAAATCAATCGGGCTGATGTTTCTATCAGTTGGGAAGAGTCCACCAGGAAATAGGTGTATATATTTACAGCCAGTTTGCTCTAAGCCCTTTTGAGTTACAGAGAGGTCAAGGATCCAGATTATTGTCAAGTTCGCTGGCGCTATCTATACAGTAGATTAAATTGAATCTACTATCTGATAATTTTCTGACTCATAAACAACTTTTTTGTTTTATCTTGGAGCTCGTAATCATGTACTGTACAGATCAATTTAATATACAAATAAACAGCAAAGTATATGAAAAAATAAGATAATGACTTGTAGCAGATTCAAGGCTTTGATACATGTAGCCAATAAACTTGTTTGTGTGATACTGGCTTAAGTTTAGTAAAGGGCCTCTCTGACAATTCAACTTTCAAAGCATTACACGGAACAAACCTTGAACAATAAAGATTTAATTTAACCCTTTCATACTTATGTTAGATTCGGGCCTTACATTTTGAAACAAATATTAGGAATTCCTAACTGGATATTTGCCAAGAATCGCTAGACTGATATGTCCAAAATCTTGACATCTACCAATGGCATGGACTTGGATCTAACTGCCGACCTATCGAGCAGCAGCCAGACGCGCTACCGACCATGCCATGGCACTCTTTGTTTCTGTTTATTTTGTTCATGAAGGATTAGGGCAACACTTAAATGACGTTTTAAAATACAGTATGGGGGGCAGCCCTTGAAATAAGAATTACATCAACATACTGAAGTGGTCGATTAAAACAAATCCAGCTACTTTTCAGCCACCCCTTTCAAGTGAGGCTTTATAATCTCTTGGAAGAAGTTAGGGATGGGTGCGTAGAATTCCTCAGCGTGCACTTTAGCGAACCCTGCAGTATTGATGGTGGGCAGGAGGTTGCGGTTCAGGTAGCAGCCGTTGCAGAGGAAGGGCCACACACCAGTACGAGAGAGGACATCTTTGAGTTTCTGTCGCAGCCCATGATTCTTCTCGTCAAATTTGCGGATGTGCTCCAGGAAGTAGAATTTCCCACCCTGAAAATGTAAATACAGTAATGTTAATCATAGAACTATTCACGAAATGTCATTGGTTACTTTTTTTTTTCTATCTATCTATCTATATACCCAGGCCCATTCTCCACTCTTCCTATTTTTGTTCTTCTTTTTTCCTTTCTTTCCTTTTTTTTTTTTGGGGGGGGGGGGTGGCCGACTCAAGACAGAGCAAGAATAAGGACAACACAAAACACAACAGAAACAATTAACACACAAAAACAAAATACAAATTCACACACATCTAGGTCATCCAGGAGAAGACCCAGAGACCAGGGTCACCAAGGTTCCTCCAGCACTCCCCCGACCACTCGGAAAGGTTCCGATCTCGGCAGGCAGACATGCAGCTGAGCCGAAGCCACAAGCCCGCCCACCACACTTCCAGGCGCACCCTTCATATAAATTGTCTCCCCGGGCCAGGTGCCTGATGGACTATAATCTAGTCCAAATTGCGCCCGACCCCTTCCCCCAAATGACCATGTGTTCAATCATCTATTCACAAGCATTCTCCATTCATTCCTGTTTATTACCACTTCCCTTGCCTGATCTATAGTCATTCCTCTATCATCCAAAGCTTGTCTTACACAGTCTCTCCATCTCAATGGGGGTCTTCCTGCCCTTCTATCTCCCCTTGTATCTGACTCACATATTCTCTTTGTAAGCCTTTACCAGACGACCGAGTCGCAATAAGAGACTCTCATAGGGCTGGCCGTCATTGGTTACTGATTCCACTCAAAACACCAATAACAATATGAGATATAATATCCTAGGATTTTAGTCATAATCTATGATTCTTATCATTAAATTCTCGGATGTTCTTCAGGAAGTTAAGTTTTCCACACTGTAAGTGTAAATAAAGCCTGTTAATTAAATGACTTGTAAATAAATATCACTTTAAGATCTTTGAAAAATTATATACAGTACAGTACATAATGGCTCTTGTCTCGAGTCGGCCACCCCCAGCTATGGGGTATGTGCCTGATAGATAGATAAGACATAATGTGAGTGCTGTTTATTCTGCTGATATGGAGAACTAGCATTAAAATTACATATACCAGCTTTAATTACACTACTGTACTATCATAGCTAACTATTATTTGACTGTAATTGATGACTGGAAGACAGGCATAAAAAATGCAAGTACTGTACATGCGGATTGGGACAAGCAAGATAGACAAGGTAGGATACAGTATGTATGAAGCGATGGAGGAAGTGAATGCAGAAAAGGATATAGGAGTAGTGATAGACAATAAGTTAAATTTCTCAGAACATTTAGCGGAAAAGATAAACAAAGCCAATAGAATTGTAGGGCTGATAAGGACATTTGTGTCACTTGACGAAGAAATCTTCAGGAATCTCTATACAGCGCTGGTTAGGCCGCACCTGGAATATGCAAACCAGGTGTGGGCTCCATATATGGTAAAGGATATAAAAGCAGTGGAGAAAGTGCAGAGGAGAGCTAGCAAACTAGTACCAACGTTGAAGAACGCGGGCTATGAGCAGAAGTTGAGGACACTGGGGCTTCCGACACTGGCATATAGGAGAAAGAGAGGGGATATGATAGAGACTTTTAAGATAGTGTCAGGAAAGTATGATGAGGATGTGTGTGAAGGTATCTTCTTGATGCGGGAGGGAACAAGAACGAGAGGACACTCAAAGAAAATTTACACAGAAAGAAATAGGCTTGAGAAGGCAAAGAACTCATTTTGTGATAGTGGTAAATGAGTGGAACGCACTGCCCCAGTATGTAGTCGATTCCGAATCAATAAGGGAGTTTGAAAGTAATCTTGATAAAGCATGGGGAAGATAAGATTTGAAGTTTGATAATAAAGCAAAAATACAGAATAGTAAAAATGTTGCGTCTGCTACCGCCGCCGCCAACACCGTGAACGACCGCAGCAGTGCAAGTACTGGTACTGAGCTGGATACACAGGCCTAGTTTGCCTTTTTCCAGAGGATCTACTGTAAGAAACTACTGTAAGAAATAATAGTCCCCCTGTACAGTATAAGGGTAAAGGGGAGAGAGGAATGTGTGGTAATCACCGGGGGATAGGTCTTCCAAGTGTAGTAGGGAAGATGTACACTCGACCAAAAAACAATCTTTAAACTGGTGAGCTGTAAATAATCTAGTGTGAACAGAATGAATCGGGTGAAACATACGTCTGTGAGGTATTATCATAAGATTTCGACCCACTTCCAGAATGTTTAGAGTGTTAGTGTAAAGATTGTTTCTTGGTCGAGTGTACAGTAGGGTAGTGATCGTGAGAGTGAAAACGGAGAAATGGGTAGGTGAGGAGCAGGGTGGGTTTAGGAAGGGAAGAGGTTGTGTAGACCAGATTTTTGCCTTGAAATATGTTGTTGAGAAATATCTGGAGAAGGGACAAAAGTTGTATGTTGCTTTTATGGACTTTGAGAAGGGCTACACCAGAGTTGATAGAGAAGGTCTGTGGAAAGCATTGATAATATATACAGAGTAACTGGCAAGTTGCTGAAAGCGGTGAAGAGCATGCATTACATGTATCACAATTAACATGTTTCGCTACAAAATCTTCCTGACAATTTACCATCAACTAGAAAAATAATAAAAAATAAAAAAAATAACTATACTGTAGTGTTAAATGCTATTCACCGGAGCCAGGACTTTGAGAATCTGTTGCATGATCTGGTCGGTCTCTTTTACACTACAGAGCACCAGCATCATCACCACCGCAGCCACACTATTATCCTCCACACCAGCCATCTCCTCTCCTGGAAGGTAAATAACAAAGTAAATGTGACGTAACACAGGCATTTATTCCAGGGATTTTACAAGCTAATATCAAATTATGGCTTGCACTTCTTGGATAAAAACAATTTCATTCACAAGAATTGGTTATTTCACTCAGGTATTAAATATGAAGGTACAGGTATTTGTTAGAAGTCGCTGCATGATATTGCAGTAATACCAACATTGATGTACAGAGACCGTGCATGACCGTTGTTGGAGAGACATAAATCAAGAGTAAGACGGGGGGAAATGAGTTATTTGAGAAGTGCGTGAGGAGTCACACGGAGAGATGGACAGGCGAATGAGGAAGTACGAGTGTGTTGTGGTGTGGATGTGGATGTGCTGGAGAGTGTGAAGGGGTACACCTTGAGGTGGTTCGGTAATAAGGAGCGTATGGCAAGTGAGAGAGGGACTAAATGAGTGTATGAGTGAGGTGGAAGGATGAAGTTGAGAGGTATTTGTATCTAATACAGTATAATGTAAAACTTGCAAAATAAACACACCAAAACTGGGACGACAGAATATAATGTCAAAAGAACTTATCAAAATCGCTATGTGGAAATAACGCTTTAATGGCGTAATGGATAAGTGCGCGGAATTTCGTGAGTATCCTAGGTTCGAGTCCTTGGAGTGCCACATGTTCATTTCATTAATTGAGTTTAGATGTGAAGTTGGTTGGTGGAAAAAGCATAATAATAAAAGACCACAAAACCACCATATAGGGTGTACATCACTACATGAGCAAGTTAATCTGTTTCCATAGCAAACTAATCGCACATAAAACAACGCACTATCGTCACGTTCAAAGAATTAGTTAATTTGGGAAGTGAAAGAGGCGTTGGGTGGGAAGGATGCCGAATGACAGAGGACAAAGTAGCATGGAGGAAATTCATTCGTGGCCACCTCCTAGGCCTAGGGGATTAGGGCGTCTGGCAATAGGACTCTAGTGGGGAAAAACTATCTCAAGTACCGGTAGTCCTTAAACTCAAATTTCTTTCTAATTTGTATTAAATTGCTTTGTGGTAGTTAGGATGAAATTAAAACTTGCATCTTTAACATATGGTACTGAAAACAATGATCTTGAACATGTTACAGTACCTGTACTATGACGTAGGATTAGAGACTTGAGTTGGTGCCACCTCTGTAGTATGTAGCTTGTGTAAAAATAGTGTTACTGTTCTTATAGCATAAGTGTAGATATCCTATATTATCATTACCATACCTGTTCTTACCAACATTTCCTCTGAGGTAATATTAGGAAACTTGGTCCTGTTGTCGTTGTAGTACTTGGCAAAGTGAGGATTGTGGTCCACCACCACTAGATGGCAGCCGTCCGGGTAGTGGGAAAAGTTGACGCCTGAAAGAATAAGTATACTGTATAGTCCTTAGCATTTTTTTTTTTTTTTTTTTTTTTGTGTTGTGTATTCCTATTCCGGCTCTGTCTCGAGTAGGCCACTCTCAGAAAGAAAAAAAAAATGGGATATGCGCCTGAGTAGATAGATAGATAGCATAGTGAATTCCCAAATAATGTTACCATGCACTCTATCAAATTAAAATATTTATTTAGCGTTCAAATATATAGTAAGTTCAGAATTTGTATACATGGAAGTCAACTGGCTAAGCCTTATGAGAGAAAACTCTCTTTAAGGCACCTATCAGTAACTGCTTCGATGAAATATACAGTTGCCCACATGAATGTCCACACACTCTGTGATATTATGTACCGGTATGGAAAGAAAATAGTATGACTGAATTAGGAGTGTAGTTAGTTTGCAGTAGTTACAATAGTTCATTCATGTGATTAAATAACTGTTTTATAACTAATTATACTGGTAAGTATGTGACACTATTTTTACTGTACCATACATAAACTTATGGAGTGAGAACAATTTCATGAGGGGTAATATATAGTTATGGTCAGGAATTTACTGCAACACGAGGTACATAATTTTTAAGACCGAGTGGCCTATATGAGGTGCGCTTTAAATCTCACGGGATAATGATGGCGCTCCAGGCAGCCCTATTCAGAGCTGCCTCACTTTGTCAGATTCCTAAATTCAAGATCAAAACATAAGGTCTGATTCCACATATTTCTAGGTCTACTCCTCAGTGTATCCTTTCACCCAGTTTAGTTCATCCATCCTCTCTACATGCCCAATTATCCAAACCTGCTTGTACGGAGGCGGACTCCCGTTGGAACTGTTTGATGCAGACGATTTAGTCCTAATAGCTGACAATATGCAAGATGCTGAGGCCAAATTCAGAAGATGGAGAGAGGGCATGGCAAGCAAGGCTTTAAGAGTCAATATTAACAAAACCAAGGTTATGCATTGTAGATTGAGATGAGGCAATGTGGAAAAGAGCGGTGCATACCCATGTGCAGTGTGTGGAAAGGGTGTGGGCGCTAACTCAATTCGATGTAGCATCTGTCGATGTTGGGTGCACCATGGGAGTAAGCGCTGTAGTAGAATAAAAGGACCCCTGCCGAAGAATAAGTCAGAAATAGAGAAATTTGAGTGCGTAGTGTGCAAAGGCGAGCTTGTGTTAAGTGATGATCCTGTGGCTGTGAATTTTGGAAAAGAGTCATTGGAGCTGGTGGACAAGTTTTCTTACCTAGGAGATACCATCTCTGCCGGTGGTGGGGCCGAGGCTGTCACTTTCGCTAGAATTAGATATGGCTGGGGGAAGTTCAGAGAACTGCTGCCAATTTTGACCATAAAAGGAATGCCTCTCCCCCTGAAGGGAAAGGTGTATGCCTCATGTGTTAGAAATGCAATGACGTATACCTCAGAAACATGGGCCGTTAAAGTAAAGGATGTCAACAAAATGGAACAATGAGATGAGAATAGTGAGATGGATGTGTGGGGCCAGGCTGCAGGATAGAATAACAAATTATGAGTTGAAGAGACGTTTAGGTATAAAAAGTATTAGCGAGGTGATGCGTACAAGTAGATTTGATTATTATTATTATTATTATTATTTTTTTTTTTTTTTTTTTTTTTTTTTTTTTAAGACAATGAATGGAGGAAGGAAAAACACAGATAAAACAAAAAAGGTCCATGTGCCTAAAGGCATCCTCCATTCATAAAATGTTTGTAACTATCTATCTATCTATCTATTGCCTGACGCCGTGATCCCCGAAGGGATGGCCACGAACGAAACGCCCCCATGCACCTCTGTCCCCAGTCAGTCGACGCCCCTCCCCCCAACCAGCACCGCCTTCGTTCATGTAGTTCCTCACTCCATCCTTCCACCTCATATTCGGTCTACCTCTCCCCCTCTGTCCCTCCACCTCGCTCTCGTACACCCTCTTAGTCATTCTCTCGCTTTCCATACGTTCCATATGGCCGAACCATCTCAAGTTGTTCCTTTTCACACTTTCCAGCACATCTACCTCCACACCACACCTCCTTCTTACTTCCTCATTAGTCTGTCTATCCCTCCATGTAACTCCGCACGCACTCCTTAAGTAATTCATTTCCACTGCTCTCACTCTTGGTCTGAGTCTCTCAACCAACGTCCATGCTTCGCTTCCGTAAGTCAGTGTCGGGATTACCACACTGTCATGCAAGGACTTCTTCACTTCCATACTGACCACCCTATTTCTTGTTACTGCTTTTAGCATTCCTACAACCCTCTTCCCCTGTTGTACCCTCTCCCGCACCTCTTCATCCATAGTCCCATCTTTACTCAACACACTGCCCAGATACTTAAAAGAGTTGACGATCTCCATAGCCTGACCGTTCAGCTTCACCTCACACTCTGTGACTTCACCCCTTTCGAAAACCATAACCTTGCTCTTCCCCGTATTTACCTTCAAATTCCGTTTTTCGCACACTGTTCCAAACTCATTTACCAGACCCTGCAACTCCCATTCATTATCACTCATCAGAACTGTATCATCCGCAAACAGCAGTATAGGTAGCTTCCACTCAATTCCCTCCCTTTTCAGCGATACACCAACATCCACTGCTCTTGATAGTATTTCTTTCATGACTCCATCCATATATACAGTAAACAACCACGGGGACATCACACACCCCTGTTTCAAACCAACATTCAGGTCAAAGAACTCGCTCTGCTCACTCTCCACACGTACTGCCGCCTTTGCACCCTCATACATGCTCTTCACTGCTTTCAGCAACTTGCCCTCTACTCCGTATATTCTAAGTACTTTCCACAAACCTTCTCTATCCACTCTGTCATAGGCCTTCTCCAAGTCCATAAAGGCAACATACACCTTTTGTTTCTTCTCCAGATACTTCTCCACAACACAATTCAGGGTAAAAATCTTATCTACACATCCTCTTCCCTTCCTAAAACCTCCCTGCTCGTCGCCTATCCATTTCTCCGTTCTCACTCTCACTCTCTCAATCACTACCCTACTGTATACCTTCCCTACTACGCTTAGAAGACATATTCCTCGATGGTTACCACACACTCCTCTTTCCCCTTTGCCCTTATATAGGGAGACTATTATGCCAGTCTTCCAGTCATCGGGTGCACTCCCCTTCTCCCATGCTAGTTTGCACATTATCATACCCATTCTATCACTATCTCACCACCATACAAAATATGTTTGTAACAACTGGATTTAAACTGTTGTAGATTGTAAGTTTGTGGAAAGCAACTCGAGGGAAGTGAATTCCAAGTAGTAGTAGTTCTGGGGATAAATGACTGGGATGGTATGGACATGTGAAGAGAATGAATGAACAAAATTGGGTGAAAAAATGCAGGTCTGTGATTGTGGAGGGAGCTGCACCAAGGGGTGGACTGAGGAAGATCTGGGATCGGACTATACGTACCGATCTCAAATCCAAAAACTTGACAAGTGAAGCAGCCCTTAACAGGGTTGCCTGGAACGCTGCCATTAGGACAAGAGACTGAAACTGCACGTACAGTAGGGTCCCGCATAAAACGAGAAATTGGTCGATAAACGAGGCCGTTCTATGCGATTTTGTTCTATGTGAACACTGCATTTTGGTGGCCCAATATGGTCAATGTTCACTGTAAGCGTAAATTTCCGTCAGGAGCGTACGATATTTCGGCGCTCTATATGAGAACTCCTCGGATTTGCCCCACTTTGGCGGCGGACTCGTTTTATGTGATCACATTCGTTCTTATCGAAAATTAAATATTAATATATTAGGTCGCTCGTTTTAATCGAGACTCGTTTTATCTGAACACGTTTTATGCGGGACCCTACTGTATGTGTGGAGCACTCAGTCTTTAACATTTTATGTATGTATTGGCTGTGGTACAAGGAGGGAAGGGAGACCTGGGACCTGGGTATCTTGCTGAAGACCCCAAATAGGCATGGGTCTCTGGAGTATTTCTCCTGGACGACCTAGATCTGTGTGAATTTGTGTGAATTTGTGTTTTGTTTTTGTTTTGTTTAGTTTTGCTTTTTCTGTTGTGTTGTGATATCCCTGTTCGGGCTCTGTCTCGAGTCGGCCACCCCCAATAAAAAAAAAATGGGGTGTGTGCCAGAGTATATACATACATACATACACAAGGAGGGGCACAGGTAAGCAAAATAGACTGTAGGATATTGGTGATTTACTTACGATAGTTCCAAAAAAACATTGCTTCGGTTTAACACCCTACTGTATACTGATACTCACCGGAGCCAGAACTCTGAGGATCTGTTGCAAAGGTATACTCGTGTTTTTTTTGGTTTTTTTAATAAGTAGTTTAACCAGACCACCGAGTCACAAAATGAAAGTATACTGGTACTGTACTTGAGTAAAAAAAAAAAAAAAAAAAAATATATATATTCTATTCTATTTACTCAGGCCCATACCCCATTTTTGTTTATTTATTTTTTTTTCTGAGGGTGGCCGATTCGAGATAGAGCCCAAACAGGGACAACACAACAGAAAAACAATGAACACACAAAAACAAAACACAAATTCACAAAAATAAAATAAAACAAATAAAACTGCTCATTAAACCTATCTAATCCGAGCGGGGTCTTTCTGGATCCCCTCGTTTTGCTCCATTAGTTTGTTAATTTCAAGATGTTCTTATCCATTAGTTTGGCAATAATAATTAAGGAACACCTCATTCTTAACATTAATCCTCCATTACAAAACCCCAATGTATTTGAATAAATTAATGAAAGCATATGATCCTCCCGGGATTCAAACTCGGGACACCACACCCAGAACATAAGCACCTAAACTATTACACCACCAACACAGTTAAAGGTTGAGTACATGATCACGATATATATCCATTTTCGAATTCTGGATATCAATTTAATCATGTACTCAGACCTAACTGCATTATGGGTAGCATAATGTTTTAGTGAGAGCAAAGAACAATGAATAAGCCAAGATCACTTAGGACCGGCCTCGCTAGAGATTAATTCCTGAACCAATAGAAATTAAGGAACACCCCATTCTTAACATTAATCCTCTATTACAAACCCTAATGTACTGTACTTGAATAAATTAATGAAAGCATATGATCCTTCCGGGATTCAAACTCGGGACACAACACCCAGAACATAAGCACCTAAACCATTACACCACCAACACAGTTAATGTTGAGTACACGTTCAAGATTAATATCCATTTTCAAATTCTGGATAACAATCTAATCATGTACTCAGACCTAACTACATTATAGATAGCGTAATGTTTTAGTGAGAGGAAAGAACAATGCATGGCGCCAAGATCACTGAGGACCGGCCTCACTAAACAATTCAGGCGTTGATAATTTCTGGGTGAGTGATGGTAAACCTGTAATTTAGGAAAAAAATCTGGCTTTGGATGGTATATTGTTCTACTGAAAAATGTGCACATTTTGTTTGAAGGGAATCTGGAAGTCATTATGTTAGACTGAATGGGATCTGGGGAAGCATTTTTCTTTTAGTCTAGGGGGCAAACTGAAAATATATTTCTTGAAAATGGCAAAAACAATTAAAATGCTGGATATTAAATAAACCAATACACCCCAATAAACCCTCAAAGGTCGGATAAGCTGTAGTCGGCTTTAATTCAGCTGATGGTATAATGAATCCCTTAGCAATTATCTTCTCGATATTTAATTGAAAAATCTATCTATCTACAGGTATTTCTATTTAATTATGCAGGCCCAATCCCCACTTTTTTTTTTTTTTGAGGGAGGGGGGGGGGCGACTCAAGACAGAGCAAGTGCAGGGACAACACAAAACACAACAGAAAACAATGAACACACAAAAACAAAATACAAATTCACACACATCTAGGCCATCCAAAAGACGAAACTACAAATTGTCTGCATCATATTAAACCCTTGAGGATTATGAAAAATACGAAACTACAAATTGTCTGCATCATATTAACTTCTTGAGGATTATGACAATTTTGACAGTTCATTCTGGCTAATAAAAGACAATTTTATTCAGATTAGGAAGGGTATATGGAAGTCAGAGGGTTAACCGAGATAGTATTTAGCCTTTTGATGCCCACTGATCCTACTTAAGTTGTTTAAAATCGTCTAATGATAGCCAGAATAAATGTCAAATTGCATCATAATCCTCATGAGGTTAATTCATATTTGTTTTCACCAACCCACTACATAATTAACTTTACAAATAAACCTAATTTACAAAATCAATGAAAGTAATGAACACATGTGGTACCGGTACTCCAAGTACTCGAACCTAGGATACTTACATCGAAATTCTGCACACTAAGCATTACGCTATCAAGACAGTTTTCACAATTAACATGTTTCGCTACACAATCTTCCTGGCAATTTACCATCAACTATAAAAATAATAAAAACTAAAAACAAAATACAGTAGTGTTAAATGCTACTCACCAGAGCCAGGACTCTGAGAATCTGCTGCATGATCTGGTCAGTCTCTTTTACACTACAGAGCACCAGCGTCATCACCACCGCATCCACACTATTATCCTTCACACCATCCATCTCCTCTCCTGGAAGGTATATGACAAAGTAAACGTGACGTAACATAGGCTTATATTCCGAGGATTTTACAAGCTAATATCAAATTATCGCTTGCAATACATGGATAAAAACAAATTCAGTCAGAAAAATTGGTTATTTCACTCAGGTATTAAGTATGAATTTATATTTACTGTATAATTAAATCTATATTTTGTGTTTTATTATGTGTTGTTTTGTCCCTGTTCGGGCTCTGTCTCGAGTTGACCACCCCAAGCTATGGGGTATGTGCCTGTGTATATACATGCTGTACATATATACATACCGTACATTAAGTATGAAGGTATTTGTTAGAAGTCACTGCATGATATTGTGGTACTCCCAAAATTGATGTACAGAGTAAAGCCTGGACGTTGTTAGAGACATGAATCAAGAGTAAGAGGGGTGGAAATGAGTTACAGTACGGTACTTGAGAAGTGCGTGTGGAGTCACATGGAGAGATAGACAGGCGAAAGAGGAAGTATGAGAGTGTTGTGCTGTGGTGTGTGATGTGGACGTACAGGAGAGTGTGGTGAGGAACACCTTAAGGTGGTTAGGTCATATGGAGTATATGGCAAGTGAGAGAATGACTAAAAGTCTACTCTATGAAATTGAGGTGGCAGGGCAGAGGAGGAAGCAGACCGAGAGTCAGGTGGAAGGATGGAGTTGAGAGGTATATGAGTGAAAGTGGTGTTGGGTGGGAGGGACGCCAACTGACAGAGGCGCATAAAGGAGATTCATTCATGAGTCATGACCACCCCTAGGAGATTAGGGAGTCTGGCAATAGGAATCTAGTGGGGAAAAACTATCTCAAATAACCCTCAAATTAAACTCCAAGTTCTTTCTAAACTGCATATAACTGTTTTGTGATAGTCTAGATAAAACGAAAACTAGCATGAGTGTGTTCCTTTATTTCAACATTTTATTTTATTAACCTCTGAAGTGCGCATGGGGGGTATGAGACACCTCTGCCTGTGCGCACGTATTTGAGCTGTTTCCATCACTAAAATATTTATTTTACCATAAATAGCATTAATACTTCTCCATATGCGCCTATTATAGGTTGATTATAAAGGTATTAACCTGTTACAACAATAAAACAAGTGGAAACAGCGTTTGGATGGTCAAAATCGGCGATACAGGCCGGGAGTTACATAATGTATGGCTGAGGCAACCTCCCGCCACTTTTCCCAAAGTCTGGAGAGACACTGTCGATCGATACTCTCTCTCTCTCTCTCTCTTGCACTCGCTTGCTAACAGTGATGACAATGCCCTGCTTGCAACTCGCTAATGTTAGCACGAAAATATACCACAGAATAAGGGAATAACAGGGAAAATAGGTGATAACTGAAGGAGGGGAGGAAAGTGGGGAAGGAGGGGAGGTAGAGGAGTGATATTTTGCATGGCCCAGGGGCAAAAAAAAAAAAAAAAAAAAAAATCGGTATTTTAAATTGATTTTTTTTTTCCCTGACTCTTAAGAGTCTTCCCGCAGTCCGCCGGGGGAACTCTTAAGAGTCTTCCCGCAGTTCCCGGGTTAAGCGTTATTTCCACATAGCGATTTTGATGATAAGTTCTTTTGCCTTTATCTTGTGTCGTCCCAATATTGGTTTGTTTATTTTGCAAGTTTTACAATTTAATTCTTAACTTACCGTACTGAAAACAATGATCTTATAAACAGTACAGTACAGTACGGTGATGGAGGACTAGAGACTCGAGTTGGTGCCACCTTTGTAGTTGGCAGTTATGTAAAAATAGTGTTACTGTTCTTCTAGCATAAGTGTAGATACCCTGTAGTAAGAGAGAGCAACTATCTTTTTCCTTGGACACCCATTTGGTGCCATAATTATCAAACAACAAGGAGATATTATATTTTTGATCTGGTAGAACTTACAGCCGCATTCATAAATCTTCCCACCGTGAAACCCTACTCCTTAATGAACGAAATAAGACAAGATTTTTTTTTAGCTTTTAAAACTTGGGGGATTACAAGTTCCCATTCATTAATTAACACTCAATTCCAATAGCTTGGTTCATTATGGGCTGGATGACACCCACCCCACACGTCTAAGAATACGGCTGTTAGATACAAATATCAAACTATATATCCTGTACCAGTACAGTATTGCCGAATGTTTACTATGGGAACGGACATATTTGAGTGTAAAGAGAGGCTAATGACACCAGTGGCACCAATATGGCGGATGTTGACCGATCTGTGTTACAATAGGGTTTCTACCTAACTGCAGTTTCTAACGTAATCTGAAAACTAGTTCATTCTCTTGGAAGAACTGGCACTTTTGAGAATATATAATGTAAAACTTTCAAAATAAACAACCCACAACAGGGACGATACACTATAAAGAAAAAGAACTTATCAAAATATCTGTGGAAATAACCCTTTAGTAAAATATTTTGAAATAAAGGATCACAAAACACAAAATAAATGACCAGGGGCTGGATACTCAAAAATGCCATAAGTTAGGGTGATGTAAGAGGAATAACAAACCAATGAATTCACAATTCATTCCTTGTTTATGTCATAACTTTCTCATAGGCTACTCAGAGAATATTAGTTGTCATAAGTTATTTACACAGTTATGACTTATTTTCGAACATAAATGACGCTAGAATTACGGTATAGGTATTTAGGATACGACAGTCAGAGCAAGATAAAGTGTCATGAATATAGTATCCAGACCCAGAATATTATTAATGTACAGCTGTACTAGACTTACCGTACATACTTATACAGTACTCCGTTTCATATCATCTGACGTTAAACTGAATCCCTTAGCAGCTAATTTATTGATACTTAACCCTTTCAAGCTCCAATATGCATTTCTGTTCTGTTTTCTGGCTACTATTAGACGGTTTTATTCAGATTAGTAACGGTATACGGAAGTCAAAGGGTTGTTGTTGTTGTTCCCTAAGCTGCCTGGCCGAACAGCCCCGAGTCCCTGAGGAAGGCCATGGCCACGATCGGGCTTTCCCACAGAGCTCTCATTGAGTGTAGATTGTGTTGTTGGCGTAAATGGTTGTGTGAAATGCAGTCTTCTATGATGTGTTTAATGGTATGGGGTGCTGTGTTACATCCCGGGCAGGAGTCGACAACGGAGTCATCCAGTCTCTTCTGATAGCTCAGGAGAGCTGGATGGTGTCCGCATCTCAGCCTGGCCAGGTGGACTCTGTCCTCGCGAGGAAGGGAGGATTCGGAAGGATGGATTTCGGGAGGTCGTGCATGCAGCTGCGTGTTGTCTGTGAGTGAGTGGATGGATCGGTGAGAGATATGAGTATGGATGTGCTTCTGGAAGTTGGTTCGGGGTGGGCAGGGAGGGAGAGAGGACAATAATTGTGTGTGATACCGTGTGCTGGGTGTTGTTTTGATATTTCTTGGTGTCTGTGGGTGTGTTGCCATGTAGTTTAGTGGGTGGTCTTGGTTCGTGGAGGCTGCTGCCAGGAATTGAGTGCCTCTCATGTCCAGATGGTCTTTGACTTTGAGGATTTTGGTTCTTGATGTAGGTGATCTGTGGGTGCAGTAGCTGTGCAGCCTGTAATGATCTTCAGGGCTTTGTTTTGAATAGTCTGTAAAGTCTTATAATGTGTTTCAGCTAGGTTAGAAGCCCAGGCTGGGCTTGCGTATTCCATCACTGATCTTATGTATTGTTTATATACTGTGGTGGTAGTTTCTTTGTTGTGTCCAAATTTTGTGTGAGCAAGTGACCTGAGGGCGTTAAGTCTGGGTGTCAGTTTCTTTTTAATGTTTGTGGTGTGCTGTTTGAATGTCATATGAGTATCATATGTTACTCCTAGGATTTTGGGTGTGTGTGTATGTGTTAGGGGTGTGTTGTTTATGGTGAGTTGAGGGATGTATTCGTGTTCTCCTGTCCAACTTGTGAGCAGGGTTGCGGTGGATTTGGCTGGGGCTAGATTAAGTCTGTTTGTAGTGCACCAGCCATGTAGTGTGTTGAGATAGGGTTGAAGGAGATCTGTTGCTCTTTTTGGGTCATGGTGTGTGCATGTGAGTGTTATGTCATCTGCATAGGAGGCTAAGTTTATTTGGGGCGTATTGGGTGTAGTTATATCGTGCATGTACAGATTGAAGAGTGCGGGCGATAGGACGGATCCTTGTGGGACTCCGTTTGGAAAGTTTCTTATTTTAGATGACTGACCGACAAAAGATACGTGTGCACATCTGCCTGCTAGGAAGTTGGCCAGCCACCTTTTTGTGTTGTTGTGCATGTTTGTGTTGTAGATTTTGTTTGTTAGGTTGTGGCGGGGGATGGCATCGAAGGCTTTACTAATGTCGAGTGTGGCTAATAGTGATCTGTGTGGTGGTCTAGCTGAGTTGATGCCGTCGAAAGCTCTTTGTGTAAGGTCTGTGAGAAGAGTGTTTGTGGAGTGCAGTGGCCTAAAGCCATGTTGTGTTGGAGCAAGGGGTAGGTCAGGTGTAATTAGTTGTAATACTAGGCGTTCCATGACATTGGAGGGGGAGCAAAGGAGTGTGATGGGGCGGTGCGAGGAGGGTAGCGTGGGGTCGTTGTTGGGTTTGGGGAATGTGATGATGATACCATGCTTCCAAATGTCTGGTATTGTGTTGTGTGAATAGCTGTAATTTGATATGTTAGTGAGTGCTTGTATGCCTTGTGGTCCCAGGTGTCTGAGGTGTATGTTGCTTATGTTGTCTAGGCCACAGGTGGGTGAGTGCTTGAGATTGTTGATGATATGCTTTGTCTGGTGATTGGTGAAGGGTGTATAGTCAGGGTCTGTGGGGAATTGTCTCTTACGTCGGATGACACGTCGGTCGTCTTTGTGAGGTTTTAGGTGGCTGACATGTGAGAAGTGATTGATGAGAGTGTTTGCTTGTTGTTTACATGAAGGAGTAGAGTCTGTTGTTGTGATTGCAGCATGTACTTACTCTAGTTGTACTTACTCTAGTTGTATTGCGGGAGTGAGCATGCTCGTTATTTCCCGCCTCCTATATGTGTAGGTGTTATATGTATCGTTGGAATGGCTGTGGATGTGTGTGTAGTCTGTATTTTAGCCAATTGGCGACATCGGAAACGAAGGCTTAGGGTGGATCAGTATGGTACCATTCTCATTATAGACGGTACCGTCTCGCCCGAAGGCTTAGGTAGCCATCAGCTTAGGTGAACCATATGATACCCATCTCGCCTTGTACCATTTTTGCCAACCCCAGATGGGACGTCACAACGTCGTCCACACAATGTGATTGTGTTGTGTTGCTGTTGGAAAGTGTGATGCTGTTTAGTGTTTTGTAGAGTTTTTTGGGGTTTGTTTTGTGATCAAAGGGTTGATTGAGATAGTATTTACACTTTTAATACCCACAGATCCTCCATAAGCTGCATTAAATCGTCTAATGATAGCCAAAATAAACTGCTAAAACGCGTCAACGCTTCAAGGGGTTAATGACAAAATATGAAACTACAGGTACTTTGTCTCTGCATTATATTAAGACCAAGTTTATATAATAAACACCATATTCCACTACAAAATCTTCAAAATAACTGAGAAATCTTGATGGGATCTTTGCAATTTACCGTGATTTGAAAAGAAACAGGGTATAGTTACATACTATTTATAGACTAAGTGATCCAAAAGAAGTACAGTACCTGTACAGTAATTCCTCACTTAAAGTTGTAGTTATGTTCCTAAAACTAAAGACTTTAAATGAAACAATTTTAAGTGAAGCCATTATTTGTTTAACCATATTTATTGAAATTCTGCACTACTTTTCTCTGATTTACAACTTTATAATATTTTAACATCGTTCTTAACCCTTAACTGGCGGCGCACAACATATGTCGAGTGAAATAAATTTGGACTAAGTGGCGGTGCACGACAGCTGTCGAGCGCCATTTTCAGCACGTAATGTTGCTGAGAGAGAGAGCTGAGCGGTGGGACGAGCGTAGTAACCTTATGACCGCTCCCCACGACCACCATGGACCTACTGAACTGTATCCCACCCTTCTCCCCCCTTTCTCATTCGCTACACAGGGAATTATGTACGGAAATTACCTTATTATAGGGTTTTTGCACTCGTGTTGCACGATCGTTGCAAGAGAACCAGTGGTCGTACAAGTATGGTTCGGGTGTCATTGGAAAGCTCTGTTTATGCCCTTGCAGGGATAGATACTTGTTTTACGCTCTGGGTCTTATTTATGCATGAAAATGATTACATAAACAACCCTATTTAGGGTAAAAAAAAAAACGCTGTGCGGTACGGTCAAATAGACCGCCTAGCCCGCCAATAAGGTGTTAACACCAATAACCACACACATGAAATTAATGAAAGCATGAGATTCTCCCAGGATTTGAACAACTTATAAGTATATTTAGTTCCCTAATTAATGAACAGTGTAAAAGTGAAACAACTTGAAATGAGGAGACGTTAAGTGAGAAGTGTCTATATTATAATTACCATACGGTACCTGTTGTTACCAAAATTTCTTCCGAGGTAATATTAGGAAACTAGGTCCTGTTGTCGTTGTAGTACTTGGCAAAGTGAGGGTTGGGGTCCACCACCAATAGATGGCAGCCGTCTGGGTAGTGGGAAAAGTTGACGCCTGAAAGAATTAGTATATTTTAGCATAATGAATTCCCAAATAAAGTTACCATATTGAACATATAGGGATGTAAGGAAGAAGGGATCTGCCTCGTATGGCCCAATAGGCCTTCTGATTTCCATTTGTCTTATGTTCTATCAGTAACTGCATCGATGAAAAATACATTTGCCCACATGAATGTCCACCCACTCTGTAATTTTATATATGGAAAACACAAATAACAATAATATAGTATGACTTAATTAGGGGTGTAGTATATTATGCAGTAGTTACAGTAGTTGATTCATGTGATTAAATAACAGTTTTATAACAAATTATACTGGTAAGTATTTGACACTATTTTAATTATATATACCATACATAAACTCATGGAGTGAGTGTGAATTAATTTGCTCAACCCACCAACACACTCCGTTGTCCTTAAAAGTTATCAGTGAATCATTACACAGCAAATCACCTCCTATCAGCCTAGTCATCCCTTGACCTAGCCTATTTCCCTACCCACCACATTCATATTAAATCTAACAAACTTTTTCGCTTTCCTACACCTAAACCTTACTTCAACATTTTGTACTACAGTATACCGGTACCTGATTTACTCCAGCATTCCAACTCCGATGGATGGAAACGTGTAAGTTTATCCTGGAGACCTAGTGCTTCAACAGCTTCAATAGGAATACAAGTTTGGGTAGGCTACTTATTATCGAAACTACAAATAATTATTTCTCAATATTTGAAGGCTATTATAGAATAAAGATGTTGAAAAAGATCATATTAAAATGTGTTTCAACCTCCGGAGATACATTTTATGTACACATAAAGTACTGTCAAAAAAAAAAATCTCCTTATAACTCTCCCTATTGATGGCAGTGAAATAGTGCTAACAAGATACACAGAGGGCCTCGGAGTCGGACGGATCCTGAATTGAATGGTCGATCCTGTAAGTCCTTCACTAAACTGGCTCGGGTTGTCCCTCTCACAGGGAATAGGTCCGCTTGGGGGCATTCTGTGTATGGCCACCCTCGTAAGGGGAGTAAGGCGTCCGGCAATAGATAAGATAGATAGAGAAAACGGGATGGATGTAGTTTTCGGGCGTACGGTTGTCATGTTTACATAGGGCGATCACCATGGTGAACTTCGCGTCTATTTTGACGGCAATTTTTTTGGTCATTTGCCCCCTGCCTAACAATATATATGACAATGACAATATGTCATGGGGGGGGTGGCATTACAAATAAACGGAAACATGATAGAAAACGTTCGACGTCACCGCCACCGCCGCCGTAATGTTTACATTTGTCGATCGCCATAGTTAAGTTCGCGTCTATTTTGACGGCAATTTTTTCGGTTATTTGCCCCCTGCTGGCAATATATATGATGATGACAATATGTGAATGCCCCCTCAACATATTATTGTATCGAAAGGCAGTCAAAATAGACGGGAACATGATGGCAAGCGTCCACTACCGCACCGCACAGTGTAATGAAGGGTGGCGGTACGCCCGCACTTAAAATTCTTGCCGTGAAAACTCTTATTAAGCCCCTTACTGTTAAACTAGATGCTGATTTCAATAAGTCATGGGGGGGGGGGGTGAGGGCCCCTCCTCAACCCATCCTGTATCCAAAGGCAAAATAAATTGTATATTTACTCAGAAAATGACTTACATCTGAGTGTTTTAAGATCGTTGGATAATGGGAGAATGGTGGATCGTTTTTTTGTGGGTTTTCCTTCATTCCTAACCCATTCCTGATGTTTTCTGGACAAAAACATTTTTTCAAAACCTGCCGGTCCTGGGTGGTACATTTATTATTAACTAGCTGGGGCTCAATGGGTTAACAGAAAAAATTCCCATTCTAATCAATCTCAGAGCTCTTTCGGATATCCTCACTGTTTACAAACGCCTTCTTTATGCAGTATAGGGTAGAAGCGTTAGTATCCGATCACTGTGTTAGTATCCAAGCACTTTCAGTTTTTAGTGCAAAAAAACTGCGACTAACAAAACTATAAAAGATACAGTATTAACCTTATATACAGAATATAGAGCTATGAAAGCTAAGTATTGTGTGAAAAAAAGAAATTAAATGGATAGATAGTTTAGCTTCTACCGTACACCGAATGTAAACAACTGTAATTTTTCTTCCGATTCTTACGGCAACGCATAAGGAAATTACTTTTGTTGTCAGCTTAAAAATTATCTCTATATTTATTCTTTTCAAAATATATGATAATATATTGTAGTGGAATGTTGGAATAACACATGGAAAATGAAGATAGTTGATTATATTGCAAATGAGTTTGACAAGGAGAGGTGATTGGATACTAAACCCAAAATCCTTGATGCGTTAGTATCCGATTACAAAATATTTTCCTTTCAAAATGCTTCACTTTATGCTACATATTATTTTTAATTTTACATGTCTTACAGGATTAATAATTTCCCTAGCACCTATATTTTGTTATATAATGTGGTGTGTTATTATCCGATCACTGATCCACCACTGTGGTCGATCAGTTGACCACAGTGGTCAATCGGTTGACCACAGTGGTGGATCGGTTGACCACAGTGGTGTCAACCAGTCGACCATTATTTGTAATGTAATCATTATTTGTATGTAAAGGGGTACTAATACTGATAGTTTTCTATTTGGTATCATCATTACAAGTTAATAAATCATTAATATCATCTTTATTCATATTTTATATTTATTTTCAAAAAAATTTTGTTTGCTCAATTTCGTTATTAAGGGCAAAATAAAGGTTATATTTTGAAATCAATTAGACTAAATGTAGGTTTTATGTTGCAAAATAATATACTAAAAGGAATAGGTATAATATATATATTTTGATTATTAATGGTACGTGATTGGAATTAGCTGTCAAGTGATTGGACTTAGCGGTATTACCATTAAGTCCAATCAGGTAATATAACAATTTATATAAAACAAAATATGTTTCACAGACACTTGACATTACTCTTAATATAAACTTTCATTACTGGTGTGGGTGTTAAAGGGTAAACAAAAGTATTTTTGTATTTAACCTAACAAGTGCGCATGGGGGTAATTGGAAACGTCCCCCTGTGCTGACGTATTTGAGGTGTTTCCGTCACTAAAATATTAATTGTACCATTAATAGCATTAATACTTATCCATATGCGCCTATTATGGGTTGATTATAAAGGTATTAACCTGAAACAACAATAAAACGAGTGAAAACAGCGTTTGGATGGTCAAAATCGGAGATATAGCCCGCGAGTTGTATAATGTATGGGTGAGACAAGCTGCTTTCCCGCCAATTTCCCCCAAGGCCACTGAGACACAGTCGATCGATACTCTCTCTCTCTCTCTTGCATTCGCTTGCTATCAGTGATGACCACACCCTACAACCGGATTTCTAATGTTAGCACGAAAATATACCTCAGAATAAGGGAATAACAGGGAAAATAGGTGATAACTGAAGGAGAGGAGGAAAGTGGGGAAGGAGGGGAGGTAGAGGACTGAGATTTTGCATGGCCCAGGGGCCAAAAAAAACAAAAAACAAAAAAAAATTCGATGTCAAAAGTTGATTTTTTTTTTTCTGACTCTTAAGAGTCTCCCCGCAGTCCGCCGGGGGGAACTCTTAAGAGTCTCCCCGTAGTTCCCGGGTTAATTGTTGTTGAAATTGGCAGCCAAAATCAGTAAATAGCACTTTTTGATTGGATAGGCCTACTAACGATCCTACCCTAATCGATATTTACCTCCCTGGGCCCTGCTGGCAACATAGTAATTTTTTTAGTACTTTTGTAGATGCTTAGGTGACCATCACCACGGTCGATCTGGGGATCCGCCGCTAATGAGCTCGTCCTGGAATCTTTACGACTCTGAATCTTACGATTCTTTACAGGACTGACCATGCCATTTTTATCAGCACTAGCTCAGAGAAGAGTGTTGAGAGGGGACAAGGGGTGTTGGAGAGAGAGGAAGGTGTTGGAGTGGCTTTGTTATGTGTGTTTAGTCTGTATACGTCGTCAGGATGTCCCCTGACTGGGTGCAAGCATGTGAAACATGCTAGGACGTACTACCGCACCCACTAAATGTCCGCCGTGGCAGGGATTCGATCCCGGGTCTTTCAGATTCACACGCGAGCGTGCTCACCACTTGACCACATAGGCTAGATAACAATTTGGGTAGGATGTAGTGAGCGGGCGTACCGCCATCCTTGTTTACATTACGCGTAGTGGCGTCGGACCTTTCCCATCATGTTCCCGTCTATTTTAACCTATCCTAACCTAACCTAGTACCGTATTCATGTAGTAATGACAGGGGGCAAATAGCAGAAAATATAGCGTCGAAATAGACGGGAACGTAAGTGCGAGTGCGGCGATCGCCCTATGTAAACAATGACGACCGTGCGCCGGAACTCTACATCCATCCCGACAATTTTAATAATTCATGGGGGGGTGAGGGGGGGCAAAGCCCACCCTCAACCCATCATGTATCCGATAATATTCAAGACCTCTTTCGCCGCCCTATTAGAAATAATTTATTAGGGAAAATAGGGACCAATAGACTCTCCATATTTTTCTCATTATAGTCCACATGGAGGAATTTCGTTATCGACACTTGAAAAAACCCGATTACACCGAAAAATAACACGAAAATAATATCCCGAACGTAAACAAAGCATTGCACCCAATGAATCCTTCGACCTGAGACCTGGGTCCTCTTCTTCTTGTTTTGAAAGATGCGGTGAGTGCGATTCACCCAATAAATGGCTTGAACGTTACTCACAAAAACGATATTATATTATATTACCGGTATATTAGGGTTAGGTTAGGTTATGTTAATCTAATCGGGTAGGATGTAGTGAGCGGGCGTACCGCCATCTTTGTTTACATTACGCGTAGTGGCGTCGGACCTTTCCCATCATGTTCCTGTCTATTTTAACCTAACCTAACCTAACCTAGTATTCATGTAGTAATGACAGGGGGCAAATAGCAGAAAATATAGCGTCGAAATAGACGGGAACGTAAGTGCGACCGCGGCGATCGCCCTATGTAAACAATGACGACCGTACGCCCGAACTCTACATCCATCCCATCTAATCTAATCTAATATAATATTTGTACATTTTGGAAGCGTGCATGGCCTCCCCATAATTTCCCTTACCTACTGTAAAAGCGCAATTCATCCAATAGGCCTAGGCCTAAATGGCGCCATTTGACGGAGTATCTTCATTCTTCAGATTAATCTGAATAATGGGTAAGTTAATGCAAATCCTCCACTCCAACCATGAAAAACAACAATAAAACACTAGCCTAGGCGCCTACAGAAACTTGGTAGCCTATTGGTAAATAAGGCGGCTCTAGCTGTCTTGAATTTTACCATGTAGCCTATCCCACATTGGAATCATAACTAAGACCATGAAAACACTAATTTCTCAAAATCTGGAGGAAAAAAACATGAAATAGGGCCTATAGGGTAAGGGTGGGAGCCTATTCACTAGAATTACCAATTTGGAGCCATTGATAGAATTTTACCGAACACATACTGTCACAACTCACCTGTAGCTACTAGGCCTAACTTCCAAACTCTCAACTAGCCTATCCTGCAGCTAGGCTAGGCTAGGCTATAGTCCTAGGCCTAGACCAAAAAGTTTGAATAGCCTAGGCCTAGCCTATAACAACTAGCCTACTCAGCCATAAAATGCTTCTTCTTCTTATTGTTTAAATGTGCAGTTTGCTTGGAGGGTTGTCTCCACATTACTGCACAGGCGTTTAGATGGGACAGAATAAGAATAAAAGGGGAAAATCATAGAATGAGGAATGAAAAACTACTCAAAATTAGTCACTGAAGCCCCCCAACCGCGTCAACGAGAGTAGTATCAGGGGGGGGGAGAGAAGTATCATGGGGGGGGGGGCATAAAATGCTACGGGCAGTAATCTCACACAATGTTACCAAATCCGGATTAACATTTGTTTATATTGTACACTGTTACCAATTCAATAATATTAACATTGGCGTCTTGGTGGTGTAATGGTTAGAATGTTTAAAAATCTGTGTGATAACCCAGGTTCGAATCCTGGTGAATCACATATATACTTTCATTAATTTAATTGGTGGTGTTTGGTTTTGTGGTGAAATTAGTAAAATATAGATTATTCAAAATAGCATGCAATACTAACGCTAGGCCTATATCAAATTAACCATTTTAAGATCCGATTGCACATTTATTTTCTGTTTCCTGGCCATTATTAGACGATCTTATTCAGACAAGGAATTCTTTTAAGGTTTGACCCTTAGGCTATATACTTCCCAGAGATCCTTCCTAAACTGTCTATAATTGTATAGGCCTAATGATAGTCAGCTAGAATAATGCGGCATAATCTTCAGAGGGTTAATCCTCAAATTTTGTGTAGGGAAAGATGTTGATGAAGGGATGAATGTCTATGTACTATGTACAGTTGTACGTTCCTCACTGTGTATACCTTTATAATGATAATTGCTTACCTTAAATTTAGTGATGGATAAGAGGCTAGGGAGCTATGCTCATAGGGTTGCCTCTTCTCAGGGATTCTTTAAGGTAGTTGTCATAACTATTTTTGAAAGCATTAATATTAGTACTGGCAAAAACATTTTCTGGGAGTCTGTTCCATTTATTTACCACTCTGGCGTCAAAGAAGTTGTTCCTTTTCGATGTCCTGTGACGTGGTTTCTGGAGCTTGAAACTGTGTCTGGTGGCGATTTGGTGTCTCCTTGGTGCGAGTTGGAAGAACTGGTTTGGGTTGATGTTTCCGTAGTCTCTTAAGATCTTGACCACTTCAATCATGTCCCCCCCTGGTTCTCCTGTCTTCAAGTGTTGGAAGACCTAGTGTATAGTTAGCCGGTCTTCGTAGGAAAGTTCTCTGAGCTCTGGGATTAACTTTGTGGCTCTTCGCTGGACCTTTTCCAGCTTGTCTATATCTCCCCTGTTCTGGGGAGACCAGGCCTGGACAGCATATTCCATTAAGGGTCTGATAAGGGTTTTGTACAAGGCCAGGAACATCTAATACATGGAAATATAATATGCATGAACGAATTAAGAGTATAGTTTCGTATGCAGTGGGTAACTCAACTGATAGTTAAAAGAAACCACACTCGCAATTCATTCATACTAATACTTTCATAAGATCATGAGGAATAGAACTTATGTGTGCACTTTAGGACATAATTAAATCATAATATATATACTGTACATGCACAGTGCATACTCTCAACGGCATAAGTTACAGCTTAAGTTTCGAAGCTATCCCAAACAGACCAACGTACACTTCTCGCCCGGAACAGCCTCCACCCCGACGACCTAAAAATCGAAACTGCTACCACCAAGCATCAGGAGAGACCTCACCTCACATGAGTCCTTATTGCCTCAATAACACCAATGGTGGAATAGTAGTGAAAGGAGACACTACCTCAGCCACCCAGACCACAGCAACAAAATGTCTGACCATTGCTAAAAGAAAGAAATCCAAGTAAAACATGTCAGTCACTTGCTAATTACATGTACCTACCCTCCTGCAGGTTTGTGTTGTAGGCCCCTTTATTACGAGAGGCTTGAGGAAGGAGAAGTTATCCAGGATCCACCTCTCCCTGGGGCGAGGTGGCTGGCCGCGCTTTAGTTCTATAGGGCCTATAAGTTTCACAACACGTCCTCAGGTCATTATCTAGTCCTTCAGACGCGCTCCTGGAGATACAGAAATGAAGTAAGAAATTATTAAGTCATGACAAGCGGTCAAATATATCTATAATGTCCGAAGTTATAATCATTGATAGCATACATTATTTCAACATATAGCAATTTCACAAGAAAACAAAAACAAAAACATGATCAACGAACAAATGCATAAACACAAAAACAATTTCTCCGATTTTGGTCATCAAGCACGTTAACCCCTTCTGCACCAGCGACGGTTTTTTGTTATTGAATGTTCGGCCAAACTTAGAAGATTTATGAAGCTTAGGCAGGATATATCGTAGCTAGAAGGATTAATTAAGATATTCTGTAGCCTTTTAAGGGGCAGACATCCTTCCTAAGCTGAATACAATTGTTCAATATTTGCCAGAATAAAGTTAAAAGGATTGCATTGGTCTGAATAGGATAATTTAAGGGTGGCAATTATTGCAATGATTGACAGTTTCTACACATCGCCAAATTTTCACAACTTAATTGGCTATAATAACCTTGCAATAGCCTAGTTATATAGGATGGAGTCGAAACGCCAATTAATTGCCAACTTAAAATAATAGACAATAGTGTACAAGAGCAAGGTGGTGGTGGTTATGGTGGTAGTTATTGTAGTTGTGTTAGGGAGTGTAGTGGTGATAGTGGTAGTAGGGATGGTGGTGGTGATATAGGTAGCGCCAACGAACTTGACAATAATCTTGACCCCTTAACTTCTTATAACTCAAAATTAATGAAAGCAATCGGGCTGACGCTTCCATCATTTGGGAAGAGTCCACCAGGAAATTGGTGTGGATAATTACAGCCAGTTTGCTCAGGCCCGTTTGAGGTACAAATAGGTCAGGAATCAACATTATTGTCAAGATCGTTGGCGCTACCATTGTTTATAGTGATAGGGGTGCTGGGCTCCAGGTCCCCCCCACAGTAACCCTTTCAACACGAGGACTAATTTTTGTATTCTTCCTATGGTTATCACTACCATTTGGTTTTAACTTATACTCTACTAGGACTTAAAGTGGTAAATACCATTTGAATAGGTCTTCTTAAACTGGATGACCATAAGGTAAAAAAGGAGTAGTCATGGTGAAGGGGTTAACGTGAGAACTACTGCCTTCCGGCGAGGGTATCATGG
Organism: Paralithodes platypus; assembly: GCA_032716605.1. Taxonomy (NCBI): domain Eukaryota; kingdom Metazoa; phylum Arthropoda; class Malacostraca; order Decapoda; family Lithodidae; genus Paralithodes; species Paralithodes platypus. Next base: position 24,096,281 of record CM064513.1, on the reverse strand, counting down.
CTGCTAAACCACTCATTGTTGCCTGGTACAAACACACACTCTCCCCAAACCACTCATTGTTGCCTGGTACAAACACACACCCTCCCCAAACCACTCATTGTTGCCTGGTACAAACACACACTCTCCCCAAACCACTCATTGTTGCCTGGTACAAACACACACTCTCCCCAAATAACTCATTGTCGCCTGGTACAAACACACACTCTCCCAAACCACTCATTGTCGCCTGGTACAAACACACACTCTCCCCAAACCACTCATTGTTGCCTGGTACAAACACACACTCTCCCCAAACCACTCATTGTTGCCTGGTACAAACACACACTCTCCCCAAACCACTCATTGTCACCTGGTACAAACACACACTCTCCCCAAACCACTCATTGTCGCCTGGTACAAACACACACTCTCCCCAAACCACTCATTGTCGCCTGGTACAAACACATGCACACTCTCCCCAAACCACTCATTGTCGCCTGGTACAAACACACACTCTCCCCAAACCACTCATTGTCGCCTGGTACAAACATACACTCTCCCCAAACCACTCATTGTCGCCTGGTACAAACACACACTCTCTCCAAACCACTCATTGTCACATGGTACAAACACACATTCTCCCCAAACCACTCATTGTCGCCTGGTACAAACACACGCTCTTTCCAAACCACTCATTGTCGCCTGGTACAAATACACACTCTCCCCAAACCACTCATTGTCGCCTGGTACACACACAAACAGTCTCCCCAAACCACTCATTGTCGCCTGGTATAAACACACACTCCAAAAACCACTCATTGTCGCCATCATAGCCAAATGGGGTATTATTTGTGAAAACCTGTCAATAATAGAATGCAGCTATAGTAAATCATTATTTTCCATTAGTTATCGAAAAATAAGCTGCTGAGGGAGTTAAATTTCTGCATAGTTAACCCCTTCTGTACCGACGACGTCATTTTAACTATATTCTGGCTACTGTTAGATTTAATCCAGTTTCTTAAGGACCTCCAGCAATTACCATGCCAAACTTCTCACTTAACCCTTTTTACTATCACAGATCCTTCAAAACTGCACAAAATCCTCTAAATATAGCTAGAATAGAAGGAAACACGAATTAGTCACCGGTACAGAAGGGGTAACAAATATAGATTTTAGTAATTAACCTTTAGTGTGAGTACAGAGTGTGGTGAACCCTGCAGGACCCAGCCCTCAAACCACGGCGGTTGATCTATAGTCTATTTGCTGTAAGTAGGCGAGAAATCATTAATTCTATCCTCTGTAACTCAAAAAGAGCTAGAGCAAATTGGCTGTAGATTTCCACATCTATTCCTTGACTGACTTTTCCCGAATGGTAGAAATATTAGCTCGATTACTCAAGAGTTTTTTTAGTTACAGAGGTTAGGTCATGATTTCTCGTCTACTTGCAGCAAATAGAATAATATGATATGCCGTCAACTGCCCTGGTGAGGACAGTCTACCCCCAACACCTTCCTGAGGGTGCCAACAACAACAACACCCACAACATGGCCGCCAGGGATACTGGGACCGTCTTTGACATCCTACCATTACCTGGGAGCGGGTGTTGGGTGAACGATGACAACCAACGCCTGACACCACAGGAACGATGACAACCAACGCCTGACACCATGGGAACGATCGATGACAACCAACACCTGACACCACAGGAACGATGACAACCAACACCTGACACCACGGGAACGATGACAACCAACACCTGACTCCACAGGAACGATGATAACCAACACCTGACACCACAGGAACGATGACAACCAACACCTGACACCATGGAAACGATGACAACCAACACCTGAAACCACAGGAACGATGACAACCAACACCTGGCACCACGGGAACGATGACAACCAACACCTGACACCACAGGAATAATGACAACCAACACCTGACACCACAGGAACAATGACAACCAACACCTGACACCATGGGAACGATGACAACCAACACCTGACACCACAGGAACGATGACAACCAACACCTGACACCACGGGAACGATGTCAACCAACACCTGACACCACAGGAACGATGACAACCAACACCTGACACCACAGGAACGTCCAGGCAGCTTCACCCTCACCCTTCATGGCACTGCACGGCACACCACACGTGATATGCATACTAATTGGACCACTGCATAAAATATGGCTAGTCTATATTATGTAATGTACCAGCAATAAGGAGACTCAAAATTCAAGTAATCATCAAGTAAATCTCTACATTTTTAACTCTTTGAAGATTATGACACATTTTGACAGTTTATTTTGGTTATCATTAGATAATCTTATTCTGGTTAGGAAGGATCTGTGGGAGTCAGAGGCATGATTGAGTTGGCTTTGACCCATTAGATTCCTAAAGGTCCTTCCTAAACTGCATAAATTTGTCTAATGCTAGACAAAATATACTCTCAAAATGCGTCATAATCCTTAAGGAGTTAAAAGTACTCATAAATCGTTAATTTGACTACAATAGAAATACTCTAGGTCTAGGCCAATCCCACATACTTCTCCAACCAACATTCAAACTTACAATCAAAATACTCGTAGAATTTAGGTGGCTCTGACCAGCTTTCTCCATCACCATCCACAGTAAACTTGGGCGAATCATCAACGTTCTCCTGATCCGCAGCCATTGAGAACGTCCAGGAACGAACATTGATTTCTGGGAGGGAACACAGCTGCGACAAATAACTGCTATACATTTTCCTCAGACCTGCGTAGACATATTTCAGCCCTTCCCGTATATTCGCCTGGATTCCCATTCTACCCAACAGGCGACCAATCATAACTTTCGAGCCAACCAGTAAATCTTTAGAACAACAATAGTTTTTGTAGCTAGAATACAAATCTTCTGCCGGAACTTTATCAAATGATAAATAAGACGCTTCGAAACTGTTGTATAGAAAATGATTAAAATTTGTCTTAATATTCTCAACAGCACTATTCTTGAGCATTGCTGCAGACGGTCCTTTTGATCGTGGCTGTTTTGGTCGAGCCTTTGAGGCCGTGGGAGAACAACCAATATTAACACTCCCACTCTCATCAATATTCTCCTGCGACAAATAACGACTTTTATCAATTTTCCTTAGACCTGTATAGAGACATTTCTGCCCTACTCGTATATTCGCCCAGATTCCCATTTTTCCCAAAAGACGTCCTAGCTGAACTTTTGACCCTACCACTAAATCATTTGCACAACAGTATTTTGTGTAGCTAGCATACACATCGTCTGCAGGAACTTTGTCAGATTTTAGATAAGACACTTCGAAACTATTGTACAGAAAACTATTCAAATTTTTGTTGATGTCCTGAACAGCACTCTTCCTGATTGCTTCTTGAGACGGTCCAGTTGATCTCGTCTTCCTTGGTCGGTCCTTTGAGGAGATGGGAACAGTGGAAGACTTGGTTGTTGGAGACATGACCATTGAAGACTTCGGGACTTTACTATTTTTGGCCTCTGGCCCGGCCCAGCAGATTCCCCCACTCTCACATTGGCACGGATACCCAATTTTGACATAATCCTCCCTATTTTAACTCGGGATCCTGCAACATGATTATTTTGCGAGCAGTAGTTTTTGTAGTCTCCATAAAATACATCAGCTATGACCAAATGATACTTAACCCCAGTTATATTGTAGTTAAGAGTCACGTAACTCTTAAGTCGTAATGATGCCCACGTTATTGTTAGCCATTATTATTATGTTAGCCTATAACCTAGTTTAGTAACGTTAATCAATATAAAATACGGGGACAAATACCCTTAAAGCACACGTGTCACGCACACACAATTAAAGTAAATACCAACCTAGCTATTTAATCAACGAGTAAATATCGTACGGATAAGCCAATGAAATAATCACAATTCAAACTTAAAATAACAAAATAGTTTGAAATTGTGCAACAAATATAAGATTATTCGGATGACTGATGACTGAAAACTTATGAAGCCCTTTGGTGAGCCGTGAGCCTTCTCGAGCGATCCAATCCTAAAGGTGACTGGACGACTCGGCCCATGGAACAACTCGGCTTGGACAGCTCGGCCCACTTTTGGACAACTCGGCCACGACGGCGAGACAACTCGGCGCATTATTTGAGACAGCTCGGCCCCATGTTTTGCTATGGGGCAATTTGACGAGATCAGTCAGGATTAGGATGGGGAGAGCTAAGTGGAGGGTTTATGGGTGAGGTATGCAGCACCAAATCATTGTCCTCTGGGTATGCGCGGCCTTTTCCCTAATATTTGTATTATGTTATTTATGCTCAACTGTTAGGTTAATTTAAGTTAGGTTAGGTTAGGTTAGGTTAAGATAATATAATAGTATAAAGGGAAACAAATCGTGCCAAGGGGCCTAAGATTCTCACGCATGCGCAGAGGACAGAATTTGCAGGATTTGGTGCTGCATACATGGCCCCCCGTTTATGGCGTGTGTGTAATGTGGGCGAAATGTTCGTTTATTGTATAATTATGTCATAGGCTAGTTCTCTCGATTCATAATGTGTTGGTTAGGTTAGGTTAATTAAGAGTTGTCTCGTAATTAACACGGGGCCGAGCTGTCTCGTTTTTACTGGGCCGAGCTGTCTCTCCGTGGGCCGAGCGGTCCTGGCCGAGCTGTCCCGTGGGCCGAGTAGTCTAGCATTCATCCTAAACTATCTACATAGCTGCTTGTTGTTATTCTGATGCACAGTAAATAAATATTTAACGTTCTTTATTGTACCTAAATTAATTCTGATTTGTAACACACAAAAATTAACTGGGTATACTTGCTTTTATTAATTGGTAATATATATAATTGGAAGGATATTTATTCATTATTATATAGTTACCCATAACAAATATTAGTTTTCTTACTTAAACGTATATAAGAAAACGTGACCTTTACTGATAACTAATATATAAAGTACATTATATTGCCGTAAGTGTATTTTTGTATTTTAGCTTTAGCTTTGGGACCCGCAGAGGCCTACACTCGGGCAGCATGATATGCGGGGATTTTGTGAGGAGTTATGGGACTAATGGGAAGGATAAGGATTAGGAAGAAAATGTTTGGTGATCCTAACTTTAAAACTATTAAGAGTGGGAATGTTAACTATATGAAATGGAAGGTGATTTCACTCTTGAATGCTGCGGGGAAAAAATATATACCCACATATGTCGGTGCTTGCATAGTATGTGGTATTTTCGGTTGTGGCTGCCTCTTGTGGATCGTATATTTGTAGGGTGTAAATGTTACGTATCTTTGTGTATGTCTACTACAGTAGGTTGTGTGATTGCTTACCTTAGTGATTGCTTACCTTAGTGATAGTTTAAGAGGCAGAGGAGTCAATGCTCATGAAGGTTGCCTCTTCTCAATCTTTCAGTCTCATACCGGTCATAATTATTTTAAAAAACGTTTTCACTCTGACTTGTAACTACTTCCTCTGGGAGACTATTCCAATTGTTTACAGTCCTAGCACTAAAAAAGTTGTTCCTCTTCGTGGTTCTGTGCCTGACCTTGGCCAGCTTCAGGCTGTGTCTTCGGTGTTTGGTTGGTTTTCTCTTGATGCAAGTGTCAAAAAGTGCCCGTCCTTGACCGCATCTATGCCATGAATTATCTTGTAGGTCTGGATCATGTCTCCCCATTTCCTTCTCTGCTCCAGTGTTGTTAGTCCAAGACGCTCCAGTCGCAACTCATATGGCATTTCGGACAACCCAGGGACCAGTTTAGTGGCTCTCCGCTGTACTTGTTCCAACTTGTTGATGTCTCGACGGGTATATGGAGACCATGCCTGGATACTGTGTTTTTGTCTTCATGTTGCAAGTGTGTCAAATTTAATGTCTTGTTTAACCAAAGTGATCGATGTAGTGTGTCTGTAATGACGTCTGATTCATATTGCTCAACAAGTGAACTCCAGCTCTCTCTCCCTCAATCAAACTTTCCTTCATCCTATGACTTAAACTGTTTTATACTTTGTGTATCCAGGCATTTTGACCCCAACGTCCCTTGAATTCGGCCCTATCACTCTTTCGGCTTTGAGGTAGACACTCCTTACATAAGGATTTATAATTCGTTAATTATTCATTGTATTGGTTATACATTAAAATACTGTTGTTTTTTCCAAGAAGGAGACAAACAGTAACTGAATCAAATACACAATAAATAATGCACAAATAAGATTATATTAACCACGTTCGTGTATGTAGGTAGCCTACTGCTATTAAACTAGATCACAGTTTTGACAGCCATCACTTATAACTTCAAAACTTTCTTAGTGCATACCCCCTCCCTTGCGGTGAGTGCAAGGCACCCGCCTTTCAACACAGTCCCACCCCTATCCTGTCCAACTCTCCAATGCAATAATTGGCAATTTGTTTCAGTCTTTCTTTTACTCAACTGGTCGACTCGGAAACTCTGTACCTCAATCAATATTTACTTTATCCTATGACTTAAACTGCTTTAAACATCGTGTGTCCAGGCAATTAGACCACACCGTCCCTTGAATTTGGCTCTCTGTCACTCTTTTGACTCTGGGGGAGACACTCATTACAGGCAACCTGCCTTTTGTCTCCTTCATATACATAGACAAAATAGCAATAGTTTTATCAATTTGTATATTTTATAAAAAATGCTCTCTCTCTCTCTCGATGTTCTCTCTTAACTCTGCCAAACGTACAGTAGTCTGTGGAGAATATGTGATCGTCGTTGTATTTCTGTTTGTATAATTGATTGTTCATATCTCTAGATAGTTCGTTATTTTAGTAGAATGTATAAAGTAAAAAGATTATGGATGGAGTTAGATGCAACTTTGTCAGTACACACATTATATTTGCCACCAGCAAAGAAACTATTTACTTTTGGCCAAAATCCGATGACCTGCAAGTAAGTGGGATTAAAGTAACAATTAGTGATAATTACAAACCATCATAGAATTCATAATTTATCACCATTGCAAGTATCCCCACTGTAGCATTTAAGTCAATTTGGGAAGCCTGCGGTAAATTGTGTTTGGCTGTGGCCGTCATCCCCATATCATTGTCCTCTAAGGATAGTCTATTTATGGGTGTGTGGTGGGGGGGGGGGAGAGGGAGGTACGCCCTTTACCATCATGTTTAGCCCCATTAGTTTTGAATGTTTAAGACGATCGCCCCATTTGTTTGTGGATTTTAAGACCTTTCGTGCGATTTTGTTGTTGATTTTCTCCTGTCGAGCGATTGCGAGACTGTATTCTAGGAGACATGTTGCTACCTATAAATGTACAAGCTTATCTCGAAGGGGGGGGGGGGGTGGTAATGTGAATTGTTCCATAATCTTGATAGAGGTCTAGAGAGCAAAATACTCCCCCCCCCCCATCTCCTCTAAAGTGAGTTATCCAGCCTGGGGTGAGTAATCCAGCCTGGTAAACAAAGGTTATTGTTGTATTAACAATGTTAATAATTGTCTGGTTACTTACTCTATATAGCACCTGTTTCTCCTTCTTCGAGGATTCACAAGCGCTTGGCCAGATTAATCAACCAACGACCGTTACCCGTCTGCCTTGCTCAAGGGTGACGGTAGCCGCAGGCTATATCTCTTTTCATCCTGAGCGGGGATTGAACCCGAGTCTGCCAAATTTTTAGGCAGGGACGTCACAAATGTCCACTAACTCTAGAATCATCTTAACTGTTTGGTGAACAAATTCAAAGAGTGTAAGGAGACCGCCCATCCGTCTCGCACATCCTGGGAATCGTACCCAGAACCTTTCGATTGTGAGTCGAATGCGCTATCACTGTGTCATAGGTTACCCCTAGACCATGTATGTAAAATATAATAGAAAATACAATAGAAGATATCATGTAAGAAATAATATGTTAAATTTTAGGCTTTGCCACAAGGAAAGAGCTCACTTTCCCCGATACTAAATTATTTATAATAGTAGAAAGTGAGATTGAGGTCTTTCGCATGTCTAAAAAATTGAGCGTAAGTCTTTTGAGAAATAATATAATAGGTTTGATTCGTGTTAGCCATTCTTCACGATCAGGCAAAGAATATTAAGGGGAGACTGGCTGTTTGTTTGGCCTATTAATTCATTTCTTCATACATTTTTTTAGTTTCCTTCCTAGACCTCCATCAAGCTTAGAAAAACACCCCCTAGACCCCCCTTCAAGATAAATTTGTACATTTTTCATGAGAAAAATTTCCCGGCCGAAGGCCGGTTCCCCTTAAAATTGCAAGCTCGCTATTGTTCGCCAGGAAATAATCGACACCTAAATGGCACGAAAGGTCTTAAAATTGACAACGAAATGGGGCGAAAGGTGTTAAAATCGCCAAACTAATGGGCCGAACTTCTTATAATCTCAAAACTAGTGGGCTAAACATTAGGGAGAAGGGGGTCCAGAAAAACGGTCTGCCTCCCCTTAAGAGTTAACTGCAAGATTAGACGAGATGGGCCCCTGTAGCCTTTTGACTTAAGTGATTAAAGTCATGGTTCGTCGAGGGCAAAGTTTACTCCTTTGAATACTAGAGGTCTTTTCTAAGCTGTATAAAATCGTCTAATGATAGCTAAGGTTTAAAGGAAAAAGGGCCATCTTGGTTTTTCCCCTAAAATTCGTGGTGCTATTGCTCACGTCGTCGTCACTCGTGCCTCGTAGATAATATGGCATAAGGGGGGTGACCTGCTTTTTATATCTCCTTTTCCCTCTTTCTATGGCTTGTATACATTCGGCCCCATTCAGCCTACTGTTTTAAGACGTCTATCCCCATCCAGGGGTCGATTTCTTCCTGGCGAGCCATAGCGACCCAGCATTGTATGGAGATTAATCCGGCTTCGCCGGAGAAATATTTCTATCGAAAAATTTACAAATTTAGCCTGCTGTTAATTTTTTTTTTTATTAAATATGCTGGCTCGCTAACATTCGCCAGGAAAAATTCGACACCTGGATGGGGGTAAACATCTTTAAGCAGTAGGCTGAATGGGGCCGAATGGATACAACCCTGAGAGAGAGAGAGAGAAAACTAGGTGGGCCCCCTTAAGCTATCCACACCACCCTTACTACTGTACGTCCTCACAGCAGAAATATCTTAGAAAATCATAATCTGATATATTGAGTAGAGGGCTTAAGATATACAATTACAGATTTGTTTCCCTTTTTATATATATTAAACTGGGAAATCCTTAATTTGGATACATGTTATCCAAAAAGCGTGGCAAAAGATAAAATATATAAAGGTAAAATTGAAAACGGATTTACATATATAAGCCAAGCCATGCAACTTTAACATTGAAGTCTATGGATGCAAAATATTACTGGTATAAGTTATTAATAGTTAATGAAATAATATATTGTATACGTATATGATGTTTTCAAAATAATAAAACCGAAAACTATGCCGACATTATCCATTTCCGATGGCCTTGCTGCACGGCTAAGTTACCTTAAGGGGGTCACCGTTTTTTTTTAAATCTTTCTCTCCTTTTCTCTCTTTCACTGGCTTTTATCCATTCGGCCCCATTCAGCCAACTATTTTAAGACGCTTAACCCCATCCAGGTGTGTCGATTTCTTCCTGGCGAGCGATAGCGAGCCAGCATTGTATGGAGAAATCCGGCTTTGCTGGAGACATTTTTCTATCGAAAAATGTAAAAATTTACCTTGCTGTCAAAACAACTATATACAGTATATAATCTGGCTCGCTACCGTTCGCCAAGAAAATTTTGACACCTGGATGGGGGTGAACGTCTTAAAACAGTAGGCTGAATGGGACCGAATGGATACAAGCCAAAGAGAGGGAGAGAAAGAGAAAAAAAGCTAAGTGACCTTAAGAGTACTGGTTGAGTTGGCACTGACTGATATCTACTGGTTGTTGGTTGAAATGGTCTACTGAAAAGTTGTTTAGTCACCGGAGGGGATACGCACTGTGGCTTTAATGAATGTGCGAATTTAATGTACATAGAGGTTTAATAACTTAGGCGGGGTGGCTTTAAAGGACCTATATGATGAACTGCAATATTATATGAACAAAAATATATATAATAAATTAATATATATACACATATATATATATATATATATATATATATATATATATATATATATATATATATATATACATATATATATATATATATATATATATATATATATATATATATATATATATATATATATATATATATATATATATATATATATATATATATATATATATATATATATATATATATATATATATATATATATATATATATATATATATATATATATATATATATATATATATATATATATATATATATATATATATATATATACCGGTATATATATATATACTGTATATATATACATATACATATTTATATACTTCTTATGAATGAGACAGAAGGAATACAGATTTTCCATGCCATATGTATTGTTGTTCGAACATTCCAGCCACTCGTCGTGTTATGCAAGAGTGTGTTATATGCCCCTGCTCACACAAGCGGTAAGTCAAGTTCCTTCGGGATTTTCGAATTTATTTTCAGCTCATTGTGTGGGTGTGTCGGGGCTGGAAATTATGTTCGATATAATGGCTGGATTGTTTTTTTACATTGAGTTTGAGGTGTATGTAGGCGTGTAGGTGAGTGAGTGTGTGTGTGTGTGTGTGTGTGTGTGTGTGTGTGTGTGTGTGTGTGTGTGCCCTCAGACCACCGCCCCCCCCCCCCCCCCCGGACATCGCGGTATATATACGAGGTGCCGCCAGACCAGGTCACCACACACAGCCTCCATCCACCGTCCACCATGGTAATACCTAGCATTATAACGAAGTGATGACAATAGAAACAAATCTCCATGAAAACATATTTGACCAATGAGAGATGATAATAGATTAAAATCAGCGTTCTTGAGTGATACAATGTATGGTAATCAAATAATCAATAAACTAAACCTTGCCTAAGCTATACTAACCAATGAGCATTATGAGTGAAAAAGCAGGAGACGTCTTTGTAAAGTGCATGACATATTCATATATTTGGCTGACAATAAATTGAATTTGTGTAGTGTCAACAGAGTTAATACTTCATCAAATATAATTCGAGTTGCTTATTTATGTCAGTATGATGTCTGGAAAAAACAATATATACTTGAATGTTTGTCTACTTTTCAATTCTATGATGTTGTTTGCATTATTTAAATATTAATCACGGCCAGTTCGAATATTTTTACTTTGGAAAATTGTTTTAATTTGCGTGTCTCCCTCTTACATAGAAACACATTGTACAGTATAATAATAGAAGTTAATTGTCGAGCAATTAAATATTTATCTCTTCAATGTTAAAAGTAAATGCTGTTGATAGGTGTTTCGCCTTTGCCCAAAATTCACAGTATTAGAGCGATAAATTTAAGTGATTAATTAACTGATTACTGACATTGTTTACATCCTTTAGTTGGTTTTGCGTTTACCCTTTGACTATATGAGCCGATTATTAAATATAAGCGTGATATTACTACTAAAATTTGGCCTTGTACTATTTTCTAACCTCTCCTTACACATCATGTACCTCATGGATATGGTCATAAGATGTACTACTTCAGCGTAGCTTTCTAAATATTTTCTGACCCAGCACTCATTGCCAATCCAAATTGCTTAATCAAGACTAGGTAAACTGGTTATAATCTCTCCAAGGAAAAAGCCTTCCCGGTTATCTGGCACTATGTTACGCTATAAATTATACTATATTGTGTAAAATCATGGAGTTGTGTTTAATAATAATGTAAGAATACATATATTTGTGACTGAACTATTTTGGTTGGTAGCACTCTACATGGTATTATTATACACTATTCTGAAAGAGCTGTGATTATTGATGCATACATGATTAGTAATACATTAGTAATCTGTATTTAATCACCGTATTTTAAATGGCCAAGTCTTTCCGTGGAACAACGTAAGTGAAGGCAATGGCACACAGGCATTTGAGAAGCCAAGCTGGGTATATTAGTTAGTTATATTTATATATGTTTTTCTGTTTCAATCAATATTATTGTAATTGTATATAAAATATCTGTACCCATTGAAGTCCAGGAGTTGGGAAGTTAAATCTGGGTATAAGACTTTGTAAACTGTAGTTATTATTTGGTTATTATTGCAGAAGCTGGTATTTGCCCTCGCTGTCTTCGCCACCGTGGCCACCATCAGCCAGGCCACGCACGGACATGGCCATGGTGGCCACGGACATGGTGGCCACGGTCATGGTGGTTACGGTCATGGACACGGTGGTGGACATGGACACGGACATGGTGGCTACGGCGTAGGCGGAACATCCAATAATAACTTCAACCTTGCAGGACCTAAGGGTCATGGATACGGACACGGGCACGGAGGACACGGTCATGGTGGATACGGTCACGGACATGGTGGGCACGGCCATGGTGGACACGGTCACGGTGGACACGGACACGGTGGATACGGTCACGGTCATGGTGGGCACGGAGGACACGGTCACGGTCATGGTGGCCACGGACATGGTGGACACGGACATGGCGGATATGGACACGGCAAATAAGCTATGTTCAATGTTCTACTTTGAACAATATATACGACCGAAGATTATCGAAGAATTTGTAAATTCTATTTTCAATAAACTATTTTTGTATATGTTTGTTTGATAAACCAATGTTTGTATTTGTCTCTTTGTTAAAACTACTTTAATACGAATATAATAATATGTATTTAACTCCTTAACAAGGGGTGGGTGGGGGGTGGGGAGGTTAGTAATTATTATGCCAAACTTATGCAGTATTTCAGATATATATTTGTCTCTGTCTGTCTACAGTTGTTCTCAATTATAATTTACATATACTGATATCGATACTCGTGTAATGCTAAAACGTTGATAAAATATACTCCCATGTATTTACATTACTGTTTATGTTATTCTTAAATATTATTCTGCAAAATCGATTAATCTCAAAATGGATCGGGTAGCTTGAAATCTCCAAGAATATTTTGAAGACAATAGCCCAAGGGTTGCGAAGAATTCGGTTAAGGGGGCCCACTTTTTTTGTTCTCCCTCCCTCTCTCTCTGGGTTGTATCCTTTGTGCCTCATTCCCCCTACTGTTTTAACACGTTTATCCCCATCTAGGTGTCGTTTTTGTCCTGGCGAGCGGTAGCGAGACAGCATATTAAAAACAATGTTTTTGACAGCAGGCTAAATTTGTAAATTTTTCGATTGAACAATGTCTCGGATTTCTCCATACAATGCTGGCGAGCGATAATCGACACTTTGATGGGGATAAACGTCTTGAAACAGTAGGCTGAATGGGGCCAAATGGATACAAAGCCAGAGAAAGGGAGAAAAGGAGAGACAAAAAGCAGGTCACCCCCCTTAACCAGTTGACTCAGCTGACGTCTTTTTCCTGGATAACCAAGTTCTTCGCCACCCTCTGTAACATATGTACACTCAGTAACACACGTATTGGCCGAAGTTGTCAAAGCAATACAGATCAGAATAGATTATTCTCATTAATTATTTACTTAGTACAGTACTTTATATGCATTTCATTGTTTTTTTTAAGTAGCTCGAGGATTTAGAAAGGTCCAAGATTTACATCCCTGAGTGTATTGTACATATTAATATCTACAAAGTATAATATGCAGTTGGGAACTGAACAAACATTAATGAAGCTTTTCAACAGGTACAATCACCTTGTGATTGGCCTACATTTAACCCTTCCGCTACGAAGAAACTGTTCTCACTTTATCCCCATTTTTTCTATATGTATAAAGGAGACAAAAGCCAGGCTGCAGGTAATGAGTGTCTCCCCCAAAGCCAAAAGAGTGACAGAGAGCCAAATTTAAGGGACATTGGGGTCAAAATGACTGGACAAACGAAGTTGAAAACAGCTTAAGTCATGGGATGAAGGAAAGCTTTACTGAAGGAGAGAGTTCCAGAGTTCACTTGTTGAGTAGAAGAAATACTGAGACAATTAGCTAATTCTTGGCTAGGAGAGCTGAACAGAATAGGAGTGAGACTGTGTTGTAAGGCGGGTGCTTCGCACTCGCCGTAAGGGTATGGGTATGCACTGATAGAGCTCAGAAGAACATTGATTGTTGTAATAGCGTTAAAAGAGTGAACTAAATGCGACATTTTGGTGTGTAGAAAGAGATTGTAAGGAACTAGTAAGAGGAAGTGAATTGATGAGGCGAAGTACTTTTCATTCTACTCGTTCGAGAAGTGTGGTAATGGGTGGCACCTCCCCACACATTCAAACAATACTCAATACAGGAACACATTTTGCCCCTATACAGAAATATAGAAGCTGTGCGCGGGTGAGAACCCAAGGAGACAGTTGAGCACACCTAACTTCTGGGAAGCTGCTTTGGCAAGAGTAGTTATATGATGGGAGAGAGATCTTTCCAAGAATGATCGGATGAAAAAGATACACCAAACATATTGAGAGAAGAAGAAGAGTTGATATGTGTATTGTTGAAGAGTAAGTGATAGTATTGTGAATGATTGCGACGGGAGGATAGAAGGAGAAATTTCGTCTTAGAAGCATTGAAATTAACAAGACTTTTTCTTCCTCAATTATAAATAATTGATAGATCAGAAGATAAGCTTGCTATGGCCTCATCAAGTGAATTTTGGAGTGACTGCATGCTGGGTTGTTGTGAAAAACTAGTTGAATATTGTAAGGTAGAGTCATCAGCATATGAGTGGATAGGAGAGTCACTAGAGGTACAGTTGAGGAGATCATTATTGAATATTATAAGATAACTGGAGAGAGGACAGAACATTGAGTAACTAACTAGGCTAACTAAACTAACGAAATGAACCTACAAATATTAGATACTAGGCAAACACAATTACATGAAGATTCGTTTCGGTCCTGGAGAACTTTGAAAACCTAATGCCACGATTTATGTCGTAGAGTGTACAGTATACTCTAGGATGTAACTCATGGCTAGAAGTTTTCCAAGTTATCGCGAGGTGAATTGGATCTTCTCATTAATGCTTTACTAATATTTACATTTTCGGAGTTCGTTTTGTTGTTCGAGGGTACATATTCGGTAGGATTTATGTCTTGGAGTGTACAATAATTCCCTTTATACCTTTTAATCTGGCTTACATTAGACGATTTTATACATCTTAAGAAGGTCATAATGGTATTTAGATGAATCATTGAGATTGTCTATACCCCTTTCAGTCATAGACGTAGATTACATAATCTAAAGAAATTAGTTTCATGGCAATCAACGTAAGACGAAAATGACGTCATCGTGGTGTTCATATATTATCGAGCCTATATCAGGGTTAAATTATTACCTCCTTTATTTATTTATTTTTAATTTTTATTTTTATATATTTTTTTTACCTGCCATTTGCATTTCTGAGGTGTGTTTAGTAAGCGCGAAGGCTCAAAATGTCTCAGATTTGTTTACGGTGACTGTACAGAATCAATATTTCGTCAACAATCTTGGTCCTAAACTGTATATTTTTTGTCACTACCACTGTCCATTAACAGTTATCACGCATTTGCAATTGCTCTAGACTAGTATTGCATGTGTTTATTGTTATAGTATCGCTCTCTTTGAATTTCAAGAATGTGTTCGGTGAACATATGATTTTGACTGTACCTAGACAGGTGTGGGTATTTATGCATAAGCCTTTACTGTCATAATAAAAACAAAACGGACTTAAGGCGGAGTCAAATGATCACTTCTGGATTGTTTAAGATTTTGTTTTTCTGGTAATATTATGAAATAAATTGCGCTGGTATCGACAACTAGAATGAAGGTATATTATTATGAGTGGCTGAACTTTCTCGAAACTTTTATCGATATACTCCCAGCTTGGAATTGCTAAGTAAATTGCCGTAACGAGTGTTCGTTTGACACTACCTCTAGTTATACGTGTAATATTTAACGCGATGACCACAACATTCAAGACATGTTGCATTTTCTTGAGAACATAGTGCAAGCAAATATATATATATATATATATATATATATATACCGGTATATATATATATATATATATATATATATAAATATATATATATATATATATATATATATATATATATATATATATAATATAAACCCAAAATATCAATATAAAAAAATGTGACAAAATTCTAAATACAAAATTATCTCTCTCTCTCTCTCTGTACACACACACGCACAGACACACGCACACACACATATATATATATATATATATATATATATATATATATTTTTTTTTTTTTTTTTAATTATTTATCTATATGTGTATGAAGGGGACAAAGGGCAGTTTGCCTGTAACGAGTGTTTGCCCAAAAGCCAAAAGATTGACAGAGCCAAATTCAAGGGACGTTGGAGTCAAAATGTCTGTACACACGAAGTTTAAAGCAGCTTAATTCACAGAATGAAGGAAAGATTGATTTAGGGAAAGAGTTTCAGAGTTCACTTGTTGAGTAGAAGAAAGACTGAGAAATTTTGCCGACTCTTGGGTTGAAAAAGTGGACAGAAAAAAAAATATATATATATACAGTACATACATCAAGTATATCTCACAAATACGCGTGAACTGCTAAATATTTGTTATACTCTCAGTCGGACTCAATTCACTGACAGTCAGGACGAATGTCCATGCTTTAATCTACTACACCACGGCGTGATAAAGGATACTTAACCTGTTCCTATGTATATTAAGAAGAGAAATCCAACTTGGAGAATGTTTTTCAATTCATACACAAGTCGTAAGATCCACATTCCACGATACCATACAGGGATTTTTACAAGTACCCCCATGCAACTGGGGTTTAAGTGATTTCATTGAATTCCCGCCCAGCCAAACACGAGAGTCATTGATATCTTGTATATCTCACAAATAAGCGTGAGCTATTAAATGTTTTTATACAATAAGCCGGACTTGAACCACTGACAGTCAGGACGAGTCTCCATGCTTGAATTCACTAAACGTACGACTTGTGTATGCATTGAGATACATTCTCCAAGTTGCATATCCCTTCCCCTTAATATAAATAGGAAAAGGTTAAATATCCTATATAACGCCGTGGTGTAGCGGTGTAGTCATTAAGTAGGATCTGGAATATCTGTATATACTGCATATATTTGAACAAATGTTCGTGTGCAAGCATATGTAAATGTATGATCATATATAATTTCGACTATACTATTAACTCGTTATCACACAAACATTAATCTGACCGAACATTTCTCAGTATAACCAGGTGCTTGCTGAAAAGCTTATGCTTACCGGACTAGGTCCATTATTTTGGATTTTCTGTACATAAATCTGTAGATAACATTTGAAGTATATATTGAATGTGACTTTGACTTATAATATAAATCAGTAAGGCGTGCTCGTATTTTGAAAGGGCTAAATTGCTAACGTACATGTCAGGCAATGTGAGTGAACATCCACACAACTGATTAAAAATAGCACACACACACACATATATATATATATATATATATATATATATATATATATATATATATATATAATATATATATGTAATCGTGTGGAAAAAAAGACATTTGAGATTCATATAACTTAACTTGAATACTATTTTCAAACATGAAATCAGAAAGACCTCAGATAATTTGTATTATAATAAATTGCGTGTAAGATTTTTTTCTCTCTCTTTATCTATCTATCTATCTCTCTCTCTCTCTCTCTCTCTTGATATCTAGCGTATCCCAGCGGGAAAATCTTGAAGACAAATGTTTACAGTTTCCGGCTAAGGTGCAATGCTTATTATTGTATCAGAACTATATCAGGATGATTTATTTTTGTTTTTAAATAAGAAACTAAGCATCTGCATAACTACAATATATATAATTTACTTTGGAATAGATAAGATTAACCATCAGCCTTTTTTGTATAAACCTCACAAAATGTCCTCCAGGGCTAAACAGAGAGGTCTTGGATCAAACTTACTTGCCACCTACCACGACAGACACAGAACATAATGTGTAAGTGATTTAAATATTTCTGTTTTACTTTCGGCAAAGAAAACAAATACTGTATATATTACTTATGTTTTCTATACGAGATTCCTCAATTTCAAGAATATGTATGCATTTTTTCGTCATATCTAAGATCAATGTGCTGTTTTAGCTGAATATGGACGAAGACTATCCGAAATATTGTAATATACTGTCAAAATAGGACGTTAATATGCCTTATGTTTATTCAACAATCATTGTTATACAGTAATTTTCAAGAGAGATCATAAGGTCTCGAGAATACTGAGAGAAGAGGAAGGAATAATGAGTATGTTGTTGAAGAGTTAAAGAGTAAGAATGTGGCAAGCAAATATATTATGATCTTATGCCTTGAAGGCTTTGAACACACCCAGGCTATCTATGTTCCTGCTGCAAACAATTGCTATATCACTCAATTGAATTGTATGTAATTACTTAGCATATAAATGTCATGAAGATACACTGACATTAACTTGTATCCCTTCTTTTCTTTCATAAATCGATTAGGTATAGTATGATGAGTAAATACGTAATACATGGCACCATACATTCAGCAGTTCCCTCAGTAAAAATGGGTGGAAATTTAACAATGGCAATTAGAAGATATAACTCCACCGATATCTTTATGAGTAAAAGTTTAATATAAATTAACTGAATGTCCAAAACAGTTTTCATAGTAATTGGTTATTGATGCAAAACCTGCTAATTTGGTCTCATCAATAAGCTTGTGTAGACCAGATTAGTTTTATATTTCAATAGTAATATACATGATCACTGACGATCCATTCTTATATATATATAAACCTGGCAGCAACACCTCTACCCTCTCTCACCATGGCCACCCAGGAAGAACCCACCACCTTTTCTGGCGTGGTTAAGTGGTTCCACCTAAAGAGAGGATTTGGGTTTATCACCAGAAACCCAGACAAAGCTGAGTTCTTCATCCACAGGAAGAACATTGTGCCTAACATCAACAGCACAATAACTTCCCTGGGTGAAGGTGAAAAAGTGGAGTTTACAATCAAGGAGGGATGGAAGGGCAAGGAGGCAGCAGGAGTGACAGGACCCCATGGCAGACCTGTAAGGGCCTCCCTACTCCCTCAAGCAAGGCAGAAGCGACCCATTTACCACCGGAGTCAAGTCTGGCCTAAAGACTGACATCATCACAGTCATCGTCCACACAGCCATTGCGCTTGCTGGGGATGATCAAGGCCGACTTGCCGTTCTTCTGCCTGCTCTACTAGCTGCCAATGACCTGCCCACCATCGTC
Organism: Paralithodes platypus; assembly: GCA_032716605.1. NCBI lineage: Eukaryota > Metazoa > Arthropoda > Malacostraca > Decapoda > Lithodidae > Paralithodes > Paralithodes platypus. Next base: position 24,077,046 of record CM064513.1, on the reverse strand, counting down.
ATCCTTCCAGATCTCCTTGCCCGAACAACAACTGAGAAGCCGACCAAGAAGAAGCCTTCTAACAACCCGAAGACTCGACTTCTCCTGCCCCGTCCACTCTGCCTTCAGAAGACTCCAACATCTAGAGTCCAGGAGGCAGCAACTTCGACACCAGGGGAGGAGCTGGAAACTTCTCAAGATTTGACACCGATAGAGGAGCAGGAGCCAGCCCAAGAATCTACCAATCCCAATCGCTACATCGCACCCAGAGACCGAGTAATCTGCTCTCCAACATCAACAGCAACATCAACGACCCGCCTTCAACACCTTCAACTACCACCGAGCCGCCTGACCACCCCAGCATAAGTGAACTAAAATTACTTCGGAAAAAACTCAAGCTGAACAAGTCCAAAATGCTCCACAACAACAACAACCAGCAAGAATAATAGCAAGGTGGTTCAGCCCACCATCTTTTACGTCTCCAACTCTTCATCTTTCTTCACTTTACCTTGGACTTCAACTCTACTTTCATCACTCGTGGGGCCTCTCCTCACATCCCATCATCATCATCATATACTGTATATATATATATATATATATATATATATATATATATTATAATGTGATTCTAACATCGTATGAATTCGATTCTATGACAGAAATTCTATGCCATTGTACAGTCAAAATCAATAGTTCGTCGATAATCATGCTCACAGTCCATGTAATTTTAGGTACAGTATATGTAGTTTATTTTGACAGTCCTCAGGTGTTTCTATTAATTCGTGACTATAGATAGTGCCAACGAACTTGACAATAATCTGGACCCCATAACTTCTTATAACTCAACATTAATTAAAGCAATCGGGCTGACATTTCTAACAAAAGGGAAGAGTCCACCAGGAAATAGGTGTGGATATTTACAGTCAGTTTGCTCAAGATCCTTTTGAGTTACGAAGAGGTCAGGGATCAAGATTATTTTCAAGTTCGTTGGCGCTACCTATAGTACTGTTTTTTTCACGTTGATGAAGTGTCGATTTAATTTTCCTCACTCTAGGTTTCAGACATATTATAATCTAGGTTTTCAGAGAACTATTGTTTTTGACTGTACAACCAAATTCAATAGTTTGCCAACAATATTGTAGATTAAAAACTTAATTTTGACCTAATTCACTTGTTTCTGGTTACTTTTTAACATTCATTCATAATGTTCGCTAATAAGAATTCGAGGTGTATGTGTTTTTATCTGTGTCGCTGAACTATTGAATGCGGGTGTACAGTCGCGCTAATAAGTAATGTCTCGGCACCAATTACGTTTTGATCAATAATTGGTATCGGCAATATATAAGCTTCATTTCTTCATATCGAGTGAAATATACAAACATGTTCCTTCACTTACTCACCCCGTTCAACATCTGACAGACATTAATACAGCACAGGGCGAGCCAAACGTAATGACAGCTGAGACATGACTTATTAGCGTGACCGTACAACCACCTGTAATAATGAATAGTATACATTAATGGAACCATTTCGATATGTTGAAAACAATTTGTGAACCAATTCCTTTAGAAACATTCCCAGTCATGATATTTGCTTTAACCATGGTCACTGTTCGACGTTTATCATTTTGTAGTGTACCAACTATTTGTGCAGACTATTGTACAGTGTTTTCCCTATGTGCATGAAGCAGACAAAAGACAAAGCTGCTTGTAACAAGTTCCCCCCCCCCCCTTCCCTCCAAGGTTGAACAAATTATAGAGAGTCAAAAAGCAAGGTACGTTAGAGGTAATTTATGTGTGTTGGAAAGAAGTGAGATGTACTTGTAAGTGTAGTGAAATGAATAGGAGGAGTATGTGTTTTTGAGAGTTAGCTGGATTACTCTTTGTGTGGGTGCGACACAAATAGAAACCGAGCGGGAAGCCAGGGAAATGAAACGGGAGTTCCAGCAACTCCTTATCATATGACTAACTGGCCTCCCCTGGGTGCTACCCTGCTCGATTGGTGCCTACAATCTCCCCAATCAGTTGCCCACATAAGTTGTGTTCCTCGTCGTGATATTATGCATGAAAGTAAAATAGTATGAATGAATTGCAAGTGTGTTTTCTTTTAATTATCAGTCGACTAATCAGATGAGTTAACCACTGCATAAGAAGCTACACTCTTAATTTAATCAATGCACATTCTATTGTTATGTATAAGATCACGGAGAGGAACATAAATTATGTGGGCAACTGTACATGCAATATAGTACCTGATAGTCTGTGAAACCAAATATTTTTTTCATGAATAGAGTTTTGTAATATTCGCATTGTTCACTGCGTGATATAATTCAGCTTTAGTATTCGGGTTAATTTCTGATTGTTTTTATCTGGAAATCACAATGTTAGATATCTGTGCTGTTTGGTGATTTAAACTGTTGTTTTACAATCACAACTATTGTAATTGTTAATATTTAATATTATTATTATTATTATTATTATTATTATTATTATTATTATGATTATTATTATTATTATTATTATCTAATTTATAATTGTTTAAGAGCAGTCAAGATATTCTATGAAGAGAGCAGAGAGTGTGTTAGAGTAGGAAATAATGAGTTGAGTGAATGGTTTGAGGTAAATGTAGGTCTGTGACAGGGTTGTGTAATATCACCGTGGTTATTTGATGTATATAATGTATATACAGTATGGATGGTGTGGTGAGGGAGGTGAACATGAGAACTATGGGTAGATTAGGTTTAGTAGGAAAGAATGGCAGAGATTGGGAGTTGAACAAGTTGTTTTTCTGATGACACAGCGTTGGTGGCGGATTCTGAGGAGAAACTGCAGCGAGTATTCAAAGAGTTTGGTATGGTATGTGGGAGGAGGAAGCTGAGGGTGAACGTCAATAAAAGTATAGTGATGGTGTGTAATAGAGGTGCTCGTAGGGTGTATCTAGATGTGCGACTGGATGAGGAAACACTGTAACAAGTGGAGTGTTTTAAATATCTAGAAGGAGTGATAAGCAGGGACGCAGGTATGGAAATGGAAGTAAAACAGAGAGTATGTGAAGGAAGGACAGTTTTGGGAGCAATGGGAAGTATGTGGAAGGTGAGAAATCTCGGAATGAAAGCTAAAAGTGTAATGTATCAAGGGAGAGTTGTACTAATAGTGATGTATGGGGCAGATATATGGGCTCTGAAGGCAAAAGAGAGAAGAAAGCTGGATGTGATGGAGATGAGCTGCTTTAGGAGTATATATATGTGGAGTGACTGGTAGAGACAGATTGAGGAATGAAGAGATACTTAGGAGAGTGGGGCATCAGGAACTTTTGTCGGCCAGAATGGACAAAAGGGTGCTGAGCTGATATGGACATGTTGAGCGAATGGAAGCTGACAGGCTTACAAAGAGAATATATTAGTCAGATACAAGGGGAGGTAGAGGGGAAGACCTCCATTGAAATGGAGATATTGTGTGGTCCAAGCGTTGGAAGATAGAGACATGACTATAGATCAGACAAGATAAGTGGTAAATAAATAGGAATGAATGGTGAATGGTAATGAATAGATGAGTGATAACGCGGTCGTTTGGGAGAGGGGGTCGGGCGCCAGCTGGACTTGATAATAGTCCGTCAGGCTCGGGGAGCTGGTATATATGAAGGGTTTTGCCTGGATGTCTGGTGGTTGAGCTTCACTGCGTGTCTGCCTGTTGAGACCGGAACCTCTCCGGGAGGTCTGGGACCTGGGAATCTTTTGCTGGAAGACCCCCAATGGGCCTGGGTCTCTGGGGCTACTCCTGGGCGACCTAGATGTGTGTGTTTTTTTGTTTGTTTCCCCTTTTCGGGCTCTGTCTCGATTCGGCCACACCCAGCTATGGGGTATGTGCCTGAGTATATAGATAGATAGAATATATTAATATATTGCATATTTCATGTTATTCCCAGTCAGCAAGTAAACGCTATTGTGTATCTTAACGGAGGAGATTCTACTGCATTGTTTCGTATGACCTCGTCCTTATATCTCGAGCAATCTCAATCATTGTAAGGTCTTGACCAAGGACACACACCACATAATACACACAAACACACACACACACACACATACACATAGGTAAATATACACACACAAACACACACACTCGTCAAGCAATTCTTCTTTGTCCAATGGTTTTCCATGGTTCTTTTTCCAATCCATATATTGCTGCCAATACACCTAACTGATCAGGGTATAATATTTTGGTCATTATATTCATCTTTTCTTACCCATTTGTTTTAGAGTGTACTAATATCAAATATCGCTTCCGAATACTGTGTATATATCTTGGTAATATATGCAAGGTTGGGCAACATTCAGAAACTGATAGATCCTTTGTTCATTGTTTGGGGAATAAAACCCTGCTAAAAATTCGTGGGACAGTAATTTTTTATTGAGAATGTCCGTGCGTGTCCGTGGGCGTACGTGTGGGTGTATTTGACGTGTTACTGGCTGTTTAAGTACAAGTTTCGGGTGTGTGGGATTTGGGTATATAAGCCCGTGGCCTTCGGTTGGTCATCAGTCACAACCGACAACTACCTACACCAACAACAATGGTAATATTGCACGAATAATTTGTATGGCACTACTATAGGAATACATTGAAAATCAAAAATAGATAGAAAATAGTTCCAGCTCTTCTAGATTATAAAACAAGCATGAACATACCTAGTTCCAGATATTCGAAATTGTACCGTAAACATACGAATATTTAGTTCCAAATATTCTAGTTTGTGCAGCAAATAATCCCAAACATATATCCACATATTCTAGATTATACGGTAAGTATACGCATTCCTAGATCCAGATATTCTAGATTGTACTGCAGTCATAAAACATACATAGATTTTGATACTCTAGACTGTACGACCGGTAAATGAACAAATATCTAGCTCCAGTTATTTTATATTGCATTTCAAGCATACCTTGAACCTAGTTCTAGATGATATTATATATTATACGACAAGCACAACATGCCTAATTCCAGATATGCAAGGCTGCTTGGCAAATAAACATAACGCTAGTTCAGAATTTAAAAATTGGGAATAACATAGTTTCTCCTACCTTTGTTAGAATGAAACAATTTAATGTTTCATTTTAACCCACATCTATTTGTTCTCGAATGACATAGGTATACTGCACAGGAAACATTAAATCCCTTTTCGCTTGCAGAAACTGTTCCTGATCATCGTCCTGGTCGCCTTCGTGGCCTCCTGCAGTGCTGCCAAGAAAGAGAGTAAGGAGAAAGGCACCAAGGCAAGCAGCCAGGCATCTGATACTGGCGTAGACCATGTCATTTATGGAGGTCCAGTTGGTTTTGGACAACCTCAAACTGGTCTAGGACACAATTATGGCGGTCCTGAAGACTTCGGACCAAGCTCCGGAGGCTTCGGAATCGGTTTCGGAGCCCAGGAGAAGCCTCAAGGTCAAAGCGCCTATGGATTCGATGGCCCGACTTCAGATAGTCACGGATTTGGCCTGGGTACTCACACTTTCGGTCAGGGGGGCCATGGTTTTGACCAGGGTGGTCAAGGCCGCCCCCAGGGTGGTAGTCACGGATTTGGTAGCCAGGGCGGTCATGGTTTTGGCAGCCAGGGCGGTCATGGTTTTGGCAGCCAGGGCGGTCATGGTTTTGGCAGCCAGGGCGGTCATGGTTTTGGCAGCCAGGGTGGTCATGGTTTTGGCAGTCAGGGACAGGAACAGGGAGGTTTCGGTCACGGGTTCGGCGGCTTTGGCTTTGGCTCTGGAGGGAAAAGCGGCCAGGCTCACTCCAACGTAGCGTTTGGGACAGGGTCCGGCGATGGTGGTCTGGGGTACGGGAAGATCCATGGTTGATTTACAAGCATCTTTATGTGGAGTTGTTTGCGGTGTCACTGTGGTTAGTTCAATAACCAATTCTACTTATGTGAGTTTCTACTGATATGCACCTAGTCAGTATAACGTCTTGCGTGTTTAGTGTCTAATAAATTGTTTTTCTTAAGTTGAGTTTGATATACCTATATAATATGAACAGTCCATAATTTTTTTTTTTAATCTGATTATTGCTGAATTGAATGATATGAATGACCTGGCAAACATTAAGAGTAATATTATGAGTCTATTGAGATATGCTTTAGAAACCTAGCATAAGGTTGTTCTAATGACATATAAAACCTCATTAGAAATTCACTAAACAGAGTAGTTATTATGACAGTCTAAGCAAACCAATCTAGTCCCATACATCGGCAGAGGTATTGAACGTATACAAAATTAATTAAGGTGCTTCGAAAGCACGAATTTCCTTCCTAGCTGTTACTAAGAGTTTTCACTGAGATTATAATGTTTATACTCTTTATGCTCTCACTTCCGTGTGCATATGCACGCACACTCAGAGTATTTTATGAGTATATCAATTCCATCCAGATTATTATGTTATATTTATAATTATACATGTTTTGCTTGCATTATGTTTAATGACTGAAAATATCACAAAACTAATATAATAATAATAAGGATATTTTGTACTGTAATACCATTTTTATTTTTATTTTGTTGTTATTCTAAATTAGTTTTGAAACCGAAAGTAGGGTTTGTGGGGAGGGGGAAGCGCATATTTCAGCATACGATATGAATACTATGCAGTTTCTATACGTTTTTTATTATATTTCCTATATTTTTACATTTTGTAATCTACATCGAAGATAGCATATTGATAATTTTCAATCTCAAGTATCATGAGTTGTAGAGGACCTCCACTGAATCAACAATGATTTACAACATTCTAGTTAAAATGGTGACAGGAATATATATACCGGTATATATATATATATATATATATATATATATATATATATATATATATATATATATATATATATATATATATATATATATATATATATATATATATATATATATATATATATATATATATATATATATATATATATATATATATATATATATATATATATATATATACAGGGTATATATATATTATTATTATTATCATAATAGTTTTAACAAAATATAAGGTTGAGAAAGGATATAAAATAGTTAACAAGCAAACTAATAGATAAATATACAACTATACTGTATATTCATACACACGCACACATTCACAAATCAGCAAACAGATGATATGATTTATAAAATGTATATGCGTATTACTATAATATACAATTTAAGTTAAGTCTATATATATATAAAACACACATTTACTTTCCAATGGTCTGATAATTAAGAGTTAGTGGACACATTCTGCCTGCTATATAGGCTAGTTCTACTCTATAATTAAGAGTTAGTGGACACATTCTGCCTGCTATATAGGCTAGTTCTACTCTATAATTAAGAGTTAGTGGACACATTCTGCCTGCTATATAGGCTAGTTCTACTCTATAATTAAGAGTTAGTGGACACATTCTGCCTGCTATATAGGCTAGTTCTACTCTATAATTAAGAGTTAGTGGACACATTCTGCCTGCTATATAGGCTAGTTCTACTCTATAATTAAGAGTTAGTGGACACATTCTGCCTGCTATATAGGCTAGTTCTACTCTATAATTAAGAGTTAGTGGACACATTCTGCCTGCTATATAGGCTAGTTCTACTCTATAATTAAGAGTTAGTGGACACATTCTGCCTGCTATATAGGCTAGTTCTACTCTATAATTAAGAGTTAGTGGACACATTCTGCCTGCTATATAGGCTAGTTCTACTCTATAATTAAGAGTTAGTGGACACATTCTGCCTGCTATATAGGCTAGTTCTACTCTATAATTAAGAGTTAGTGGACACATTCTGCCTGCTATATAGGCTAGTTCTACTCTATAATTAAGAGTTAGTGGACACATTCTGCCTGCTATATAGGCTAGTTCTACTCTATAATTAAGAGTTAGTGGACACATTCTGCCTGCTATATAGGCTAGTTCTACTCTATGATTACGGAAAAACCTGCGGGATTTTAATGTAACGATATTAAGGTAATCACGATGATTAGCAGCAGTAAATATTTTTTGCAGAAGCATATATTGATCAATTGTTTCACTCACTGATTCACTCACACACACACAAACACACACACACACACTCACATACACAATATACAGTATATACACTCACACACATATATATATATATATATATATATTTATATATATATATAATATATATATGTGTGTGTGTGTGTGTGTGTGAAGAGAGAGAGAGAGAGAGAGAGAGAGAGAGAGAGAGAGAGAGAGAGAGAGAGAGAGAGAGAGAGAGAGAGAGAGAGAGAGAGAGAGAGAGAGAGAGAGAGAGAGAGAGAGAGAGAGAGAGAGAAGCATAGCAAGGGACCCAACATCGGAGAACGAACCCCCAAGTATGAATCTCAAAACCGCGAAATATCACATTTTCGCGGATTCGAGGTTCGAACTTGGGGGTTCGTTTTCCATTTTCTTGTCCAGTCCAGATCTACTGTAGTCTATGATAGAGTATATATTGACGTTTTCTGTGCATATAATTATGTTTAGTTAATGTAACACTTCTCGTAACTGTCGGCTACATGAGTACTACCTTCGCCTCACTGATGAATGTTCTCATTCCCTAAACCTCGAAACGCTAATAACTCGTCCCCATCAAGTGACACAAACACCGAATAATGGTCAATTACACACCTAATCATGATCTGACTGCCGAACATGGTTTTATCTAATATAACCACACTAGTTCCAGTCAGAGGATAAATAACTCTTGGGTCCTGAGCACAATGAATAATCTCTTTCTTATGATTGATGAAGCTAGGTGTGTTGTCCAGGAACCGGCTAATAACAGCATTATGACCCTTGCCTTGTCAAGCCCTGTCAAACTTGACCATAGACACCAACATAGCTGTTGAGGGTGACATATAGATGCCAGTTCTGAGCTTTGAAAGGACTCAACTCAACGTTTATCATTGCTTCTAATTATCTACAGCTGCCCTGGTTCTTTCAAATGCAAGCGAGATATGTGTTAGGCTCGCACTTTCTCCCTCGGTGAATCCCTTGTTCTTCGTGAGGAGGACCTGTGTAGGCTATCAATGCAAATCACACTAGGTGTGACCTCATCCATACCTGAGATTCACCAGTTTAACTAGGTGATTTACATTAGATATAAATAGTTGAATTGATAGATAAGGTTAATAGCAATTTAATGACATTTTGCGATTTATGTATGTTACCATGGTGTCAAAGGTGAAAAGTTCATAGGAGTTATTAACTGAATATTGATGAGTGGTGAATAGTTATCTCGCAAAGAGGGTGATTATGGGGGTGCCCTTTTGTCATATGTGGCAATATTGTGTCGTGTTCCTTATTCATTTCATTCCCTCATAGCCTTTGCACATCCTGCTAAACGACAAGTACAGTACTCTTTTTGTGTCCTCCAATATATATAACTAAATTGAGGGTATGTTTTTACTGCAATCGGCCTCAATTCGCGTTATTGACCTCGATACATTTAAGTCAATTTCACTGCCATTATTCAGCATCATCCAACATCAGTCAACAGAACTCGTTCTAAATTTACCACATTGTAGCCCATCTTGCAACAGTTGCTCTAAATTAAGCTCACACAACATTCCAGTCTGATATTAACGAGGATTATCGTAGCACTTTGAAAGTTGAGACTCTAATGGTTGTGAGTATCAAGCCGCATGACGCATGACAATTGTTTTTACTGATAGAGAACTGGCGGAGTCACACGAGCATTTTCCAGGAAATTTTAGATAAGCATAATGTCCGGGCCTGTTTTCAATAGTGTTAATAATTAGGCTAAATGTATATCACCTTAAGGGGTGTGACCTGCTTTTTTGTATCTTTCTTGGTTGTATCCATTCGGCCCCGTTCAGCTTACTGTTTTAAGACGTTTATCCCCATCAATTATTATTATTATTATTATTATTATTATTATAGCATGGAGATATCTCTCATATAACCTTAGCACAATTTATCAAACCCTGAATTTTCGGTGACCTGTACATATATTTCTTAAGAGTTATATTTAATTGGGCGATTTTAGTAAAATTATGACATATCCAGAGTTTCCCTTTCATATTTTACTTTCAGTGTGCATGAAAGTCAAAAAATCAAAATAGTTTTTGTCACTGGAGAAACTTGATACCAGGCACGCCAATTCGCGCGCGTGTGTTCAACGCATGTGTGTGTATTCGTTCATGTGTAAATGAGTGTGCGCGTTCATGTGAGTGTAGGCGTGTGAGAGAGAGAGAGTATATAATTATGTGTTTGTGTGTGACTGAGCAGGTGTAAGTAGTGTGAAGTTTGAATATATATATATATATAAAAGAGAGGGTACACGGTAGGTCACCAGCCACAACCTCCACTCACCTCCAACAGCCAACATGGTCAGGGTTCCGTCAATTGGGTTAAATCTTTCTATCTACTATGCCACATTCATCAGTCACTTAGCATTTAGGGGAGAAGGGCCGGTATTTTTGGTTTATTAATTCATTTATTCATATATTTTTTAGTTTCGTCGCTAAACCTCCACCAAGCTTAGAAAAACCCCCTGAAAGGTAAATTCGTAAATTTTTCGGTAAAATAATTTCCCGGCCGAAGGCCGGTTCCTCCTAAGATGTCATGCTCACGCACCTAAATGGCACGAAAGGTCTTAAAATTGACACTGGAATGGGGCGAAAGGTGTTAAAATCACCAAGCTAATGGGCCGAACGTCATATAATCTTAAAACAAATGAGGCTTAACACGAGGGAGAAAGGGAACCAGAAAAGCGGCCCATCTCCTCTTAATTAGTTATGTTTTACCTAGCTCGCCAACTTGGGTTCAGGGAACAGCAAATGTTTGTGTTGCAGGGTTATAATACTATCAATATACTCCACCATATTAAGTCGTTTATATTGCATCACTCTATCGTCTCTCTTAAGGGGGAGTAAATTTAATTCTCTCTAGGATAGGCCTAACTGCGACAATTTTTTGAAGACAAAAAATGTGTCCTAGAAAATTCAGTAAAAATAAATAATTAATCGACATTCTTGCTCATAAACTGTGTAATTTTAAACTACTATAGGTTTACAGGGACAGTCCTCATGTGTATCTAATGGCCAGTTTCACGTCGTAGTAGTGACGAGTTAATGGCATTCTTTTAGATCTCGCGTATATTACTATCATCCTTTTCGGCGAACTATTAACTTTGACCTTACTTCCAATTCCAGAAGATGCTCCTAGTCGTGTTGTGCCTGAGCCTCCTGGCCTGCAGCAGCCAAGCCACACACGGCCACGGACAAGGGGGCAGCGGCGGCCACGGACACACCAGCTACGCCCACCAAGCCCACGACCAATACTCTGCCGGGGGCATATCCAATAATGACTACATTCTTGGCGGACCCCAAGGACACGCGCACGGCTATAATCAGGGGGTCCAGGGGCAAGGGGGTGGACACTGAGGCACAAGTAACTGTTTTAAGGGATGATGGGTCGCTTTTCCCCATTTGTTTTGAGATTATAAGACGTTCGGCCCATTAGTTTGGCGCTTTGAACACCTGTCATCCCATTTCGTTGTCAATTTTAAGATCTTTCGCACGATTTAGGTATCGAATATTTTCATGGCGAGCTTAAGCAAGCCTGTAGTTTTAAGAGGAATCGGCCTTCGGCCGGGAAAATTTTCTACCGAAAAATGTACAAATTTATCTTGAAGGGGGTTCTAGGGGGTGTTTTTTTTAAGCTTGATGGTGGTCTAACGAGGAAACTAAAACAAATAATGGATATATAAATATATAGACCAACAAAATTGCCACTACCCCCTTAAGCAAACCACACCTTAGTATTAATATGTATATAACAAAATAAAATGTATGTCGAAGCCTGATACTACCTTACCACATGTATTACCTAGAAGAACATGGAATGATGTGATTACATTTCTCACTGTCGTCAAAATGAGATACCGATAACCTATAATAGCAAATCAAATTTTACAATAATTTGTGAAAGCTTACAGAGAGCTTTTGCAGATTCAGACAAATTTTTTTTTTTTTTTTTTTTTTTTTTACTTGTATAGTTCAGCGGTTTCATTTTTTGGCGAGGATTGTACTTAATTATTTCTCTACATTGTATACTTCATGCATAGGGGTTGTGCTGATCCTGCCACCAATGCTATAATACCAAGAGTTCTGCATTATTCACGTTAACTACCGATATTCATCTACTATATATATTGTCATGCAAAATTATGATGATAAATCTCTACTTAATTCATTATCTGACGTTAGTGTTTTTCCTCTATCAATGAACGCAAATGTAGAAGAGAGTAGTTATTGCTTGATGTAACACGAGCAACGGTACTCATAACAAATTAATTGTGTTCTAAATGTTAATGGATTCAATTTCAGAAAATAATGAACAAATCTCTAAAGCAGATTTAGATAGAATACAGCCATTTTGTCTGGCTTGCTCACCTATGTTGAAAATGTTGTCGTCAAATCTTAACAATGAAAGGAAACCAGGGGTCATTAAAGAGACACCTTTTAATCAAGCCATGAAGAAGGTCCAATAACTTAACCCATCCCAGAGGCTACCTAGCTTCAATTGGTATAGGTTCTCAAAAAAAAAAAAATTTGATGCTGCACATCCTGAAATGGAAACATATTTGTCTCCTTGGAATGCCCACGGTAATATTTAATCTGGTGTCTGAACTTGATTTTTAGTTATACATGTATGTACAGTATATGTATGAAGGAGACAACACGCAAAGCTGCCTGTATCAAGTCTCCCCCAAAATTGAAAGCGTGATAGTCGCTATTTCAAACGTGTGTGTGTGTGTGTGTTGGAAATAAGTGTGGTGTACTTGTTTACTGAAGAAAAATTAATGTGAGAGCTAGCTGGATTACTCTCTGTGTAGATGAGGTACAAACAGAAACGGTGAGGGAAGCCAGACAAATGTAACAGGAGTTTAAGCAACTCCTTCTCACATCCCTGTTCGATTGATTACAAATCAGAGATTGCTGTCAAGGGTATTGAGTGTATATTTTACTTCTACCCTATGAATTCATAAGAAGGTCAGGGTGTGTCCTGGAACATTCACTTTTCAACACTTCTATTGGCTGTCTACTAAACTAAACATTCGGATAGACAGACTTGGGATGGAAACAGTATTCGTCTGTCAAGCCTGAAGTAGGCCCAGTGAAGTGCTGTTGTTGTTGTCTGGTATTTGTCGGGGTATTTTTTAATCAATATTGGCCACTAGATGAATGCAATAATCATTTAAGGTGGATGTTCTTTTGTTAAACATTAATTCAGAAACTGATAGTCCAGAATTATTACAGAAAATTCTTCGTGTGACTCCGCCTATAGAGTCGACCAATGGCGCCCCAAAAATAGTAATTATGCAGTCCAACAAAATAAGTTATTGTCATTATTATTTATTTATACAATAATATAAACAAATATTTAACACTACTTGCCGTCCTTATAATCTATGTTTCATGGGGAACATTCTGTGATGTAGCTTAGTTAAAATAGGACTTCAGAGGCTATCAACCCTATTGGATAATTAAGCCAGCACACTGTAAGTCGAGAATAACTTCAGGACTGGAGCCTCTCTGCGATAACTCCAGTCCCTTGTTGTAGCAGTTAGAGCATTCGCCTCACAACCGAAAGGATCTGGGTTCAGTTGCAGGGCTAGCCGAAACATTTGGGCAAGTCTCATAACCCCTTTTGTCTATGTTCACCTAGCAATACAAATAAAACTCGGAGTTAGTGGATATTTTTGGAGCTTTTCATCCGGGCCGGTAACTATGGTAATTTAAGGGAGCCCACCTCGCTTTTTTTTTCTCTTTCTCTCCATCTCTCTTTGGCTTATGTCCATTCGGCCCCATTTAACCTACTGTTTTAAGACGTTTAGCCCCATCCAGGTGTCAATATTTTCCTGGCGAGCGGTAGCGAGCCAGCATAAATATATTTATGTTTTGACAGCAAGCTAAATTTGTACATTTTTCGATAGAAAAATGTCTCCGGCGAAGCCTGATTTCTCCTTACAATGCTGGCTCCCTATCGCCCGCCAGGAAGAAATCGACACCTGGATGGTGAAATGTCTTAAAACAGTTGGCTGAATGGGGCCGAATGGATACAAGCCAGGGAAAGAGAGAAAAGGAGAGAAAGATAAGAAAAAGAAAAAAAAATAGGTGACCCCACTGAAATAATAATTATGCAATAACTCCTACGTACTAAGCTGGGTAACCAACCGGAGTTACCAACAACAGGCTCCAAAGGGCAATAATACTGCGATGAGCGCCGCTGCCTAGCACAACCTAGCACAAATGTTCATCTTTACTTATTCATGCAGTACTAGCGCATGGAAAACATTTTTTTTTTTTTTTTATGACGATTCGCTATAGCCTAATAAAAATACAGCTAGCACAAATGTTTATCTATTTACTATACCTATATACTCAGGCCCAATCCCCACTTTTCCTTTTTTTTGTGGGGGGGGGGGGGGGGGGGCACAAATTTAGCACAAATTTACCTCCGATAATATTTTTGGAGGACACTAAGTTTGAGCAAAGAAAGGTCAACTAGTGATTATTAACAAAGCATTGTGTTGTTTAATATTTGCTTAATCATAGATGTACAACTAAGGTATTTTGAGAATTCGTGATGATTTAGAAGTCTGTTTCCTTTCACGTGTTCTCATTATTTTGTCGTGGAACAAACTCATTGTGCTTTACTTATGACCTATTGTCGTCGGGAGTTGAACAATTCTGGGAGTACCGCCACACATTAAATATTATTGTGTTAACCCGCCTCAGAGACATTATTAGACATATTGATTTACAAACACACACATACGCACACATTGCACACACTCACACAACTAAGTACTTAAAATCTCTCACACACAACCAGTCACACCATCGTTTTCACAAACACATACACACGCACACTGCATACTCGACCACTCATACAATCGCTCTCACAAACACTCACACACACCCAACCACACACACTGCTCACCCAACTACACTCACACAATTAATCTCACAAACACACACTCTGTCACGTAGACGCAATGCACACTCAACTACACACGTACACAATAACATATTGTCACGTAGCCTACATACACTGCACATTGAACCACACACACAATTGTTCTCACACACACACACACTGTCACGTACACATGCTACACACCCACACTATCGCTCTTAGAAACACGCACACACTCTTCAGGATAAGTCAAATTAGGCTAGAATAAGTTACCGATAGAGTCCAGGTACAGAAAACGTGTCAAAATTACGGACACTCATCCAAACCTGCGGAATATACATCCCAGTGGCTTACATGGCCGTTTTAGTTTGCGGCCGGAATGACGTGGGATCCTTCATCTGATAATCTACTGCTAGACACACAGACACATACTCAGGCGTGGAGACATTACTGTACCTTGCGCTTCATAACTACGTCAACGCGCAGGTTACCAATCAAGTGAGAAGGAAAACGAAGAAGAAGATGAGTAACTATGCAGGATGAAGGTAAGAGGGAAGGGGGAATGACTGGGCAATGGTGGGAAGGAGAAGGAGGAGGGGAGGGCTAGTGGAGGAAGTGACAGGGGTAAAGGAGCGTGAAGGTATTAAAGGAAGAGTAAGGAAGAGAAGGAAAAACAGTGATAAAGAGGCGAAGGGGTAGGTGGCAAAGGGCGAGTATTAACAGGTTGTATATTGGATAAGATGAGGGAGAGCATACGGAATGAGGGAATAGGAAGGGAAAGTAAAGCAAGACAAGGGCAGAACATGAAGGGGAAGGAGTGGAAGCCCGTGGATAGTAGGATCAGGAAGAGGTGTGTGTGTATAAGGGAATGAGGGAGGGTTGTGGGAAGAACGAAAGGTAAAGACAGAAACAGAGGATGAGGGAACTTACAAGCAATCAAGGAGAGCAAGAAAGGGGCAGCAAAGGAAAGGGGGGGATAATAAGGGCGAGAGTATTGGGGGAAAGGGAGGAAAGAAAGCGGAGAAGTGGGGATGTGGGAGAAGGAAGGGAGGAGAATGTGCGGCGGGTCGGGAGGGGATGAGAGAATGAAAAACTATGGGATAAGCGTGAACAAATAAGATGAAGTACAGGGAATGGGAATGAAGAAAGAGGACTGGGAATAAGGAATAGGCGGAAGCAGATCAAAACGGCCACACTCCTTTCTCCTAACGAAATAATTATGATAGGTGTGTGTGTGTGGGAGGGGGGGGGGGGGGGGGGACGGAGGAACAATAATTTAATAATTTTTATTTAGGAGGGAGAGAAAGGACAAGGAACCAGTGGATGGGAGGAGCTTAATTTAGGACGGGAGAGGAGAGGAGGGGGACAGAGGTAGTGCGTGGCGAGATGGGAGCACGGTAGGGAAACATCACGGCTATACATACCATACGATCGATTTGCCATATCGAATGAAGGTTAACAGATGAGCTTGGATACAAATTTTATGTTACCCATATCCTAATTATTATGATATATTTCAACTTATTTCATTATCTACGTGTGGGGGTTCATTATGGCGAGGTTTGAGCCAACAGACCGTGCCCTGCAGCCAGACGTACGATGCTAGTTTTCTTTAAACCCTATCATAAAGGCAATACGTATTCTACCGATAAAATAACTTGTTAATATCACCTTGTAAAGTATATTTAATTGATTTGCTTACGCATAATATACTGAATTAATTGCTTGTCAACATAATCCAATGCACTCTAATCGCTGAAAGAAAGTATCGTCTTGTGTCTAAATAGTTCAAGTTATTACCCCATGGTCAGTGTATGGGATTTCATTAGTTTTAGTTTTTGTTTCGAGTGTTTTACTGTGACTGCGTCTTTTGATCAGAACAGTACTATGCGCTCTTTTAAATATATGTTAGTACATTACTTTAAATAATTAATAATAATCCTGGAGTTAATTAAAACAAAGTTTGTGCATTAGAAAATTGTGGAAGATAATTGTATGCGAGATTTTTTGCATTGCTAATAAATATTGATAAATTATAAAAAAACAGATTCATAACAGCGGTGCATTATTGACCTTGAGTCCTGCTCGTCCTCCTCTCACTCTGTCGGCGTGGTGATGTCTAAGTTTGTGCAGTGCTACTTAGTGTCGTGAGATATTATCCGTTACGCGAGTGCTTCTACGGCAGGTATGGTGACCTTGAGGCTATCAGACGATTCCCCGGCAATGACAGATGGTGCTTCAAAGGTATAGTGCTGAATTATTGGTTGACTGATGGTTATTAGTAGAACACTGTGCATCTCGGTTTACATTGGGGGACCCGCTGATGGCTGGTCTTTGACAACTTGATGTGAGGAATTTGAGCAGGTGAATTACGTGCTGGAAATAGACCGGGAGAAGGGTAACTTTGTTGGTGGTGTAATGGTTTAGTCAATATACAGGAGGCGCTACAATATAGGTAGTGGTTTAGATGTTTATGTTCTGGGTGTGGTGTCCCGACTTGTAAGCTTAGAAAAATTATCCAGAACTTGATATTTTCTGTTTTGGCACCCTCATTGTGTAGGTGGACAGTGGAAGAAATTAAGCCTAGGCTAGTGGCTAGCCAGGTAAGTGTTATTTAGGCCTAGCCTTGGAGGTTAGATTACAGATATGACGATGCCTAGCCTACTTGTGGGAATAGGCCTAGGCTAGCCTAGGCTATAGGGTAAATCTACAGTTATACTACCCCTCCCCCACTACCCCCCACCACCTCCCCCCTTCAAAACACGCCTTTTAGCGTGTTTTTGGATGGTTCAGCAGACGCGGAAACTGGAAACAAACTTATTTTGATAACAAATTATCACCAACCAGATAAGAGTTTTTCAGGTAATTTTTTTTTTTTTTTTTTTTTTGATATACAGTGTTGTTTAATACCGAGGACCGTCGCATTTTAGTATTTTTAACATTAGCCTAACCTAACTTAACCTAACCTAACCTAACCGAAAAGTAGCCTAACCTGTTTCCGCGACGGTCTAAACTCCCCCTCACGTTCCCTGTTTATGGGTGCGCGACGGTCTAAACCCTGCTCACGTTCCCTGTTTATGGGTTTGCGAAGGTTTGTAATACTTCAATGTATCTATTTCAAGTCAAATATACATTTCCGCGCATCATCAAACCATACTAAGTCTACTACTAATAATATTAACCCATTAGTACCAACAGAATAGCGACAAAATAGGGGTAGTATAACTGTAGATTTATCCTAGGGGAGCCTAACCTAGGCTTTAGCCTATGCCAAGCCTAGGCCTATTTAACCTAACATTCCTGTTACCTGTATTTTTTTCTTTTAAAGACTAGGCTACATAGCCTAGGCCTAAGAACATAAGAAAATGGGAGTCTGCAAAAAGCCAATCGGCCCATACAAGGCAGATCCCTGTCACACCCAACCCCAATTACAAGGCCCAATTATAGACCCATCTCACTAATACCTTGAGTACTGACCCCACCAAAACGGTCAGCTTAGGCTAACTTAGGTCCTAGCCTAAGTCTACTCTTAAGTTTTGGAATAGGCTTAGCCTAGTGCTGCCTAGGCCAAGCCTAATTTAAAAACAAAAAGTAGGCCTAAATTGTCACAATTTTGGTCTCTATATTTTCCATCTTGATTGCTTTTAGATTGCAGGAAATGCTGTTTTAGACACCTAAATTCTCAAAATTTTACGGGGGGGGGGGATGCCCCCGGATCCCCCTACAGCTCGCCGCTCGCCGCTCCGTCGCGCTATAATGATAACAAAATAATAAACCATAATGATAACACAATTCACATTTTGTGGATTGACACCCTGGTCCCGAGTTCGATTCCCGGGAGGATCATATGCTTTCATTAGTTTGTTCGGTCAATATACAGGAGACGCAACAATATAGGTAGCAAATTTCTAATGGTAGTTTTGGGTTCCTATCATCATATGCTTCATTTCTATATACTGTTTATCCCCGGGAAAAAAAAAAAAAAAAATCGAGTTTTTTATTTTTTTCTTGATTTATTTTTATTTTTTATTAACCTAACCAAAAAAACTAACCTAACCTAACCTAAATGTATTTGGGGGCTATTAGGTTAGGTCAGGTTAGGTTTTGGGGTTAGGTTAATGAAAAAAAAATAAAAAATTCCCAAGAAAAAAAAATGAAAAATAGGCCTACAAAGATTTTTTTTTTTTTTTTTTTCCCCGGGGATAAAAAGTAGCCTACTGTATATAGAAATGAAGCATATGATGATAGGAACCCAAAACTACCATTAGAAATGTGCTACCGCGTCTCCTGTATATTAACCGTTTATTCTAGTTCATTAGGGTTTGTAATGGAGGATTAATGTTAAGAACGGAGTGTTCCTTAATTAGTATTAGGAAGAGCAAGGTTGGTGTTATAGTTTTAAAAGGTGTGCTGTTGTTATCCTAACTACACAAATTTCAGTGTGCCAAAATTCGCCCATTTTCTTCGTGATCCCGAATTAGCATCTGAACAAAAAAATGATGGTAAATGTTTATCACCAACCAGTGACGAGTTTTTCATTTTTTTTTTTTTTTTTTTTTTTTTTTTTCTTCTTTGATACACAGTGTTGTTTAATACCAAGGACTGTCGCATTTTACTATTTTCCCATTATCCATCAATCTTAAAACACGGCCCCCGATAGTGGGGAGGGCTATGAAGATCAGGGAAATTGCGGGGTAAAAGCCGTAAATAAAGGGGTAACAATGGAAGAACTCTGAAAATACAATATTGAAAAGTAACAAAACCTGAAAATGGAAAATCCCGAGCCAAGTTTTGACCAAACTTGGCTCGGGTTTTTCAATTTTTCAGTCTAAAATCACAGTAACCTCATTTCGAAAGTTGGCTCGGGTTTTTTTGTTTTTTAACGTGGATAAAGCCAGTAAGAATGTGGTTAACATTAGCCTAACCTAACCTAACCTAACCTAACCTAACCTAACCTAACCTAACCTAACCTAACCTAACCTAACCTAACCTAACCTAACCTAACCTAACCTAGTATAATGGGTGGGGGCTGCCGCCCCCACACCTCCGCTAAATCCATGAAATCCGAGCCAAGTTTTGTCATTAACCTAACCAAACCTAACCTAGTACCGGTATTATGGGGTTAACATTACCCTAGCCTAACCTAACCTAACCCGCTAAATCCCTTAAATCCGAGCCAACTTTTGCCAAAGAAAAACGACCCAACTTTCGAAATGAGGTTAGGCCTACTGTGATTTTGGACTCTGAAAAATTGAAAAACCCGAGCCAAGTTTGGTCAAAACTTGGCTCGGGTTTTTCTATTTTCAGGTTTTGTTACTTTTCAATATTGTATTTTCAGAGTTCTTCCAATATTACCCCTTTATTTACGGCTTTTACCCCGCAATTTCCCTGATCTTCATAGCCCACCCCACTATCGGGGGCCGTGTCTTAAGATTGATGGATAGGCTAATGGGAAAATAGTAAAATGCGACAGTCCTTGGTATTAAACAACACTATATCAAAGAAAAAACCATCTTCAGACTGATCCGGTAAATAAAAATACCAAAGTACCGGTACAACAAATTACCTGAAAAACTCGTAGCACATACCACCACGACCTCCATGTTAGGGTTCCATCTTCAAACTGAGCCCGCCCGGGCCAGCGAAAGGCGTGGCGCGTGACGTGACGACTGAAAGACTGTGTGAATGGTTGATAATTTGATGGAAGCCTGTGATTGGTTCATGCTATGGTTCATGATTCCTAAAAAGACCGCTAGGTGTAGTGACGTTCGACTGAAAGATTGAGGGTAAGAGCTCCCGAACGACGGCCATTGTGTACTATTGCGCCGCGGCCATCGACAGGGAGGTATTTCTTAGTTTCTCGTATTTCACTTATAGCGAATTTGCGACGGTAAGTACATATACACCAACAAAGTATCGTTCATGAAAGTGATAACACACTAATAATCATCGATGGGGCCCATCACTGGTTGGTGATAAACTCTTACCGTGGTTTGCCTTAACAATGTACTCTACACTTGCTATGATCTTATAACTATTATATATCACCTGAATTGAAGTCCAAATGCAGCTCCTAAAGTAATTATATACAATATTCCACACGAGAGTCAAGAGCAACTTGCTTTGTTTACAAACAGAAAATCCCAACCGAGTCCGATAAGGCCTACTATGACTTAGGTTTAGAGGTACGTTTACCTCCGATGTTATATCGCGCCGAAGGCTGAGCCAAGACGAACACAACTAATTTAATTGGCACTCGAATGCTCAATAATATGTAGATTAAAGGATAATAATAGGTATTTATCTAAAACTATGTATACCGGTATATTAACCCCTTCAGACATATATGACGCAGAGGTTGCCAGATTAGCAATAAGAAATAGAGTTCTCTCACTCTTATAATTACCTCTCCAAAATTAGTTTTCTGCCCACATCTAACTCAAAGACAACTGCAGAGGTTGAAGTAACTAAAATAAAGGTTTGTAAAAAACCCTGATGGTAATAAAGGCTTTAAAGTATCCCTAATAGGCTCAAAATTGCGTCATATGCGGAGAGGGTTAACTAAACAAATTTATCTGTTAATATATTAATTGAAATGAATAATGTACAATAAATAATTTAAGAATGAATGTTTTAAAAGTGATCCTATTCAACCCCCTGCCAAAATACGCGGAGTTTGGTCGTGTGGATCATTTTTTGGGGGCCTTCAATTTCTCGAAAGTAGTGCATGAATATCAATTATTTTTATCTGGAACAAAGCGCAAGAGCTCTAGGCATTCGGTAAGCTATAAATTATTACGATTTTATGATGAATTATTGGTTTTTGAGGGGTATTTATATGACAGGGATTAACGAATGCAACGAAAGGGTATTTGGTATGGTTCTATATTATCGTGATCCTGACTGGATGACGTCAGATTAGTTTCGCGCCAGTGAATTGTGGTAATTTGGAATTGTGTTAAGCTGTTACTTACTGATACTTTTGTGGAAAATATAGTGAATTAAGAGGCTGGAATATAACATTGACTTCATGTGAATTGCGAGTGCCCTGCACATTCTAAAATCGTGCATATTTATCTTGGGGAACTCATTATATATAAGGTCCAAGTTCAAGGTCCATTAGCAGGGGCAGGATACCATCACAGCCTGTGATGCTTTTGGTAAACCTGACTTTTAGCACCAACAGCGATTTTGTAA
The DNA here is from genome assembly GCA_032716605.1 of Paralithodes platypus. Classification (NCBI taxonomy): domain Eukaryota; kingdom Metazoa; phylum Arthropoda; class Malacostraca; order Decapoda; family Lithodidae; genus Paralithodes; species Paralithodes platypus. Next base: position 24,054,903 of record CM064513.1, on the reverse strand, counting down.
GTAGCTTAGCATATATTTTTGTGTGAGCTAGGCTATATTATAATATTTGGCAAGAGTTGTGTTATCGGGTGTATCACCTACCTCTGTCTGGGTATATCCTAGTGTTTACTAGCCTAGCCTAGCCTAGCCTAGCCTAGCCTAAGCCCCTTTGAAAGGACATTAGCCTAACCTAACAACCTTACCTAACCTATCCTAGTATTATGGGTCACTGGGTGGGGGCGGCACCTGCTGTTTGAGTCATTGACATCAACTCACGTGCTTAGACGACGTACGCCCGGTAACACAACTCCAACTCATTCCCTATGTTTTCCTTCAGCTAGGGAAATAAACTTTTATTAGCCTAGGCCTATGATGATTTGGAGCAGAAATTAGGGGTAGGATGTAGTGAGCGGGCGTACCGCCATCTTTGTTTACATTACGCGTAGTGGCGTCGGACCTTTCCCATCATGTTCCCGTCTAATTTAACCTAACCTAACCTAGTATTCATGTAGTAATGACAGGGGGAAAATAGCAGAAAATATAGCGTCGAAATAGACGGGAACGTAAGTGCGACCGCGGCGATCGCCCTATGTAAACAATGACGACCGTACGCCCGAACTCTACATCCATCCCGAAATTAGTAGCGTAGGCATATTAGGCCTAGGCCTAACCCATTATCCAACAATCTTAAGACAGCCCCCACTAGCCTAGTAGGGCTATGATAATGAAGATCAAGGAAGATTTGAGGTTAAAGACAACAAAAAATAAGCTTAGCTAGGCTATAGCATATAGGCCTAGCATATGACAGTAACCGTTTGCCGTGGGATTTTAGGGATAGGCTAGGCCTATAGGATTTGTTGAGCTCAGGGGGGGGGGGGGGCTTGCCCCCTTCAGCTTATTCTGTACAGTATCCCAAATTACCTCAATTTCCACATTCTTCATATCCCTTCCCACTATCAGGTCTTAACATTGATGGGCTGCATAAAAAAACAATAGCTGGGCTAACTGTTGATGCTAAAAGTCAGTAATAGGCCTACCATGTTTTTTTTTTGTTTTCTTTTCTTCATAAAACACCATTCATTAGCCACTGCCAGTGTTTAGAAGTTCTAATCTTTGTTTTGGCTTGAGCACACTTTGTGACTTTAATAAGACTGTCACTGTAGGCAATATAGACTTGCCGCTGCACCGTCTGGAATCCCGGCAAATTGATTTATCATTTGGGAATGGGTACCAGTGAAGAATCTTTTTGCAGCTATAATTACACATACAATTTTTGTGTATTATTTCTTTGAGGAATATGGTTTTCATTGTCATTTATCGTGTAATAAGTGGAGGAGTTGCGAGGATTAGCATAACATTTACTAATCAAACCTACGAAACGGTACGCAACAGACGGTCCTAACCTTACTTAGTGTCCAAAGTGAGGTCTGCTGCTATGTTCTTATAACATTTTCTGCCAGAGTACCTACCGGCACAATTTAATAAGAGTATACACTGTAACGGTACCGTACTGTACAGCCTAGGTTAAGGGGGTATCACACTGGGCCAATTCTCGTCATTCTTCAGCAAAAAATGGAGCTACTGCCGTCTCCAGCACAAATCTCATCATTTGATGGAGCTAGGATGCTTCCCGCACTGGGTGGGAACTTGGGAAGCTCCATTTTTTGATGGAGGTAGATTGTCAGCCTCTTTACAGCTCGCATTTAATCTCATTGATATCTCAAGTATATGACGTCGAAATATATATTTTGCTACATAATTGTGTGTTTTAATTGTGAGAAGGGCTGCGGATAGACATAAACTAAGTGAATTAATGCTAAAATAGCTACACCACTTGCAGCTAAATAACCACTTCCTATACCTACGCCACGGCGATTGGTATGAAACGAAAACATTCGGTTGTGTAGCAGGAGGAACTGTTTTTCAGATGCCTATTTACTAAGAATCATTGAACAATATATTTAACCTAGCCTAACCTAACCTAGTATATTAGTGGACTATTTATGAATGTAAAATGTACAAATATATTGTAACATTACCAAATTATTGAGATAAATACATACACAGGATGATGCCTACCAAGCATTCTACAACCTCCGAAAAGTTCAAAATATTTCCTCATATATGCTCCAAATATAAAACATAATCACGCAAACTTGTAGATTGAGTCATATTGAAATATAATTGTCGATATAAATCCATATTACTCTAAATTATTGGTGAAACAGCACAATATAAGCGATCGTTTAGTGCCGAGGTAACGACAGGGGCTCCGTCAGGCTATAGCCTATATTTTGCGAAAAACTTCCTCATAGCTACTTATATAAACTTCACACGCAAAACATAGCAACATTAACGCATAGATTGGGTCCTATTACACAAAGTTTGTCAATATCAATCCATATTATTCTACAGTTTAAGTGAAACCACTGTTCTATAGCCTACGCCACGGCGATTGGTATGAATCGAAAAAGTTCAAAATATAAATTTCCTCATATAAGCTTTAAATTTAAAAAAAAATACACTAACGTGTAGATTGAGTCATATTGCATTATAATTGTAGATGTAAATTCATATTACTATACATTACAGTATAGGTGAAACGGACCAATATAGGCTAAGGTCGGACGTTGTTATTGTTGTGTTGGTACGGTAGGCTATAGGCTATATTACTGGTATCTTATTTTATTGTACAGGTAGTTTATATTATGAGTGGAGGATTTGCAATAACTTACCCTAACCAAAGTCCAAACTTAGTGTCCAAAGTAGGATCTGCACCCTGCCGCTATGTTCTTATTTTGTATACCAGTAGCTTTTTAGCCAGATTACCGGTACAATTTAATAAGTGTACAGGCTAGGCCTACTGCCAACAGTGCATTTATAGATTTCTCGGCCATGACTTGGGTATCACTAAAGAATCTTTCCACAGCCTTACGTACAATTATTTGTTTTTATTTCTTTAAGGAATATAGTACATATATTGTTCAATTGTTTATCATGTTATGAGTAGATAATTTGCATTACCTTACCCTAACCTAACTTTAATTAGTCTTAGTGTCCAAAGTGGGGGCTGCCACTATCCCCACAGTCCACACACCCGCTAACTAACCTATATAATTGGTATGTCTTGTCATTAAGTACTATAACCTGACTTCACGGGGGTAACAGTCTTGATTGAATATTTTCGGAATTAGCCTAGCAGAATCTTGGGTCTTTTAAAGTTGTGAAAATTAAAGTAAGTTTCTACGTTCCTACTGATTGTACTTAACCCGAGATGGGAATTGCCTACCCAGGTATTTTTTACTCGGCCCAGGGAAAATAATAGACAAACAAATGTTCTAATCAGAGTTTATTCTTGAAACTTGATACCGGTATGTATTTTAACCAGTACTCTATAGTAACTCATGTATCATATGAAAGGATATAAATTAAGTATGTACTAGTTCTTGGAATACAACAACAAATATACATGAAATCTTTATTGGACAAAAGTTACAAAACTAAAACAGGGACTGCTAAGAATAATTGAAAAACCTGTTTTCAATGCCTATATTATTGGACCTGAAGTGAATCCCTTTGAGACTGAAGTACAGGCAGCCAGCTCCCCTAGTATCCTGATTAAACACCAGTAAACATACATAACATCCCTTTTACTTACAATATTATTAATTCCTTTTAATAAATTTTGAGCATGTATTGTGCGTATAATTATTTACCTTCACATCTCAAAATGTCTACGGCGGCCGGGGGGCTATGCCCCCCGGACCCACTGTTATGTAGCGGGGGGCTGTGCCCCCCCCCCCCCCCCCCCGCGGACGCCGCGCAAAGTTGATCCATGTAAGTTTAGAAAAATGATCCAGAACTGGATATTTCCTGTTTTAGCACCCTGCAAGCAACACTTTTAAAGGTTATATTCAACGACACCTAGTGCAGCGTTATGAGAAACAATTTATTAGGGAAAATAGGCACCAATAGATTCGCCATATTTTTCTCCATATAGTCCGCATGGAGGATTTTCGTTATCAACAAATTGAAAAATACCCACTTCACAGACAAATACACCAAAAATCTAAGTCAAAGCGGGGGTTTGGGGGCAGCAGCCCCCACCTATAATAGCCTACTAGGATAGGTTAGGTAAGGTTGTTAGGTTAGGCTAATGTCCTTTCAAAGGGGTATAGGCTAGTAAACACTAGGATAGCCTATACCCAGTCAGACGTAAGAAGAAGAAGAAGAAGAGTCCTGCAGTAATCTCCTTGAATGCTACCCGTTTAACTTCCACAGATCCTTCTTAGGCTGCATAATATCATCTAAATATACCTAGAATCACATATAGCTCACATCGCTGGAACTCATTCGTCTGTCTATCCCTCCATGTAACTCCGCAGCACGCACTTCTTAAGTAACTCATTTCCACCGCTCTCACTCTTGGTCTGAGTCTCTCAACCAACGTCCATGTTTCGCTTCCGTAAGTCAGTGTCGGGATTACCACACTGTCATGCAAAGGACTTCTTCACTTCCATACTGACCACCCTATTTCTTGTTACTGCTTTCAGCATTCATACAACCCTCTTCCCCTGTTGTACCCTTTCCCGCACTTCTTCATCCATAGTCCCATCTTTACTCAACACACTGCCCAGATACTTTAAAGAGTTGGCGATCTCCATAGCCTGACCGTTCAACTTCACCTCACACTCTGTGACTTCACCCCTTTCGAAGACCATAACCTTGCTCTTCCCCGCATTTACCTTCAAATTCCGTTTTTCACACACTGTTTCAAACTCATTTACCAGACCCTGCAACTCCCATTCATTATCGCTCATCAGAACTGTATTATCTGCAAACAGCAGTATAGGCAGCTTCCACTCATTTCCCTCCCTTTTCAGCGATACACCAACATCCACTGCTCTTCCTAGTATTTCTTTCATGACTCCATCCATATATACAGTAAACAACCACAGGGACATCACACACCCCTGTTTCAACCCAACATTCAGGTCAAAGAACTCGCTCTGCTCATTCTCCACACGTACTGCCGCCTTTGCACCCTCATACATGCTCTTCACTGCTTTCAGCAACTTGCCATCTACTCCGTATAATCTAAGTACTTTCCACATACCTTCTCTATCCACTCTGTCATAGGCCTTCTCCAAGTCCATAAAGGCAACATACACCTTTTGTTGCTTCTCCAGATATTTCTCCACAACACAATTTAGGGTAAAAATCTGATCTACATATCCTCTTCCCTTCCTAAAACCTCCCTAATGTAATACCTTTGTAAATCTTTATGTTATCGCCTCTTCAATCATACAGTTTTTACATTTCGTTTGGGGGATTCTTACCATACTCAGCATACCCTAATAATGCGCGGACAGGTGTTTTGGTTTAAATGGCTTTGTTTCATCGTGTGTGCGTAATTTTGCGCATGGTTGCTCTCAAACCAGAGGATTTTGTTATCCTAGGAAGGACCTCTACGAATCAGAAGTTTACTCTAATCCCAATTATATAATTTAATTCACCGATGCTCAGTCATAAATAGCAACACATTAAGTTAGCTACTGTTCCATGGTGTATTGGTGAGCGCGCTTGCCTCACAGATAAGATGAACAGGGTTCGATTCCCCCTCGGGAAGAGACATTTGGGCAAGTCTAGTAGGCCTAGTGTTAACCCTCTCCGACATATGACGCGATTTTGAGCCTATTGGGGATACTTTAAAGCCTTTGTTACCATCAGGGGTATTTAGAAACCTTTAGTTTAGTTACTTCAACCTCTGCAGTTTTCTTTGAGTTAGCTGTGGGCAGAAAGATAATTTTGGAGAGGTAATTATAAGAGTGAGATATCTCTATTTCTTCTTCTTCTTCTTCTGCGTCATAAATGCGTGCAAGGGTTAATAGGAACCTGGTATAGGCGGGCTGTTGTGAAGTCCTCTCTGGGTTTGGTGGTCTGGTACTAGTTGGAAGGGTATCGTGCAGGTCACCCTAGCAATACAACTCATGCATGTTGGGTTAAGCCCCGCCACCTTCATCTCCTCCTCCAGTTCCCTTCCTCACCCTCTACTACTTCCTCTGTTTCCCTCTTTGCTTCTAAACTTTCCTATATTCATGTAATTTCATTTGCTATAACACAATATGTTAAAGTTACTTCTGCTCCAAAACCTCTCAAAACTTTACCTATTCTCTGAAACTGGGTAATTCTAAGGTATGAATACTTAGCCATAACACTGAACCGTAATACTTAATAACAAAATATACTAACTTCTCCGTAAAAATTAGTCAATCGACTGCGTGTCAGTCATAAATTCCATTCATATTAAAAGAGCAAAAACAAACATTGTTTGATCCATGCAACCGTCATAATCACATGTAGGCTTTGCGTTAATCGTTAAGGTAGAGTGATCTTACTACTGAGCGGATAAACCATAAGGTTCTGAGTTCAAATATAGTAATATACGGTATCAAGAGGAGATAATAGTTGGGTGGGATTTAGGTTGTACCGGTACTTATTTGCAGTATTTTAACAAAGCCTATCGACACATTATACATAAAAAAAAAAAAAAAATAATACTACCGGTAATAATAAAATAAATAAATAAATATACGCCTTTACTGTTTGCAGCACAGTAATATTGTATGATAATTCCGACATTCAAAACATACAGTGGAAGACTGTACATAGTAGGAGGCTCAAATTCGTATATCCGGTACGTGGCCTTGTAAAGGTGGGTGAGTTAAATTTAAAAATGCTGAAGCAGTGGCAATGCTGGTTTAGGAGGCTAGACAAACAGCAAGCTAACTGCTGAACTACCAAAGTGCAGCACCGCGCTGCTAGTTTGAGATTCTAAACTTTCGTCGAGCTGGTTGCATAAGATTGTCTTGTAGATTAATTTCTTCAGACGTCGTTGCTACCAGTGATTGAATCCACAAATAAGATAAATAAGTTTATCCCTTTGCCGCTACTGAGGTGTGTGATCCCCATAGAACATTGTTCATCGTATTTCAGCCTTAGTACCTCAATACTACTAATCAACAATTCAATATATACCGTATGTGTACTGATATATATATATATATATATATATATATATATATATATATATATATATATATATATATATAGAGAGAGAGGGAGAGAGAGAGGGAGGGAGGGAGGGAGGGATATATATATATGTTAGCCTCAGCTCGGATTTGAACTGCAGTCAATCCGAATGTCAACCCACACTCTAACCCAATCGGCCACGGCGTGATAAACATTTGTTCATGTAACTCACGCGTAGTTGTGAGATAAGCCTATTCGACACATAAATGATACCTCTATTCTTGCAAAGAAACACATGAAATCAATTCGTGCCAAAATGCACGAGGTTAACTGTATAAATCCATTGTAGTGTAGTCAGAAATATGGGTCCTACGACTTGCTATGGAATTAACCGTACCCAAGTAGGATTTCCCTTTTCCTATGTACCGGTATATGGGAAAAGTTGGTTAACTTTTATCACGCCGTGGTCGAGTGTGGTAAAGCGTGGGATGTCATTCTGATTGACCGCGATTTGAATCCTGCCAGAGACCTAAACATATAATGATGTAACTCACACGTAATTATTGATACCGGTACTGAAATAAATGGGGATCTCAATCCCCCTTAGCTGCTCCTGGCAAGCATGGGGATACATTACCATGTAGTACTTCTCACAAATACGCCGGGGCTTCACAATTTATTTATATAATTCACTTATTTGTGATGCACACACACATACACACACACTCTTGTTCTCGCTCGCTCTCTCTCTCTCTCTCTCTGTCTACCTATTGTCCAGATAAATTTCTTATATAGGCCTATACAAAAGTGAAGTTATTGAATTATTCAAATTAATATCCGTTCGTATGTTTTCTTTAAGGAATTATACGAATAGACAGATACATATGCCCAGTCCACTACTGCAATATTAATTTTTAATTGAGTTTGTAAGAATTGCTGTAAAGTGAACTTTTCCTCATCACTACTTGCGTATCTACTTGATCATAGACTTACCGTGCACTTTCAGCTTACCTTGCTGCCCTTATTATTATTAGTAGTAGTAGTAGTAGTAGTAGTAGTACCGGTGCTCTACGCAGCGTTTTTATATATAAATGTGTATTTTATCGATATATATAATGATTAACATTGGTGCCACTATTCTTATGATCTCCCCAAATTGTATCTATATATCTAAAAAACATAAACAGTTTTCTTGCCCGTCCCGTCATTTTGGAATCTTGAACTTATATTGATGATGAGAGAAAACAATTTTAAGAACAAAAATATGCATTATTCTTCACATAAAATCGATATCCATTAAGAATATTGAATAATTTGACAATTATCATAATCAACAAATTATTATTCACACTTATAGATCACAATTATCAAAACATAAAATTAGTATAGTTATTAATCTTGCAAAGAGATCCAAGAACAATACATAGTTTGGTTTAATAAATAAACAAAACACTAATACCCAGAGTTTATTTTCGCAGCTTTCATAATATAGATACTGTATATGTACACAAATAAAATGACTTAAAATCTAATCGTTGTTCGTGTTCTGACGCTGGCTTAGACTCCGTGAAGGTGGTTGTGTCTCTGGCTGGCCGAACAATATACCCTCAGTGGTAGCCATGTCCGTGTCCACCGTGTCCGTGTCCACCGTGTCCGTGACCGTAACCGTGTCCCTTGGGTCCCGCAATGTTGTAAACGTTGTTGGAGGTACCACCGTGACCATGCCCGTGCCCTCCATGACCGTGCCCGTACCCATGGCCGTGCCCGTGCCCGTGGCCATGACCTCCATGTCCGTGTCCGTACCCATGGCCGTGCCCGTGGCCATGACCGTGTCCACCATGTCCGTGGCCATGGTCAGCAAAAGCCAGGGTGGCCACGAGGGCCAGGCAAGCCAGAGACAAAAGCAGCTTCTGAAAATTAATAAAAACAGATGATGAGGACATATCTTGAAGATACACTGAAACACTGGATACAAGAAATACCAATATAAGTGCCTCCCAAACCTTACCCACTAGAGTCAATAACAGCTATAGCTACTCATGTGAATTGGGTTCGTGCCCAAACTGAATAACATACTGCGTCTATATGTCTTAAGGGGGGGGATGCTTCAGTTTTTAGTTGATTTTTTCATATATATATCCTTTTTCTAGTTTCTTCTCTAGACTTCCATCAAACTTTAAAACAAAACTAGAACCCCCTTCAAGATAAATTTGTAAATTTTTTGGTAGAAAAATGTGACGGCCGAAGACTGGTTTCTCTTTAAATTACAGGTTCGCTATCGCTCGCCAGGAAAAAATCGATACCTAAATGGCAGGAAAGGTCTTAAAATTGACAACGAAATGGGGTGAAAGGTGTTCAAATCGCCAAACTAATGGGCCGAACGTCTTAAAATCTCAAAACTAAGGAGGCTAAACATGAGGAATAAGGGGAATCCGAAAAACGGTCCATCTCCCCTAAATTAATCCTCGGTGAACAGTCTAAATAGTCTCTTCCTGCCCGGAAATCGAACCCTAGTCCACTTGAGTGTGAACCGACCGCACTGACCAATACACCATGGCACACTCTTAAATTACAGTAGTGATTAACTTCTGACAATTTTATTCGTCCCTAGTGACTAACTGAATAAAAAAACTCCCGGTTTGACTGCTCTTTATCTTTCTAAATAAAGATCCTATGTATAGCTACTTCTGATTACCATGGAACTAGATTATATGAAAATAATAATACGGACATTTGAAAAAGCCCAGTTCACTCACATGTGACAACAATATTTGGCACAAAATACTGTAGTATATTGTTTCTTTCCTAATTTATATAACAGATATAACGATTTAGTATGTTTGGTTATATTATAGTTAAAACCCATAAAACGATTTCTTCCAGTACGGTAGTATTCTGACTTGTAATATGTATGGAAATAATAACGACCAAAGTATGACGAATCAAATACCTATGCCACTGTAATAATAAAAAAGTGTGAAGTTGATGTCTTAGGTAGTATTATATTTAACAATGTTGTGTAATTATTTTTGCAACGTTGTCTCGATCACATACCGGTAACGTTTTTACTTCAAAATTTTATTTTAATACAATATATTTCCAGGAGGAATATGCAGTATTATAAATTATTATTTATATTTGTGCCTTAATAAATTAAGTTCTGAATAGAAAACACAACCGCAATAATATTTTCGATTTATAAAATTCTTCTTATAGTGAAAGCTTCTCTAGAGTACCGGTATAGTGCTCGGAAATCTATTTGCACCTTTAAATAGTAATCGAACTTTATCTTATAATATAGTAAGTACCGGTATGCCCATCACCCAAGGACTAATAAATATGAAATGAATATCCATAATTCGCCAATATTATTGCTTAATCTGTAACTTCAAGTTAATGCAGTATTTATTTGACAGTCCCAACATGTTGCTAGTAGCCCGTAACTAGTACTATTTATTTCACGATTTCACTTCGTAGAAATTTCGTGTTAATGCACCACTCTCTAAATATCACACAAATTATTATGAAGATTAATTTTGATTTGTATGAAATGCCAGTAATCTCAATAGTTACCATGTTGTGTTGTGTGTGTGGTGATCGGTGTGCAGCTGACGAATGTAATTCGGTGCCACGCCCTTATATACCCCTGACCGGCCCTCTGGCGGCGTACTGGTTCACTACCCTTGTAAACAATACACCCATGTAAACAATACGAGCAAGGTACACGTGATTTTAGATGTAAAAGGCCATAATCGTTTGAAACTTATCAAAAAACATTCAACATATTCAGAACTAGACAAATAGTTTTCAATTCCAAACTAAGGGGAAGGTATTTGTAATAAGTTGTTTATTATCTACGGTAAATAGCCAAAATAATACTTTTTTATATATTTGTTTCACTTTGATATATTATACTCTGAATTTGAAACGTTAAGCTCGAAATCTGAGCGGAAATAGGGCGTTATTTTGTTCCTATTAACAACGGGTGCTTATTTATATTTAATCGCCCAAAATAACCCTTGTGAGTTATTTGTACTTTTCCCTCTCTTATTTTATATTTGGCTACAAATTATGTTTTCCAACTTCGACTAATGGAATTTAATGATAAATATACCTTTTCTGTGTATGAGGACACTATATGAAATGCAATGTGGCTCTCATTAGACGATTATATTCAGCTTTGAAAGAATCTGTGGAAACTTATTTAAGATAAATTTTACTTCTAAATAGTTTTGTTAAGCTAGACATTTTTGCGCTAGACATATCGAATGCCTTCGATAGAGTCTGGCACAAATCTCTAATTTCCAAACTAACCTCCTTAGGTCTCTATCACTCTATCTGTGCCTTTGTCTCTAATTTCCTTTCTGACCGCTCCATAGCTGCAGGTGTGGATGGCCATCGCTCACTTCCTCAACCTATCAACTCTGGTGCGCCTCACGGTTCTCTCCTGTCTCCAGTTCTCTTTCTAATATTCATTAATTATATCCTCAACTGTATCTCTTGTTCCATCCACTCATATGCAACCCAGCATGCAATCACTCCAAAAGTCACGTGACAAGGCCATAGCACGCCTATCTTCTGATCTATCAATTATTTCTGATCGGGGCAGACAAAAGCTTGTTACTTTCAATGCCTCCAAGACCCAATTTCTCCTTCTATCTACCCGTAGCAATCTTCCACAAGATTATTAATTACTCATCAACAATACACATCTTCTCTCAATATTCTTGTTGTATCTTTTTTGTCCAACCTTTCTTGGAAAATCATATTGCCACTCTTGCTAAAATAGCTTCCCAGAAATTAGGTGTGCTCAACCATCTCTGTGGGTTCATCACCACCCACACAACTTCTTGCTCTGTGTAGGGGCACAGTGCGCCCTTGTATCGAGTAGGCCTATTGTTTACTCATAATGTACTTCTTGAAATAATAGTGTCAAAAGAATTTCGCCTCATCAACTCTTACTAGTTCGACCCTACAATATCTTTCTACATGCCACAATATTGCATCTCTTTCACTCTTCTATTGCTGTTACAACAATCAGTGTTCTTCAGAGCTCTCTCCGTGCATACCCCCTCCCTTGCGGCGAGTGTGAGGCACCCGTCTCTCAACACAGGCCCACTCCTGTTCTGTCCAGCTATCCAATTAAAAAAGTAGTAAACTTTCTCAGTCTTTCTTCTACTCAACTAGTTGGCTCTCTGTCACTCTTTTGGGTTTGGGGGAGACGCTCGTTACAGGCAGCCTGCCTTGATGATAAACCATAGTAAAATGTGAGATACCGTCATCTGTACCAAAAAGGTTAAGTTACTGCTCTAATAATGTACTGCCACCTATACCGTAATAATACTATGTCTTCACAGAGGATGTTTGTAATATGAAGGTACATTTATGCGCAAAGCGCGTCAATATACACCTTCAAGATAGGATGATGGGGAATTTTATTGGATGTTTATCATTAGACGATTTTATTCAACTTGGGAAGGAATTTTGAAAGTCAGAGGTTAATTGAGATATACTTGAACCCTTTGATTTTTAGAGGGCCTTCCAGAGCTTAGTAAAAATATCTACTTGTAGCCAGAATAAATTGTCATAACAGGTAATAATCCTCAAAGAGTTAATTGCTCAATGAACTCCGCATTCCTGTAGGCCTAAATCATCTAAATGGCTTAGGATCTGAGGAAGACAATATAATGAGACTTTTGGCGATAATACTTTAGCCTCATAATTACACTGTAGCGCCTAGGACTGTTATAGGAAGCATAATCTAATCAATTAATGCCATAGTAATCAAATCTAGAATCCTTTCATCTACATCTGTTTAATAATAAATGACATAATAATGCCAACAAATGGACTAGAGACACTGCTGCCGCACGCTGTAATGGGTTCTACATTAACTTAGTGTAAACAAGTACATTCCTGGTTTATATAATTAATGTAATATTGCCCACCTTGTTAGTGAAATATAGGTAAATATGTAGTTTGAGAGTGATTGCACTATTGAAAAATGTTGCCCTAATTCCCATTAAAACGGCATATCACATGTCATCAAGTAAAATTATATTATTATTAGGGTTTTCAGCTGGAATGCATTACTGTTTAGATTGCAAAAAAACAAAAAACAAACAAGCAAACATAATAGCAATAAAAAATAAAAAATATATACCCGGTACCTGTAATTGATATAAATAGGAGGGCATTTGAGCCATGGTATGGAAAGCACATCGAACTAGATGGCTAAATCAAGCCTGTGGGTTGCCCTCAAATAATCTGTTAATTATTTCTACGTCTCTGGGATCCCCCCAGAGACGTAGAAATAATTAACAGATTATTTGAGGGCAAACCACAGTCGTTTCCTCGTTCAACATCAACGTAGTTTTTAAACTACAACTAGTTTTGTAAGCTTTGACATAGTTGACTGCTTCCCTATATTCAATACTTTATTAACAGCGTCACTAATGCATTCTTGTATGTGGAAAGCTCTCCTTGTGCTTAGTTTGGTAGGCGGGCTGGACTTAAATTCTCACTTGGGTCTACCAAAGGACTACTGGTCCTTCGTTAATACATTAAGGTCCAAATGGAGCCTATCGACTAATGGCTTAAGTGTCATTTTCACCGTTTAACCTTTTCCGGATACGATGGCGCGATTCTTCAGTATATTATGGCTGTTATTAAACAACTTTATGCAGTTTAGGAACGATCTCTATGAATTATATCCTATTTAACCCTCTGGTTCCTACAATTCCTCCTAAGCTGAATAAAATCTACCAATATTCAAAATACAAGATAAAAAACGCACCCTTTTTCTTGAAAGTGTTACCACGACTTCTCACCATCTCTACTTGGAAATCCCAGGCTGAAATATACAGCTCGAGGAAGTTAGGATTGTTTGTGAGACAATCTTTGCCTGCGTTGTTGGTGCAGACGTCATCTTATCTATCTGGCTGTCAAAATATACCTTGTTGTAATGTCACCACGTATTGTTGACAGATGCATTGATATGCTGCACATTCTTGTAATTGTGGCCTGCCTTTAGGTATTCCTACCGATACCCAGTTGTTTGGAAAAAAGTTTAGTCTCCATATGAGAGTGTTTGTTTAGTACCGGTACTAGGTGAGATTTTGCTTTCCCAAGGGTCTTATAATTATACTTTGTGAGGAGTTTGGCCTGTGCTAGATTGTTGAGGTGTTTTATGTTTATATGTGAGAGCCTATACAAATTTTTATATATATATTTTTTTTTTAGGAATGCTGATCGTATTTTATTTCTGTAATATGATCCATATGATATACATCTTCATAATTAGATATACCGTACTTTTATATTTTTCTCTATTTTTTTAGCAGCAATTACGGTACCGAAGTGTATTTTTCTGCTATGATAATTATTTATTTTTTATTTGTGGTGAGGATTTTGATCCCTTTCTCCATTGCGCTATTCAGACCTGGCAGCTGACAACTTAAACGGTATCCTAGGAAGCCTTTCTATCTTAATATTCTGTTATCATTAGATGATTTTTTTCTCACTTATGGAAGAATATGTGGGATCAGGTGATTAATTGAAATTGCTTTATCCCTCTGATTCTTAGAGATCCATTATAATTAACTTACAATAACGGTACAATATTTATGTTGTTTTTCGAAAAACGTGATACAAGTTGATTATTTTGTCCTAGGATATATTTAGCAGTGCGTGGATAAGACAAATCGTGACAGTGACGTTATTTTCACAACTAAGGCCTGTGAAAATCCCAATATATTAAATATACTTATGTGATCATGATGTACAGTAATGTTTGACTACACATCTGTTAGCTTAATCAGTTGTATATTATATATAAAATATCATCGATGAACTACTAGATTAAAAACATACACTTTTAGGAATCGTTGATTTATTTCCTTAGTAAGAGACACGGACAAAATTATTACAAGGGTGTAATCAACACAAACTCGTTAAATACCCAGAGTTTATTTTCGCAGCATTCATAAGATATTTATTTACAAAAATAAAATTTCTTAAAAACTAATCGTTGTTCGTGTTCTGACGCTAGTTTAGTCTCCGTGAAGGTGGTTGTGTCTCTGGCTGACCGAACGATATGCCCTCAGTGGTAGCCGTGTCCGTGTCCACCGTGTCCGTGTCCGTGTCCACCGTGTCCGTGACCGTGTCCACCGTGTCCGTGACCGTGGCCATGTCCGTGACCATAACCGTGTCCCTTGGGTCCCGCAATGTTGTAAACGTTGTTGGAGGTACCACCGTGACCGTGCCCGTGTCCTCCATGTCCGTGCCCGTACCCATGGCCATGACCATGTCCTCCATGTCCGTGTCCTCCATGTCCATGTCCGTACCCATGGGTGGCAGAAGCCAGGGTGGCCACGAGGGCCAGGCAAGCCAGAGACAAAAGCAGCTTCTGAAAGTGACATAAACAAAGGAGTTAGGTTATTACATGCAGAGATATTGGATAACACTTTCAAGGTATAAGGGCTAACTACTCATAACAGTTTGATTTTATAGAAAGAAAGTAGCCTAACATATTGTGGAATTCTGAATAGAAAACACAACCGCGATAATATTTTCGATTTATAAAATTCTTCTTATAGCGAAAGCTTCTCTAGAATATAGTGCTCGGAAATCTATTTGCACCTTTAAATAGTAATCGAACTTTATCTTATGACATAGTAAGGAAGCCCATCACCCAAGGAATAATAAATATGAAATGAGTATCCATAATTCGCCAATATTCTTGCTTAATCTGTAACTTCAAGCTAATACAGTATTTATTTGACAGTCCTAACATGTTGTTAGTAGCCCGTAACTAGTAGCCTACTATTTATTTCACGAGTTCACGTCGTAAAAACTTCGTGTTAATGCAACACTCTCTAAATATCACACAAATTATTATGAAGATTAATTTTGATTTGTATGAAATGCCAGTAATCTCAATAGTTACCATGTTGTGTTGTGTGTGTGGTGATCGGTGTGCAGCTGACGAGGGTAATTCGGTGCCACGCCCTTATATACCCCTGACCGGCCCTCTGGCGGCGTACCGGTTCACTACCCTTGTAAACAATACACCCATGTAAACAATACGAGCAAGGTACACGTGATTTTAGATGTAAAAGGCCATAATCGTTTGAAACTGATAAAAAAACATTCAACATATTCAGAACTAGACAAATAGTTTTCAATTCCAAACTAAGGGGAAGGTATTTGTAATAAGTTGTTTATTATCTACGGTAAATAGCCAAAATATTACTTTTATATATATTTGTTTCACTTTGATATATTATACTCTGAATTTGAAACGTGGAGCTCGAAAGCAGAGCTGAAATAGGGTGTTATTTTGTTCCTATTAACGACGGGTGCTTATTCATATTTAATCGCCCAAAATAGCCCTTTTGAGTTATTTTTAGTCTTCCCTCTCTTTTTTTATGTTTTGCTACTAATTATGTTTTCCAACTTCGACTAATGGAATTTAATGATAAATATACCTTTCTGTGTATGAGGACACTATATGAAATGCAATTTGGCTCTCATTAGACGATTATATTCAGCTTTGAATGAACCTGTGGAAACTTATTTAAGATAAATTTTACTTCTAAATAGTTTTGTTAAGCTAGACATTTTTGCGCTAGACATATCGAATGCCTTCCATAGAGTCTGGCACAAATCTCTAATTTCCAAACTAACCTCCTTAGGTCTCTATCCCTCTATCTGTGCCTTTGTCTCTAATTTCCTTTCTGACCGCTCCATAGCTGCAGGTGTGGATGGCCATCGCTCACTTCCTCAACCTATCAACTCTGGTGCGCCTCACGGTTCTCTCCTGTCTCCAGTTATCTTTCTAATATTCATTAATTATATCCTCAACTGTATCTCTTGTTCCATCCACTCATATGCAACCCAGCATGCAATCACTCCAAAAGTCACGTGACAAGGCCATAGCACGCCTATCTTCTGATCTATCAATTATTTCTGATCGGGGCAGACAAAAGCTGTTACTTTCAATGCCTCCAAGACCCAATTTCTCCTTCTATCTACCCGTCGCAATCTTCCACAAGATTATTAATTACTCATCAACAATACAATGTATCTTCTCTCAATATTCTTGTTGTATCTTTTTTGTCCAACCTTTCTTGGAAAATCATATTGCCACTCTTGCTAAAACAGCTTCCCAGAAATTAGGTGTGCTCAACCATCTCAGTGGGGTTTTCACCCCCCACACAGCTTCTTACTATGTATAGTGCGCCCTTGTATCGAGTATTGTTTACCCATAATGTACTTCTTGAAATAGTAGTGTCAAAAGAATTTCGCCTCATCAACTCTTACTAGTTCGACCCTACAATATCTTTCTACATGCCATAATATTGCATCTCTTTCACTCTTCTATTGCTGTTACAACAATCAGTGTTCTTCAGAGCTCTCTCAGTGCATACCCCCTCCCTTGCGGCGAATGTGAGGCACCCGTCTCTCAACACAGGCCCACTCCTGTTCTGTCCAGCTCTCCAATTAAAACAAAAGTAAACTTTCTCAGTCTTTCTTCTACTCAACTAGTTGGCTCTCTATCACTCTTTCGGCTTTGGGGGAGACACTCGTTACAGGCAGCCTGCCTTGATGATGATATACCATAGTAAAATGCGACATACTGTCATATTTACCAAAAAGGTTAAGTTACTGCTCTAATAATGTACTGCCACCAATACCGTATGTCTTCACAGAGGATATTTGTAATATGAAGGTACATTTATGCGCAAAGCGGGTCAATATACACCTTCAAGATAGGATGATGGGGAATTTAATTGGATGTTTATCATTAGACGATTTTATTCAACTTGGGAAGGAATTTTGAAAGTCAGAGGTTAATTGAGATATACTTGAACCCATTGATTTTTAGAGGGCCTTCCAGAACTTAATAAAATACTCTACTGGTAGCCAGGATAAACTGTCAAAACAGGTAATAATCCTCAAGGAGTTAATTGCTCAATGGACTCCGCATTCCCGTAAATGACTTAGGATCTGAGGAAGAAAACATAATGAGACTTTTGGCGATAATACTTTAGCCTCATAATTACACTGTATCGCCTAGGACTGTTGTAGGAAGCATAATCTAATCAATTAATGCCATAGTAATCAAATCTAGAATTCTTTCATCAAAATCTGTTTAATAATGCCAACAAATGGACTAGAGACACTGCTGCCGCACGCTGTAATGGGTTCTACATTCTCTTAGTGTAAACAAGTACATTCCTGGTTTATATAATTAATGTAATATTGCCCACCTTGTTAGTGAAATATAGGTAAATATGGAGTTTGAGAGTGATTGCATTATTGAAAATTTTTGCCCTAATTCCCATTAAAACGGCATATCACATGTCATCAAGTAAAATTATATTATTATTAGGGTTTTCAGCTGGAATGCATTACTTTTTAGATTGCAAAAAAAAACAAAAACAAAAAAACAAACAAGCAAACATAATAGCAATAACAAATAAAAAATATATACCCGGTACCTGTAAATGATATAAATAGGAGGGCATTTGAGCTATGGTATGGAAAGCACATCGAACTAGATGGCTAAATCAAGCCTGTGGGTTGCCCTCAAATAATTAACAGATTATTTGAGGGCAAACCACAGTCGTTTCTTCGTTCAACATCAACGTAGTTTTTAAATTACAACTTGTTTTGTAAGCTTTGACATAGTTGACTGCTTCCCTATATTCAATACTTTATTAACAGCGTCACTAATGCATTCTTGTATGTGGAAAGCTCTCCTTGTGCTTAGTTTGGTAGGCGGGCTGGACTTAAATTCTCACTTGGGTCTACCAAAGGACTACTGGTCCTTCGTTAATACATTAAGGTCCAAATGGAGCCTATCGACTAATGGCTTAAGTGTAATTTTCACCGTTTAACCTTTTCCGGATACGATGGCGCGATTCTTCAGTATATTATGGCTGTTATTAAACAACTTTATGCAGTTTAGGAACGATCTCTATGAATTATATCCTATTTAACCCTCTGGTTCCTACAATTCCTCCTAAGCTGAATAAAATCTACCAATATTCAAAATACAAGATAAAAAACGCACCCTTTTTCTTGAAAGTGTTACCACGACTTCTCACCATCTCTACTTGGAAATCCCAGGCTGAAATATACAGCTCGAGGAAGTTAGGATTGTTTGTGAGACAATCTTTGCCTGCGTTGTTGGTGCAGACGTCATCTTATCTATCTGGCTGTCAAAATATACCTTGTTGTAATGTCACCACGTATTGTTGACAGATGCATTGATATGCTGCACATTCTGGTAATTGTGGCCTGCCTTTAGGTATGCCTACCGATACCCAGTTGTTTGGAAAACAAATTAGTCTCCATATGAGAGTGTTTGTTTAGTACCGGTACTAGGTGAGATTTTGCTTTCCCAAGGGTCTTATAATTATACTTTGTGAGGAGTTTGGCCTGTGCTAGATTGTTGAGGTGTTTTATGTTTATATGTGAGAGCCTATACAAATTTGTATATATATATATTTTTTTTTAGGAATGCTTATCGTATTTTATTTCTGTAATATGGTCCATATGATATACATCTTCATAATTAGATATACCGTACTTGTATATTTTTCTCTATTTTTTTAGCAGCAATTACCGTAAGTGTATTTTTCTGCTATGATAATTATTTATTTTTTATTTGTGGTAAGGATTTTGATCCCTTTCTCCATTGCGCTATTCAGACCTGGCAGCTGACAACTTAAACGGTATCCTAGGAAGCCTTTCTATCTTAATATTCTGTTATCATTAGATGATTTTTTTCTCACTTATGGAAGAATATGTGGGATCAGGTGATTAATTGAAATTGATTTATCCCTCTGATTCTTAGAGATCCATTATAATTAACTTACAATAACGGTACAATATTTATGTTGTTTTTCGAAAAACGTGATACAAGTTGATTATTTTGTCCTAGGATATATTTAGCAGTGCGTGGATAAGACAAATCGTGACAGTGACGTTATTTTCACAACTAAGGCCTGTGAAAATCCCAATATATTAAATATACTTATGTGATCATGATGTACAGTAATGTTTGACTACAAATCTGTTAGCTTAATCAGTTGTATATTATATATCAAATATCATCGATGAACTACTAGATTAAAAACATACACTTTTAGGAATCGTTGATTTATTTCCTTAGTAAGAGACACGGACAACATTATTACTAGGGTGTAATCAACACAAACTCGTTAAATACCCAGAGTTTATTTTCGCAGCATTCATAAGATATTTATTTACAAAAATAAAATTTCTTAAAAACTAATCGTTGTTCGTGTTCTGACGCTAGTTTAGTCTCCGTGAAGGTGGTTGTGTCTCTGGCTGACCGAACGATATGCCCTCAGTGGTAGCCGTGTCCGTGTCCGTGTCCACCGTATCCGTGTCCACCGTGTCCGTGTCCGTGTCCACCGTGTCCGTGTCCGTGTCCACCGTGTCCGTGTCCACCGTGTCCGTGACCATGTCCGTGACCATAACCGTGTCCCTTGGGTCCCGCAATGTTGTAAACGTTGTTGGAGGTACCACCGTGACCGTGCCCGTGTCCTCCATGTCCGTGCCCGTACCCATGGCCATGACCATGTCCTCCATGTCCTCCATGTCCATGTCCGTACCCATGGGTGGCAGAAGCCAGGGTGGCCACGAGGGCCAGGCAAGCCAGAGACAAAAGCAGCTTCTGAAAGTGACATAAACAAAGGAGTTAGGTTATTACATGCAGAGATATTGGATAACACTTTCAAGGTATAAGGGCTAACTACTCATAACAGTTTGATTTTATAGAAAGAAAGTAGCCTAACATATTGTGGAATTCTGAATAGAAAACACAACCGCGATAATATTTTCGATTTATAAAATTCTTCTTATAGCGAAAGCTTCTCTAGAATATAGTGCTCGGAAATCTATTTGCACCTTTAAATAGTAATCGAACTTTATCTTATGACATAGTAAGGAAGCCCATCACCCAAGGAATAATAAATATGAAATGAGTATCCATAATTCGCCAATATTCTTGCTTAATCTGTAACTTCAAGCTAATACAGTATTTATTTGACAGTCCTAACATGTTGTTAGTAGCCCGTAACTAGTAGCCTACTATTTATTTCACGAGTTCACGTCGTAGAAACTTCGTGTTAATGCAACACTCTCTAAATATCAGACAAATTATTATGAAGATTAATTTTGATTTGTATGAAATGCCAGTAATCTCAATAGTTACCATGTTGTGTTGTGTGTGTGGTGATCGGTGTGCAGCTGACGAGGGTAATTCGGTGCCACGCCCTTATATACCCCTGACCGGCCCTCTGGCGGCGTACCGGTTCACTACCTTTGTAAACAATACACCCATGTAAACAATACGAGCAAGGTACACGTGATTTTAGATGTAAATGGCCATAATCGTTTGAAACTGATAAAAAAACATTCAACATATTCAGAACTAGACAAATAGTTTTCAATTCCAAACTAAGGGGAAGGTATTTGTAATAAGTTGTTTATTATCTACGGTAAATAGCCAAAATATTACTTTTATATATATTTGTTTCACTTTGATATATTATACTCTGAATTTGAAACGTGGAGCTCGAAAGCAGAGCTGAAATAGGGTGTTATTTTGTTCCTATTAACAACGGGTGCTTATTCATATTTAATCGGCCAAAATAACCCTTTTGAGTTATTTTTAGTCTTCCCTCTCTTTTTTTATGTTTTGCTACTAATTATGTTTTCCAACTTCGACTAATGGAATTTAATGATAAATATACCTTTTCTGTGTATGAGGACACTATATGAAATGCAATTTGTCTCTCATTAGACGATTATATTCAGCTTTGAAAGAACCTGTGGAAACTTATTTAAGATAAATTTTACTTCTAAATAGTTTTGTTAAGCTAGACATTTTTGCGCTAGACATATCGAATGCCTTCCATAGAGTCTGGCACAAATCTCTAATTTCCAAACTAACCTCCTTAGGTCTCTATCCCTCTATCTGTGCCTTTGTCTCTAATTTTTTTTTCTGACCGCTCCATAGCTGCAGGTGTGGATGGCCATCGCTCACTTCCTCAACCTATCAACTCTGGTGCGCCTCACGGTTCTCTCCTGTCTCCAGTTCTCTTTCTAATATTCATTAATGATCTCCTCAACTGTATCTCTTGTTCCATCCACTCATATGCAACCCAGCATGCAATCACTCCAAAAGTCACGTGACAAGGCCATAGCACGCCTATCTTCTGATCTATCAATTATTTCTGATCGGGGCAGACAAAAGCTGTTACTTTCAATGCCTCCAAGACCCAATTTCTCCTTCTATCTACCCGTTGCAATCTTCCACAAGATTATTAATTACTCATCAACAATACAATGTATCTTCTCTCAATATTCTTGTATCTTTTTTGACCAACCTTTCTTGGAAAATCATATTGCCACTCTTGCTAAAACAGCTTCCCAGAAATTAGGTGTGCTCAACCATCTCAGTGGGGTTTTCACCCCCCACACAGCTTCTTACTATGTATAGTGCGCCCTTGTATCGAGTATTGTTTACCCATAATGTACTTCTTGAAATAGTAGTGTCAAAAGAATTTCGCCTCATCAACTCTTACTAGTTCGACCCTACAATATCTTTCTACATGCCATAATATTGCATCTCTTTCACTCTTCTATTGCTGTTACAACAATCAGTGTTCTTCAGAGCTCTCTCAGTGCATACCCCCTCCCTTGCGGCGAATGTGAGGCACCCGTCTCTCAACACAGGCCCACTCCTGTTCTGTCCAGCTCTCCAATTAACACAAAAGTAAACTTTCTCAGTCTTTCTTCTACTCAACTAGTTGGCTCTCTATCACTCTTTCGGCTTTGGGGGAGACACTCGTTACAGGCAGCCTGCCTTGATGATGATATACCATAGTAAAATGTGACATACTGTCATATTTACCAAAAAGGTTAAGTTACTGCTCTAATAATGTACTGCCACCAATACCGTATGTCTTCACAGAGGATATTTGTAATATGAAGGTACATTTATGCGCAAAGCGGGTCAATATACACCTTCAAGATAGGATGATGGGGAATTTAATTGGATGTTTATCATTAGACGATTTTATTCAACTTGGGAAGGAATTTTGAAAGTCAGAGGTTAATTGAGATATACTTGAACCCATTGATTTTTAGAGGGCCTTCCAGAACTTAATACAATACTCTACTGGTAGCCAGGATAAACTGTCAAAACAGGTAATAATCCTCAAGGAGTTAATTGCTCAATGGACTCCGCATTCCCGTAAATGACTTAGGATCTGAGGAAGAAAACATAATGAGCCTTTTGGCGATAATACTTTAGCCTCATAATTACACTGTATCGCCTAGGACTGTTGTAGGAAGCATAATCTAATCAATTAATGCCATAGTAATCAAATCTAGAATTCTTTCATCAAAATCTGTTTAATAATATGCCATAATAATGCCAACAAATGGACTAGAGACACTGCTGCCGCACGCTGTAATGGGTTCTACATTCTCTTAGTGTAAACAAGTACATTCCTGGTTTATATAATTAATGTAATATTGCCCACCTTGTTAGCGAAATATAGGTAAATATGGAGTTTCAGAGTGATTGCATTATTGAAACATTTTGCTCCAATTCCCATTGAAACGGCATATCACATGTCATCAAGTAAATTATATTATTATTGGAGTTTTCAGCTGGAATGCATAACTGTTTAGATTTAAAACAAAACAAAAAACAAGCACAAATAATAGCAATACAAAATATAAAATATATACCCGGTACCTGTAATTGATATAAATAGGAGGGCATTTGAGCTATGGTATGGAAAGCACATCGAACTAGATGGCTAAATCAAGCCTGTGGGTTGCCCTCAAATAATCTGTTAATTATTTCTACGTCTCTGGGGGGATTATAGATAAACAACAGTCGTCTCTTCGTTCAACATCAACTTAGTTTTTAAACTACAACTTATTTTGTAAACTTTGACATAGTTGACTGCTTCCCTATATTCAGTACTTTATTAACAGCGTCACTAATGCATTCTTTTATGTGGAAAGCTCTCCTTGTGCTTAGTTTGGTAGGCGGGCTGGACTTAAACTATATTGAAGTTCTCACTTGGGTCAACCAAAGGACTACTGGTGTGGCGTCTCTTCCTTAACACATTATGATCCAAATGGATCCTATCGATTAATGGCTAATTTTCACCGTTTAACCTTTTCCGGATACGATGGCGCGATTCTTCAGTATATTATGGCTGTTATTAAACAACTTTATGCAGTTTAGGAACGATCTCTATGAATTATATCCTATTTAACCCTCTGGTTCCTACAATTCCTCCTAAGCTGAATACAATCTCCTACCAATACTCAAAATACAAGATAAAAAAACGCACCCTTGTTCTTTAAAGTGTTACCACGACTTCTCATCATCTCTACTTGGAAATCCTAGGCTGAAATATACAGCTCGAGGAAGTTAGGATTGTTTGTGAGACAATCTTTGCCTGCGTTGTTGGTGCAGACGTCATCTTATCTATCTGGCTGTCAAAATATACCTTGTTGTAATGTCACCACGTATTGTTGACAGATGCATTGATATGCTGCACATTCTGGTAATTGTGGCCTGCCTTTAGGTATTCCTACCGATACCCAGTTGGTTGGAAAAATAAATTTAGTGTCCATATGAGAGTGTTTGTACCTTGTTCAAGGAAGTCTTATGTCCCGGACCCAGAGGTTATTGTGATGCCTCTCAGCCCAGACCCAGAGGTTATTGTGATGCCTCTCAGCCCATGTAAGTTTCAAACACTTTGTTGTATATTTCACCTACGGCAGCAACCACAGCAGCATATGTACCATCGATGTGGGACAAATGATGCGTACTCGCTTTCTTTAGTACTAGGTGAAATTTTGCTGTCCCAAGGGTCGTATAATGATACTTTATGAGGAGTTTGGCCTGTGCTAGCTTTTTGAAGTGACAGCTAACAACTTAAACGATATCCTAGGAAGCCTTTCTATCTTAATAATTATATTGTTATCATTCGATGATTTTTTTCACTTATGGAAGAATATGTGGGATCAGGATATTAATTGAAATTGTGTTAATCCTTTTATTCTTAGAGATCCATTATAATTAACTTCATTGAATTGTCTAATGCTAGCCAGAATGGACAAAAATGCGTCATGGTACTATAAGGGTTAAACCATGAAAGCTGATGTTAAAGGCGATAGAGAATGAGAAAATCTTGAGTTGCATGCTTCCCACCTAGAGTGTATTATAATAGTTCTGTACCGCAAATATATTAATTTTAAGTGAGATTTTGACTTTTCACAAAACACACAACGACACACACACACACACACACACACACACACACACACACACACACACACACACACACAGATAGAATATTAAATAACAAAGTAGCAATATTGATGTTGTTTTTCGAAACACGTGATAGAAGTTGATTATTGTGTCCTAGGATATATTTAGCAGTGCCGAGATAAGACAAATCGTGACAGTGACGTCATTTTCACAACTAAGGCCTGTGAAAATCCTATTACATTGAATTTACTTGCGTGTTCATGATGTACAGTAATGTTTGACTACAAATCTGTTAGCTTAATCAGTCGTATATTATATATCAAATATCATCGATGAACTACTAGATTAAAAAAATAAACTTATAGGAATCGTTGATTTATTTCCTTAGTAAGAGACACGGAAATAATTATTACTAGGGTGTAATCAACACAAACTCGTTAAATACCCAGAGTTTATTTTCGCGGCATTCATAAAATATTTATTTACAAAAATATAATTTCATAAAAACTAATCGTTGTTCGTGGTCTGACGCAGGTTTAGTCTCCGTGAAGGTGGTTGTGTCTCTGGTTGGCCGAACGATATGCCCTCAGTGGTAGCCGTGTCCGTGTCCGTGTCCACCGTGTCCGTGTCCACCGTGTCCGTGCCCACCGTGTCCGTGTCCACCGTGTCCGTGGCCATGTCCGTGACCATAACCGTGTCCCTTGGGTCCCGCAATGTTGTAAACGTTGTTGGAGGTACCACCGTGACCGTGCCCGTGTCCTCCATGACCGTACCCATGTCCGTGGCCATGACCGTGTCCTCCATGTCCGTGTCCTCCATGTCCGTGTCCTCCATGTCCATGTCCGTACCCATGGGTGGCAGAAGCCAGAGTGGCCAAAAGGGCCAGGCAAGCCAGAGACAAAAGCAGCTTCTGAAAGTGACACAAACAAAGGAGTTAGGGTATTACATGCAGAGATATTGGATAACACTTTCAAGGTATAAGGGCTAACTACTCCTAACAGTTTGATTATATAGAAAGAAAGTAGGCTAAACATATTGTGAAGTTCTAAATAGAAAACACAACCGCGATAATATTTTCGATTTATATAATTCTTCTTATAGTGAAAGCTTCTCTAGAGTATAGTGCTCGGAAATCTATTTGCACCTTTAAATAGTAATCGGACTTTATCTTATAATATAGTAAGTATGCCCATCACCCAAGGACTAATAAATATGAAATGAGTGTCCATAATTCGCCAATATTCTTGCTTGATCTGTTATTCAAGCTAATGCAAGATTTCTTTGACAGTCCTAACATGTTGCTAGTAGCTCGTAACTAGTACTGTTTATTTCACGTCGTTGAAATTTCGTGTTAATGCACCATTCTCTAAATATCACACAAATGATTGTGAAGATTAATTTTGATCTATATGCCAGTAATCTCAATAGTTACCATGTTGTGTTGTGTGTGTGGTGATCGGTGTGCAGCTGACGAGGGTAATTCGGTGCCACGCCCTTATATACCACTGAAAGGCCCTCTGGTGGCGTACCGGTTCACTACCCTTGTAAATAATACACCCATGTAAACAATTGGAGCGAGGTACCGGGTACACGTGATTTTGGATGTACAGTAAATGGCCATAATCGTTTGAAACGTATCAAAACACATTCAACATATTCAGAACTAGACAAATAGTTTTCAATTCCAAACTAAGGGGACGGTATTTGTAAAAGTTGTTTATTATCTACGGTAAATAGCCAAACTATTACTTGTCTATATATTTGTTTCACTATGATATACTATACTCTGAATTTGAAACGTGGAGCTCAAAAGCCGAGCTGAAATAGGGTGTTATTTTGTTCCTATTAACGACGGGTGCTTATTCATATTTAATCGCCCAAAATAACCCTTTTGAGTTATTTTTACTCTTCCCACTCTTTTTTTGTGTTTAGCTAAAAAATATGTTTTCCAACTTCGACTAATGGAATTTAATGATAAATATACCTTTTCTGTGTATGAGGACACTATATGAAATGCAATTTGGCTCTCATTAGACGATTATATTCAGCTTTGAAAGAACCTGTGGAAACTTAATTAAGATAAGTTTTACTTCTGAATAGTTTTGCTAAGCTAGACATCTTTGCGCTAGACATCTTTGCGCTAGACATATCGAAAGCCTTCAATAGAGTCTGGCACAAATCTCTAATTTCCAAACTAACTTCCTTAGATCTCTATCCCTCTATCTGTGCCTTTGTCTCTAATTTCCTTTCTGACCGCTCCATAGCTGCAGGTGTGGATGGCCATCGCTCACTTCCTCAACCTATCAACTCCGGTGTTCCTCACGGTTCTGTCCTGTCTCCAGTTCTCTTTTTAATATTCATTAATGATCTCCTCAACTGTATATACCTCTTGTTGCATCCACTCATATACAACCCAGCATGCAATTACTCCAAAAGTCACGTGACGAGGCCATAGATCTTCGGATCTATCAATTATTTCTGATAGGGGCAGAGAAAAGCTTGTTACTTTCAATGCCTCCAAGACCCAATTTCTCCTTCCATCTACCCGTCGCAATCTTCCACAAGATTATTAATTACTCTTCAACAATACACATCTTCTCTCAATATTCTTGATGTATCTTTTTTGTTCAATCTTTTTTGGAAAATCATATTGCCACTCTTGCTAAAACAGCTTCCCAGAAATTTGGTGTGCTCAACTATCTCTGTGGGTTCTTCACCCCCCGCACAGCTTCTTGCTCTGTGTAGGGGCATAGTGCGCCCTTGTATCGAGTATTATTTACCCATATAGTACTTCTTGAAAGAGTAGTGTCAAAAGAATTTCGCCTCATCAACTCTTACTAGTTCGACCCTACAATATCTTTCTACATGCCACAATATTGCATCTCTTTCACTCTTCTATCGCTGTTACAACAATCAGTGTTCTTCAGAGCTCTCTCAGTGCATACGCCCTTGTGGCGAGTGTAAGGCACCCGTCTTTCAATGCAGTCCCACTCCTATTCTGTCCAGCTCTCCAATTAAAAAAAATAGTAAACTTTCTGTCTTTCTTCTACTCAACTAGTAAACTGTATCCCTCAAGCAATCTTTCCTTCATCCTTTGATTTAGATTGCTTTGAAGTTCGTGCCCAGGCATTTTAACCCTGACGTCCCTTGAATTTGGCTCTCTGTCACTCTTTCGGTTTTGGGGGAGACACTCGTTACACACAGCCTGCCTTGATGATGATAGACCATAGTAAAATGTGACATACCGTCATCTGTACCAAAAAGGTTAAGTTACTGCTCTAATAATGTACTGCCACCAACACCGTATGTCTTCACAGAGGATGTTTGTAATATGAAGGTACATTTATGCGAAAAACGGGTCAATAAACACCTTCAAGATAGGATGATGGGGAATTTAATTGGATGTTTATCATTAGACGATTTTATTCAACTTGGGAAGGAATTTTGAAAGTCAGGTTAATTGAGATATACTTGAACCCTTTGATTTTTAGAGGGCCTTCCAGAACTTAGTAAAATACTCTACTGGTAGCCAGAATAAACTGTCAAAACAGGTAATAATCCTCAAGGAGTTAATTGCTCAATGGACTCCGCATTCCTGTAAATGACTTAGGATCTGTGGAAGAAAACATAATGAGACTTTTGGCGATAATACTTTAGCCTCATAATTATACTGTATCGCCTAGGACTGTTGTAGGAAGCATAATCTAATCAATTAATGCCATAGTAATCAAATCTAGAATTCTTTCATCAAAATCTGTTTAATAATATGACACAATAATGCCAACAAATGGACTAGAGACACTGCTGCCGCACGCTGTAATGGGTTCTACATTCTCTTAGTGTAAACAAGTACATTCCTGGTTTATATAATTAATGTAATATTGCCCACCTTGTTAGTGAAATATAGGTAAATATGGAGTTTCAGAGTGATTGCATTATTGAAACATTTTGCTCCAATTCCCATTGAAACGGCATATCACATGTCATCAAGTAAATTATATTATTATTGGAGTTTTCAGCTGGAATGCATGACTGTTTAGATTTAAAAACAACAACAAACAAGCACAAATAATAGCAATACAAAATATAAATATATACCCGGTACCTGTAATTGATTTAAATAGGAGGGCATTTGAGCCATGGCATGGAAAGCACATCGAACTAGATGGCTAAATCAAGCCTGTGGGTTGCCCTCAAATAATCTGTTAATTATTTCTACGTCTCTGGGGGGATTATAGATAAACCACAGTCGTCTCTTCGTTCAACATCAACGTTGTTTTTAAACTACAACTGATTTTGTAAGCTTTGACATAGTTGACTGCTTCCCTATATTCAATACTTTATTAACAGCGTCACTAATGCAAAGGAACAACTTGAGATGGTTCGGCCATATGGAACGTATGGAAAGCGAGAGAATGACTAAGAGGGTGTACGAGAGCGAGGTGGAGGGACAGAGGGGGAGAGGTAGACCGAATATGAGGTGGAAGGATGGAGTGAGGAACTACATGAACGAAGGCGGTGCTGGTTGGGGGGAGGGGCGTCGACTGACTGGGGACAGAGGTGCATGGCGGCGGTTCGTTCGTGGCCACCCCTTCGGGGATCACGGCGTCAGGCAATAGATAGATAGATAGACTAATGCATTCTTTTATGTGGAAAGCTCTCCTTGTGCTTAGTTTGGTAGGCGGGCTGCACTTAAATTATATTGAAGTTCTCACTTGGGTCTACCAAAGGACTACTGATGTGCGTCTCTTCCTTAACACATTATGATCCAAATGGATCCTATCGATTAATGGCTAATTTTCACCGTTTAACCTTTTCGGGATACGATGGCGCGGTTCTTCAGTATATTATGGCTGTTATTAAACAACTTTATGCAGTTTAGGAACGATCTCTATGAATTATATCCTATTTAACCCTCTGGTTCCTACAATTCCTCCTAAGCTGAATTAAATCTCCTACCAATACTCAAAATACAAGATAAAAAAAACGCACCCTTGTTCTTGAAAGGGTTACCACGACTTCTCATCATCTCTACTTGGAAATCCCAGGCTGAAATATACAGCTCGAGGAAGTTAGGATTGTTTGCGAGACAATCTGTGCCTGCGTTGTTGGTGCAGACGTCATCTTATCTATCTGGCTGTCAAAATATACCTTGTTGTAATGTCACCACGTATTGTTGACAGATGCATTGATATGCTGCACATTCTGGTAATTGTGGCCTGCCTTTAGGTATGCCTACCGATACCCAGTTGTTTGGAAAAAATAAATTTAGTGTCCATATGAGAGTGTTTGTACCTTGTTCGAGGAAGTCTTATGTCCCGGACCCAGAGGTTATTGTGATGCCTCTCAGCCCAGACCCAGAGGTTATTGTGATGCCTCTCAGCCCATGTAAGTTTCAAACACTTTGTTGTATATTTCACCTACGGCAGCAACCACAGCAGCATAATTTATGTACCATCGATGTGGGATAAATGATGCGTACTCGCTTTCTTTAGTATTGGTGAGATTTTGCTGTCCCAAGGGTCGTATAATGATACTTTATGAGGAGTTTGGTCTGTGCTAGCTTTTTGAAGTGACAGCTGACAACTTAAACGATATCCTAGGAAGCCTTTCTATCTTAGTATATTGTTATCATTCGATGATTTTTTTCACTTATGGAAGAATATGTGGGATCAGGATATTAATTGAAATTGTTATCCCTTTTATTCTTAGAGATCCATTATAATTAACTTCATTGAATTGCCTAATGCTAGCCAGAATGGACAACAATGCGTCATGGTACTATAAGGGTTAAACCATGAAAGCTGATGTTAAAGATGATAGAAAATGAGAACATCTTGAGTTGCATATTTCCCACCTAGAGTGTATTATAATAGTTCTGTACCGTAAATATATTAATTATAAGTGAGAATTTGACTTTTCACACAACACACAACGACACACACACACACACACACACACACTCTCTCTCTCTCTCTCTCTCTCTCTCTCTCTCTCTCTATATATATATATATATATATATATATATATATATATATATATATATATATATATATATATATATATATATATATATATATATATACTGTATATCTATTAACACAATCGGTGTTGATTCGGAGGTCTACAGTCTCAACCACAGCTAATAGGTCTTTGAGGAACTAGGAATAGCAGAGTGAATATCTTAAAAACGATTATAACAATTGTATTAGGCCTATGTGTTTTGTTTATTGTGAGATAGAGTCAACATTCAGATGAAAATTCAATTAGATCTAGATGATAGAAAATGAAGGTGCTATCCAAGTGTCGTCAATATTAATTGTGACAGCCAATATCGGATTGTAGGGTATAATAGGATATACGATAGGGAAATATATAATGTTTATTTACTTGGCCTTTGCCATGATATTATTATTGTTATTTTAATTATTATTATTATTATTATTATTATTATTTTTTTTTTTTTTTTTTTTTTTTTTTATTATTATGACGTTGTTAATTAATTAATTAAATGAAAAGGACAGAAAGCAATATGTTGCAACACACTTGTACGCAAGCATGGTAAAAGCTATAGTTATCGAACTAAAAGGGTTGATTTACCTATCTATCGTAGGAAACATTTCGCTAAGTATGCATGACACGACGCACTCTATTAATGTAGGTACAGTACAATTTGTTAAACAATTTGTTATATTTTCTTCATAACTGTATAGAAACCATACTGGAAGCACAGGACTGATAGCACATTTACTTGTCAGCATAATTAACACTTTGATATTTTATTATATATGGTGTGAACATTTAGCCAACCATCAACATATTAGCTATATGTTGTCTCATTATCGTAACTATAAATACGGTACCGTACAGTATATTCAATCAGAAAGTAGCAATATTGATGTTGTTTTTCGAAACACGTGATAGAAGTTGATTATTGTGTCCTAGGATATATTTAGCAGTGCCGAGATAAGACAAATCGTGACAGTGACGTAATTTTCACAACGAAGGACTGTGAAAATCCCAATACATTAGATATACTTGTGTGATCATGATGTACAGTAATGTTTGACTACAAATCTGTTAGCTTAATCAGTCGTATATTATATATCAAATATCATCGATGAGCTACTAGATTAAAAAAATAAACTTTTAGGAATCGTTGATTTATTTGCTTAGTAAGAGACACAAAAATAATTATTACTAGGGTGTAATCAACACAAACTCGTTAAATACCCAGAGTTTATTTTCGCAGCATTCATAAAATATTTATTTACAAAAATATAATTTCTTAAAAACTAATCGTTGTTCGTGTTCTGACGCTGGTTTAGTCTCCGTGAAGGTGGTTGTGTCTCTGGCTGGCCGAACGATATGCCCTCAGTGGTAGCCGTGTCCGTGTCCGTGTCCACCGTGGCCATGTCCGTGTCCACCGTGGCCGTGTCCGTGTCCACCGTGTCCGTGTCCACCGTGTCCGTGGCCATGTCCATGACCGTAACCGTGTCCCTTGGGTCCCGCAATGTTGTAAACGTTGTTGGAGGTACCACCGTGACCGTGACCGTGGCCATGCCCGTGTCCTCCATGACCGTGCCCGTACCCATGGCCGTGCCCGTGGCCATGCCCATGTCCTCCATGTCCATATCCGTACCCATGGGTGGCAGAAGCCAGGGTGGCCACGAGGGCCAGGCAAGCCAGAGACAAAAGCAGCTTCTGAAAGTGACATAAACAAAGGAGTTAGGGTATTACATGCAGAGATATTGGATAACACTTTCAGGGTCTAAGGGCTAACTACTCATAACAGTTTGAGTCTATAGAAAGAAAGTAGGCTAAACATATTGTGAGAAATGTTCCTAGCGTATCTCAACATAATTTTCAAAGTTCGAATTTCAAACAAAAAACAAAAAGACAAATTTGAACCTGAGTGTTCGTGGCTACTGTTTGTCTTGAATTTGGTGTAACTAATAAATAGCTAGTGATTAACAATAACAAGGTTGCTTGAATGGCATGCTTATAAACGAACTGTAATGCAGGGGCAAATGCTTAAACCTGCAATATTTGAAGGAATATTTATGATGCACTGTTCCAGTAATCTAAAACATATGGTTAAAACATAGCTTTAAGCCTTGAGGTTAGTTATAATTGCTATCATATTTTTAAAATGCAGAAGTTGTAATAATCTATTATTATCATTCACTGCACGGAAGAATAATTAAATCACATTCGCGGAAAAATGTACTCTAATAATATTTCCTTTTGATTTATTTAAATCAATGATTATCGGTCTTGTATTTTTTGTATTGATATGCTATGCATGCAAGTTTCTTATCTCTCTCGCTCCCCATATTTATAATATTTTCATCTAATAGGTGAACATAACATAGATATGGCCAGACAGACAAAAACAAAGTTGGCGTACACAAATCTCGTTCTGAAAGAGTCGATAGGAATTTCTATTTACTAGTGTGTGTGTGTGTGCGTGTGCGTGTGTGTGTGTGTGTGTGTGTGTGTGTGTGTGTGTGTGTGTGTGTGTGTGTGTGTGTGTGTGTGTGAATATCAAAAGACGGGTGGCCTACTTCATTCAACATTTTGTATTTGCTGTTTTCGATCTATATACACTTTCTTTTTGGATGTTGGGATTCCCTATTGCCCTCCTGCATACGATGAGCGTCGGGTTGTCTTTTGAAAAGTAATGACTGATCGAATGACGAACAAGCAAACTTCCTTAATTACTGAATGACGTATTGACTTATATGCACTGGATGAATGTGATTACCTTTATGGTACATGTTATTTTGTGTTTACATGATAACTTGTTCCATGAATAATAAACTTACAAATAACCAGTTTTGTCACTTAACTTTGAGAACATAAGCCAAATGACTGGTCAAATGGCAGATCTATTTCAAACAGAATCCAATTTTCGTTCATACCTTTCCTGATCGTATCCATAGTAATCTAGGGTGTTGATTAATATATTCGGTATTTCAATTGTACTGTGATTGAGGCCAAGCAAAACTATTTGGGTAGGCCTATGCAGTATTGTATTGTATAAGTTGGATAGAAAATATACATTATTCATGTATTTCAAATTACATAGTATCCTTGTCAATGTAATAATGTAAACGTAAATATATATATAATATATATATATATATATATATATATATATATATATATATATATATATATATATATACTGTATATTTACAGTATATATATGCTATAATATTTGTAAGCATATTGTGTCTTGTTTTTGTATATCATAAATTACTTCACTTAGTATTTACTTTACCGGTAGGCTACTTGATCAATTAAGGTACCGGTAATGTAGTAGTAAGAATACCTAAATAGTGAATGATGTTGATCTCATTAAATATTAGCATCAAAGTATTCCTGATTATGCGAACAATTTGTATACTCAGTAGTTACCATGATTGGTTGTTGCGTGTGTGCTGATCGGTGTGCAGCTGACGAGGGTAGTTTGGTGCCAGGCCTTTATATACCCCTGAGCGGCCCTCTGGTGGCGACCCGCTCAACTGCCCTTGTAAACAATGAAGGCACATGTCCGGCACACAGAGAATGAAGGGCGTGGCCCCCCAAAACGTACTGCTTATTGTCGATTTTCATATTCCGTATCGCAGATTTTTTACAGAAACGAAAATGAAAATGTGTGTTTGCGTCGAAATCGGCTGAATAAATTGTGTTCAAATGTTCGATATGCTCATGTTTTGGAAAGTGTCTTTAAAAATATCACAGTAAATAGTGAATGTGAGCTTCAAGTTTGTTTAATATGATTTTGAAGTTCTTACATAATATACTCAACATTTTGTATTCCACTTTATTTGTATGCACTTTATCAAACGCTGTGGATGATGTAGGGATTTCAACGCCACCATTGGTAGTAATCAATAGGTATTCTGTTATTAATGCAAGTTAATCTTTTAATTATATCTTCCCTTACTCTTTCAATATCAGCAACCTACAGTATATTTAAAGCAAATATATAAGTGTACCACAGTCTTCCAAATAATGTTGCTATTTGTTGTAATGCATGATTATCTATAGCCTAAAGCCTGCAGTGTTAATCCGTTATGATTGACGACACATTTGTTGCTTTAGCCTTAGTAAGACTTTGGTTAAGTTCGGTTAGGTTGTTTAGGTTAGGAGACCGTGGCCGTTTAGGAGTGTGGCTGAAGAGGAGTGTGACCGTTTAGGAGTGTGGCTGTATTAATTTCAAGCAGTCATTTTGACCTTTAGAGTTAAAACAAATGGACTGCCAGGAAGTAAGGTCGTTGACAGACCTTCAATAAGATAGCCTATCGTATGAAATCAAGAGCGAAGTCCATGGACTTGGCCTCCCAAGACATACAATACATATTGCAACTCATGGGTTACTTAGAACAAATGAATCTTCACGGAGAAGGGGTTGAGTTTGAAGCATGTGTACGGGAGGTCCAGGATCGGTCTTCACGGAATTAGTGTGTATTTGATATTCACAAGCATTGCCTCCCCTCTTCTTTCTGCAATGACGGACATTAGAGGTGCAGTAAACAGTGTCGCATATACAAAGTGAATGGTTACACCTGCTCAACAAGATTGAGTCAATTCGGCTTACACTATTACTACCATACCTAAATTTAAGGAGTGGCTAAGAATTCACGTGATAACCTGTACATCCAGGCACTTGGCTATATAATTTCTATACCTAATGTTACCGTACTAGCTCAAGTTAATTTTTATTTAACATATCTTCTCAAAAATCATTAAATGTATTAATTAATAAATGAAAATTTATAAATAATATGTAAATATAATAATGCTAATACAGTAGTCCCTCAAATTTTGCGTATTTCAAATTTGCGAAATTTCGATTTTGCGAACGGGACCCAAGATTTGACCATTTTTGCGGGTGGCGCCCAATGATACGGGGTTTCCGCACTAGTTTGGGGGGGGGGGGGGGGGTGGGGGTGGGGGGGGGGGGGGGGGGGGGGGGGGGTATGAGGGTCGTGACGTCGGGCCGCCCTGCGGCCCATTGTTTACTGTTTATAGATTCTCCCACGCTCCTATATGTTCTCACGCTCTCGCATAATCGACTTCCTTGGGCAAAATTGAAGTGTTACCTGTGCCCTGGGTCCCCTGAATCTGTATGTCTGTGTTTTTCTTTATTGTAGGATGTATAATTAAGTGTATGTGTCATAATGTGTGTACAAACAAGGACGAAAATCACCAAAAAATAGGCCCTCGATGATGAGATGTCGACCATATTCAATTAATCCCATAAGGTTAGTTATTTGAAATTTGCGATTTTGAATTTTGCGGCCTGCAATGTCGACCATATTCTCGCAAAATTCGAGGGAGTACTGTACTACCAACAAAAAGTACACATTTAACTCGAAGGGGGTATTTGGGGATGTTTAATAATGTTTGATGGAGGTCTAGGGACCAAACTGTGTGTGACCCCCGGGTTGTAATTATTAAGTACAATCATATGCATTCTCTCGTACACCTAGATGCACGCTCAAAATAATTTGTTTGCCAACATTCTTAATAATGTGTGCAAGATCCAAGGAAAAAGACTTTAACTAAAAACTTCTACAACACCAGCCCAATTGTATGGTACTAGTCACTTGCTATTAGAACCATTGGTCTGTCAAGGAAATAGGAAAGGAAGTTAAAACTACACAGTCTATGGGTAAGGTTTTCGGCGAACTATTGATTAACATATGTTGAGAAAATAATCGTAGGGAACTTATAGGTCACTATGCTATTCTGTATTGGATGTGTTCTGTTTCACTAGGTATTATTTATAGAGATCAAGCTTCTACGACATGATAAACACGATTGCTCTCTCTCTCTCTCTCTCTCTCTCTGGTTAGCCATTATTCCACTGAAACAACAGCATCGTCGTCTGGTTACATTCATATTTGACTTATAAACACAAATATGAATGTAACCAGACGACGATGCTGTTGTTTCAGTGGAATAATGGCTCTTTGAGCAGTATGTATCGCCTTACTAGTGGTTGTCCCCTCACAGGATGGGGGGCGCTGCTCAATAAACTCGCCCCTCGGGGCAAAATCAAAATCAAATCAAATCTCTCTCTCTCTCTCTCTCTCTCTCTCTCTCTCTCTCTCTCTCTCTCTCTCTCTCTCTCTCTCTCTCTCTCTCTCTCTCTCTCTCTCTCTCTCTCTCTCTCACTGTATGTGTAATTGCCTCCTTATCTACAGTATTTATCATACATTATATATGATTGGAGGGCACAATTAGTAATATGGAGTTTACTTCCATTGAATTGTTATTCCTTCTGTTTATCATAATCAAGGGGTACTAAGGAAAATATTAAGATAACTGCGATGTAATAATAATAATAATAATCTGTAATATATATACAGTATATATATATATATAATCTGTATACATATAAAGAGTGCGAGAGAAAGTGAGAGTGAGTGAATGAGTGTTCACCAATAACTATAATTAAATTGCAGAGAGAGAGAGAGAAAGAGAAAGTGCCCAAGTGACAGAAAATAATGATTCACATTTCGATTTTGTTTTTGCTCAGGGGGCCACACAAAACCCATGATATTTTCAGTTTTGACAGGTGACAGGCGGACCGCGACACAGACATACGGTTACGTTACCTGGCGGCGTTTTTTTTTTTTTTTTTTTTTCCCCGTTTTTAGCGCTTAGAATTTGTGAGTGTTTTCCAAGTAATTTGTTAGCCCTTTCGAGATACGATGAAACCTTTCTTTTATGTCAACTGGCTAGCATTAGACGATTTTATTCAGATTAGGAAGGGTGTATGGAAGTCAGAGGGTTCAGATAGCCTTACCCACAGTTCCTTCCCAGGCTCTATAAAATCGTCCATAGCTAGCCAGAATATACTGCCAGAATGTGACTAAATCCTCAAGGGGTTAGTTTATTTCTACAGATCGCCTTTTGTTAGACGCCCTATATACACGACTATACGAGATATTTTCCTAGTACCTATATACACGACTATACGAGATATTTTCCTAGTACCTATATACACGACTATACGAGATATTTTCCTAGTACCTATATACACGACTATACGAGATATTTTCCTAGTACCTATATACACGACTATACGATATATTTTCCTAGTACCTATATACACGACTATACGAGATATTTTCCTAGTACCTATATACACGACTATACGAGATATTTTCCTAGTACCTATATACACGACTATATGATATATTTTCCTAGTACCTATATACACGACTATACGATATATTTTCCTAGTACCTATATACACGACTATACGAGATATTTTCCTAGTACCTATATACACGACTATACGATATATTTTCCTAGTACCTATATACACGACTATACGAGATATTTTCCTAGTACCTATATACACGACTATACGAGATATTTTCCTAGTACCTATATACACGACTATACGAGATATTTTCCTAGTACCTATATACACGACTATACGATATATTTTCCTAGTACCTATATACACGACTATACGAGATATTTTCCTAGTACCTATATACACGACTATACGAGATATTTTCCTAGTACCTACAGTATATACACGACTATACGAGATATTTTCCTAGTACCTATATACACGACTATACGAGATATTTTCCTAGTACCTATATACACGACTATACGAGATATTTTCCTAGTACCTATATACACGACTATACGAGATATTTTCCTAGTAGCTATATACACGACTATACGAGATATTTTCCTAGTAGCTATATACACGACTATACGAGATATTTTCCTAGTAGCTATATACACGACTATACGAGATATTTTCCTAGTACCTATATAAACGACTATACGAGATATTTTCCTAGTAGCTATATTTTTTATTTTTTTTTTCTATGTGATTGAGGGAGGCAAAAGGCATAACTGCCTATAGCGAGTGCCTCCCCCATAGTTGAAAGAGTGACAGGGCCAAAATCAAGGGACGTTCGAGCCAAAATGCCTGGACACACGGAGTTTGAAGCAATTTAAGTCATAGGAAGAGGGAAAGACTGATTCTGGGAGAGAGTTCCAGAGCTCAGATGTTGAGTAGAAGAAAGTTTGAGAGTAACGTTTCACTCTTGGGTTGGAGAGTTGCACAGAGTAGGGGTGGGATGGAGTTGCAAGACGGGTACCACGTGCCCTACGTAAAGGAGGTGGTATGCACTGGGATAGCTCTGAGGAACACTGATTATTATAGTAGCGATAGAATAGCGAGAGAGATGCAACATTGCGGCGGAGAGAGAGAGATTGCAGAGAGTTGGTGAGTGGACGGGAGTTAATGATACGAAAGGCCTTCCTTTCAACTTTGTCTAGGAGAGCGGTGTGAGAGGAACCTCCCCACACATGTGAACAATACTCAATACAAGGGCGCACTATGCCCCTGTACAGAGCAAGAAGCTGTGCAGGGGAAAAGAACCCCCTAAGGCGGTTGAGCACACCCAGCTTCTGGGAGGCTGCCTTAGCAAGACTGGTAATATGGTCCTTCCAAATGAGAGCAGAAGAAAAAGAGACACCAAGAATATTGAGAGAAGATGAAGGGTTGATTTTTGTATTGTTGAAGAATAAGGGATAGTCGATATACACGACTATACGAGATATTTTCCTAGTACCGGTGCCAATTTAAGGGCAGATAGGTCGCGATTCTGGTCCCCCTTCTTCCTCATGTTTAGCTCGATTACTTTTCAGATTTTAAGACGTTCAGCCCATTTGTTTGGCGATTTGAACACCTTTCACCCCATTTCGTTGTCAGTTTTAAGACCTTACGTGCCATTTAGGTGTCGATTTTTTTCCTGGTGAGCGATAGCGAACCTGTAATTCTAAGAGGAACCGGCCCTACCGAAAAATGTACACATTTATCTTGTAGGGGGTTTTATTTATTTTTTATTTTTTAAAGTTTGATATAGGTCTGAGGAGGAAACTAAAACATAATATAACGATAAATAAACGATAAATAGATAGCACATCCCCCCTTAACAGTTTACTCCTACAGACACAAAATAAATCCCTTCTGTACTCTGACGTAGTTCTTCATTTTATTCTGGCCACAGTTAAATAATTTTATGCATCCTCTAGAATAAAAGGAATCCAAATTATATCACATACCGGTAACATTCTGACTTCCAAAATTCCTTCCGCCTCCGAATAAAATCAACTATTACTAGTCAAACTATAATTAAGAAATGCGTCCTCGTGTCCTAAAACGGTTAATAGTTTTCGTTTTTTGGAATTCTCTTATTACATAACTTTGTGAGCCCTTATCCAAGTACCGGTAGCTATTTTGAAATTTTAGTTTTGCAAAATAATGTGTAATATGAAATAGAATATTATATATATATATTATTATGTTATGAGTTATTTGTAAATATTTGTATGTACAAAATTGTTGATAATAATGAAGTAAATATTATCTGTCAAATACTATTTACGTAATGAAAAAGTTGCTATAATAATAGAGCTTAGAGCTTTATTTGTATTAGGCATAGGTACGTTAAAATAATTTGAGTTAATTAGATTTGTGTTCTGAGCGTTAAATCATTAAGTTCTATTAATCAAGTGTAATATTTCTATTTTGAACACACTCACACACATGACAGAATCATGATGACCTCGTGCTCTAAGTCACTCTACTTGAAGTGGTGGCTCTGGCAAGGGCAGTTAGAGAGGAGGTTTCTCTCAAAAACCTTTCCTGACCGTAGAGGTTATGTTGGGCGAGCCG
Source organism: Paralithodes platypus (assembly GCA_032716605.1). Classification (NCBI taxonomy): domain Eukaryota; kingdom Metazoa; phylum Arthropoda; class Malacostraca; order Decapoda; family Lithodidae; genus Paralithodes; species Paralithodes platypus. The sequence continues at coordinate 24,013,816 of CM064513.1, read as the reverse complement.
CCGCAATGATCAGTCTGTTGACCACTTAGGATAATATAATATACAGTAGGTTAGGGGACTGTGTATATTTTGAGATATGTTTTGAGATTATAAGACGTTCGGCCCATTAGTTTAGCGATTTTAACACCTTTCACCTGATTTCGTTGTCAATGGTAAGACCTTTCGGGCCATTTAGGTGTCGATTTTTTGCTGGCGAGTGATAGCGATCCTGAAATTTTAAGAGGAACCAACCTTCGGCCGGGACATATCTTTTACCAAAAAATTTACACATTTATCTTGAAGGGGAGTGTAGGGTATTTTTTTATAAGTTTGACGGAGGTCTAACGAGGTAACTAAGAAATATAGGAATCAATGAATTAATAGATAAAAAACGGGTTATCCCCCCTTAAGGCTGTATATTTTGCGTTCCATTATGATCATAAGTATGTGTAATAGCATAAATAAAGTAAACTCTGTATCATTGATGTCTGTTGTCGTGTTGTGCCTGAGATCGTCAACAGTCACATGATTATCGTATGATTATTTTTCAGGAACTGTAGTAGTTACATTTTAGAATATTTCTATCCATAACATACTATTTGTCTCTAAGGCCTCTTCTTTATGGCAAGACTTTCACTGGCTTATGTTGCGGGGTAATCACCAATTAATAAACAACTTCTAGCTACCATAATCTATTTTGTATGGCGAGTCTAGAATGTGTAACCCCCAGACTCGTATATCTTTGTGAGGGCTGGAATAAACTGACTGTGCACACTTATTTAATGGTTGACGGTTCCCAATTTTTTGGAACAGTAGGCTGTTTGTTCAAGTTTAGTTTTAGTTAAAAGAGGTTGGGGCTCGGGATGTCAAAGTAGTCATAAAGAATAGACTCGTTAAGTATTGCATGCATTCGATCACATTTTACAATAGATATCACCTGCCCGATTAATGACATAACTGAATCCCAATATTATACCATAATTATGCTATTATAATTGTTATGCCGGATTCTACCGTTTCTGACGATCCAGGACGCCTAACAGTCGTACTGTGACCCCGGAAGCAGATAAATAAGTATTCCCTACCAATACGTTTTCCCTAATCAACCAACCCTAAAGAAAATGCCACTCACTACCCAACTGCCATTTTGTTCCTGACCCCCAGCCCATTATACCTGTCAGTTTGCCCAAGATTTCACCCTTATCTGTCAGTCCAGAACCAAAGAGACTTATGGTATAGAAGGAACAAATGACCACCACAGACCTTTTTGCCCGAACTTCGAAGACCTGCAAAAGACGACAAAACGGTATACTGGTACGAATGGAGCGAGTTTTCGATAGCTCACCTAATTGGAACGCTCCTTTGTTTAGACTGCCTGATGAAGAAATGGCTACTAGACTTCCTGGTCCTCCACCTGTACATTCACTTAGTCAGCCTAGCAAGACACCAAGTAGACTTCCTCTCCGTCTGGCGCCTAGACCTCCTGACACTCCTCCATCATAATCGGTCATAACACCTGGACGTGCCGAGGCACATGTTAAGGCCGTGTCATACAGAACTCGAATCCACCAGAACCCACCGGAATGAATTCAAAAATTCAAATTTTAGCCAATTCTTCCCCATTCTGGTCTATTCTTGTACGTGTTCTGGTTAGATTCTTGTCTATTCTTGTGTTTCGAGTGATGTTCTAGTCGTCACTCGATTGATCGAGTGAGTGAGCAAAAAGTTAGTGCATGCGTTAACTTTCTACGATTTATCGAGTGAAAAAACCGTTAAAAATTATAGTTACATTCTAGTCGTATCCTGGTCGCATTCGAGTCTCATTAGAGTCCCATTCTACCTATTCTGGTCATGTTCTGATGTAATTTTTATAGACGATGCCGACTCGAACTACTTGAATGTAACTCGATGCCACTCGATAATGACCGGAAGTCAGTTGGATGACAAGTTGATTATTCCACTTTAAAATTGAATGTAATGGAATGAGAGTTGAATATAACCCGAATTAAGAAGAATACAACTGGATGCCGACTAGAATATGACTGGTAGATGACTGCATACTTGCTTGATGTATCGAGTGTACACTGGATGTCGACTCGAACATGACTAGAAGTACTAGAATACAAGTGGAATCCAACTAGAAGGTAACTGGAATACAACCAGAATATAACTCGACTAGGTGCGGCCCCAAATATATAACGGATTGAAAAAAATAAAAAAAACAATAATAATAAATAAAATAAAATATAAAATCGTCCCTATACGAGGCCATTGTATTATTATGTTCTATCCAACAACCAACTCTACTCCTAAAATCGATTAATGAAATATTACAAACACATGTGGCAGTCCGTGGATTCGAACCCAGGACGCTCACACCGAATATCAACACCTTATGCATTACACCACGAAGACAGTTAAAGAATGGTGGACACTGTCTACGATTAATTATGCAAATTCGAATCCTGCATATCAATCTAAGCATGTACACACATCCCAACTGCAACTCACGTAGGCTATGCATACCGGTATGTGAATGGAAAGAGCAAAGAGTATTTCAAGTAATACCTGGAATCAAACTTACTCTTCTAACTCTCCACACCTTAACTCCGGCTTCCCCTCAGTTGTGTCTACCAATGAAAAGTGTTCTTCCTTCACCCCAGCTGTGTGAGTTAAGGGGGTAGGGTTACTTTTTGGTCTATTTTTTATTTAGCCTATATATATTTTTTGGTTTTTACTTTCTTCGCTAGACATCCATCAAAGCTTAAAAAACACACTCAATTCGAGATTAATTTGTACATTTTTCGGTAGAAAAGTGTCCCAGCCGATGGCCAGTTCCTCCTAAAGTTACAGGCTCGCTATCGCTCGCCAGGAAATAAACCTATGCCTAAATGGCACGAAAGGTCTTAATATTAACAAAGAAATAGGGCAATATTTGTTATAACCGCCAAATTAATGGAATGAATGTCATAACATCTCAAAAACTAATGGGGCTAAACATGAGGGAGAAGGGAGTCCAGAAAAACCCTATCTCCCCCCCCCCCTCCCCGTGTACGTGTATGTGTGTATGTGATTGAAAGTGCTTATGTTGCCGTGGTGAGTGCCCTGTTACTACTGGTGTGCCTGTGAACCAATCCTCCCTTTATATACTCAAAGGTTCCTCATCGAGTCACCTTCTGCCTATTCGAGTCACGTTCCACTTACGTTCGAGTTACGTTCAACTTAGTTCCACTCACGTTCGACTTAACTTCATGTAATTCTGGTCATGATATACTGACATTCCGGTCTCATTCTGGTCATTCACGTTGCATTTGACTTGGGATCGAATAGTCTTCTTTCCACATCCGGTTTCCTTCGAGTCACTTACTGGTTAACATCACTCATATTTGGGTTACATTCGAGTCCATCAAGTTACGTTCCGGTCATTGACGGGTCACATTCTACTCTGAAGTCACACTCGATTAAGGCAGCATAATTCTCGTCAATTCCGGTGAAAAGTTCGATTCCAGTGGGTTCTGGTGGATTCGAGTTCTGTATGACGCGGCCTTTAGTCAGACTACTACTAAGATGTCCAAATTACTTGGCATCTCACCAGCATACTCGCACCTACCACTTGGACTTGGCGAGGAACCAATAAGTATATAGTCTGGAAAAATACCTCACTTGTCGAGAGTACCTACGGCAGTGGTTAAATTTCACGTCGATACAGACGACGCGTTGCGTAATGGGGATTAAATAATGAATCGTTTGAGAATTTTACTTGTTTATTTCTTTGGCATTTAATACAACACTATACAAATAAGGCTATAGGTGGCTCTTGATATGCTTCCCTTGGATGGAAAACTACACTCTTTACCAGGATCCATAGCCACCACCTCCACTACCTCCGTATCCTCCACCTCCATAGCCACCTCCTCCCTTGCCACCACTTCCATAACCTCCACTACCACCACCACCACCCTTGCCACCACCACCATAGCCTCCACCACCATATCCACCTCCACTGCTACCTCCGTATCCACCGCCTCCCTTGCCACCACCACCACCACCTCCATTGCTACCTCCGTATCCACCACCTCCATATCCACCTCCACTGCTACCTCCGTATCCACCGCCTCCCTTGCCACCACCACCACCACCACCACCTCCATTGCTACCTCCGTATCCACCACCTCCATATCCACCACCACCATATCCACCTCCACTGCTACCTCCGTATCCACCGCCTCCCTTGCCACCACCACCACCACCACCACCTCCATTGCTACCTCCGTATCCACCACCTCCACTGCTACCTCCGTATCCACCGCCTCCCTTGCCACCACCTCCAATGCTACCTCCGTATCCACCACCACCATATCCACCTCCACCGCTGCCTCCGTATCCACCCCCTCCACCACTACCTCCGTATCCACCTCCACCGCTGCCTCCGTATCCACCCCCTCCACCACCATAACCACCTCCGCCACTACCTCCGTATCCACCACCGCTCTTGCCTCCACCACCATGACCACCTCCCCCATATCCTCCACCACCGCCTCCCTTTGGACCAGCAATATTAAAGTTATTTGTTGAAGTTCCACCTACGCCACCATAACCTCCACCTCCTTTGCCTCCCCCATGACCTCCACCACCGTAGCCTCCTCCTCCACCGTAGCCGCCACCACCTCCACCTCCTTTGCCTCCCCCACCGTGACCGCCAGCGCCTCCACCTCCACCACCGTATCCTCCACCTTTTCCTCCTCCCCCATGACCTCCACCACCGTAGCCGCCTCCTCCTCCACCGTAACCGCCACCTCCTTTGCCGCCTCCTCCTCCACCATGACCACCTCCACCGTAGCCTCCTCCACCATGTCCACCTCCACCATGACCACCTCCACCATGGCCTCCTCCTCCTCCACCATGACCACCTCCACCATGGCCTCCTCCTCCACCATGACCACCTCCACCGTAGCCTCCACCACCATAGCCTCCTCCTCCAGCCTGGGCCACAGCCATTAGGACACAGAGGCCTGCTAGAGACCAGACCAACTTCTGAAAGTAAAGTGAAATATACAGTGAACGTGCTGATCCAAAAATTATGGGAACAATATAGATAAACATACCATATGCATGCTCTGTCAGCCGCAGAGTGTGAACGGGTGATGAATGAAGTGTGTATGACCGATTGATGGTTGGTGTAAGTATGAATTTTATGAATGAATGCCACTCGTTCACTGCAACTTGCAGCCCATACAAATGAGTGAGTCTACCTCTATCTTCAATAAATATGGGATTAAATCAGATCATTTGATGTCCCTATTAATTCTCGAGAGAGTCATCAGACATTGCCTACCTCCTGGCCATTCTGGGTTTGCTCTTATTCTACTACCCTACGTGTATGCCCTTGCTACCTCGACATTTGCATCCAGAAATTCTAGAATAAAATGCAAATGCCGTGCTGACCGAACACATCACCAATTCATTAACAATCTTTAAGGCTTCATCTACAACTGGCCTGAGTACTCAATCATCGACTGGTGCTGGCAACTCCATGACTGGGTTTCATAGGACTTCATCCACGACTGAGAGTATCAAGACAACTTTGTTCATGACTGGTTGTTGCCCTTTGTCCACAGCTTGGAACATAATCACTTCATTCACAACTGACGATCAAGCAGTATAAGGACAAGTGCATTCAAACACCGAGAGGGACCCTACAACACTTGAGCTTCCGCCTTAAGTACATTGGCTTTACCAGCCTTCGATTAAGGGAGCCCACCTCGCTTTTTTTCTCTTTCTCTCCCTCTCTCTTTGGCTTGTATATATTCGGCCCCTATCAGCCTACTGTTTGAAGACCTTTACACCCATTCATGTGTCAATATTCCTGGCGAGCGCTAGCGAGCCAGCATATATATATATTTTTTTAACAGCAATCTAAATTTGTACATTTTTCGATAGAAAAATTTCTCCGGCAAAGCCGGATTTCTCCATACAATGCTGGCTTGCTATCGATCGCCAGGAAGAAAGACACCTGGATGGGGATAAAAGTCTTAAAACAGTTGGCTGAATGGGGCGGAATGGATACAAGCCAGGGAAAGAGAGAAAAGGAGAGAAAGATAAAAAAAAAAGCCGGTGACACCCCTTAAGAAGATGAAGACCATGACTGGATTTTCCCATCTACGTTCCTTTTGTTTTATTGTCAATGAAGCCAGAATATCTTGTTACTCTTAATGCTTCCAAAAGCTAATTTTTCCTTGTATCTACCCATCATGATCTTCCACATTTTCCCTTATTCTTCAACAATACACAAATCAACCCTTAATTTTCTCTCTGTATTCCTGGTGTTTCTTTTTCTCCTGACCTTTCTTTGGAAACATTGTATTATAACTAATGCTGAAACAGCTTCCCAGAAATTGTGTGTGCTCAACCGTGTCTGTGGGCTCTTCACCCCTGCACAGCTTCTCTCTGTGTATAGGACTGTGACAGTGCACCCTTGTATCAATATATATTTGCATGTGTGGAAAGGGTCCACCCATACCGCACTTCTCCAAAGGGTAGAGCCAATAGCATTTCGTCTCATCAGCTCATTTCCTCTTACTAATTCCCTACAATCTCTCTCTACATGCCGCGATGTTGCATCACTCTCACTCTTCTACCGCTATTCAATAATCAGTGTTCTTCAGAGTTTTCTCATTGTATATCTCCTCCCTTAGGGTGAGTAGGTGGCACCCGTCTTTGAACACACTCCCACCCCTACTCTGTCAAAGTCTCTAACCCAAGAGTGAACCAATTTTTCTAGTCTTTCTTGTGCTCGACAAGTAAGCTTTGGAACTCTCTCCCATAATCAATCTTTCCCTCATCCTATGATTTAAACTGCTTGAAGCTCCATGTGTTTCAGACATTTTAACTCAAACGTACCTTTTGGCTCCCTGTCAGTCTTCCAACTTTGGTGGGACACTTGTTACAGGCAACTTTGCTTTGTTGTCTCCTTCACTCACATAGAAAAACACACACACACACACACACACACATATATATATATATATATATATATATATTGTGTGTGTGCATGTGTGTGTGTGTGTGTGTGTGTGTGTGTGTGTGTGTGTGTGTGTGTGTGTGTGTGTGTGTGTGTGTGTGTGTGTGGTGTGTGTGTGTGTGTGTGGTGTGGTGTGTGTGTGTGTGTGTGTGTGTGGGTGTGTGTGTGTGTGTGTGGTGTGTGTGTGTGTGTGTGTGTGGTGTGTGGTGTGTGTGTGTGTGTGTGTGTGTGTGTGTGTGTGTGTGTGGTGTGTGTGTGTGTGTGTGTGTGTGTGTGTGTGTGTGTGTGTGTGTGTGTGTGTGTGTGTGTGTGTGTGTGTGTGTGTGTGTGTGTGTGTATGCTTGCATGTGTCTTAATTGATTGCAGCAGAATAATTATTTCAAATGTTAAAATTAAGGTATACATTTTGATTAATTCATCCAACCAACATCGTGAAACAATGTGATGATCATACTGTCAATACATTTCAGTCGTATAATCTTGAATGGAATAATGAAATATTGTAAATGCCAACAATGCAAACTGTCAAGTAATGGTGTCATTTGGTGGCACTGTCACGGTAAAGCAGTTGCCAATATATTACTAAGAAAAATGCAAATGTAATTATAATTGAAGGATAGACTAGTCAATTTGTATTCGGTCATAGAGTGTCAATAATACACTACAAATAAATTTACAAGACTTAATTAGTATGAATAATATAATATATAGGGTATACTTTGACACTATAATTATATTAATCTTACCAAAGTCATTGGGATGGATTTGTTCTCGAAATTGTGTACTAATTGGAACAAATTTTACGAATTGGTTAGTCTACTGTAATGGCAAATCTTGCATCCACAGGCGACAAGCGGTAGTATTGATTTAGGTGCAATCTCTGCACTACCTTGTACCGGAACAGGAATGTTCTCTTCTAATGTCCACTCAAAAAGGGATAGGTTAGTTGCAAGAGGTGCATTTTTGTCGGCTGCTCTACAGTGAAGCCCGTAAATTTGATAAACTGCTGCACACTCTTAGGCTGGTGGAACACTCGTAAGATCTTCGGAGGATCATACTTGTTGATAAACCGCATACATCTCAAATTGCTGAAATATTCAACAGTCTCTCCACAGTACAATTAGTAGAGAAAATCCATACCAACCTTCATCCACTAATGATCTTCAGCTTCTGAATCCGCAAATATCTTTAAGGGAGTCCACCTCGGTTTTTCCTCTTTCTCTCCCTCTCTCTCAGAGTTGTGTCCATTCGGCCACAGTCAGCCTACTGTTTTAAGACGTTTATCCCCATCCAGGTGTCGATTTTTTCCTGGCGAGCTGTAGCGAGCCAGCATATTATTTAAAATGTTTCTGACAGCAGGCTAAATTTATAAATTTTTCGATAGAAAAATTTCTCCGGCGAAGCCGCATTCTCCATATAATGCTGGCTCGTTATCGCTCGCCAGGATGATACCAACACCTGGATGGGGATAAACGTCTTAAAACAATAGGCTGAATTGAGCCGAATGGATACAAGCCAGAGAAAGGGAGATATTTAAAAGTAGAGAACAAAGGCAGGTGACCCCCCTTAAATGCAGATCCAGCTTGAGCATCAAATTGATAGCTGATGTCCTGCCTTTGCTTAGGGCTATGATACGCTGACACAACCAGATAATGCATGAACAGCCAACATGTCATAAGATGTGTCACCTAGTTTTGCAGCAGTGGCCATTATTTTTCTCATAGAAACTTGTGTATTAGTGCTGATGAGACAGATATATTTGTCCTTTCGTTATACTTCTGGCACGACATGGCAAACTGTCTTGATAGCGTAATGCACAAGTGCGCGGAATTTCGGTGTGAGTATCCTATGTTCGAGTCTTTGGAGTGCCACATGTATTTGTTGATTTCATTAATTGAGCTTAGAAGTGAAGTTGGTTGGTGAAAACACATAAAGATGCCTTATAACGTCAATATAAAGGTTGGGACCCTTCAGATTTTGAAACAAACCCTCTAAACTATAATTTTCAGCAAAATAAAATCGCATTAGTTTCCTACTTTACGCCTATGTTATAGTTTCACTTAGTTCAAATCGACTATTAGGAATAGCTGTGCAATAAGTAGCTACCGAATTGAAATGTTTAGAAGTGCTTTATTAAATAAGTATTCATTTAGACTTGCTGATTTACATAGTTATTTTGATGAGCGGAATTATAATTTCAAGATATTTTCAAAACTTTGTTTTGTCTACTATTTTGTTCAGTTTGCAGGACATGATAAACGGATGGTATAAACATTCAATGTAAGTAAGCTCCATGCACCTATTTGTGCCCTCCAATCAAAGATAATGTGTGGAGAATACTGTGGATAAGGAGGCGATATATATACACACACACACACACACACACACACACCCACACACACACACACAGAGAGAGAGAGAGAGAGAGAGAGAGAGAGAGAGAGAGAGAGAGAGAGAGAGATGGATGTCATAGCCTCCAAACCTGATTGCTGGATTTATTGTTAAATACCGTACACGCTTGGAAAGGCTTCCAAGGAAACTCTATCGCATATTCCCCTTTTGACCTAGATAATATATGCATTGTTCTATTCTGCTTAACAATAGATGTTATTAACCCCTTCTGTACCGGTGATGTATTTTTCATTATTTTCTGGCAACTATAAGACAATTTTGTACAGTTTAGGTAGGACGTCTACTCAGTAAAAGGCTACAGACTATCTCAATTAATCCTTTTAGCTACCATATCTCCTTCCTAAGCTTCACAAAATCGTCAAAGTGTAGAGGACATAAAATACAAATGACGTCGCCGGTACAGAAGGGGTTAATCCGTTAATGATAGATCATTTATCTGCGAAGGCTAAAACTATCTCAAGTAGCACATTAATTTACATGACATTATTACTGTATATACAGTACATCAGTGGTTATCGTC
>CM064513.1:23983884-23998884 GCA_032716605.1 Paralithodes platypus | reverse complement strand
TATCGCTCGCCAGGAAATAATCGACATCTAAATGGCACGAAAGGTCTTAAAATTGACAACGAAATAGGGCGAAACATTAGGGAGAAGGGGGTCCAGAAAAACGGTCTGCTTCCACTTTACACTAACTCATCGGATGCTTAGGTAAAACAGGACAATATTTTACCGAAAAATATAAATTTTAGCTTGATAATTTGATTATTTGAACACTTGTTAAATAATTGAGCATTACTTGTTCAGTTTGCCCTATTCTAGGTAAAGAACCCTTTTTCGGTCCAGTTTCACTTAAATTGCAGGCTCGTGATCGCTCAGACAAAATAAAATGAAATAATAATAAATAAAATAAAAAATGGGGCGAAAAGTCTTACATTCGCTACACTAATAAGGCGAAACGGCTTGTATTTGCTTTAAAATGAAGCGCAATATGAGTTTTTTAGCATTTTCATTGAGAGGGTTAAAATTGCGTGAAGACACTTTAACAACATATTAAGACAAAATCATCAAAAACGCTGGTTAGGTCGTAATTTTCACTTAGTAGTATTTATCTCCCCCTTCCCCAAAAACTAAAACAAAACAACAGTTTGGCTTATATACATATATATATATATATATATATATATATATATATATATATATATATATATGTGTGTGTGTGTATACTAAAATCAAGTATGTAATTTATATAATGGCCCTGTGACTTTCACATGTTCTTTAAATATCACAGCGAACATCTCTTCAAACCCTTGGATGTGATAGCTTCTTTTCATTATGGTTTGGCTGCTGATGGACAATGTTATCTAATGTAGGAAGGATTACTAAGGCCATGATTAAAATTGTATCCTATTTAGCTGCTAATAGACGATTTTATGCAATGTAGGAAGAATCACTAATGCCATGGATTATCATTGTATTCTATTTTCTGTTCTTTTTTTAATAATATATATTTGTTTATATTTTGTTCCTGCTAATACCAGACGATTTTGCAATATGTATTGGCTGGAATTAATTTGATGTAGTTTGCCCTTTCAGTATTCGAATACGTACTTTTTCATATTATTTTTGGCTATCTTTAGAGGATTTTGTTAAGAATAGGAAGGATATGTGTGAGTTCACTAGTTAATTGCGATTATTTTGGCCTCTTGGATTGCTCGAAATCCTTTCTACAATGCATAAATTGATCTAAAGCTAGCATAATATATAAGTATATATTTACCTTATCGGGTGCGTGGCGAGTCTTTTTGGAATCTCCCCTGTTTTACTTTATTTGTTTGGCGATTATAAGATTACTCATTAACTTTCAGTTGTCGATTATTTCTGAGCGAGCGATAGCGAGACTACAATTTAGGAGAAATTGGGCTTGGTCCGATACATTATTGGACCGAATTTTTTTTTTTATATTTAAGAGGATCTGGGAGCATTTTTTAGTTTGAAGTGGGTTTACAGAAGCGGTTTTGTTAGTGTAGGGAGCAAGCTACATGTACATCACCTGCAAATGGCTGGATTAATCAAAACTGTCAATAATAATTCAACAAAATATCATAATAACCTCTTGGACATCGTGTTAGATAGTGTTAACTGATTGTACAGTTGCTAGTATGAGCGTCAACCCTCATTGTAATATTTATTGTGCTAACATAATAATAAAACATCCTGTACTTGGTTGCATAAGGTAGCATTCAATAGTAAACCCCTTATCCCTTTCAGTATACGATGATAATTCATTTTGACTATCACTAAAAGATTTGTCATTTTTGGAAAAAAAAAAAATCTTAGATTTCCTTCCTGATTCTGCGTAAACTAATTTAGTGGTACCCAAACTAAAAGGTACGAATCGTTGTTTGCACTGAAATAACTAAACTTATTATTTTTGCTGCTAACCTACTTTTATCTTATTTATTTTTAAGTATAATTTTGTGGCAAGCGTTAATAATTTTGAAGAGTGGAAGTATGGCTCCAAACTATAAACTCAAAGATGTTGCCGATTTACAAGTCCCGTTAACCCTTTCAGCACGATGACGTATTTTCAAGATGTATTCTATTCAAATTTAAGCAATTCTGTGCAACCTAGGAAGGTTACTTGATATTAAAATTAGTAAGGGTGGCAGTTTATATGCCTAATATTTTTAGAGATACTTCTAAAGTTGAATCAACTCTCCTAATGTTAGCAAGAAGAGCATGACAATTATCGACCTCGTACTGAAAGGGCTAAAGATACGTATCAATTATGTACGATTAAGTACGACAGGTTGGGTAAGAGGTATCCTCACCAGGATTCGAACCAACTCACTCCAGGTATATTTGGGAGAGTCGGGCACCGTAACCACTCGGCCATCCGCTCATGGCCGAGTGGTTACGGTGCCCGACTCTCCCAAATATACCTAGAGTGAGTGGGTTCGAATCCTGGTTAGGATACCTCTTACCTAATGATACGTATTGACTAAACTCTGGAAATAGCATTTGTGTACCAATGTTAATTGATACAAACCCAGGTAAAAGAAAGTGCTCAGAAATGTTGCATGACTCAACGATCAATGTTTTATTTTTGATTCGCTGGCGATTTTTCATGATTTATGTTTATACAATTATATAGTATGGTGAAACTGAAAGTGTACATTACTTGCACATAATACTTTTCCTATGCATTGAATTATAGGCATGGATGATATTATCAGCTTAGCCTTGTTTGTATTTTTAGAATAGTGTGTCTACTGCATCAGGCGTGGGTACGTGTGTGTAATGTTAAATTTACTCATCATATTTGTGGCACGAGAGTCAAAGGTTTGTGCAAGAAATTACTTGGTGAATGGAAATATCCTTTATTATCAAAGTAATAACTGAAATCCTACGTAATATATTAATATATGTATTTTGTTAACATATATAATAGAGGAGTATATTATTTTGTCCTTTTACTATTTTCAAAGGAGACATTATCCTTATTTTGTAATGCTTTCTCTCTCTCTCTCTCTCTCTCTCTCTCTCTCTCTCTCTCTCTCTCTCTCTCTCTCTCTCTCTCTCTCTCTCTCTCTCTCTCTCTCTCTCTCTCTCTCTCTCTCTCTCTCGTGTTAAATAGTTTCGCAAATAAGTTCTGTTCTATGTATGTATGTATGTATATGCTCAGGCCCAATCCCCACTTTTCCTATTTTTATTTTTATGTTCTATTTTACCGGTACTATATTTTATTATTTTTTTGTTTTTATTTTCTTGGGGCTGGCCGACTCAAGACAGCAAGAACAGGGAAAACACAAATAAAACACAAGACAGAACAACGAACAAACACAGACAAAACACAAAATTCACACATATCTAAGTCACCCAGGAGAACACCCAGAGACCAGGGTCACCAAGGTCGCTCCAGCACTCCCCCGGCCCCCGACCACCCGGAGAGGCTCCGATCTCGGTAGGCAGACATGCAGCGGAGCCAAAGCCACAAGCCCGCCCACCACACTTCCAGGCGCACCCTTCATATTAATCGTCTCCCCGGGCCAGGCGCCTGATGGACTATTATCTAGTCCAACATGCGCCCGACCCCTTCCCCCAAATGACCACGTGTTCACTCAACTATTCACAAGCATTCTCCATTCATTCCTGTTTATTACCACTTCCTTTGCCTGATCTATAGTCATTCCTCTATCATCCAAAGCTTGTCTTACACAGTCTCTCCATCTCAATGGGGGTCTTCCTGCTCTTCTATCTGACTCACATATTCTCTTTGTAAGCCTTTCATCTCCCATTCGTTCAACATGACCATACCAGCTCAGCACCCTTCTGTCCACTCTGGCTGACAAATGTTCCTGTTGCCCCACTCTCCTACGTATATCTTCATTCCTCAATCCGTCTCTACGAGTAACTCCACACATACTCCTCAAGCAGTTCTGTTCTACCTGGAACAAACTTCACTCATCGGTTGTGAAAAGTTCTTCAGTGGAGCAATTCAAGAAAAAAGTAGATTTTGTTGCAACCACTATACAAGGAGTGTAGTGCACTAAATAATCGCTCTTTTTCCACTTGGATTAACTCCTCGGAATGGAGCACAAGGGCTTTGGGATACTAAGTATTCCTTGTAACCCCTTCTAACTTGTTACATCGTATTTAAGAAATCGTGTGTTAGTGGGTTTGTGTGTAATTATAAATGGGTCATTGGTGTTTGTTGTGGTCAGAGCATTGGGCTGAACATTACTCGTGTCCAAAGACTTGCAACTCATTGACTGGGATGAAGGACAGTTGTGTAAGGTATTGCTTCAGTAGATTTGGTTCTTGAAACTTTATCTGTCTTTGAAATAGCTTAATTTATATGCTGGTTTATGTTCGTGTAAATTTTACCTCAATTCTCAGTTATGCTGATTTGCATCCTATTAATTGGTTTATTTATGTTTAATTGATTAAATCATCTATATTACCATATTACCATATTACCATATTACCAGTCTTGCTAAGGCAGCCTCCCAGAAGCTGGGTGTGCTCAACCGCCTTAGGGGGTTCTTTTCCCCTGCACAGCTTCTTGCTCTGTACAGGGGCATAGTGCGCCCTTGTATTGAGTATTGTTCACATGTGTGGGGAGGTTCCTCTCACACCGCTCTCCTAGACAAAGTTGAAAGGAAGGCCTTTCGTATCATTAACTCCCGTCCACTCACCAACTCTCTGCAATCTCTCTCTCTCCGCCGCAATGTTGCATCTCTCTCGCTATTCTATCGCTACTATAATAATCAGTGTTCCTCAGAGCTATCCCAGTGCATACCACCTCCTTTACGTAGGGCAGGTGGTACCCGTCTTGCAACTCAATCCCACCCCTACTCTGTGCAACTCTCCAACCCAAGAGTGAAACGTTACTCTCAAACTTTCTTCTACTCAACAGCTGAGCTCTGGAACTCTCTCCCAGAATCAGTCTTTCCCTCTTCCTATGACTTAAATTGCTTCAAACTCCGTGTGTCCAGGCATTTTGGCTCGAACGTCCCTTGATTTTGGCCCTGTCACTCTTTCAACTATGGGGGAGGCACTCGCTATAGGCAGTTATGCCTTTTGCCTCCCTCAATCACATAGAAAAAAAAAAAAAAAAATATAAGAGCATATTTCGTAATCCATTGTTGCATATATGATGACGCATCTTCACAATATTCAGGCCAACATTAAACGATGATATTCAGTTGTAAGAGGTCGAAGGTCTTCACGGTATCAAAGCGTTAAAGTCTATCTCAATGAATTATGTAACTCCCAGAACTTCCTCCTAATCTGATTTTTTAATAGCTAGAATAAAAGGAAGAAAAATGCGACCTGGTACCTTTAAAGGGTGAACCCATTCAGCACGATGATGTATTTCTCGTCGTATTCTGGTTACCATTACACGATTCTCCTTAAGTTATAATTTGTCTTTAAAACTTATGAGGGTAAATACTACCTAAATAAACAATATGAATAATACTGGTTCTTTTTAAGGGGGGTGGCCTGCTTTTTTCTCTTCTTTTCTCTTTCTCTGGGTTGTATACATTCAGCCCCATTCAGACTACTGTTTTAAGACGTTTATCCCTATCCAGGTGTCAAGTTTTTCCTGGCGAGCGATGGCGAGCTAGCATTGTATGGAGAAATCCGGCTTCGCCGGAGAAATTTTTCTATCGAAAAATGTACAAATTAAGACTGCTGTCAATTTTTTTAAAAACAAAATATGTTGGCTCGCTTCTGCTCGCAAGGAAAAAATCGACGCCTGGATGGGGATAAACGTCTTAAAACAGTAGGCTGAAGGGGGCCGAATGTATACAACCCAGAGAAAGAGAAAGAGATAAAATAAACGAGGTGACCCCCCTTAGCTGCATAACATCGTTTAATGTTAGCCAGAATTAAAGGTAAAACAGGAGTCATCATGTTGAAAGGGTAAATAACTTCTAACTATGGGGCTAAGCGTCTACTGCCTCCTTGTGGTGTCTATATTATATTTAACATGTCATAATTTAATTGATATATAGTTATATTAATTATTATTATTCCAGAAATCTTGACTCTACTACTCAAACAGGACTCCCGTAATCGAGCTAATATTACGACCATTAGGGTAGACTCTGTGGCCAAGGAATAGGTGTACTAAATTGCAGCCCGTTTGATTATGACTTTTTGATTCATAAGAACATAAGAAAATGGGAGTCTGCAGAAAGCCGATTGGCCTAAGCAAGGCAGATCCCTGTGATTCACAACAGTTAGGTTTCTGGTATAACTATACTAAATAGACGTAGTAACCCCTTCAGTGTTCGAGGACGCCTTCTTGCATTTTATTCTGGCGATTATAAAAAAATTAGGGAGGAGGTTAATTGAGATCGAATTGTCCTCTTTGATTCCAAGAGGGCCTTCCATTATCTATCATTAGACGATTTGATAGCTTCGGAAGGAACTATCGGAAAGAACAGATAAAAACGGTTTCAGTTAACCCTCTGCCTTCCATATACCCCTCCTAATCTAAGCAAAATCGTCTAATAATAAGCCCAATTAACTGCCAAAACGCGTCATAATCCTCAAGGGGCTAAACAGAATACAAATATCGATCATAGCAAAAATTAGCAGGTTTCTGAATGGCAGTAATAACATACTCAAGTATATACTATTAACATCGGCAAAATTATGAGATATGAACAATATAACAACATTGAGGTAGTAAAGACAACAAATGCTATATAGAAAGGGAAAAGTGCAGCAAATTGCAAGGTTAATATGAAACAAATGACATCGAGATACATACTATACAGTACGTGCTTCTAATGAAACTTATATAGTCTAATTCTATCTATTATTAATTACTTTTCCGTACAAGACCCATCACCCTAGGCAAAATTGTGGCTTAAATCTCTGCAGATGCAATAAGAATTTACAGACTTATTAAAAACCAATGAGTATGGTTTATGGTAAGGACACTGAACAAATTCGATATACGAACATTAATTGTATTAATTGTTTACACTTCCATACAAATTCGAACACTTAGGGGAACGATGTAGCTGAAGGGATGTATATATATATATATATATATATACCAATGTGTGTTTATGTATTAGCTTATATTTTTACCTGGACTTGTAGTGAGTATCGAGTAATATGACGGACAGAAAAAAATGCTTTAGTTAAGGCTAAAACTGCATTTTCTTTTGAAAAAATATATCAAAGAATACGTTCTTTAAAACAGTAACTAAAGTAATTCTGAACATGCGTACTGCCTTGTATTAATATTGAGTTAAATATATAAAAATAAACAAATAAATATCTATCTAGCTATATATGTTTTTTTTTATAAACAAAATACAATGGATATATATATAATATAATAATTGGTAATAGTAACACCTATACAATATCCGCATGCTAAATAAAATAAAAAATCGCTTACATAATACAGAAAGAGTAATCGATCCTACAGAAAGTATATTTATTTTTCGGTGTCTTTCAAAGTCTTAGAAGACTTTAGCAAAATTTAGTATAATAAACAATGTTTTAAAACTATATATTACACAACATTGCCTTGTGGTTTGTTTACATTTTGTAGTTCGTATACGATTATAGAAACACCTTTACTTAGTTATAGTTTACTTCCATTTGTCTACGATTGTAGGTTTTCAAAATCATTCCTCTAGTGGTTTTCGAAACACATGTCGATGTGCCTTAGTTTGTTGGTGTCAAAGGATGGTATTTGATTTCTCGTTATTAAAGGTATATATTTTATATGATATAATACAGTAATACAACCTAACCTAACCTAAGTAATTAGCCGGGGTGTGCACACTAAGTTAGGGTGGGTTAGTTTAGGATTAGGTTATTCTAACCATCTAATTTATGTTATATTTGTTTACAATGTATAAAACCTAAGGTAGGTAGTTAGTGTAGTGGTTTAGTTATATTTTAGCCTGTTATACTCCTTAATTTACCTCACAATTCAATCCCTTCCAATTTCAGGTGCAATATTAACATCGAAAGGTTAAAAAGTGCAACATGTGAAAATGTGAACGAAACATTGACAAAGTAATCGGTCATCGTTCATCGTAAGCATAGCGTGGTCTGTCGTATACGTCAGGACCAGTATAAAACCTCGGCTAGGCTTATTTAAGATCCTGTTAACTCTACCCCTTTAAATGCGGGTATTTTTGGACCCTCCCTGTTTCTCTTCGTTAGTTTGTCGATTGTAAGACGATTCATCTCATTAATTTGGCGATTTGAAGACGCTTCAACTCATTTAGGTATCGACACCTAAATGGCACATTTCTTAATTTTGACAAAGAAATGGGGAACAGGTCCCAAACTAATGGGGGAAAGGTCTTAAAATCTCAGAACTAATAGGGCTAAATTGAGGGAGAAGGGGTTTCAGAAACAACACACCTTTGATGAGACACCCAGACCAGTCTCAACCAACCTTCTAATTGATGTTATAGTATATTAGGCCGTGAGAATCGGTACACTTGGATACCATAGTCTCTTGCCCACTCATGCCAATTCGTGAACTTTACATAATTCTAATTATGGAAGCATATCTCTGGAAAAAAAATTGCGAATGTACATTTCTATACAGCAACTCGAAAAGTATAGAACCTCTTTTATATTTATTGGAAAAAAGTTTCATACAAAAATTAATCCATATATTGATAATTCCATACTACCAAGAGAGTTAAAGATAGAGTACATAACTACCATTAATTTCAGAATCTGGCTCATGGACGTTTGGAGCTTGAAAGATTTGTTTCCCTCTCCTCCTTGGTTTTCCTCTCCCTTACAACTCCATGCGCAGTCAAGATCAATAGTTAGCCAACGATATTGTTAATACACTGTGTAATTTTAAGTTAATATCAGTTGTCCTTGGTAGTTATATCATGCGTCTCATAGTCTCATATAGCGCATGACGTATACTTTTTGCTTCACGTCTTACAAATATCAAGTTAAATAGACAGACCAATAACATACATAACAAAGCCACTCCAACAGGTTCCTCTCTCTCCAACACCCCTTCTCCCCTCTCTACACTCTTCAGAAAATAGGAAAAGTAGAAAGTAGCTACGAGGTGCCGTTGTAAAGGCTTATCCCTCTATACTTTCACCTGACCTGACCTGGGAATGGGCTTATTTATTTGCTCATTTATGTACAGTATATTTATGTACAGTATATTTATGTACAGTATATTTATGTACAGTATATTTATGTACTGTATATTTATGTACAGTATATTTATGTACAGTATATTTATGTACAGTATATTTATGTACTGTATATTTATGTACTGTATATTTATGTACAGTATATTTATGTACTGTATATTTATATACAGTATATTTATGTACAGTATATTGATGTACAGTATATTTATGTACTGTATATTTATGTACAGTATATTTATGTACTGTATATTTATGTACAGTATATTTATGTACAGTATATTTATGTACAGTATATTTATGTACTGTATATTTATGTACTGTATATTTATGTACAGTATATTTATGTACAGTATATTTATGTACAGTATATTTATGTACTGTATATTTATGTACTGTATATTTATGTACAGTATATTTATGTACTGTATATTTATGTACTGTATATTTATGTACAGTATATTTATGTACAGTATATTTATGTACAGTATATTTATGTACAGTATATTTATGTACAGTATATTTATGTACAGTATATTTTTATACAAAATTTAGCTTCCTACCTAGACCTCCATCAAGGTGAACAAAAAAATACCCTTCTTCAAGATAAATTTGTACATTTTTCGATAGAAAAATGTCCTGGCCAAAGGTCGGTTCCTCGTAAATGACAGGGTCGCTATCGCTCGCCATGAAAAAATCGACACCTAAAAGACACAAAGTCTTGATATTGACAAATAATTGGGGCGAAAGGTCTTAAAATCGCCAAACTAATGAGTAGAACGTCATAAGATCTCAAAACTAATGGGGTTGAATATGAGGGAGAAGGGGGACCAGAAAAACTACTCATCTCCCTTCAATGCCCCTCACCTTATATTTCACACAGACTATCATAAAGGTTTTCGAAGAACTATTTATTTTTTTGTCCCCATCCATCCTCTCCGTACCATTTATGTCCATTCGCCGACATCTCACTGTTCTTTTAAGCTTGCGAAAAATGTACTTATCCTCACCTTAATCACTCAGCTATTGCAACGTTTATATGGCCTAATATGATGCTAACTGTGAAAACTTGTCAACATCGCAGTTTCATATTTTCCCATTAATCCTTGTGAAGTTAGTTGCTGAGGGACTCATTTTTTCCACAGGTTGAAAAAATAATCGAGCATAAGGCTTCGAATATCCGTTAACTTGGTCGTTCGTTTCTGATAATAGGGTTTTTTGTACTAACTGTAACCTATACATTATCTTACCACTCTAATTTATTTCATTCCAAATATATTCAAGCATAATATGTCCAAATTCCGACACTTGCGACATGCAACAAAGGAATACAAAAGAAAACGTGCAACTGAAGACTTTATTTATTGTTGGAGGTTAAAGGACTGGGTAAGGAAGGCTTGTCACAGAAAGCAAATGGTCGGCTTTAGCTTCCACGGTGTCAGGTTTAGGAAATGCGAGTGAATTAAGGGGTAGAGATTTGTTTTGTGAGACCTGTGGAGTTACTTATTTCTTACGGATTCAGCTGCAGCTATTAGGGGACCATATATACCGAGATATTTACTGGCGTGACTTTTGATTCTCTCCTTTAACCCTTTCAGACTCATATGACGCAGAGGTTGCCAGATTAGCAATAAGAAATAGAGTTCTCTCACTCTTATAATTACCGGTACCTCTCCAAAACTAGTTTTCTGCCCACAGCTAACTCAAAGACAACTGCAGAGGTTGAAGTAACTAAACTAAAGGTTTCTAAATACCCCTGATGGTAACAAAGGCTTTAAAGTATCCCTAATAGGCTCAAAATCGCGTCATATGTCGGAGAGGGTTAATCTTGGAGAGAGCTTGTTCATAACCAGTAAGGGCATGTTTCTCTGTATTTTCCGATATATTTCTAACTTTTACCAGTGAGCATATTGTTTTCCTCACCACCTTCCTCTAGGAAGGTGGTGAGGAAAACTATACCCAGGTCTAAAAATGTAGGCTACTTATGCTTATACATTTCCCTAATAAATCGCCAAAGTTGATTGTTCCAGGCGGTATTATAATCTACCTGGTTGCCATTACACGTGACTCGCTCTACATGAGCTTCTCATGAAACCCTATACTGTCACTGCCTGGGATCGAACCTGGGCTACATAAATACAAGTCCCAGGCTCTGCTAGATAGGCCACTAGCTTACACAACCTGAACATTTGTTTGTGACAGCCATACATTTGAGCATAGGCCAAGGGAATCTTGGATGCCTAGGTTTTATAGGGTGGTGGTGTAGTAAGCTGGGGGTAAGATATGCATTTAGGTTTGATCCCTGGTATAGACATACAGTGTTCACTGATTAACCCCTTCACGCATATGACGCGATTTTGAGCCTATTAGGGATACTTTAAAGCCTTTGTTACCATCAGGGGTATTTAGAAACCTTTAGTTTAGTTACTTCAACCTCTGCAGTTGTCTTTGAGTTAGCTGTGGGCAGAAAACTAATTTTGGAGAGGTAATTATAAGAGTGAGAGAACTCTATTTCTTATTGCTAATCTGGCAACCTCTGCGTCATAAATGCGTGAAAGGGTTAATGTGTAGGCCGCTAAGCCACTGTGTACAGTTAACATTACTATCCACAATAAAGACACTCTCTCACTTGGCTACAATGTTTACCCCTTGCAGTGTTCGAGGACGCTGTTATTTCTTATATTCTGAATATTAACATAATGTTGTATTCAGTTTAGGAAGGAATTATGGGAGTCGGAGGGTAAATTGAGCACTTTATTACCCCTTTGATTCTTATAGGGCCTTTCTAAACTGAATAAAATCGTATAATATTGTCCAGAATAAAGGGAAAACGCGTCCTCGAATACTTAAAGGGTTAATAATCAAATCACAGCACATGCGGCACTGAATTCAATTACAACTGACCCCTCTTTTATAAACAGAACAACGGTATTATTTGTGTCGTTTAACCCCCGGGGGGATGGTATATTTGTTGGTGAATTATTTTCATATATTCAATATTTTTTTTTTTTAGATTCCTCCCTAGACGTCCATCAAACTTAAAAACACATCCATTAGATCTCGCTTCTAGATTAATTTAAAAACACTTGGTAGAAAAATGTCCCGGCCGAAAGCCGGTTCTTCCAAAATTACAGGCTCACTATCGTTCGCCAGGAAAAAAATAGACACCTAAATAGCACGAAAGGTCTTTATATTGACAAAGAAATGGGGCAATTGGTCTTGAAATCGACAAACTAATGGGGGCAAACATCTTAAAATTTGAGAACTAATGGGGCTAAACATTAAGGAGAAGGGGATCTAGAAAAACAACCCATCTCCCCTTTAGGATTCATCATCCAGTTCAAGTTACCATATTGTTTGTACTGTTTGTACAACCAACAAACGCTTTTAGCCTCTTGTTTGCCATTCTGTGTACTATTTACTACCGCACTGTGGCTAACACTAGATGAGCTATTTAGGAAGGTCTTGAACAATTAAAGAAGACAAAAATGATCTCATTTAACCTTTTAACCCCCACCAATGTTCGTCTTGCTTCAATTGTCTAATGATAAGCATAATTAAATTAATAAGTGCGTCCTCGAAACACAAATGGTTGACGCAGCTTTCTTAAGGGGGGCACCGTTGTTTTGATCTTTCTCTCCTTTTCTCTCTTTCCCTGGTTTGTATCCATTCGACCCCATTCAGCCAACTGCTTTAAGACGTTTATCCCGATCCAGGTGTCGATTTCTTCCTGGCGAGCGATAGCGAGCCAGCATTGTATGGAGAAATCCGGCTTCGCCGGAGAAATTTTACTATATAACAATTTACAAATTTAGCTTGCTGTTAAAACAAAAACAAATATATATGCTGGCTCGCTACCACTCGCCAGGAATATATTGACACCTGGATGGGGGTAAACGTCTTAAAATAGTAGGCTGAATGGGGCCGAATAGATACAAGCCAAAGAGAGAGGGAGAGAAAGAGAAAAAAAGCGAGGTGGGCTCCCTTAACAGGCCCTCCATAAACTCCCTCATCAACACCACCAATACCTTAACCCTCTCAATACTTGTGAAGTATTTTTGAAATTTATTCTAGTTGTATTAGAAGATTGTATACAACTTAGGAAGGATCTGTTGTGGATAAAGGATTAGTTGAGATTGTTTGTAGTCACATAATTGCTAGAAGATCGTTAACCCTTTCACGCATTTATGACGCAGAGGTTGCCAGATTAGCAATAAGAAATTAGTTCTCTCACTCATATAATTACCTCTCCAAAATTAGTTTTCTGCCCACAGGTAACTCAAAGACAATTGCAGAGGTTGAAGTAACTAAACTAAATGTTTTAAATACCCCTGATGGTAACAAAGGCTTTAAAGTATCCCTAATAGGCTCAAAATCGCGTCATATGTCGGAGAGGGTCCGATATATGACGCGATTTTGAGCCTATTAGGGATACTTTAAAGCCTGTGTTACCATCAGGGGTATTTAGAAACCTTTAGTTTTGTTACTTCAACCTCAGCAGTTGTCTTTGAGTTAGCTGTGGGCAGATAACTAATTTTGGAGAGGTAATTATAAGAGTGAGAGAACTCTATTTCTTATTGCTAATCTGGCAACCTTTGCGTCATAAATGCGTGAAAGGGTTAATAAGCTGAATAAAAACGGTTACTTATTAGCCAGAATAACTGAACAGGACATCAGGTGTATTGAAAAAGTTATGAAATATAAACAGGTTCAGAACTGACCTCATTTACTGAACACGTGTATTTGGGTGGATGGGACTCGTTAGCCTTGGTCGGCAACCTGTCTAGGGGAGTAAACCTGATATAAATCCGTACTGCTTACCTAAGGGTAAGGCAGGTTAGTGGATGGATTAGCCGAACACCACTGTAGAAAAATAGTGCTAACAAGATACACAGAGGGCCTCGGAGTCGGACGGATCCTAAATTGAGTGGTCAATCCTGTAAGTCCTTCACTAAACTGGCTTGGGTTGTCCCTCTCACAGGGAATAGGTCCGCTTGGGGGCATTCTGTGTATGGCCATCCTCGTAAGGGGAGTAAGGCGTCCGGCAATAGATAGATAGATAGATAGTGTATTTGAACACTAATCTACATTCCCTGTAGTACGGTACGTGGGCCTGCTTATATATTTATGTTTACATGAGCCATTCCCAATGTCATGAACATTCCTGTATGACTTCCCTGGACACTCTTTCTCTAGTTCCACACAAACTAAACCTCTACATTTTGTTACATACGAAGGTGGTAACGCCGACATATATTTCTTAACAGAACAGCCTCAATCGATATTTTGTCACTATTATCATGGTCGTTCAGGGATCTATGAATATTTTTGTCCTGCACATAGTATGGCAAGCCCATAATGACATCAACATTCATTGTAAAGTGCACTGTATCGACGATTAGGTAGTAGCAGTCTAAGATCTATTTGAAATTATTAGTTCTTGGAATGACCCTGTTGAATTATGGGATAGCTTCATGTGTGAAGCCCTCACAGCAACTGGTGAATGAATTGGGGTCAAGCCGAACTCAAGGAGGCCTTTAGTGTAAGCGTCTTGCCGTCATACAATGTGGATATTTGTGCTAGCTTGTGACTCTTATAAAGTGAGAGCTCTCCAACAGATAGTTACAAAACAGTAAGCCGGAGGATTCCCTCAGAAAGTTGAAGAGTATTATATTGCAAATGACCCTTAGTAATACTCCTTTACAATTAGAGAGATAATTCCTAGTGTATGTATAAACTCTTTTGCTGGCAAAAAGAGAACATAATGCTTTATAGTAGTGAGTGAGAATGTTGCTAAAATATATGACAATTTAGCAGTAAAGTTCAGTAGATTTTCGATAGGTATACTATGTAATGAAACGAAAGCTTGGGTTATTACATTTTTATTATC
>CM064513.1:23982687-23983784 GCA_032716605.1 Paralithodes platypus | reverse complement strand
TAAACTTAAATCAAAGCTTTAAAGAAAAACTGGACTGGAGCTTTCTGCCTAACAATAACGACATTAAATACATCTTGGGATGTGTTTCACAACCACTTACCTTAAGGCAGTGCAAGACTGTCATACCATCGAAAATACGGCGTCCAGGCCATAAATGATAAGCCCAAATGGTTGGAATAAAGATATTTCAGACTGTCTGCTTGCTAACAAATTTGCTAATGATAGAATTAAAATTCCTCACAAACAATGAACCGAAGAACGGGTGAAATTTTGTAGAGCTACGACGCAAAGCCAAACAAAAGTTAATTAAGCAAAGTAAAAAGATACCCTGGAGTTAACATGTTGGCGAATCAAAGTAAAACAAACCCCCGACAAGAATTCTATAGTTATATCAGACAAGAAAAAAAGTAGTTACTTCAACTGTTGGACCGTGGTAGTTCGATGAAACTGGAGAATACACCAAAGCCCGAAAGTACAAATGAGTTAAGGCCCTCAATACCTTCTTTGCATCAGTTTTTACACACAGAAGAACTCAGTGATATCCCTACAACCATCGCCGCTCAGGATTGATAATTCAGATGTTCTAAGAAATATCACCGTTACAGAGAGAGAAGTATTGAATTGGTTTAGATAAACTCAAGGTAAATAAAACGCCAGGCACCCCTGATACCAAGTCTCGCCTAGAGTTCTAAAGGAAGCTAAGGATGAGCTTTTCAACCTACTGACATTGCTATTCAATGAATCCTTGCAGTCTGGGACTATGCCTGTTTCAGTGGAAGCTAGCCAACGTAACAACCAATATTCAAAAAAAGGCAGCAATCCCTACCCAGTTAACTATCGTCCAATTAGCTTAACCCTCAATTGTAATGTAAATGCTAGAAACGGTCCATAAGAGAGCAGACTCGTAAATCACTTAGAGGCAAATAAACCTTTACTTAAAGAATAGTCAACAACACTGGCTTTCGTAAAAAACGTTCCTGTTTAACAACTCTTAGACTTTCTTCCACGATACTCCGCAACCTCTACGATGAGAGTAAAGCTGTAGATGTTATATACCTTGATTTTCAAAGGGCCTTTGACCAAAGTTCCCCACAACC
>CM064513.1:23832687-23977687 GCA_032716605.1 Paralithodes platypus | reverse complement strand
ATTCTCAAGAAGCTATTTGTCATTATAGGTTAT
Source organism: Paralithodes platypus (assembly GCA_032716605.1). Taxonomy (NCBI): domain Eukaryota; kingdom Metazoa; phylum Arthropoda; class Malacostraca; order Decapoda; family Lithodidae; genus Paralithodes; species Paralithodes platypus. The sequence goes on along the minus strand of CM064513.1, from coordinate 23,977,654 downwards.
GATGGGCTGTCATGAAAGTGTGCTGTGTTCTTGTGTGCTTGGCGATTATTTGTGTGTGTGTGTTTGTGGTAAGGGTTGATAATGTGTGTGTGCGTGTGTGTATGTAGACTGTATGCTTATTTGTATTGTGTGTATGTGTGTGTGTCTGTGTGGATTTTTGTGATAAGTGTAGATTATGTTTGTGTGTGTGTGTGTTAGGTAAGTGTACAGTGGATAGTGTGTGTTTGTGTATGTAAGTGTGTGTGCGTACGTGCTTGTTTGTATGCCGTAATTTTGCATGTGTGTATGTTAAACGTAGACTGTGTCATTCTAGGTATGTGTGTATGTAGGAGTAGATCAGTTGTGTGTATATGTGCGCGTGTGCATTTGTTTGTATGTGTGAGTATGTGTAAATTGTGTGTGTGTATGTGTAGGTAATATTGCTGGCATGTGGGTGATTAATTGTGTGTGTGTGTGTGTTTTTTTGTTGTTGATTGTATTACTTTGGTTTAGTGTATTTATGTATGTGAGTTAAATGTGTTGTATGTTTGAGCGTATATATGTACCTGCCACATGATTGTATTGCCACATGATCTGTATATACAAATGAAACTCTTGTGAATCTGTCGAATAATAAAGGTCTGTGTGGTCAGTGTATCTATGTACATATACGTTTAAATCTCTCCCTGAAGCTACACGGCAAAGAAACACCACCGTCATAGTAAGGATATTAAGGGGAGATGGGTCGTTTTGCTGTTCCCCTTCTTCCTCATGTTTAGCCCCATTAGTTTTCAGATTTTAAGATGTTTGCCGCATTAGTTTGTCTATTATAAGACTTTCGCCCCATTTCGTTGTCAATATTAAGACCTTTCATGCTATTTAGGTGTCGATTTCTTTCCTGGCAAATGATAGTGAGCCTGTAATTTTGGAAGAACCGGCCTTTGTCCGGGACATTTTTCTGCCGAAAAATATACACATTACTCTAGAAGGGGGATCTAATGATGATGTTTTAAGTTTGATGGAGGTCTAGGGAGGAAACTAAAACAAAATATAAAAAATATATGAAATAATCGGCCAACAAATATGCCATTCCCCCTTTAACAGCATATTGTATTGCCACTTCATTTCCTCATTCCCCTTTTAACTCTCCCATCCATCTTCCGTATTCTCACCAAGGCCGTTTTTCAAGTATACACTCGCTTAAGGGGGGGTACTGCTTGGTTTTTGGTCTTTATATGTATATATTTTGTATATTGTTTTTAGTTTCCTCGCTAGACCTCCATCAAGCTTAAAAAAACATCCCCTAGACCTCCCTTCAAGATAAATCTGTACATTTTTCAATAGAAAAATATACCGGCCAAAGGCCAGTTCCTCTTCAAATTACAGGCTCGCTATCGCTCGCCAGGAAAAACAGGAAGTCCAAATAAGGCTTCCAACCCGCTGAAAAACAAACACATAGGTTTTAGCATTGACATTGAGCGTGTTTGGACAAGGGTGTACAGTATAAAGGGTTGTTAGGCACACTTAGGGAGATGCCGGAACACATACACACTCACTCTCTCGAACATACACACACACACACACACACACACACACACACACACACACACACACACACACACACACACACACACATATAGACCCATAATGTGTGTTTGTGTGTTTGTGAGTGTGTGTATGTATGCGTGGAAAGAGGGACAGTAAATGAATGTGAGAGAGTTAAATATATTTTCTTGAACTTGATAAACTAAATGTATCTGCCATCTGAATGCTAACATTATTCGACAGACACATTGCACTGCATGAATGATAATCACAATAGGTATGTTAATTTCCCATCGTTTGTCAACAATATAAATTGACCCACCCAAATTTGTCTTCCTATCGATATGAACGCTACGATTGCCATTATAAAAAAAAAAAACAAAAAAAAAAAAAAAATATATATATATATATATATATACAGTATATTATCCTCTTGGGCATGGAAGCATTCATTCCATTTTCTTTCTCTCAGTCCAATGTTGGCTCCCAGACTAAAGAAGAAATAAAAACAAATCTCAGACCACTTTTAAGCTAAAACAGGAAACACATGTCTGTAAGAAAGAAATCCGAACGAAGGTTAGCTCACATTCCCTCGCCCAGAAAAATCGACACTTGTATGATTTGAATTGTCTTATAATCGCCAAACTAACGAAGTGAAGCGTCCACAATATGCAAAACTAAAGAAGTGAAACGGGGAGGATGCAGAAAGACCCGTCACGTTACAGATAGGGATAAGATAACTATATATTGGCCTAAATATTCTCGACAACACAACTCTGGGATCTTATGCACTGTTATCGGAAACTAAGCTAAAGATGGATAATTTTAAGGGACATAACTCGTCTATATATCTATCTATTGCCTGACGCCGTGATCCCCGAAGGGGTGGCCACGAACGAACCGCCCCCATGCAGTCGACGCCCCTCCCCCCAACCAGCACCGCCTTCGTTCATGTACTTCCTCACTCCATCCTTCCACCTCTCATTCGGTCTACCTCTCCCTCTCTGTCCCTCCACCTCGCTCTCGTACACCCTCTTAGGCATTCTCTCGCTTTCCATACGTTCCATATGGCCGAACCATCTCAAGTTGTTCCTTTTCACACTTTCCAGCACATCTACCTCCACACCACACCTCCTTCTTACTTCCTCATTAGTCTGTCTATCCCTCCATAACTCGTAACCCCTTCAATACCTGAGACGTCTTTTTGTTTATATTTCAGCTGCATTTAGACGATTTTATAAAGCTTATGAAGGATATATAGTAGCTAAAAGGACCAAATGGGTAGACGTCCTTCTTAAGCTGAATATAATTGTCAAATACTTGGCAGAATATGACGAAAATGATGTCACCGGTGAAGAACGGGTTTGATTTTTAATTCATGGGCTATCAGACCGGAGATGCCGATAAGAAAACTGAGGCCCAAAGTGCTCATGTGCTTTTTTTCTGGACTCCCTTCTCCCTCATTTTTAGCTCCACTAGTTCTATGATTTTAAGATGTTCACCTCATTAGTTTGGCTACTTTAAGACGTTTTGCCCCATCTCTCTGTCAGTTTTAAGTCCTTTTGTGCCATTTAGGAGTTGATTTTTCCTGGCTAGTGATAGCGAGCCTGCTTTTATCGAAAGCGGGTCTTAGGGGTATTTTCATAAGCTTGCTAGAGGTGTAGGGTTGAAAATATATAAGAATATAAATAAATAAATAAATAAATAAAAATCAAATTAATCAATCAATGCACAATGTTCTCCCCTCTCCCCTCTATGTTTAGCGAAGGACTTGCATTGCGGAAATGCTACGCTTTAAGATTTTTCCTTGCTCGTCTGTAAACAATTGCACCCTTGGCTGACTCTGGCAAGCTAGGCAATTATAGGCTCCAAGGCCATTTGTACGATAATGTGGGAAGGATATTGACTACCCCTAAGCAAATAAGGAACTACCTCTATTTATCATATCACCAAAATCTAACTCAGTACCCAACACCTTTATATTTATTGGGAAGGGTCGATCAAGTCTCAAATCAAAACTATGAAAAAGGTATCCGTTATGACTGAAAGGGTTAATGTGTAGATAATCGGCGCTAATATAGTTCGGCTTAAATCGGTAAAGGGGAAGTTAGGGGGCTTAATCTAGGTTGCGCTTTGACTCGCCTGGCATACAGGGGCTACTGCATGTTATCCAGGTTGCCAGAACTCTAATAAATGAGGAGTAGGAGTACAACCTTTCATAAACTTGGGTCACCGTTTGTTTTGTACAATATATTATTTCCTCATTGCTGTCCCGCGCAAAAGTTATTTATTATTTACTAACGGTTAACCCCTTGACAATTATTATACGTATTGAAAGTTTACTTTGTATATTATTAGAGGACTTTATTTTTTCCTTAAGAAAAAGTTCATTATCCCCAAAATCATACATCAAAGAAAGCTATCTAATATTATTCGCTGGTAATTCCTTTCGCCTAATCCAAACATTCCAATGCATAGTTCTCTGCTATATTGTTTTTTAACATTCGCATGGAAGTCACTTACAATTATATATATATATATATATATATATATATATATATATATATATATATATATATATATATATATATATATATGTATATATATATATATATGTATATATATATATGTATATATATATATATGTATATAATATATATATATATATATATATATATATATATATATATTATATTATATATATATATTATATATATATATATATATATTTTATATATATATATATATATATATATATATATATATATATATATATATATATATATATATATATATATATATATATATATATACCGGTATATATATATACAGGTATATATATATATATTTTATTTTTTATAGTTTTTTGGAGCTTTGCACAATGAGATTGTAACACTTGCAAGGTTTGACAGGTTCCTAAGCTATTTTGTATGAAATACTTCTATTATATACTTCTATATATAATTACATTATCAACGACATCGCAATTTAATTAATACAAACATCCATGTCCACTCTTTATGTACCTAAAAGGGAATGATGATATGAAATGGCCATACAATATGGTGGCCTTAGTATGACGGTGGCATTTCATTTCTGTGTAGCTTCGGAGAGATATATACTGTTATTTACATAGGTACACTGACCACATAGACCTTCCTTATCTGGCTGACTCCCAATGGTTTCCTTAGTGTTTATAGGAGAGAGAGGTAGAAAGAGAAAGAAAGAGAGATATGCGTGTGTCAGTATCTTAATATTATATCCATATCTATTTATATATTTATTTATTTGTTTACATTATAATACACTCCGTAGCTACATAGTCAGTCTCGACACCTATTCTGCGTCGCTTATACCAGTCATTCTCGGAGACCATGACATGTATTTTCGCAAATATAAGTGTTCGTCATGCATACACAAAACACACACACGCACATACCCACGAACAATACTACACATGTGCACATACAATGCACACACATACACATATGCACAGCCGCTATCACACATACACACACAGGCCCTTACGTACACTCACAAACATATACCCACAGATACGACTATGCACATGAACATATAATACACACAAATGCACTTATACACCTGAACAGACGTACACACACAAGCACACGCACGGACGCTTACACACACACACACATACATAAACACACACACACACACACACACATACACGCATGGCCGCTCTCACGCAACACAATCAAGAACCCTCCCTCACCAAAATGATGAAAAAAACAAAAACAAAAAACGAATGCATAGTTTATTGACCACAACGGTATAGAATACAAGTGATTGCCTCAGCCATGCACAACCATCGGAACATCATGCAAGGTCTATCACAGCCACAAGTAGTAGACGAGCTGGAGGTAGTTTTTCTGGTCCCCCTTCTCCCTCATGTTTAGCCCCATTAGTTTTCAGATTTTATGACGTTTGCCCTATTAGTTTGTCGATTTTAAGATCTTTCGCCACAGTTCTTTGTAAATAGTAAGAGCTTTCGTGCAATTTTGGAAGAACCGGCCTTTGGCCGGGAAAATTTCTACCGAAAAATGTACAAATTAATCTTGAAGGGGGATCTAATTGATGTTTTTTAAAAGTTTGCTGGAGGATTAGGAAGGAAACTAGAAAAATAATGAATACATTAAAAAAATGAGCCATCAAGTGAACTTGCTGGCTCCAGTGCAAAATATCCTCAATATTTTGCCAGAATACAGTTGTGGACCAAAGGTTGCGAGAACAGGCCCTCCTGTAAATCCGACTTTTCCTACATGAGTGTGCGTGCGTGCGTGCATGCGTGCGTGCGTGCATGCGTGCGTGTAATACAAAACCTGTGTTATATTACTGACCCTTTTTGTCGATGAATTATTTCCGCTTTTATTTATTTTGTATTTTTGTTTTCTTTCCCAAGCTAACGACTGAAGATTATTCTATTATGACTTACTCCGGGGCAGTCTTTGTCACTCTTGTATTTTAACCGTGTTTTGCGAACCTTCGCAAAGCCTTCTTGGAAGCAAAGGTATTTGCCGATATAGATTTTAACCATCTTATGCTGGTAGTCATGAACGTCTTAGGAATGTCGGACAATTGAGTAATATTAATGTATGCATTATTGACCCCACTAATGCATTATTGACCCCACTAATGCATTATTGACCCCACTAATACTAACTGACTGCAAATTCTGCGCTATTCCAATATACACTTTTTGGTAAACTTTCCATATTGACTAGTAGTTGTATTAGCTAATATAATCTCACAGATTATATATACTGTACCGTATGTAGTTACTCCAAAAAACACATAAGTTCTTCATTCTGATAATATTAATCATCATAATCATTTAAGATTTTATAATAAGTGCTAGTTATTACAGAAAGATCCAGTCAGCATAGTTTACTACATATCATTACACCAGGTGTGAAGTCACAAATACCGCGAACCTCGGGTCAAGTAATTTAATAATTTGTATTATTATTATTACTACCGGTATTATTATTATTATTATTATTATTATTGTTATTATTATTATTATTATTAATGTAACGTTTTTCTTTCTTCAGGTTCAGTTCCTCCTCCTTAAGTTGAAGTGGTAGGCGAGACGAACAACAGAAAAGGTAAGGTTGAATGATGGAAATTTGATCAGTAATAACATTTTAATAATAATAATAGTTATTATTATCATTATTATTATTATTATTGTGAATATTATTATTATTATTTTTGTTTTTTTAATGATTATTATCAATAGTATTAATATTAGTGTTTGTTTTAAATTTTTTTTTACTTGTTCATTTTTCTCTGGCTAAAATTAAACGACATTAGTTAACTTAGAGAGGAGACATCGAACTCACAAGGGGATAATGTTATCTAGAAGTAAATTAAGCCTCTGGCTCCTGCAATTTTGTTCTAGCCCAAATCTATCTATCTATCTATTGCCTGACGCCGTGATCCCCGAAGGGGTGGCCACGAACGAACCGCCCCCATGCACCTCTGTCCCCAGTCAGTCGACGCCCCTCCCCCCAACCAGCACCGCCTTCGTTCATGTAGTTCCTCACTCCATCCTTCCACCTCATATTCGGTCTACCTCTCCCCCTCTGTCCCTCCACCTCGCTCTCGTACACCCTCTTAGTCATTCTCTCGCTTTCCATACGTTCCATATGGCCGAACCATCTCAAGTTGTTCCTTTTCACACTTTCCAGCACATCTACCTCCACACCACACCTCCTTCTTACTTCCTCATTAGTCTGTCTATCCCTCCATGTAACTCCGCACGCACTCCTTAAGTAATTCATTTCCACTGCTCTCACTTTGGTCTGAGTCTCTCAACCAACGTCCATGCTTCGCTTCCGTAAGTCAGTGTCGGGATTACCACACTATCATGCAAGGACTTCTTCACTTCCATACTGACCACCCTATTTCTTGTTACTGCTTTTAGCGTTCCTACAACCCTCTTCCCCTGTTGTACCCTCTCCCGCACCTCTTCATCCATAGTCCCATCTTTACTCAACACACTGCCCAGATACTTAAAAGAGTTGACGATCTCCATAGCCTGACCGTTCAGCTTCACCTCACACTCTGTGACTTCACCCCTTTCGAAGACCATAACCTTGCTCTTCCCCGTATTTACCTTCAAATTCCGTTTTTCGCACACTGTTCCAAACTCATTTACCAGACCCTGCAACTCCCATTCATTATCACTCATCAGAACTGTATCATCCGCAAACAGCAGTATAGGTAGCTTCCACTCAATTCCCTCCCTTTTCAGCGATACACCAACATCCACTGCTCTTGATAGTATTTCTTTCATGACTCCATCCATATATACAGTAAACAACCACAGGGACATCACACACCCCTGTTTCAAACCAACATTCAGGTCAAAGAACTCGCTCTGCTCACTCTCCACACGTACTGCCGCTTTTGCACCCTCATACATGCTCTTCACTGCTTTCAGCAACTTGCCCTCTACTCCGTATATTCTAAGTACTTTCCACAAACCTTCTCTATCCACTCTGTCATAGGCCTTCTCCAAGTCCATAAAGGCAACATACACCTTTTGTTTCTTCTCCAGATACTTCTCCACAACACAATTCAGGGTAAAAATCTGATCTACACATCCTCTTCCCTTCCTAAAACCTCCCTGCTCGTCGCCTATCCATTTCTCCGTTCTCACTCTCACTCTCTCAATCACTACCCTACTGTATACCTTCCCTACTACGCTTAGAAGACATATTCCTCGGTGGTTACCACACACTCCTCTTTCCCCTTTGCCCTTATATAGGGGGACTATTATGCCAGTCTTCCAGTCATCGGGTGCACTCCCCTTCTCCCATGCTAGTTTGCACATTTTCCATACCCATTCTATCACTATCTCACCACCATACCTCAACATTTCCCCACACACTCCATCTGTTCCTGGTGCTTTCCCCAACTTCACTCTTTTCATGGCTTCCCACACTTCTGACCTCCTGATCCCCACCTCCTCCTCCACTACTTCTCTTCTTCTCCCTCCCATACCATATCCAGCTATGTTTGCTGGCTCTTCATTCCTTTCATTTAGCAACTCACTGAAGTACTCCCTCCATCTTTCGACTCTCTCTTGCTTCTCGGCTAGCATTCTCCCATTCTTATCTTTCACACCCTTACTGTTTCCCTTGCTACCTTCCCTAACTTTCTTGACTTCTTTCCAGAACAGTTTCTTACTCTCCCTCCATTTTACACTCAGATTCCTTCCAAATTCCTCATCTACTCTTCTCTTACTTTCCTTCACTACTCTCTTCACCACCCTCTTACTCTCCACGTACCTCGCTCGTTTCTGTCTCTCGGAATCTTCATTCCCTCTACTACCCAACCACACTCTATATGCTTTCTTCTTTTCTTCCACAGCTATTCTTACCTCTTCTGTCCACCATGCTGTTCCTTTCACTCCCCTCCCTCTTCTCCTCACTCCACACACCTCCTCACATGCTGCACAGATCTCATCCTTAAACACCTTGCTCATCTCCTCCACTTACTCCATAACTTCCAGGTCGAACCCACCTAGTCGTCTTTCCACTGCTCTCCTGTACTCCTCCCTGACTTCCTCCTCCTGCAACCTCTCCACCCTCCTCACCATTCCACCCTCCTCTCGCCTCCCTCCCGCTCTCCTCACCCACTTCTTTTGTATCCTAACCTTAGCTACCACTACATAATGATCAGACAGACCCCCTCCAATACCCCTTTACACCCTAGCATCCATCACAGATTTCTTCAATCGTTCATCCACACATACATAATCAATCAATGACTTTCGTTCCACCACTGTCTTCTCTTTCATCGTTAACATCCGTTTCCACGTGTACCTGTGGATCATTCTGTGTCGGAAGAAGGTGTTGGCTATCCACAGCCTCCTCCCCACACATACGTCCACAAGTGCACTACCATTCCCATTCACCTCTGATGGTACCCCCCACCCTCCCACCACTCCCTCAACTTTCCTATCACCCACCTTACCATTCATATCCCCAATCAGAAATATTCTTTCGTTCTTGTCAAACTTCTCCAGGCACGCCTCCACATTCATCCAGAACTCCTCTTTCTTTCTTTCAAGTATATCCTCTGTCGGGGCATACACGCATACAATCACCCACGTTTGTATTCCTACTTTCATTCTCACCCACACAATCCTTGAACCCACAGACCCATACTCTCTTACACATTCCTTCCATTTGCTACTTACAAACAAACATGCACCTTCTCTCGCTGTTCCTTCACTCTCTCCAGCACACACACCCATTCCACATTCCCATTCTCTCACATCTGAACCTTTCCATTTGGTCTCTGTCATTCCACATACATCCAGCCTGGCATTCACTAACACTTCCAGAAACTCTCTCTCTTTTGTTCCATCATTCATGCCACTAACATTCCACGTAGCCATTCTCAGAATGTCCGAAGGCATGTCCTTAGTCGGTCGTGGTTCGTCAACGTTGGTTCCGTCCGCATCCGAGGCTGTTCGTTCGTTTTTCTTTGCTTAGATATTTTTTCCGGGTGGGGGTCGCAAGCCCACCGACCCAACCTCTTTAGTCGCCTCTTACGACACGCAGAAGGCACGTGGGGCATATTCTATTCCCTAACCCCCAGGGGGGGTTACAATCGTCTAATGAAAGCCAGAATGAACTTTAGAAAAAGTTCATAGTATAGTGAAGGAGTTGATGATGGTACAGTATTACGAACAGGGAAGCGGGTAAACAAGTAAACACACAGTAATGTAAACAAATACATGAATAAGCAAACAAATAAGTATTACGAACAGGGAAGCGGGTAAACAAGTAAACACACAGTAATGTAAACAAATACATGAATAAGCAAACAAATAAGTAATATCCGAGAAGATAAACAAACAGTGAAGATAGGCATTCACAGTGAAGGTATGTAAACACAAAGTAGATACACAAACACGGGAAAGATTCACAAACCGAGAAAATACCCAAACACAAGGAAGATACACAAATCCAAGGAAGATACACAAATCCAAGGAAGATACACAAACACAGAGAACTTATGCAAACACAGAGAAGATATATAACCACAGATAAAATATAAACACAAAACAAATATATACACACACAGGAAAGATACACAAACACAAGGCAGATACACAAACACAAGGCAGATACACAAACACAGAGAATATATGCACACATAGAGAACATACTCAAACACAAGGAATATACAAAAAAAAAAGATGCACACACACATACCGGTAGTAGACACACACACACACACACACACACACACACACACACACACACACACACACACACACACACACACACACACACACACACACACACACACACGTAATGAAGCCATACAACACTTATCTTCTGATCTAACTACCATTTCCAATTGGGGCAGAGAAAACCTTGTTACCTTTAATGCTTCCAAAATCCAATTTCTCCATCTATCTACCCGCCGTGAACTCTAAGAAGACGATCCCTTATTCTTCAACAATACAAAAATCAACCCTTCCTCTTTTCTCAGTATTCTCGGTGTCTCTTTTTCTTCTGCTCTTTCTTGGAAGGACCATATTACCAGTCTTGCTAAGGCGGCCTCCCAGAAACTGGTTGTGCTCAACCGCCTCAATGGGTTCTTTAACCCTGCTCGGCTTCTTGCTCTGTACAGGGGCACAGTGCGTCGTTGAATTGAGTATTGTTCACATGTGTGGGGAAGATCCTCTCACACAGCACTTCTAGATAAAGTAGAAAGGAAAGCCTTTCGTATCATAAACTCCCGACCACTCACCAACTCTGCAATCTCTCACTCTTCGCTGCAATGTTGCATCTCTCTCGCTATTCTATCGCTACTACAATAATCAGTGTTCCTGTGATCTCTCTCAGTGCACACCACCTCCTCTACGTAGGGTATATGGTACCCGTCTTGCAACACAATCCCACCCTTACTCTGTACAACTCTCCAACTCAGGAGTGAAACGTTACTCCCAATTTTTCTTTTATTCAACAGCTGAGCTTTGGAACTATCTCCCTGAATCCATTTTTCTCTCATCCTATGTCTTAAATTGTTTCAAACTCAGTGTGTCCAGACATTTTGGCTTGAACGTTCCTTGATTTTGGCCCTGTCACTCTTTTAACTCTGGGGGAGGCACTCGTCACAGGCAGTTTTGCCTTTTGTTTCTCTCATCTACATAGACAAAAAATAAAACACACACAAACACTCACACCACTTTCCCAAATCCCCTTCAAACTAAAACCAACTGAATAGAAATGAATAAATAAAGCCAAATGTCTACATATTTTGCTACACGACTGCCAAAAAAGGGGAAACCTCTTACAATCGTCTAACCAATAAAATGAAATGTGTTATAATCAGCATGCTAATGGGGCGAAGAGGACCTAAAACGACCACCCCCAGATTATTAAAGGGTATAATTAGTGTTTAATGGAAGCTGTGATTATTTTACACGATAATTGATCCTGACTTAACCACCTCTCTGATTTAAGGGATGTAACTTTTTCTCTTTTATACTCTCTCTCTCTCTCTCCACAATTTCAGGGCTCAGTTAATTTACTAATGATACTCTAGAAAGGTTTTATCAGGTTATATCTACCATCTTTAAGATATCAACGTATCTTACTACCGTCTGTTTATGTAGGATATTGATTTTTACTTGCATTGTGCAGTACAACCAATGCATAATTCTAAATTTACTGTATATTAAAGCTACAAATCACAGATGTCGTCACCACTTACACATGGGTGGCGCGAGGTCCTGATCAGCCTTCTGTGATGAAAACCATGGGGTGTACTTAACAAGATCTCCCCTTGTAGTTTTTTGTCTCACTCAGACGTTAACGAGGACATAATTATGTAAATCCCCGTGGCCAAGAAGCATTCCAGGGTGGGTAAGATTATTTGGCACTTTCCTGTTCATTGTCATGTCATAGTGTCTCTCATCGGGAACTTAGCAAGACACCTGCTCAAAGTTATATTCAATTCTCACACGTTGGGTCAAGCCCTTACTCCTTCTGCTCCTTCTTGCCCACTACTAGTTCTACTGTCACATCGTTGCTTCGAAACCTTGTGTGATCGAGTTTATTGTTTGTCTGTTTCCTGTTTGTGTTCATGTCACGTCATACATATTAAACAAAAATCTAAATTTATGTCCTTACCATTTATAGATCATCGCCTATTAGTAACGTATAATTTTGTTTAGATAAGATACATTGTGTACTAATATAGATAATAAAGCTTCATGCATTTTTCAGTACAGAAACATATGTATTCTATTTAAGAGTTGACACTACTCTATAGCACTTTAGAAGACTATATAGGTAAGAAATAATTAACACATTATATATAGAGAGGAAATTAAACATTTAGTTCAATGTATATATATTTATTATAGTAAGTACTAAAGGACATAGAAACACAGGAATAGAGTAAGGACTTGAAATTGGTCACATGAGGTGCAGCTACATCCACTGTGTTGCAGTGTTGTTGTTTCACCTCACTTGACCCACTGTAACTCCGACCAGCTCTAGTGACGTTACTGGCTTCACTTGCCATAACCTCCCCCGTAACCTCCTCCACCTCCACCCGAGGAACCACCGTAACCCCCTCCACCACCACCAGAGGAACCTCCTCCTCCACCATGGCCGCCAGCACCACCAGAGGAACCTCCGTAACCTCCACCACCACCAGATGAACTGCCATGGTTTCCACCACCGCCTCCTCCAGATGAACCACCATAGCCTCCACTGGCTGACCTTTTGCCATAATGATGACCACTTCCTCCTCCACCACCTCCACTTCTATGGCCTCCTCCACCACCTCCTCCTCTATTGCCTCCACCACCACCTCGTCGGTGGCCTCCAGGGAGGGCAAGACAGACAGTCACCACCGCCACCATCACCACCAATATCGTCACCAGCCTCTGTTACATTAGGAGGATTTAGGTTAGAACGATATAAATTTTACGAGCATATATTTTGTATTAATTGTGTATGAATTATATATATATATATTTACAGAGTAATAATTCATGAGATACTTAGAATGTTGCATAACCATCCAGTTTATTCAGATAACAACCAGGTGGTATCACATAAACAATATTGTTTAAAGTCTTACCATCGTCAACAGTTTATATTGCAGCTAGAGTCCTCAAGTCGAGAGTTGGCTTAGGAGTGTACAATATTCACCAGTCAACAGTTTATATATAGGCCCTGTGACTCAGCCAACAGATTGACCTCACTTTTATGACGCTACCTGTGACAGCCAGTTGAGCTTTCCTTCTATTATCAAGGTTCTTATGGTATTTTTTCGTTATTTATTGAGGCTCCTTATCCTTATTGAGCAACAGAACAACGGTGAATGAGAATTTTCCCGTATTCATTTGATTGTTGCATTAATGACATACATACGTCAATATACTGTATAGCATTATGTGTCTCCATAACCTGAATTTTGTACTGATCAATTGAGAGGGTTATATAAATATTATATATATATATATATATATATATATATATATATATATATATATATATCGGTATATATATATATATATATATATATATATATATATATATATATATATACGTTATAATTATATATGTGTGTGTGTGTGTGTGTTTTTAGACAATTTTCCATCACTGTGGCCTTAAGCATATCCAGAAATGTCCTAAACGACTTCGCTGTCCAAAATTACCGGTACTATTTGTTTTAATTAGTAGAACTGTCGAATTGTTGCGCTTCTCTCTACAACCACGCACATTAAGGTCATTTATAGCGAGGAACTTGCGATTTTTAAACTACCTCTTCATTTTTTGGGCAGAGGATAAGTAGTTATTTCTACCTGTTGTGAGCATTCACTCTGTAATAACATTTTGGTTATTAGATCTTTGAGGATTATAACGCGTTTTATCAGTTTATTCAGATTTTTCTTAAGACGATTTTACATACCTTAGGAAGAGCTTGTGGGATTTGGAGAGTTAAGACAGTCTTTACCTCTTTGATTCCTACAAGTCATTCCTAAATTGAATAAAACCGTCTACTGATAACTAGAATGAAGAGTTCAAATGCATTCTCAAATACTGAAAGAGTTAAAATGTTTCACAAGATGAAGTAATTGTCGTGAACAATAATAAACCAGTGAAAATAGATACATTTCAAGAAAACACCCTGCTGATAATTTCATAGTTCAGTTTCAAGATAATCTCTTCCCTTTAATTAACGTGTATATAATAAAATTACACTGTGTGACGATATTAATCCTAACTTTCTGTTTAATAATATAAATATATCATTTAAAGTAATACCGGTATTGTTCGCAATATTGAAATGTTAGGTTTGCTTTATGACGATGCTCTGTATTATTAATTAGTAATCCCTATACCCTATTCATTATAGATAGGCCGGAGATCCATACCCCAACCTCTCATAACTCATAAACTAGAGTAATGAAGATAACACTTCTACCATTTGGGGTGAGTCTGCCAGGGAATAAGTGTTGACAGTTACAGCCCATTTTCTCAAGTCCTTTTTTAGTTACAAAGATTAGGGGTCACGATTGTCTAGTGTATGATATAAAATACTGTAGTGACCCATAGAATCATACTGAGTAGTCAGTATTCATAAACCCAGATTGGGTTTCTTTCCTCTAGACATTTTACTAAGTTCCTGGAAAAATCAGTATATTTAATTCAAGGCTAAATCAGACAGGTATTTTCATTAATTTAGCCATGTCGGGTATGCTTCTCTCTGTGATATCTCTCTCTCTCTCTCTCCCTCTATACATATATATATTGTGGAGTTTGCGACCCTCTAGCTCTGAAATGCTTGGGACTAAGAAGACAATACTTTGCTTAGATACTCAAGGGGTCCCATGGATGGTTTTTAATGAAAATTGTTTGAAAGCACAATATTTATATTGGATATATTTTTTTTACTTGAGATACCCTCCCACCCTCAGTTTGGGCTCCCCTTAGGGTTGTTGTTGTTGTTGTTGTTGTTCCCCAGGCTGTCTGGCCGAGCAGTCCCAAGGTCTCGAGCAATGCCAAAGCCATAACCAAGCTCCCCCACAAAACCCTCCCTGCTTACCACTAATAAAGCCCAGGTGACCAAAGCCACTCCAATGCGGTGAGCTGAGGAGGGTGCGGAAACGCCTGGGAAACCAAAGCACCACACAAGGCCCTGTGCCCCCAGCAATTATGAAGGGAAAGTTGAGGGGCAAAGGAAAAATGTGACGCTTTGGCTCCCAATCTGCCAACCTCTAGGTTGGCAGTAGGGAAGTCAATCCACAGAAGAGACGCCGTCACCTGAGATCTAGAGAATATATAAGTAATAGGAACAGTCAGAATAAACTATAGGTATGGCAGAGAATGCTCAGCTCTCACTCTGATAGACCAGCCCGTCACCACATGACTAGAACCCAATCCTCTCAGCATCAGCTAGGAAAGGCCCTAGAAAGCAGCCTTTGGCGGGGGGATAGCTCCCCTATTTCAATTCCTTTCGGGTTGGGCACCCGCACTCCCTTTAGGGTTTGTTATCATAGTGTTCTCCTATGTAAATCAGGATTGTGACACGATCGATCGGAATGGGGATATGATAGGGATCGAGGTATTATGGAGACTACTCTCTAACCTGTACAGAATGCTAGTACCTCTTCTTGTACAGTTGGTCGAAGTTCCAGCTGACCCACCCTCGCTCTGGGGCTCGCAGAATTATCTGGCAATGCTGGTGTAGGAAGGAGGTGTGTCTTACAAAGATTGGGATTGGTAGATCTGATTTCGGATATATCAATGTTAGAACATAGGTTTAATGTATACATTGCTATGTATGATCCCGAACATTCACCCAAAGTTCGTAGATTTGCTTAAATATTCAAGTTATATTCACTGATTGGCAACTACACCAGTATTGCCAGCTAATTCTGCGAGCCCCAGAGTGAGTGGGTCAGCTGGAACTTTGACCAACTGTACATATATATCCAATATTTTATTCTTGAGACATCTTGCGAACACACGGTCTCTCGTAAAATGATACACGAATGATCACAATAATTATCTTGCTCGATGCACACCTTTGGCAGGCGTACAAAATAAATATTGAAAAAATAGTATCAGAAATTGCATTATTAATGAAAAACATTCAAATTGAAATACGTTTATTTATGCCACCACATGGATACATGTTAGCGGATAAGACAAATAATAAATG
The DNA here is from genome assembly GCA_032716605.1 of Paralithodes platypus. NCBI lineage: Eukaryota > Metazoa > Arthropoda > Malacostraca > Decapoda > Lithodidae > Paralithodes > Paralithodes platypus. The sequence continues at coordinate 23,960,893 of CM064513.1, read as the reverse complement.
AAAATGTGATAACAAATATGATTGTCTTGCGTGTGACGGCCCCTTTAACTGAAGACCTCCATGCTGGTCCTTATTGAAGTGTCATGAAAAAGTCATTTTAGAGCAGTACTAGTCTAAAGAACAATTTGATGGCTAGCAATTGCAAAACTCTTTCTTTACACATGTGTTTGTTGATTTCATTAATCGAGTTTAGGAGTAAAGTTGGTTAGTGGAGAGAACATAATAATTAATTCTGGCTCGGTAGTAGTTTATCGAGAGGCCTTCCTTAGGATTAGGTGCCCCATTAATTACTATTTCCATTCACATATTCATGGCCTCCGATAGTGCAGTTGGAATGATTGTACATGCTAAGATTGGTATGCAGGATTCGAAACTGCATAATAAATCGTAGGCTTGTGCAACATTCTTTTAACTGTCTTCTATCGGTACTACAATAATCAGTGTTCCTCAGATCTCTCTCAGTGCATACCACCTCCTCTACGTAGGGTACGTGGTACCCGTCTTGCAACACAATCCCACCCTTACTCTGTACAACTCTCCAACTCAAGAGTGAAACGTTACTCTCAATTGTTTTTTTATTCAACAGCTGAGCTTTGGAACTATCTCCCTGAATCCATTTTTCTCTCATCCTATGTTTTAAATTGTTTCAAACTCAGTGTGTCCAGACATTTTGGCTTGAACGTTCCTTGATTTTGGCCCTGTCACTCTTTTAACTCTGGGGGAGGCACTTGTCACAGGCAGTTTTGCCTTTTGTTTCTCTCATCTACACAGACAAAAAATGAAACACACAAACACTCACACCACTTTCCCAAATCCCCTTCAAACTAAAACAAACTGAATAGAAATGAATAAATAAAGCCAAATGTCTACATATTTTGCTACACGACTGCCAAAAAAGGGGAAACCTCTTACAATCGTCTAACCAATAAAATGAAACGTCTTATAATCAGCATGCTAATGGAGCGAAGTAAGAGGACCCAAAACGACCTCCCCCGGATTATTAAAGGGTATAATTAGTGTTTACTTAAATGGAAGCTGTGATTATTTTACACGATAATTGATCCTGACTTAACCACCTCTCTGATTCAAGGGATGTCACTTTTCTTTTTTATACTCTCTCTCTCTCTCTCTCTCTCTCCACAATTTCAGGGCTCAGTTATATTTACTAATGATACTCTAGCAAGGTTTTATCAGGTTATATCTACCATCTTTAAGATATCAACGTATCTTACTACCGTCTTTATGTAGGATATTGAGTTTTACTTGCAGTGTGCAGTACAACCAATGCATAATTCTAAATTTACTGTATATTAACACTAGATTAGCGGGCTAGGCGGTTTATTTATATGTACCGCCCAGCGGGGTGTTTTTAGCCAAAATAGGGCTGTTTACGTGATCATTTTCATGCCTAAATAAGACCCAGAGCGTAAAACAAGTATCTATCCCTGAAAGGGCATAAACAGAGCTTTCCAATGACACCATAACGATCCTTTTATGATGGCTAGTTTTCTTGCAACAACCGCGCAACGCGAGTGCAAAAAGCATGGAATTCGGCACTTTCCCCATACAATTCCGTATATAGCGAGTGAGAGAGGGAGGGAGGAGGTGGGATTCGTGTCAGTAGGTTCGCCGCGGTGGTCTGGAGCAGTCATACGCTCGCTACTCTCCTGCCACCACTTGTCTCTCTCTCTCAGCAACATTACGTGCTGAAATTGCCACACGACCTATGTCGAGCGCCGCCAGATAGTCCAGATTTATTATACTCGACTTATGTTGCGCGCCGACAGTTAGGGGTTAAAGCTACAAATCACAGATGTCGTCACCACTTACACATGGGTGGCGGGAGGTCCTGATCAGCCTTCTGTGATGAAAACCATGGGGTGTACTTAACAAGATCTCCCCTTGTAGTTTTTTGTCTCACTCAGATGTTAACGAGGACATAATTATGTAAATCCCCGTGGCCAAGAAGCATTCCAGGGTAGGTAAGATTACTTGTCACTATCCTGTTCATTGTCATGTCATAGTGTCTCTCATCGGGAACTTAGCAAGACACCTGCTCAAAGTTATATTCAATTCTCACACGTTTGGTCAAGCCCTTACTCCTTCTGCTCCTTCTTGCCCACTACTAGTTCTACTGTCACATCGTTGCTTCGAAACCTTGTGTGATCGAGTTTATTGTTTGTCTGTTTCCTGTTCGTGTTCATGTCACGTCATACATATTAAACAAAATTATAAATTTATGTCCTTACCATTTATAGATCATCGCCTATTAGTAACGTATATATTTTTTTTTAGATAAGATACATTGTGTACTAATATAGATAATAAAGCTTCATGCATTTTTCAGTACAGAAAAATATGTATTCTATTTAAGAGTTGACACTACTCTATAGCACTTTAGAAGACTATAGGTAAGACATAATTAACACATTATATATAGAGAGGAAATTAAACATTTAGTTCAATGTATATATATATTTATTATAGTAAGTACTAAAAGGACATAGAAACACAGGAATAGAGTAAGGACTTGAAATTGGTCACATGAGGTGCAGCTACATCCACTGTGTTGCAGTGTTGTTATTTCACCTCACTTGACCCACTGTAACTCCGACCAGCTCTAGTGACGTTACTGGCTTCACTTGCCATAACCTCCCCCGTAACCTCCTCCACCATGGCCGCCACCTCCACCAGAGGAACCTCCTCCTCCACCATGGCCGCCACCACCACCAGAGGAACCTCCGTAACCTCCACCACCACCAGATGAACTGCCATGGTTTCCACCACCGCCTCCTCCAGATGAACCACCATAGCCTCCACTGGCTGACCTTTTGCCATAATGATGACCACTTCCTCCTCCACCACCTCCACTTCTATGGCCTCCTCCACCACCTCCTCCTCTATTGCCTCCACCACCACCTCGTCGGTGGCCTCCAGGGAGGGCAAGACAGACAGTCACCACCGCCACCATCACCACCAATATCGTCACCAGCCTCTGTTACATTAGGAGGATTTAGGTTAGAACGATATAAATTTTACGAGCATATATTTTGTATTAATTGTGTATGAATTATATATATATATATACAGAGTAATAATTCATGAGATACTTAGAATGTTGCATAACCATCCAGTTTATTCAGATAACAACCAGGTGGTATCACATAAACAATATTGTTTAAAGTCTTACCATCGTCAACAGTTTATATTGCAGCTAGAGTCCTCAAGTCGAGAGTTGGCTTAGGAGTGTGTACAATATTCACCAGTCAACAGTTTATATATAGGCCCTGTGACTCAGCCAACAGATTGACCTCACTTTTATGACGCTACCTGTGACAGCCAGTTGAGCTTTCCTTCTATTATCAAGGTTCTTATGGTATTTTTTCGTTATTTATTGAGGCTCCTTATCCTTATTGAGCAACAGAACAACGGTGAATGAGAATTTTCCCGTATTCATTTGATTGTTGCATTAATGACATACATACGTCAATATACTGTATAACATTATGTGTCTCCATAACCTGAATTTTGTACTGATCAATTGAGAGGGTTATATAATTATTATATATATATATACCGGTATATATATATATATATATATATATATATATATATATATATATAAATATATACGGTATAATTATATGTGTGTGTGTGTGTGTGTGTTTTTAGACAATTGTCCATCACTGTGGCTTTAAGCATATCCAGAAATGTCCTAAACGACTTCGCTGTCCAAAATTACCGGTACTATTTGTTTTAATTAGTAGAACTGTCGAATTGTTGCGCTTCTCTCTACAACCACGCACATTAAGGTCATTTATAGCGAGGAACTTGCGATTTTTAAACTACCTCTTCATTTTTTGGGCAGAGGATAAGTAGTTATTTCTACCTGTTGTGAGCATTCACTCTGTAATAACATTTTGGTTATTAGATCTTTGAGGATTATAACGCGTTTTATCAGTTTATTCAGATTATTCTTAAGACGATTTTACATACCTTAGGAAGAGCTTGTGGGATTTGGAGAGTTAAGACAGTCTTTACCTCTTTGATTCCTACAAGTCATTCCTAAATTGAATAAAACCGTCTACTGATAACTAGAATGAAGAGTTCAAATGCATTCTCAAATACTGAAAGAGTTAAAATGTTTCACAAGATGAAGTAATTGTCGTGAACAATAATAAACCAGTGAAAATAGATACATTTCAAGAAAACACCCTGCTGATAATTTCATTGTTCAGTTTCAAGATAATCTCTTCCCTTTAATTAACGTGTATATAATAAAATTACACTGTGTGACGATATTAATCCTAACTTTCTGTTTAATAATATAAATATATCATTTAAAGTAATACCGGTATTGTTCGCAATATTGAAATATGTTAGGTTTGCTTTATGACGATGCTCTGTATTATTAATTAGTAATCCCTATACCCTATTCATTATAGATAGGCCGGAGATCCATACCCCAACCTCTCATAACTCATAAACTAGAGTAATGAAGATAACACTTCTACCATTTGGGGTGAGTCTGCCAGGGAATAAGTGTTGACAGTTACAGCCCATTTTCTCAAGTCCTTTTTTAGTTACAAAGATTAGGGGTCACGATTGTCTAGTGTATGATATAAAATACTGTAGTGACCCATAGAATCATACTGAGTAGTCAGTATTCATAAACCAAGATTGGGTTTCTTTCCTCTAGACATTTTACTAAGTTCCTGGAAAAATCAGTATATTTAATTCAAGGCTAAATCAGACAGGTATTTTCATTAATTTAGCCATGTCGGGTATGCTTCTCTCTGTGATATCTCTCTCTCTCTCTCTCCCTCTATACATATATATATTGTGGAGTTTGCGACCCTCTAGCTCTGAAATGCTTGGGACTAAGAAGACAATACTTTGCTTAGATACTCAAGGGGTCCCATGGATGGTTTTTAATGAAAATTGTTTGAAAGAACAATATTTATATTGGATATATTTGTTTTACTTGAGATACCCTCCCACCCTCAGTTTGGGCTCCCCTTAGGGTTGTTGTTGTTGTTGTTGTTCCCCAGGCTGTCTGGCCGAGCAGTCCCAAGGTCTCGAGCAATGCCAAAGCCATAACCAAGCTCCCCCACAAAACCCTCCCTGCTTACCACTAATAAAGCCCAGGTGACCAAAGCCACTCCAATGCGGTGAGCTGAGGAGGGTGCGGAAACGCCTGGGAAACCAAAGCCCCACACAAGGCCCTGTGCCCCCAGCAATTATGAAGGGAAAGTTGAGGGGCAAAGGAAAAATGTGACGCTTTGGCTCCCAATCTGCCAACCTCTAGGTTGGCAGTAGGGAAGTCAATCCACAGAAGAGACGCCGTCACCTGAGATCTAGAGAATATATAAGTAATAGGAACAGTCAGAATAAACTATAGGTATGGCAGAGAATGCTCAGCTCTCACTCTGATAGACCAGCCCGTCACCACATGACTAGAACCCAATCCTCTCAGCATCAGCTAGGAAAGGCCCTAGAAAGCAGCCTTTGGCGGGGGGATAGCTCCCCTATTTCAATTCCTTTCGGGGTTGGGCACCCGCACTCCCTTTAGGGTTTGTTATCATAGTGTTCTCCTATGTAAATCAGGATTGTGACACGATCGATCGGAATGGGGATATGATAGGGATCGAGGTATTATGGAGACTACTCTCTAACCTGTACAGAATGCTAGTACCTCTTCTTGTACAGTTGGTCGAAGTTCCAGCTGACCCACCCTCGCTCTGGGGCTCGCAGAATTATCTGGCAATGCTGGTGTAGGAAGGAGGTGTGTCTTACAAAGATTGGGATTGGTAGATCTGATTTCGGATATATCAATGTTAGAACATAGGTTTAATGTATACATTGCTATGTATGATCCCGAACATTCACCCAAAGTTCGTAGATTTGCTTAAATATTCAAGTTATTATATTCACTGATTGGCAACTACACCAGTATTGCCAGCTAATTCTGCGAGCCCCAGAGTGAGTGGGTCAGCTGGAACTTTGACCAACTGTACATATATATCCAATATTTTATTCTTGAGACATCTTGCGAACACACGGTCTCTCGTAAAATGATACACGAATGATCACAATAATTATCTTGCTCGATGCACACCTTTGGCAGGCGTACAAAATAAATATTGAAAAAATAGTATCAGAAATTGCATTATTAATGAAAAACATTCAAATTGAAATACGTTTATTTATGCCACCACATGGATACATGTTAGCGGATAAGACAAATAATAAATGAAAATGTGATAGCAAATATGATTGTCTTGCGTGTGACGGCCCCTTTAACTGAAGACCTCCATGCTGGTCCTTATTGAAGTGTCATGAAAAAGTCATTTTAGAGCAGTACTAGTCTAAAGAACAATTTGATGGCTAGCAATTGCAAAACTCTTTCTTTACACATGTGTTTGTTGATTTCATTAATCGAGTTTAGGAGTAAAGTTGGTTAGTGGAGAGAACATAATAATTAATTCTGGCTCGGTAGTAGTTTATCGAGAGGCCTTCCTTAGGATTAGGTGCCCCATTAATTACTATTTCCATTCACATATTCATGGCCTCCGATAGTGCAGTTGGAATGATTGTACATGCTAAGATTGGTATGCATGATTCGAAACTGCATAATAAATCGTAGGCTTGTGCAACATTCTTTTAACTGTCTTCTATCGGTACTACAATAATCAGTGTTCCTCAGATCTCTCTCAGTGCATACCACCTCCTCTACGTAGGGTACGTGGTACCCGTCTTGCAACACAATCCCACCCTTACTCTGTACAACTCTCCAACTCAAGAGTGAAACGTTACTCTCAATTGTTTTTTTATTCAACAGCTGAGCTTTGGAACTATCTCCCTGAATCCATTTTTCTCTCATCCTATGTTTTAAATTGTTTCAAACTCAGTGTGTCCAGACATTTTGGCTTGAACGTTCCTTGATTTTGGCCCTGTCACTCTTTTAACTCTGGGGGAGGCACTTGTCACAGGCAGTTTTGCCTTTTGTTTCTCTCATCTACACAGACAAAAAATGAAACACACAAACACTCACACCACTTTCCCAAATCCCCTTCAAACTAAAACAAACTGAATAGAAATGAATAAATAAAGCCAAATGTCTACATATTTTGCTACACGACTGCCAAAAAAGGGGAAACCTCTTACAATCGTCTAACCAATAAAATGAAACGTCTTATAATCAGCATGCTAATGGAGCGAAGTAAGAGGACCCAAAACGACCTCCCCCGGATTATTAAAGGGTATAATTAGTGTTTACTTAAATGGAAGCTGTGATTATTTTACACGATAATTGATCCTGACTTTACCACCTCTCTGATTCAAGGGATGTCACTTTTTCTTTTTTATACTCTCTCTCTCTCTCTCTCTCCACAATTTCAGGGCTCAGTTATATTTACTAATGATACTCTAGCAAGGTTTTATCAGGTTATATCTACCATCTTTAAGATATCAACGTATCTTACTACCGTCTGTTTATGTAGGATATTGAGTTTTACTTGCAGTGTGCAGTACAACCAATGCATAATTCTAAATTTACTGTATATTAACACTAGATTAGCGGGCTAGGCGGTTTATTTATATGTACCGCCCAGCGGGGTGTTTTTAGCCAAAATAGGGCTGTTTACGTGATCATTTTCATGCCTAAATAAGACCCAGAGCGTAAAACAAGTATCTATCCCTGAAAGGGCATAAACAGAGCTTTCCAATGACACCATAACGATCCTTTTATGATGGCTAGTTTTCTTGCAACAACCGCGCAACGCGAGTGCAAAAAGCATGGAATTCGGCACTTTCCCCATACAATTCCGTATATAGCGAGTGAGAGAGGGAGGGAGGAGGTGGGATTCGTGTCAGTAGGTTCGCCGCGGTGGTCTGGAGCAGTCATACGCTCGCTACTCTCCTGCCACCACTTGTCTCTCTCTCTCAGCAACATTACGTGCTGAAATTGCCACACGACCTATGTCGAGCGCCGCCAGATAGTCCAGATTTATTATACTCGACTTATGTTGCGCGCCGACAGTTAGGGGTTAAAGCTACAAATCACAGATGTCGTCACCACTTACACATGGGTGGCGGGAGGTCCTGATCAGCCTTCTGTGATGAAAACCATGGGGTGTACTTAACAAGATCTCCCCTTGTAGTTTTTTGTCTCACTCAGATGTTAACGAGGACATAATTATGTAAATCCCCGTGGCCAAGAAGCATTCCAGGGTAGGTAAGATTACTTGTCACTATCCTGTTCATTGTCATGTCATAGTGTCTCTCATCGGGAACTTAGCAAGACACCTGCTCAAAGTTATATTCAATTCTCACACGTTTGGTCAAGCCCTTACTCCTTCTGCTCCTTCTTGCCCACTACTAGTTCTACTGTCACATCGTTGCTTCGAAACCTTGTGTGATCGAGTTTATTGTTTGTCTGTTTCCTGTTCGTGTTCATGTCACGTCATACATATTAAACAAAATTATAAATTTATGTCCTTACCATTTATAGATCATCGCCTATTAGTAACGTATATATTTTTTTTTAGATAAGATACATTGTGTACTAATATAGATAATAAAGCTTCATGCATTTTTCAGTACAGAAAAATATGTATTCTATTTAAGAGTTGACACTACTCTATAGCACTTTAGAAGACTATAGGTAAGAAATAATTAACACATTATATATAGAGAGGAAATTAAACATTTAGTTCAATGTATATATATTTATTATAGTAAGTACTAAAAGGACATAGAAACACAGGAATAGAGTAAGGACTTGAAATTGGTCACATGAGGTGCAGCTACATCCACTGTGTTGCAGTGTTGTTATTTCACCTCACTTGACCCACTGTAACTCCGACCAGCTCTAGTGACGTTACTGGCTTCACTTGCCATAACCTCCCCCGTAACCTCCTCCACCATGGCCGCCACCTCCACCAGAGGAACCTCCTCCTCCACCATGGCCGCCACCACCACCAGAGGAACCTCCGTAACCTCCACCACCACCAGATGAACTGCCATGGTTTCCACCACCGCCTCCTCCAGATGAACCACCATAGCCTCCACTGGCTGACCTTTTGCCATAATGATGACCACTTCCTCCTCCACCACCTCCACTTCTATGGCCTCCTCCACCACCTCCTCCTCTATTGCCTCCACCACCACCTCGTCGGTGGCCTCCAGGGAGGGCAAGACAGACAGTCACCACCGCCACCATCACCACCAATATCGTCACCAGCCTCTGTTACATTAGGAGGATTTAGGTTAGAACGATATAAATTTTACGAGCATATATTTTGTATTAATTGTGTATGAATTATATATATATATATACAGAGTAATAATTCATGAGATACTTAGAATGTTGCATAACCATCCAGTTTATTCAGATAACAACCAGGTGGTATCACATAAACAATATTGTTTAAAGTCTTACCATCGTCAACAGTTTATATTGCAGCTAGAGTCCTCAAGTCGAGAGTTGGCTTAGGAGTGTGTACAATATTCACCAGTCAACAGTTTATATATAGGCCCTGTGACTCAGCCAACAGATTGACCTCACTTTTATGACGCTACCTGTGACAGCCAGTTGAGCTTTCCTTCTATTATCAAGGTTCTTATGGTATTTTTTCGTTATTTATTGAGGCTCCTTATCCTTATTGAGCAACAGAACAACGGTGAATGAGAATTTTCCCGTATTCATTTGATTGTTGCATTAATGACATACATACGTCAATATACTGTATAGCATTATGTGTCTCCATAACCTGAATTTTGTACTGATCAATTGAGAGGGTTATATAATTATTATATATATATATATACCGGTATATATATATATATATATATATATATATATATATATATATATATATATATATACGGTATAATTATATGTGTGTGTGTGTGTGTGTGTTTTTAGACAATTGTCCATCACTGTGGCTTTAAGCATATCCAGAAATGTCCTAAACGACTTCGCTGTCCAAAATTACCGGTACTATTTGTTTTAATTAGTAGAACTGTCGAATTGTTGCGCTTCTCTCTACAACCACGCACATTAAGGTCATTTATAGCGAGGAACTTGCGATTTTTAAACTACCTCTTCATTTTTTGGGCAGAGGATAAGTAGTTATTTCTACCTGTTGTGAGCATTCACTCTGTAATAACATTTTGGTTATTAGATCTTTGAGGATTATAACGCGTTTTATCAGTTTATTCAGATTATTCTTAAGACGATTTTACATACCTTAGGAAGAGCTTGTGGGATTTGGAGAGTTAAGACAGTCTTTACCTCTTTGATTCCTACAAGTCATTCCTAAATTGAATAAAACCGTCTACTGATAACTAGAATGAAGAGTTCAAATGCATTCTCAAATACTGAAAGAGTTAAAATGTTTCACAAGATGAAGTAATTGTCGTGAACAATAATAAACCAGTGAAAATAGATACATTTCAAGAAAACACCCTGCTGATAATTTCATTGTTCAGTTTCAAGATAATCTCTTCCCTTTAATTAACGTGTATATAATAAAATTACACTGTGTGACGATATTAATCCTAACTTTCTGTTTAATAATATAAATATATCATTTAAAGTAATACCGGTATTGTTCGCAATATTGAAATATGTTAGGTTTGCTTTATGACGATGCTCTGTATTATTAATTAGTAATCCCTATACCCTATTCATTATAGATAGGCCGGAGATCCATACCCCAACCTCTCATAACTCATAAACTAGAGTAATGAAGATAACACTTCTACCATTTGGGGTGAGTCTGCCAGGGAATAAGTGTTGACAGTTACAGCCCATTTTCTCAAGTCCTTTTTTAGTTACAAAGATTAGGGGTCACGATTGTCTAGTGTATGATATAAAATACTGTAGTGACCCATAGAATCATACTGAGTAGTCAGTATTCATAAACCAAGATTGGGTTTCTTTCCTCTAGACATTTTACTAAGTTCCTGGAAAAATCAGTATATTTAATTCAAGGCTAAATCAGACAGGTATTTTCATTAATTTAGCCATGTCGGGTATGCTTCTCTCTGTGATATCTCTCTCTCTCTCTCTCTCCCTCTATACATATATATATTGTGGAGTTTGCGACCCTCTAGCTCTGAAATGCTTGGGACTAAGAAGACAATACTTTGCTTAGATACTCAAGGGGTCCCATGGATGGTTTTTAATGAAAATTGTTTGAAAGAACAATATTTATATTGGATATATTTGTTTTACTTGAGATACCCTCCCACCCTCAGTTTGGGCTCCCCTTAGGGTTGTTGTTGTTGTTGTTGTTGTTGTTCCCCAGGCTGTCTGGCCGAGCAGTCCCAAGGTCTCGAGCAATGCCAAAGCCATAACCAAGCTCCCCCACAAAACCCTCCCTGCTTACCACTAATAAAGCCCAGGTGACCAAAGCCACTCCAATGCGGTGAGCTGAGGAGGGTGCGGAAACGCCTGGGAAACCAAAGCCCCACACAAGGCCCTGTGCCCCCAGCAATTATGAAGGGAAAGTTGAGGGGCAAAGGAAAAATGTGACGCTTTGGCTCCCAATCTGCCAACCTCTAGGTTGGCAGTAGGGAAGTCATTCCACAGAAGAGACGCCGTCACCTGAGATCTAGAGAATATATAAGTAATAGGAACAGTCAGAATAAACTATAGGTATGGCAGAGAATGCTCAGCTCTCACTCTGATAGACCAGCCCGTCACCACATGACTAGAACCCAATCCTCTCAGCATCAGCTAGGAAAGGCCCTAGAAAGCAGCCTTTGGCGGGGGGATAGCTCCCCTATTTCAATTCCTTTCGGGGTTGGGCACCCGCACTCCCTTTAGGGTTTGTTATCATAGTGTTCTCCTATGTAAATCAGGATTGTGACACGATCGATCGGAATGGGGATATGATAGGGATCGAGGTATTATGGAGACTACTCTCTAACCTGTACAGAATGCTAGTACCTCTTCTTGTACAGTTGGTCGAAGTTCCAGCTGACCCACCCTCGCTCTGGGGCTCGCAGAATTATCTGGCAATGCTGGTGTAGGAAGGAGGTGTGTCTTACAAAGATTGGGATTGGTAGATCTGATTTCGGATATATCAATGTTAGAACATAGGTTTAATGTATACATTGCTATGTATGATCCCGAACATTCACCCAAAGTTCGTAGATTTGCTTAAATATTCAAGTTATTATATTCACTGATTGGCAACTACACCAGTATTGCCAGCTAATTCTGCGAGCCCCAGAGTGAGTGGGTCAGCTGGAACTTTGACCAACTGTACATATATATCCAATATTTTATTCTTGAGACATCTTGCGAACACACGGTCTCTCGTAAAATGATACACGAATGATCACAATAATTATCTTGCTCGATGCACACCTTTGGCAGGCGTACAAAATAAATATTGAAAAAATAGTATCAGAAATTGCATTATTAATGAAAAACATTCAAATTGAAATACGTTTATTTATGCCACCACATGGATACATGTTAGCGGATAAGACAAATAATAAATGAAAATGTGATAACAAATATGATTGTCTTGCGTGTGACGGCCCCTTTAACTGAAGACCTCCATGCTGGTCCTTATTGAAGTGTCATGAAAAAGTCATTTTAGAGCAGTACTAGTCTAAAGAACAATTTGATGGCTAGCAATTGCAAAACTCTTTCTTTACACATGTGTTTGTTGATTTCATTAATCGAGTTTAGGAGTAAAGTTGGTTAGTGGAGAGAACATAATAATTAATTCTGGCTCGGTAGTAGTTTATCGAGAGGCCTTCCTTAGGATTAGGTGCCCCATTAATTACTATTTCCATTCACATATTCATGGCCTCCGATAGTGCAGTTGGAATGATTGTACATGCTAAGATTGGTATGCAGGATTCGAAACTGCATAATAAATCGTAGGCTTGTGCAACATTCTTTTAACTGTCTTCTATCGGTACTACAATAATCAGTGTTCCTCAGATCTCTCTCAGTGCATACCACCTCCTCTACGTAGGGTACGTGGTACCCGTCTTGCAACACACAATCCCACCCTTACTCTGTACAACTCTCCAACTCAAGAGTGAAACGTTACTCTCAATTGTTTTTTTATTCAACAGCTGAGCTTTGGAACTATCTCCCTGAATCCATTTTTCTCTCATCCTATGTTTTAAATTGTTTCAAACTCAGTGTGTCCAGACATTTTGGCTTGAACGTTCCTTGATTTTGGCCCTGTCACTCTTTTAACTCTGGGGGAGGCACTTGTCACAGGCAGTTTTGCCTTTTGTTTCTCTCATCTACACAGACAAAAAATGAAACACACAAACACTCACACCACTTTCCCAAATCCCCTTCAAACTAAAACAAACTGAATAGAAATGAATAAATAAAGCCAAATGTCTACATATTTTGCTACATGACTGCCAAAAAAGGGGAAACCTCTTACAATCGTCTAACCAATAAAATGAAACGTCTTATAATCAGCATGCTAATGGAGCGAAGTAAGAGGACCCAAAACGACCTCCCCCGGATTATTAAAGGGTATAATTAGTGTTTACTTAAATGGAAGCTGTGATTATTTTACACGATAATTGATCCTGACTTAACCACCTCTCTGATTCAAGGGATGTCACTTTTCTTTTTTATACTCTCTCTCTCTCTCTCTCTCTCCACAATTTCAGGGCTCAGTTATATTTACTAATGATACTCTAGCAAGGTTTTATCAGGTTATATCTACCATCTTTAAGATATCAACGTATCTTACTACCGTCTGTTTATGTAGGATATTGAGTTTTACTTGCAGTGTGCAGTACAACCAATGCATAATTCTAAATTTACTGTATATTAACACTAGATTAGCGGGCTAGGCGGTTTATTTATATGTACCGCCCAGCGGGGTGTTTTTAGCCAAAATAGGGCTGTTTACGTTATCATTTTCATGCCTAAATAAGACCCAGAGCGTAAAACAAGTATCTATCCCTGAAAGGGCATAAACAGAGCTTTCCAATGACACCATAACGATCCTTTTATGATGGCTAGTTTTCTTGCAACAACCGCGCAACGCGAGTGCAAAAAGCATGGAATTCGGCACTTTCCCCATACAATTCCGTATATAGCGAGTGAGAGAGGGAGGGAGGAGGTGGGATTCGTGTCAGTAGGTTCGCCGCGGTGGTCTGGAGCAGTCATACGCTCGCTACTCTCCTGCCACCACTTGTCTCTCTCTCTCAGCAACATTACGTGCTGAAATTGCCACACGACCTATGTCGAGCGCCGCCAGATAGTCCAGATTTATTATACTCGACTTATGTTGCGCGCCGACAGTTAGGGGTTAAAGCTACAAATCACAGATGTCGTCACCACTTACACATGGGTGGCGGGAGGTCCTGATCAGCCTTCTGTGATGAAAACCATGGGGTGTACTTAACAAGATCTCCCCTTGTAGTTTTTTGTCTCACTCAGATGTTAACGAGGACATAATTATGTAAATCCCCGTGGCCAAGAAGCATTCCAGGGTAGGTAAGATTACTTGTCACTATCCTGTTCATTGTCATGTCATAGTGTCTCTCATCGGGAACTTAGCAAGACACCTGCTCAAAGTTATATTCAATTCTCACACGTTTGGTCAAGCCCTTACTCCTTCTGCTCCTTCTTGCCCACTACTAGTTCTACTGTCACATCGTTGCTTCGAAACCTTGTGTGATCGAGTTTATTGTTTGTCTGTTTCCTGTTCGTGTTCATGTCACGTCATACATATTAAACAAATTATAAATTTATGGCCTTACCATTTATAGATCATCGCCTATTAGTAACGTATATATTTTTTTTTAGATAAGATACATTGTGTACTAATATAGATAATAAAGCTTCATGCATTTTTCAGTACAGAAAAATATGTATTCTATTTAAGAGTTGACACTACTCTATAGCACTTTAGAAGACTATAGGTAAGAAATAATTAACACATTATATATAGAGAGGAAATTAAACATTTAGTTCAATGTATATATATTTATTATAGTAAGTACTAAAGGACATAGAAACACAGGAATAGAGTAAGGACTTGAAATTGGTCACATGAGGTGCAGCTACATCCACTGTGTTGCAGTGTTGTTATTTCACCTCACTTGACCCACTGTAACTCCGACCAGCTCTAGTGACGTTACTGGCTTCACTTGCCATAACCTCCCCCGTAACCTCCTCCACCATGGCCGCCACTCCACCAGAGGAACCTCCTCCTCCACCATGGCCGCCACCACCACCAGAGGAACCTCCGTAACCTCCACCACCACCAGATGAACTGCCATGGTTTCCACCACCGCCTCCTCCAGATGAACCACCATAGCCTCCACTGGCTGACCTTTTGCCATAATGATGACCACTTCCTCCTCCACCACCTCCACTTCTATGGCCTCCTCCACCACCTCCTCCTCTATTGCCTCCACCACCACCTCGTCGGTGGCCTCCAGGGAGGGCAAGACAGACAGTCACCACCGCCACCATCACCACCAATATCGTCACCAGCCTCTGTTACATTAGGAGGATTTAGGTTAGAACGATATAAATTTTACGAGCATATATTTTGTATTAATTGTGTATGAATTATATATATATATATATACAGAGTAATAATTCATGAGATACTTAGAATGTTGCATAACCATCCAGTTTATTCAGATAACAACCAGGTGGTATCACATAAACATTATTGTTTAAAGTCTTACCATCGTCAACAGTTTATATTGCAGCTAGAGTCCTCAAGTCGAGAGTTGGCTTAGGAGTGTGTACAATATTCACCAGTCAACAGTTTATATATAGGCCCTGTGACTCAGCCAACAGATTGACCTCACTTTTATGACGCTACCTGTGACAGCCAGTTGAGCTTTCCTTCTATTATCAAGGTTCTTATGGTATTTTTTCGTTATTTATTGAGGCTCCTTATCCTTATTGAGCAACAGAACAACGGTGAATGAGAATTTTCCCGTATTCATTTGATTGTTGCATTAATGACATACATACGTCAATATACTGTATAGCATTATGTGTCTCCATAACCTGAATTTTGTACTGATCAATTGAGAGGGTTATATAATTATTATATATATATATATACCGGTATATGTATATATATATATATATATATATATATATATATATATATATATATATATATATATATATATATATATATATACGGTATAATTATATGTGTGTGTGTGTGTGTGTGTTTTTAGACAATTGTCCATCACTGTGGCTTTAAGCATATCCAGAAATGTCCTAAACGACTTCGCTGTCCAAAATTACCGGTACTATTTGTTTTAATTAGTAGAACTGTCGAATTGTTGCGCTTCTCTCTACAACCACGCACATTAAGGTCATTTATAGCGAGGAACTTGCGATTTTTAAACTACCTCTTCATTTTTTGGGCAGAGGATAAGTAGTTATTTCTACCTGTTGTGAGCATTCACTCTGTAATAACATTTTGGTTATTAGATCTTTGAGGATTATAACGCGTTTTATCAGTTTATTCAGATTATTCTTAAGACGATTTTACATACCTTAGGAAGAGCTTGTGGGATTTGGAGAGTTAAGACAGTCTTTACCTCTTTGATTCCTACAAGTCATTCCTAAATTGAATAAAACCGTCTACTGATAACTAGAATGAAGAGTTCAAATGCATTCTCAAATACTGAAAGAGTTAAAATGTTTCACAAGATGAAGTAATTGTCGTGAACAATAATAAACCAGTGAAAATAGATACATTTCAAGAAAACACCCTGCTGATAATTTCATTGTTCAGTTTCAAGATAATCTCTTCCCTTTAATTAACGTGTATATAATAAAATTACACTGGTGTGACGATATTAATCCTAACTTTCTGTTTAATAATATAAATATATCATTTAAAGTAATACCGGTATTGTTCGCAATATTGAAATATGTTAGGTTTGCTTTATGACGATGCTCTGTATTATTAATTAGTAATCCCTATACCCTATTCATTATAGATAGGCCGGAGATCCATACCCCAACCTCTCATAACTCATAAACTAGAGTAATGAAGATAACACTTCTACCATTTGGGGTGAGTCTGCCAGGGAATAAGTGTTGACAGTTACAGCCCATTTTCTCAAGTCCTTTTTTAGTTACAAAGATTAGGGGTCACGATTGTCTAGTGTATGATATAAAATACTGTAGTGACCCATAGAATCATACTGAGTAGTCAGTATTCATAAACCCAGATTGGGTTTCTTTCCTCTAGACATTTTACTAAGTTCCTGGAAAAATCAGTATATTTAATTCAAGGCTAAATCAGACAGGTATTTTCATTAATTTAGCCATGTCGGGTATGCTTCTCTCTGTGATATCTCTCTCTCTCTCTCTCCCTCTATACATATATATATTGTGGAGTTTGCGACCCTCTAGCTCTGAAATGCTTGGGACTAAGAAGACAATACTTTGCTTAGATACTCAAGGGGTCCCATGGATGGTTTTTAATGAAAATTGTTTGAAAGAACAATATTTATATTGGATATATTTGTTTTACTTGAGATACCCTCCCACCCTCAGTTTGGGCTCCCCTTAGGGTTGTTGTTGTTGTTGTTGTTGTTGTTCCCCAGGCTGTCTGGCCGAGCAGTCCCAAGGTCTCGAGCAATGCCAAAGCCATAACCAAGCTCCCCCACAAAACCCTCCCTGCTTACCACTAATAAAGCCCAGGTGACCAAAGCCACTCCAATGCGGTGAGCTGAGGAGGGTGCGGAAACGCCTGGGAAACCAAAGCCCCACACAAGGCCCTGTGCCCCCAGCAATTATGAAGGGAAAGTTGAGGGGCAAAGGAAAAATGTGACGCTTTGGCTCCCAATCTGCCAACCTCTAGGTTGGCAGTAGGGAAGTCAATCCACAGAAGAGACGCCGTCACCTGAGATCTAGAGAATATATAAGTAATAGGAACAGTCAGAATAAACTATAGGTATGGCAGAGAATGCTCAGCTCTCACTCTGATAGACCAGCCCGTCACCACATGACTAGAACCCAATCCTCTCAGCATCAGCTAGGAAAGGCCCTAGAAAGCAGCCTTTGGCGGGGGGATAGCTCCCCTATTTCAATTCCTTTCGGGGTTGGGCACCCGCACTCCCTTTAGGGTTTGTTATCATAGTGTTCTATGTAAATCAGGATTGTGACACGATCGATCGGAATGGGGATATGATAGGGATCGAGGTATTATGGAGACTACTCTCTAACCTGTACAGAATGCTAGTACCTCTTCTTGTACAGTTGGTCGAAGTTCCAGCTGACCCACCCTCGCTCTGGGGCTCGCAGAATTATCTGGCAATGCTGGTGTAGGAAGGAGGTGTGTCTTACAAAGATTGGGATTGGTAGATCTGATTTCGGATATATCAATGTTAGAACATAGGTTTAATGTATACATTGCTATGTATGATCCCGAACATTCACCCAAAGTTCGTAGATTTGCTTAAATATTCAAGTTATTATATTCACTGATTGGCAACTACACCAGTATTGCCAGCTAATTCTGCGAGCCCCAGAGTGAGTGGGTCAGCTGGAACTTTGACCAACTGTACATATATATCCAATATTTTATTCTTGAGACATCTTGCGAACACACGGTCTCTCGTAAAATGATACACGAATGATCACAATAATTATCTTGCTCGATGCACACCTTTGGCAGGCGTACAAAATAAATATTGAAAAAATAGTATCAGAAATTGCATTATTAATGAAAAACATTCAAATTGAAATACGTTTATTTATGCCACCACATGGATACATGTTAGCGGATAAGACAAATAATAAATGAAAATGTGATAGCAAATATGATTGTCTTGCGTGTGACGGCCCCTTTAACTGAAGACCTCCATGCTGGTCCTTATTGAAGTGTCATGAAAAAGTCATTTTAGAGCAGTACTAGTCTAAAGAACAATTTGATGGCTAGCAATTGCAAAACTCTTTCTTTACACATGTGTTTGTTGATTTCATTAATCGAGTTTAGGAGTAAAGTTGGTTAGTGGAGAGAACATAATAATTAATTCTGGCTCGGTAGTAGTTTATCGAGAGGCCTTCCTTAGGATTAGGTGCCCCATTAATTACTATTTCCATTCACATATTCATGGCCTCCGATAGTGCAGTTGGAATGATTGTACATGCTAAGATTGGTATGCATGATTCGAAACTGCATAATAAATCGTAGGCTTGTGCAACATTCTTTTAACTGTCTTCTATCGGTACTACAATAATCAGTGTTCCTCAGATCTCTCTCAGTGCATACCACCTCCTCTACGTAGGGTACGTGGTACCCGTCTTGCAACACAATCCCACCCTTACTCTGTACAACTCTCCAACTCAAGAGTGAAACGTTACTCTCAATTGTTTTTTTATTCAACAGCTGAGCTTTGGAACTATCTCCCTGAATCCATTTTTCTCTCATCCTATGTTTTAAATTGTTTCAAACTCAGTGTGTCCAGACATTTTGGCTTGAACGTTCCTTGATTTTGGCCCTGTCACTCTTTTAACTCTGGGGGAGGCACTTGTCACAGGCAGTTTTGCCTTTTGTTTCTCTCATCTACACAGACAAAAAATGAAACACACAAACACTCACACCACTTTCCCAAATCCCCTTCAAACTAAAACAAACTGAATAGAAATGAATAAATAAAGCCAAATGTCTACATATTTTGCTACACGACTGCCAAAAAAGGGGAAACCTCTTACAATCGTCTAACCAATAAAATGAAACGTCTTATAATCAGCATGCTAATGGAGCGAAGTAAGAGGACCCAAAACGACCTCCCCCGGATTATTAAAGGGTATAATTAGTGTTTACTTAAATGGAAGCTGTGATTATTTTACACGATAATTGATCCTGACTTAACCACCTCTCTGATTCAAGGGATGTCACTTTTCTTTTTTATACTCTCTCTCTCTCTCTCTCCACAATTTCAGGGCTCAGTTATATTTACTAATGATACTCTAGCAAGGTTTTATCAGGTTATATCTACCATCTTTAAGATATCAACGTATCTTACTACCGTCTGTTTATGTAGGATATTGAGTTTTACTTGCAGTGTGCAGTACAACCAATGCATAATTCTAAATTTACTGTATATTAACACTAGATTAGCGGGCTAGGCGGTTTATTTATATGTACCGCCCAGCGGGGTGTTTTTAGCCAAAATAGGGCTGTTTACGTTATCATTTTCATGCCTAAATAAGACCCAGAGCGTAAAACAAGTATCTATCCCTGAAAGGGCATAAACAGAGCTTTCCAATGACACCATAACGATCCTTTTATGATGGCTAGTTTTCTTGCAACAACCGCGCAACGCGAGTGCAAAAAGCATGGAATTCGGCACTTTCCCCATACAATTCCGTATATAGTGAGTGAGAGAGGGAGGGAGGAGGTGGGATTCGTGTCAGTAGGTTCGCCGCGGTGGTCTGGAGCAGTCATACGCTCGCTACTCTCCTGCCACCACTTGTCTCTCTCTCTCAGCAACATTACGTGCTGAAATTGCCACACGACCTATGTCGAGCGCCGCCAGATAGTCCAGATTTATTATACTCGACTTATGTTGCGTGCCGACAGTTAGGGGTTAAAGCTACAAATCACAGATGTCGTCACCACTTACACATGGGTGGCGGGAGGTCCTGATCAGCCTTCTGTGATGAAAACCATGGGGTGTACTTAACAAGATCTCCCCTTGTAGTTTTTTGTCTCACTCAGATGTTAACGAGGACATAATTATGTAAATCCCCGTGGCCAAGAAGCATTCCAGGGTAGGTAAGATTACTTGTCACTATCCTGTTCATTGTCATGTCATAGTGTCTCTCATCGGGAACTTAGCAAGACACCTGCTCAAAGTTATATTCAATTCTCACACGTTTGGTCAAGCCCTTACTCCTTCTGCTCCTTCTTGCCCACTACTAGTTCTACTGTCACATCGTTGCTTCGAAACCTTGTGTGATCGAGTTTATTGTTTGTCTGTTTCCTGTTCGTGTTCATGTCACGTCATACATATTAAACAAAATTATAAATTTATGTCCTTACCATTTATAGATCATCGCCTATTAGTAACGTATATATTTTTTTTTAGATAAGATACATTGTGTACTAATATAGATAATAAAGCTTCATGCATTTTTCAGTACAGAAAAATATGTATTCTATTTAAGAGTTGACACTACTCTATAGCACTTTAGAAGACTATAGGTAAGAAATAATTAACACATTATATATAGAGAGGAAATTAAACATTTAGTTCAATGTATATATATTTATTATAGTAAGTACTAAAAGGACATAGAAACACAGGAATAGAGTAAGGACTTGAAATTGGTCACATGAGGTGCAGCTACATCCACTGTGTTGCAGTGTTGTTATTTCACCTCACTTGACCCACTGTAACTCCGACCAGCTCTAGTGACGTTACTGGCTTCACTTGCCATAACCTCCCCCGTAACCTCCTCCACCATGGCCGCCACCTCCACCAGAGGAACCTCCTCCTCCACCATGGCCGCCACCACCACCAGAGGAACCTCCGTAACCTCCACCACCACCAGATGAACTGCCATGGTTTCCACCACCGCCTCCTCCAGATGAACCACCATAGCCTCCACTGGCTGACCTTTTGCCATAATGATGACCACTTCCTCCTCCACCACCTCCACTTCTATGGCCTCCTCCACCACCTCCTCCTCTATTGCCTCCACCACCACCTCGTCGGTGGCCTCCAGGGAGGGCAAGACAGACAGTCACCACCGCCACCATCACCACCAATATCGTCACCAGCCTCTGTTACATTAGGAGGATTTAGGTTAGAACGATATAAATTTTACGAGCATATATTTTGTATTAATTGTGTATGAATTATATATATATATATATACAGAGTAATAATTCATGAGATACTTAGAATGTTGCATAACCATCCAGTTTATTCAGATAACAACCAGGTGGTATCACATAAACAATATTGTTTAAAGTCTTACCATCGTCAACAGTTTATATTGCAGCTAGAGTCCTCAAGTCGAGAGTTGGCTTAGGAGTGTGTACAATATTCACCAGTCAACAGTTTATATATAGGCCCTGTGACTCAGCCAACAGATTGACCTCACTTTTATGACGCTACCTGTGACAGCCAGTTGAGCTTTCCTTCTATTATCAAGGTTCTTATGGTATTTTTTCGTTATTTATTGAGGCTCCTTATCCTTATTGAGCAACAGAACAACGGTGAATGAGAATTTTCCCGTATTCATTTGATTGTTGCATTAATGACATACATACGTCAATATACTGTATAGCATTATGTGTCTCCATAACCTGAATTTTGTACTGATCAATTGAGAGGGTTATATAATTATTATATATATATATATATACCGGTATATATATATATATATATATATATATATATATATATATATATATACGGTATAATTATATGTGTGTGTGTGTGTGTGTTTTTAGACAATTGTCCATCACTGTGGCCTTAAGCATATCCAGAAATGTCCTAAACGACTTCGCTGTCCAAAATTACCGGTACTATTTGTTTTAATTAGTAGAACTGTCGAATTGTTGCGCTTCTCTCTACAACCACGCACATTAAGGTCATTTATAGCGAGGAACTTGCGATTTTTAAACTACCTCTTCATTTTTTGGGCAGAGGATAAGTAGTTATTTCTACCTGTTGTGAGCATTCACTCTGTAATAACATTTTGGTTATTAGATCTTTGAGGATTATAACGCGTTTTATCAGTTTATTCAGATTATTCTTAAGACGATTTTACATACCTTAGGAAGAGCTTGTGGGATTTGGAGAGTTAAGACAGTCTTTACCTCTTTGATTCCTACAAGTCATTCCTAAATTGAATAAAACCGTCTAATGATAACTAGAATGAAGAGTTCAAATGCATTCTCAAATACTGAAAGAGTTAAAATGTTTCACAAGATGAAGTAATTGTCGTGAACAATAATAAACCAGTGAAAATAGATACATTTCAAGAAAACACCCTGCTGATAATATTCATAGTTCAGTTTGAAGATAATCTCTTCCCTTTAATTAACGTGTATATAATAAAATTACACTGTGTGACGATATTATTCCTAACTTTCTGTTTAATAATATAAATATATCATTTAAAGTAATACCGGTATTGTTCGCAATATTGAAATATGTTAGGTTTGCTTGATGACGATGCTCTGTATTATTAATTAGTAATCCCTATACCCTATTCATTATAGATAGGCCGGAGATCCAGACCCCAACCTCTCTTAACTCATAAACTAGAGTAATGAAGATAACACTTCTACCATTTGGGGTGAGTCTGCCAGGGATTAAGTGTTGACAGTTACAGCCCATTTTCTCAAGTCCTTTTTTAGTTACAAAGATTAGGGGTCACGATTGTCTAGTGTATGATATAAAATACTGTAGTGACCCATAGAATCATACTGAGTAGTCAGTATTCATGAACCAAGATTGGTTTTCTTTCCTTTAGACATTTTACTAAGTTCCGGGAAAAATCAGTATATTTAATTCAAGGCTAAATCAGACAGTTATTTTCATTAATTTAGCCATGTCGGGTATGCTTCTCTCTGTCGATCTCTCTCTCTCTCTCTCTCTCTCTCTCTCTCTCTCTCTCTCTCTCTCTCTCTCTCTCTCTCTCTCTCTCTCTATATATATATATATATATATATATATATATATATATATATATATTGTGGAGTTTGCGACCCTCTAGCTCTGAAATCCTTGGGACTAAGAAGACAATACTTTGCTTAGATACTCAAGGGGTCCCGTGGATGGTTTTTAATGAAAATTGTTTGAAAGAACAATATTTGTATTGGATATATTTTTTTTACTTGAGATGCCCTCCCACCCTCAGTTTGGGCTCCCCTTAGGGTTGTTGTTGGTGTTGTTGTTGTTCCCCAGGCTGTCTGGCC
The DNA here is from genome assembly GCA_032716605.1 of Paralithodes platypus. Lineage (NCBI taxonomy): Eukaryota > Metazoa > Arthropoda > Malacostraca > Decapoda > Lithodidae > Paralithodes > Paralithodes platypus. Next base: position 23,936,951 of record CM064513.1, on the reverse strand, counting down.
GAGCAGTCCCAAGGTCTCGAGCAATGCCAAAGCCATAACCAAGCTCCCCCACAAAACCCTCCCTGCTTACCACTAATAAAGCCCAGGTGATCAAAGCCACTCCAATGCGGTGAGCTGAGGAGGGTGCGGAAACGCCTGGGAAACCAAAGCCCCACCCAAGGCCCTGTGCCCCCCAGCAATTATGAAGGGAAAGTTGAGGGGCAAAGGAAAAATGTGACGCTTTGGCTCCCAATTTGCCAACCTCTAGGTTGGCAGTAGGGAAGTCAATCCACAGAAGAGACGCCGTCACCTGAGATCTAGAAAATATATAAGTAAAAGGAACAGTCAGAATAAACTATAGGTATGGCAGAGAATGCTCAGCTCTCACTCTGATAGACCAGCCCGTCACCACATGACTAGAACCCAATCCTCTCAGCATCAGCTAGGAAAGGCCCTAGAAAGCAGCCTTTGGCGGGGGGATAGCTCCCCTATTTCAATTCCTTTCAGGGTTGGGCACCCGCACTCCCTTTAGGGTTCGTTATCATAGTGTTCTCCTATGTAAATCGGGATTGTGACACGATCAATCGGAATGAGGATATGATAGGGATCGAGGTATTATGGAGACTACTCTCTAACCCGCACAGAATACTAGTACCTCTTCTTGTACAGTGGTCAAAGTTCCAGCTGACCCACCCTCGCTCCGGGGCTCGGAGAATTATCTGGCAATACTGGTGTAGGAAGGAGGTGTGTCTTAGAAAGATTGGGATTGGTAGACATGATTTCGGCTATATCATTGTTTGAACATATACTAAACAAGGAAAAGTAAACCTATCTCAAATAACAATGCATACATTGCTATGTATGATCCCGAACATTCACCCAAAGTTCGTAGATTTGCTTAAATATTCAAGTTATTATATCCACTGATTGGTAACTACACCAGTATTGCCAGTTAATTCTGCGAGCCCCAGAGTGAGGGTGGGTCAGCTGGAACTTTGACCAACTGTACATATATATCCAATATTTTATTCTTGAGACATCTTGCGAACACAGGTCTCACGCAAAATGATACACCAATGATCACAATAATGATCTTGCTCGATGCACACCTTTGGCAGGCGTACAAAATAAATATTGAAAAAATAGTATCAGAAATTGCAGTAATAATGAAAAACATACAAATTGAAATACGTTTATTTATGCCACCATATGGATACATGTTAGCGGATAAGACAAATAATAAATGAAAATGTGATAACAAATATGATTGTCTTGCGTGACGGCCCCTTTAACTGAAGGCCTCGATGCTGTTCCTTATTGAAGTGTCATGAGAAAGTCATTTTAGAGCAGTACTAGTCTAAAGAACAATTTGATGGCTAGCAATTGCAAAACTCTTTCTTTAAACATGTGTTTGTTGATTTCATTAATCGAGTTTAGGAGTAAAGTTGGTTAGTGGAGAGAACATAATAATTAATTCTGGCTCAGTAGTAGTTTATCGAGAGGCCTTCCTTAGGATTAGGTGCCCCATTAATTATTATTTCCATTCAGATATTCATGGCCTCCGATAGTGCAGTTGGAATGATTGTACATGCTAAGATTGGTATGCAGGATTCGAAACTGCATAATAAATCGTAGGCTTGTGCAACATTCTTTTAACTGTCTTCGTGGTGCATGCATAAGTGTGTTGATTTTCGGTGTGAGCGTCCTGGGTTCGAATCCCCGGACTGCCACATGTGTTTATTGATTTCATTAATCGAGTTTAGGAGTAAAGTTGGTTAGTGGAGAGAACATAATAATTAATTCTGGTTCAGTAGTAGTTTATCGAGAGGCCTTCCTTAAGGTTAAGTGCCCCATTAATTACTATTTCCATTCACATATTCATAGCCTCCGATAGTGCAGTTGGAATGATTGTACATGCTAAGATTGGTATGCAGGATTCGAAACTGCATAATAAATCGTAGGCTTGTGCAACATTCTTTTAACTGTCTTCGTGGTGCAATGCATAAGTGTGTTGATTTTCAGTGTGAGCGTCCTGGGTTCGAATCCCCGGACTGCCGCATGTGTTTGTTGATTTCATTAATCGAGTTTAGGAGTAAAGTTGGTTAGTGAAGAGAACATAGTAATGTTGTAAATATAATGAAAACAAAAAGTTTTGCCAACAGTCATATACAAGTCATCATAATTGCAGTTGTTTTCTGCTGATTTGTTGTTGAGGTGTTTCAGTCATGATCAATTATCGTGTAAAATAATCACAGCTTCCATTTAGGTAAACACTAATTATACCCTTTAACCCGTCCTAATAAAAGGTTTGGTGGTGGAAGGCGAAGGTTCTCATAAGATCCAAGGCCTAAAAAAAATCCCTTTTAAAACACCCCCAATGGCACTCAAAACAAAGCAATATATAATTAGGTGAGATAATTCCCCTCCATTAGTTACTACCATTCCTACATATGTGTTCCAATCCCACCCCCTTCCCCTCCTCATTTATCACCTATTTTCCTCTTATTCCCCCTTTTATCGGGTAATTTTCTGCGCAAATTTCCTTCACACGGTCTCTATAGCATGGGCGAGGCATTTAGAGATCCTTGCAACAGGGAGACTTCTACTTAGAGCCGTCAGTGTCGCTTGAGAACTCGGGAGGAAAGGATATATTCGGCCGCGGCTCTCCTCATGAATGGACTGGTCGGCAATAATACGTCGTTTTCACCCCCCAAATACTATTCCCACTTGTTTTATTGCTCTTAAATATTAATATCTTCATATTAACCATAAAATAGGCGCATATGAATAAGTAATAACGATATTTATGGTAAAATGACAATTTTCGTCGGGAATGAACCAAAATACTTTCGCATGGCGGGAAGTTTCAAATACCATAGTTTAGGCTTTGCCGGGTTAATAATCTGGGGATGGTCTTTTTGGGTCCTCTTACTTCGCCCCATTAGTATGGCAATCATTCGACATTTCACTTTATTGGTTAGACGATTGTAAGAGTTTTCCCTTTTTTGGCAGTCTTGTAGCAAAATTTATAGACATTTGGCTATATTTATTCATTTATATTCAGTTTGTTTTAGTATGAAGGGGATTTGGGAAGGTGGTGTGTGTGTGTGTGTGTGTGTGTGTGTGTGTGTGTGTGTGTGTGTGTGTGTGTGTGTGTGTGTGTGTGTGTGTGTGTGTGTGTGTGTGTGTGTGTGTGTGTGTGTGTGTGTGTGTGTGTGTGTGTGTGTGTGTGTGTGTGTGTGTGTGTGTGGGTGTGTGTGTGTGTGTGTGTGTGTGTGTGTGTGTGTGTGTGTGTGTGTGTGTGTGTGTGTGTGTGTGTGTGTGTGCAAACTAAAAAAAGAAAGGGTTCAAATACAGCAAAGCCGATAACAACAATCCAGCATATTGATATACATAACACCATAATAATCCCACAAGTCGTGGGATGAGCTAGTAATAAAAAGGTACAATTCTTGAAATCCCCAAAGATACGATAGCCATATTTTGAACACTTGCTATAAGGAATAAATTAATCTTAAAACTAGACGGATATATCAACTGTAAATTTCATAATATATTATATAATACTAATGAAGTAAGATGGTAACAATTGTAATCATGTTTGTTTTTCTCTTAAGTTTGTGAGTTATGATTCTGACTTAGGTAGGGCTGTAGTTATGAATAAAATAGTATAGACAAAAGGAAATATATATATACAGTATACTAAGGAAATACACAAGGACAGGAAACCATCGCAGAATGGATTGATATAATTTCAAAGCTGAATATTGGATAGCTGACCGAAGGGAGTGTTCTGCTGATATGTGTACGGGAATGGGAGAATGTTTTGGCATAATTAGTAAAGAAAGATTAGTGACGTGTACATTGGACTCGTCGTTTGTGTAATTTAAAGAAACTTGTCGTCGTCCTGCTGAGACTTGAAAACATAACTGATGGCAATGATTTACTTTACTGGCGTAAATTTTTTTATTTACACTCTTGTCATTAAGTGTAATAACAGTATAATAGCTGTAGTAAAACAGTTGAAATGTGTACGATAATGCAAGACAGATATATACTTCAGCATAACTCAATATTGTATATTCCTTTACCGTGATGCTGCATGACGGCCACTCTTTATGAGGTCGTCATGCATGGTAACAGCCTGTCACTTTTACTGTCCTAAGCAAGTAAAACAATACTAGATAATTTCGAATTCTTGATTTTACTTTTCATGTTTAAATCCTATGGGTTTCATTATATATATAATTATATTTTCTTCATATTCTTGATTTATCCCTATATGCTCTCATATACAGTACAGTATGAACATTATTAGAAAAACAATATATATATATATGAATATCATATTTCTTTCTTGTTTATTAGATGAGCAGTGAAAAGAGAGCAAGGAATATGGAAAGAGGGTCAGAGACAGGCGAAACAGGAAAGTGAGTCAATTATTTAGAGATGATGCGGCTCTGATTACGGATTCGATTCGAGAGAAACGCTGCAGAAATGTATGTACAAATTTTGAGTGCCGTATGACTAGGTGAAACTTGAAAATGAATGTCGCAATGGGTAAATGTATGACATTCAGTAGAGACATAAATCAATGTAGAGCAAATATATAGAGTATTTCAATAGTGAAGAAATGGAAGAGGTGGAAATGTTCATATATTTGAGAGTAGATATTGCAGCAAGTAACGACCCAGGGTATAAATTACGAGGGTGAAGGTGATGACAAGAAGTTTTATATCTCCATATCTCACTAGGTGATACCTTCTAACATCACTGTGTTAGTGGTGTAAGAAGGTATGACCTGGTGTGATATAGTTGGATTAGAGAGACGTGTTGGGGTAGGCACAGCTTACAACAGAGAGCAGATCATAGATGGCTCAAGTGGTATGGGCATATGGGGAGGGGGAATGAAAAGAGAATGACAAACTAATATCTACAAGTTGAGGAGGAAGGTGTGAGAGGGAAAAGAAGACCGTGGAGGATCAGTGGCGTGAAAATCGGAATCATATTATATATACAGTATATATGTTTTTCAAATTTGTCTTTTTTTCAATAAATGTGTTAAATATTTAGCATGATATTCCTGTTAAAAATAAGACTAAATTTGCAACCAGTGACTTTCATATACATATACATAAACATGTTTATGGTTTGATTTACTCCCTGGTCATTAAGGGTGTCAGCAGTATAATGACTGCAGTAAATCAGCCGCAATGTCCATGGTTGTCGGGAATAGGGTAATGATCCCGACAGGTTTTGGTCCAATAGGACATTTGAATTTGGCGGTATCGTATCGCATTTACGATTTCGGCTGGTTCTTTGTGTATTGTAGTTTATTCTTAAGTATAGGTTAAGTATTAACTGTAATGTATAAATATCTACATCAGCTCTAGATGTATCATGAAACCAAGTTATGGGTTATAATTATTATGAGCCGGCAGCCATATGTAATTTCGCGAAGCGAAAGCGATCGGACGCCGGCCCTTTTAGTCACTCAATCAACACCATACAGCCAACATCTCCCCCCCCCCCACGGCTCTGACTCAACCCACAGTTCACCATGTGCTACAATTATTAATCTATAACAAGTCCTCTAAGCTAAGTTCATTGTCTCGATATTGTATTATGTGAACATTCCTACATGTCATGCAATTGAATTAGCCGTGTGTGGGGGACTGGATTACAACACCCATCGACGACTACGTCGTCGTTGGTAATTATATTATAACTATTTGTTGGGATATTTCATGTACCAGTGATATTCAATTTAACCTCTTTATCTAAATTCCCGACAAATAATGGTCCTTCGTGCCCTAAGGCTTCCTTACCGTAGTACCGTTTTGTTTGCTTCCTTGACGCTTGTGGGCTTACAAATGGCTGCCGCCTCGCGCGTTGTTGGCCGACTGCCGTTTCCCTAGTTTAGACCCAGCTTCTTCCCTCGTGTTTTTTACCATTTAGGCGCCGTCCCTATCTTTTATGGGGCTAGTTTCCAGGGTTTTTTGGGCGTGTGATCCTTGGCGTTTTTTGGTGGGTTAGCTGGGCTGGAGATTGGGGTAGGGGTAATTTCGTCGGGCACCATTTCGCGCTCATAGGTTAGGCTAGGCTAGGCAATCTAGGCCTGCAGGTGTCTGTGGTGGCTGTTCATTTCGCTTTGGTGGTGTGCCTGTGGTGTTCATTGTGTTTTGGGTTTAATGTTATTTTAATACCACGAATTTTGTTGATATATTTGAAGATAAATAATGAATCTATAATTATGCTCTAAAGATCATAAGAAAATTTGTTTTAACCCTCGGCAAAACCTAATAAAAAAGTATGGTACTAAAATGTCTTTTTCGTAACAAGGTTGTCAATACGGTACTTTCAGTCATCGATAGCTCTAAAGATCATATGAAAATGTGTTAAACCCTCGGAAAAACCTAATATAAAAGTACCGTATGGTACTAAAATTTAATTTTCGTAACAAGGTTGTCAATACGGTACTTTCCCGTTATCAATGTAAAATCAAGCTGAAGATTGCAGAGTAAACACCATAGACTTCATCGACTATTCTTTCACCTTCGTATAATCGACAGCCATTTTTTTTATTTTTTTATTAAGGGATTAGTACGGTACTCAACCAGCGGGGGTGTGGGGGCGGCAGCCCTCACCCATAATACTAGGTTAGGTTAGGTAAGGTTGTTAGGTTAGGCTAATGTCTTTTCAAATCACTATTGGGGAGCGAGCGTGTCTCAACATCGATCGATAGGCCTAATGGGGAAAATACGTTTTCCCGAGATTTCTAATTAATTACAAACACTATATATTGATGCAAATGAACTATTTTGTTTATAAAAAAACACTCGGAAAATTCGTGGTATTAAAATAAAAAAAATCCGTGTTTTGTCGTTATGAGACTCTTTTCTTATTTTTGCCGGTGGGGAGGGTTCTCATGTGACTCATTTAATTAAATTTAATAGCCTAGTTGCCTAATTACGGTCATGGGGTTCGGTCTCTGTTGATTCCTAAGCGATTGACAGCCAACAGACCTAATGATTGTGGGATGGGCAGCTGGGCTAGGCCTAATACTAGCCTAGACAGTTCTTTTCATTTACCCTTCTTTCTCTAGCCCTAGTTTGTTTCTGCTATTTGTCATTCTTATTCAATTAATTCTTCCTACTGCAGCTGGTAGCCTAATGACCGTTTCCAAACTGGGAGTGGCAATGCTATTGCCACATTTTTTAATTTAAATTAATTTGTGTAATAGTTTGCTTTATAGTTTAGAGAGTTAATAGCCTAATAGATTTAACGATGACAGATTTAAAGAAACTTAAGATTCTTAAGGGAGGGATGAAGGGAAGTTTAAATAGATGTTTAAGAGATCTTGATGAATTTTTATTAAGTGCCACGGCTGATCAAATAAAGGGTAAATTCGCTACTGTTACTAAATCGCTAGCTACTTATGATAGTTATGCTCAACAGGTATATGGTTTATTGACAGTTCCTGACGATGTGGAAGAAGAAATGTCGGCAGATCTTGAGTACTTTGAGGATGTTAATACAGCCTTAGCCAGACTATCTTCCACCCAAGAATCAACCTCTGTTAAGGATACCGGTACACCAAAGGCAACTGGTTTTAACCTGCCGAAGCTTACTTTGCCTACCTTTTCCGGGGATTCGGCTACCTGGACTGGATTTTGGGATATTTTTGAGTGTTCCGTCCATCATAATAAAACGCTCACATCCATCCAAAGGTTCACATATCTCCGTGGTCAATTGAAAGGGAAGGCATTGAAGTTAGTCGATGGGTACAAGCTAGAAGCTACCAGCTACGAGTCTGCAGTGGAGTTGCTGAAGAGAACTTACGGGAGAGTGGAAGTCATCAAGACCGCGTTAATTACTAAGTTCTTCACGCTAGATCCTCCATCCTATGATGTGACGGCCCTAAAGGAGTACTATGCCTCCTTTGAGAGCCTCCTCCGATCTATGGAGACAATGGCCGTCACCAAGGAGGAGATATTTAGTGTGAATATCTTGAATAAAATACCCTCTCCCCTAAGGGAAATCTTAAGACGACAACTAAGCGACTCTCCACTAAACTTGGAAGCGTTGGTGCAGGTGTACCAGACTGAAGTCTTCAATATGGAGAGTACTGGACACTACCGACAAGTGGAGATGTCGCCATCTACTGCAGCTTTCCCGGTACAGACTTCTCCTAAACAGAAAAGGCCAATATCATTAGGTTGTAAGTTGTGCAGTGTCCACGGTCATCTGTGGTATCAGTGTCCTAAGTATCCTAAGGCTACACAGAAGATTAGCAAGGCTAAATCGCTTAAGTTATGTACCAGCTGTCTGGCAAGAGACCACTTCAACAGTAATTGCACCAATTCCTACATCAAACCTTGTAAGTATTGCAAGGGGAAACATTGGTTTTCCCTTTGCACCCAGTCTGATCGGCATGACGGCAAAGAAAAGGGGAGAACCCCCAAAGAGTCACATGAGAAAGGTAAGAGCGAGGGTGATAAAGTAACTGCCATGTCCATTGCTTCTCGAGAATGTTAATTGCTTCCTACTATGATGCTGCCAGTAGTGGGGAGTAATAATAATACTATAATGACGCGCACCTTACTTGACCAGTGCTCACAGAGGTCATTCGTTCTGCGGTCATCATTACCCCAGCTCAAGTGTACCAGCAAGGGTCAAGAGAATTTGCGTCTCCATGGTTTCACTGGTGAAATAGATTCCAGTGACTATGATATAGTGGAGATTTCCTATGTTTATAGAAAAAAGGTATGTCCCATCAAGGCTGTTGTGGTCGACACACTACCCAGTTTCTATATAGCATCAGAGATTCAACCACATTTGAAATATCTCAGAAGCAAGGGTTATAAACTGGCTGATGATCAACTCTCTGGTAACAATGGTATTATGCTACTGGTCGGAGCTGATTATTACTACGACCTGGTTCACCCTGGATATCGGCGGGTAGATAAGCTAATAATGCTCCCCACGATCCAAGGTTATGCCATTTCTGGATCCTATGCCACTTCCTCTCAAGACACACAGGTGGAGGTGGTTACGGTCCTCAAGGTAGCAGTAAGCCCCATAGATAAATACATTAGGCCAAAGGTGCCTGATAATACATGTACTGATATAGATAAGCTATGGGACTTGGACAATTTTGGAATTGACCCACATGAACTTGATCGTGAGTCCAAGCTAGCGTTAAGCTCGTATGAAGAGACTGTAACGTATGACTCTGGCAGAGGTCAGTATGTGGTAAGGCTCCCTTGGAATGATAACAAGAGTAAATTACCTACTAACTTCCATCTAGCACTTGGTAGGTTACGTGGCCTTCAGAAGCAGTTTGTCAAGGATCCAAGTTATTGCGAGACTTATGCGGCAGTTTTAGCCGAGCAGGTACAACGTGGATTTGTGGAGAGAGTAGGTCTCACTGAATATGGGGATAACATCCATTACCTTGCTCACCATGGGATTAAAAAGGACAGTTCCACCACTCCTGTTCGTATTGTGTATGACTGCTCTGCTAAATCCAGTGATCGCTCCTATAGCCTGAATGATTGTCTGTACACGGGTCCGTCCCTGGTCTCTGATCTAGCGCAAATTATGTTGCGCTTCAGATGTCATAAGTTTGCATGGGTCGCCGATTTTGAGAAGGCCTTCCTGATTCTTCAACTCCATCGTGAAGACAGGGACTCGACAAGATTTTTATGGCCACGGGACCCAATGGATCTAGATTCAGAGTATCTGGTCTACAGGTTCAGAGTCGTCTTATTCGGGGCGACCTGTTCCCAGTTCCTTCTCAACGCTACTATCTTGCGTCATCTTGAGGAGGCTGGACTAGATCCTGACTTCAAGAATGAGATCAAGCAGGGGATCTATGTGGACAATCTTCAAGGCACCGGAGACAATGAAGATTTATTGCTCAAGAGATGCTGGGAGATCCGCGATATATTTGCCAAGGCTCATTTATACTTAAGAGAATGGGCCACTAATAGTGATCTTTTGAAAGGTCAATTTGCTTCTGACGGTGTAGCTACTGAGAATAGTGAGGTGAAGTTTTTAGGCCACAAATGGGACACTACCACAGATTGTATATCCTTCTGTCACACCCCATGCGGCAGTGAGCTTATGACCAAGCGAAACTGCTTAAGCTTGTCAGCGAGGTTGTTTGATCCCCTAGGTTTTTTGCTGCCTGTAACAATCCGTGCTCGTATGTTTTTTCAGTAACTGTGGCGGCTAAAACTAGATTGGGACATGCCCCTCCCGACTGAGTTACAAGATACTTGGCGGTTGATTCGGTCGGACCTTTCCACATGTTGCAAGGTCCAACTTAATCGTCAGGTTATTAGTGGTCAACCGGTGGATCTACATGCCTTTTCTGTTGCTAGTACTAGTGCGTACGGTACTGCCGTATACATATGCAATGGTAGTGAAGCGACGTTGGCTATAGCGAAGGCCAAAGTAGCCCCTATAAAGAAAATTACAGTTCCTAAATTAGAACTTACTGCATTGCTTCTGTCTGCTCGTCTAATAAAGTTTACACTGGATGCTTATACAGACATACTACAGATTAATAACGTCTATGTCTGGAGCGACAGTCAAATAGCGCTTTCATGGGTACACAGCCAGAAAGTGTTACCTGTTTATGTTTCTAATCGCACTGATGAGATTCATAACTTAGTTCCTACAGCTACATTTCGCTATGTGAGCACCAGGGATAACCCCAGTGACATAATTTCCCGGGGGATCTCGGCGCAGCAGTTTATGTCATCCCCTATTTGGTGGCATGGACCTCCATGGCTTACATCTCCAACTGAATGGCCTCAGGATTTCAGGGAATGCATGTCTAATCCTTCAAGTCGGCCCCAAGATGATGTGTTAAGTAGTTCGAATGTGAGTACTACACATCAGGATAACAAGTTGGTAGAGTGGGAACGTTACGGCAGCTATGGTCAAGTAATACGGGTATTTGCATGGATATACCGTTTCATTAACAACATGAGAAGTCGGGCTCACGGGTCTTTCCTTAGGGAAGATTCGAAGCATATCAGACTCCATGAAATGAGATCAGCAGAAGCAAAACTAATATGTTTAGTACAAAGGGAATCTTATCCTACTGAACATCAAATCCTGAGCAAGGAGTCAAAGGCCAAACCCTCAAACTTAATGAGGCAGCTAGGATTATATATGGAAGGAGGCATAATTAAGTGTAGAGGCAGGATACAAACGGCGGACATTATTGATTCTGCGAAATATCCTGTCCTCCTTAGCTCCTCTCATTTGATTACCAAACTGTTGATTCGCCAATGCCATAGGACCTGCCTACATTTTGGCGTAAATTATGTTCTGGCGTATATGCGACAACGTTGGTGGATCCCTAAGATGCGACAAGCAATTAAAGGGATCCACAATAGCTGTACCATTTGTAAAAGATTACAGGGTAAGCCTTACTCCCCAGTTGATCTACCTCCCTTGCCTGAGTTCAGAGTACGAAGGACTGAACCATTTCAGGTAACCGGGGTAGACTACACCGGAGCGATTCATGTTAGAGAATCGCCCGGTAATATCATAAAGGTATATGCCGTCCTATTCACATGTGCGGTAACCAGAGCTATTCATATTGAATTGATTGACGACCTATCCAGTGAGGGGTTTTTGCATACTCTAAGACGCTTTGCAGGCCGCAATGGTTTCCCTCAAATTATTATGAGCGATAATGCGACTTGTTTTGTCGGGGCCTCTAAATATATCCAGAGTTTAATGAGTGACCCCCAGGTTGTGGCTACCCTCACTGGAAAGGGTTGTTAGTGGAGATTTATACCAGCACGTGCACCATGGTTCGGGGCGATTTGGGAGAGAACTATCGGTATCGTCAAATCTGCCATGAAGAAGGTATTAGGAAGGGCACTGGTGACCAGACGGGAGTTGCAAACCATCTTAATAGAAATTGAGATGTCAGTCAACGACAGGCCCTTGACCTATACCTCGGCAGATGTTGATGACCTCTTACCCATTTCGCCTTCTATGCTAACACGTGGACGAACCCTTAACACCTTTCCTAGATCGTCCGTAAATGACGAAGATCTGCATGACCCTACGTTCGGCAATGCTGACGCCACACGTCGTCGCTTCCAGTATGTAAACAAGGTGTCCGACGATCTATGGAAACGGTGGACCCAAGAATATTTGCTGTCTCTTCGTGAGCGTCACTCTCATAAGATCAAAGGGACGAATCAACGATGGCCTCGTATCGGGGATATCGTCCTGATTCATGATGAGCGTCCTAGGTTATTTTGGAAGCTTGGGAGGATTATCGATTTGTTCCAGGGTATTGATGGTCTTATAAGAGTTGCTAGAATACGAACTTCGACTGGGGTTACTACTCGCCCAGTCGTAAGGTTATATCCCTTGGAGCAGGATGTAGAACTGCCGGATGATCCTGGCGTCTCTACTGATACCCCTCTGCGGGAGAGTGCTGGTCAAGGTGGGGCAGCTGATGATGAGAAGGATGATCCTCCTCAGGCTTCAGGTGGCGCTCGTCCCAAAAGGAGGGCGGCTATGAGTTCCGTGGATCTTTGGAGATCAAAGATCAAACAAGGTGATCTTTGACTTCAATGTCCTTTTTTTGTTCTCTGTATATAGCTCCTGTGTATCATTTTTGGTGGCGGGCAATATGTCGGGAATAGGGTAGTGATCCCGACAGGTTTTGGTCCAATAGGACATTTGAATTTGGCGGTATCGTATCGCATTTACGATTTCGGCTGGTTCTTTGTGTATTGTAGTTTATTCTTAAGTATAGGTTAAGTATTAACTGTAATGTATAAATATCTACATCAGCTCTAGATGTATCATGAAACCAAGTTATGGGTTATAATTATTATGAGCCGGCAGCCATATGTAATTTCGCGAAGCGATCGGACGCCGGCCCTTTTAGTCTCTCAATGAACACCATACAGCCAACATCTCCCCCCCCCCCCCCCCCGCTCTGACTCAACCCACAGTTCACCATGTGCTACAATTATTAATCTATAACAACAGTCCTACATCACCAGTCCTCTAAGCTAAGTTCATTGTATCGATATTATATTTATGTGAACATTCCTACATGTCATGCAATTGAATTAGCCGTGTGTGGGAGACTGGATTACACCCATCGACGACTACGTCGTTGGTAATTATATTATAACTATTTGTTGGGTTATTTCATGTACCAGTGATATGTAATTTAACCTCTTTATCTAAATTCCCGACAATGGTAATGCAAGACAAATACATACTTTAGCCAAACACAAGACTGTATATCCCTTTATCGTGTTGCATGGTAACTGCCTGTCACGCTTACTATCCTTAGCAACAAGTGAATACAATTACTATGTATATATGAATTCACAATATCTCATTTTGAATGGTAAAATATAATATATATCATTATAAATTTCGTTTTTTCCCTGTATATGCTTTACATATTTATAACTGTTTTTTTCTACTTGAAAGTGCGTCACTGCTCAACACCTTACTGTGTCTATAAAGTTATACTTTTGTCTTTACTAAACAAATAAATACATATATAAATACATGCATATATAACCAATGCAGATAGAACCATATGTTCAGCATCATACAATCAAGTAGGTAGGCAAGGATGAGAATGGTTCTGTGTGAAAATAGAAATATGTCAGATGTGCTATGTTACCATAGCTTCTTTTCTTGCTCATTGCTGGAGTAGTGTGAAGGAGATGATAGTAAGGAATATAGGGTTAAGAGCAGCGGGGGACCCAGCTGGCATTTGCAGCTTATACATCCCTGCATACAGACTCAAGATAAATGCCGCAATTATGGTGCCAAGTTTGGAGTGGCATGAAATACGAGAATGCTGAATATAAATATAGAAGTCAGTACATTTGTTAGATACGGTAGAGATAGAAATAAGGATTGAACGGAAATATACTTTAATGGGTAAACAATGGAAGAAGTGGAAATCTGTCGATATTTGGGACTAGACATAGCCGAAAGTAACTATCACGGGAGCAAGGTATGAGGTTGGAGGTGCTGGATGAGATGTATTTAATAATAATACTGTAAGTGGCATTAAAACATGGCAGGATTATATATAAGAGTTAGATAAATTTGCTTGGTTCAGCAGTGTTTACTGGAGATAACAGATTATATAATATGCTCAAGTAGTATGGGCATATATAGGGAATGAGTGAAGAGAGAATAACATTGAACATCTACAAAGCAGAGATGGAGGACGTGAGAGAGGAGGGAAGATGAAGGAGGACATGGAGAGATGATGTGAAAGATTTTCATGAACAGTGGTTTGAGTTTTCAGGAGGGTGAATGGAATGTAAGATGAAGAGCAAGTTGGAGAAAAGTAGGGTATGGGGTAGTATGATGTATGGGACAATGACACTGAGCAATGTGACGTTAACCACTCCGTTAGAACCGCATGGCTTGTCCTACAGTGACTCACTAGGATCGCCAGGGCAGTGGATGGGGCTACAATTTATGTATTAGAGTGTTCTTTATTTCATATGAAAGCTCGTGTCATGGGCAGTCCAGAAAGGCTCTTTGTTTTCGCCCATGTCAAGGCTTTATATATTTAATTGTAAAATATATGTTGTATCATTAACTAGTAATGATGGGATCTGGGAGAGAGAGAGAGAGTAGAACAGAGTGAGAGGGAGCGCGCAGTGTTTTTGTCCCGCTCGATGACGTCACGGCTGGCTGCCTCGTGGGGGTTGGTGGAGAGAGGTCCTTACCATGCTGTTAGCTCCCTTACTAGTGGCTAGAGGACTTGTAACCGTTTTTTTCCCACGCGCCTCGAGCTAGTGCGAGTATATATACAGTTCCTCGCCACTCTCTCCCTCAGATCTGGTTTGTAGAACGCATCTATCTCATCCCTTGCTACCTGTCCCCTGCTCTGCACCTGAGAATCTTTTCCTCTGCCTATCTCTCTCATTTTCCATATCTTTCACCACCTTTTATTAATATTATACCCCCTCTGGTTAACTCTGCAAAATCAGCTTCATGCTGGCCAGTTGTATTGTGCGTTAAGGTCTGATATAACCTATGTATGTTTAGTTGTTAAGATAAGTTGATCACGAAGCATTGGTTAGCATCCATATTGTTTAGTACCGCTTCCTATAATAATTAGTGTTCTGCTGGAATAGATAATGCTAGACTAGGAGTCTGATATTATAAGGTATTGTTTCCTATGAGTGCTGGCTTTAGGAAAAAGCTGCACGACATACCTGAGAACTGGAGTTGATTGAGTAAATTCTAGTCTGTGTGCCATTGAGAGTAGAGCATGCACGAGTGAGGGCTTTTTGCCTATACCATTCTGCACTGTTCTAGTCTTGATTGTTTGTCTTTGAGGTACGCCAGGAGAACGCTTAATACTTCGGTATTAAGGTTTCTCAAGAGAGCTACCCTTCCCTATAACGTAATATTTGACGCACAGACTTGAGATTTGCGCTAGGCTATGCGGCATGCCATGCGCACCAGTATCTCGTATCATTGACTCTAGCTAGACTTTATCAATCATAGTAGACATTAAGTATATTAAACCAAGTACTCTTTTTATGCATACCCATTTATGATTACACAAGCATTTCGCAGCCTAGTTTGATGTATGGAGACAAACGACTTAGGCTCTTTTTGTTGATAGGAATACTGCATTGTCGTGGCGATTATTATTATTGTTGTAGTGTTTAGGATATTCTTGGCTCCGACGGCATTATATATTCTGCCTTTTTGTGTGCATAGCCGGCACGAGCATTGTTCCGCTGCCTGCCTTTTTGGGTTCCATTTCCGATACGAGCATCTTTATAGCATCTAACATTTAAAGAAGATTCCTTGTTAGTGTTGAAGGACTTTAGTGCACTTTCTTTCATGCAGGAGTGCCTGACATTTATTGATTAAAGTAACGTAAGCTGTAACTTCTCTTACCACCTTACTTTGCATACCATAACCAAGCACCTTCGGTTATAGGTAGTAATAGGCTGTTTTCACATAACATTAAGCCTAGAGTAGACGCACATTTATTGAGAGTTTGATAGCCTATTATTGCATATAGAACTCTGTAGAGTATTTGTGTTCTTTGTTCACTGGGAATATACATCAGAGGTTGGAGCTAGCGCTTTCCGTTGTAACATTTATGCCATTACTAGTCCAATGAATAAGAGCCCTGATATATTTGAACCCCAGTCGTAACAGCAAGTACCTAAGAAGTGGTCAAGGTCATTGACGATTTGTGGGAAGTAATGTAAACAAATACATGAATAAGCAAACAAATTAGTAATTGCAGAGCAGATAAACAAACAGTGAAGATAGGCATTCACAGAGAAGGTATGTAAACACAAAATGGATACACAAACACAGGGAAGATGCACAAACACAGAGAAGGTATACACACACAGAGAAGATATACACAAACACAGAGAAGATATACACAAACACAGAGAAGATACACAAACACAGAGAAGATACACAAACACAGAGAAGATACACAAACACAAACAAATATACAAACACAGAGAAGATACACAAACACAAGGAAGATATACAAACACAGAGAAGATACACAACACAAAAGATACACAAACACAAGGAATATATACAAACACATATAAGATACACAAACACAGAGAAGATACACAAACACAAGGGAGATACACAAACACAAGGAATATATACAAACACATATAAGATACACAAACACAGAGAAGATATACAAACACAGAGAAGATACACAAACACAGAAGATACACAAACACAAGGAAGATACACAAACACAGAGAAGATACACAGACACACAGAAGATACGCTAACACAAGGAATATATACAAACACATATAAGATACACAAACACAGAGAAGATACACAAACACAAGGGAGATACACAAACACAGAGAAGATACACAAACACAAGGAAGATACACAAACACAATGAAGATACACAGACACAGAGAAGATACACAAACACAGGAAAGGTACACAAACACAGAGAACATACTCAAACACAAGGAATATGCACAAAGAAAAGATGCACACACACACACACACACACACACACACACACACACACACACACACACACACACACACACACATTATAGAGGATACACAGGCATACATACATTTTCAAACACACAGCAGATACACAGAAACAGAGAAGATAATAATATATACACTGATAAAATAAACCGAAAAAAATAATATGTAAAGGCAGTGAAGATTAGAGAAAGAAAAACATGAAATAGATGAAAACAATGAATACTAAAGATAAAGGCAGACAAATTATACATATACAGCGAAAATAAACAAACACAGTTAATGAAAGGCAGATAAGATTTATACATAGTGAAGATAAAGATACCCAGATAGAGTAAACACTTATAGAAAAAATAAACAAAAAAGGATGAAGATAAAGATACCCAGATAACATAAACCATTAAAAAGAAGATAACTAAAAAGAAACCCAGTAAAAATAAACAAATATAGAGAAGATGAACAAAGAGTGAAAGTAAGTACAGGGGACAAGGAAAATAAACAGCATATAGTGTAAACACAGCACAAAAACAAGTACACCATATAGACAGGAAAACAAGCAAAGATAGAGAACATAAACATCACAAAGAAGGCAAACAAATACTGAGAACATAATCACAAAGGAGATAGACAAACACGAAGATAAACAATTGCAGTTAAACAAAGCCAGGTAAATTAATTAAAAACAAACACTAAACAAACACATGTAAAACAAGCTCAGGTAAGACAAACCCAACAAACACACTGCAAATATATACGGACAGACAAGATACACAAACACAAACACTTGAAACACAGAGAAGATGAACACGCAGACTAATATGGCCCCGATTGATTTTCTGGCCGCTCTTCTCCCTCATGTTTGGCCCCATTAGTGTTCAGATTTTATGACGTTTGTCCCATTAGTTTGTCGATTTTAAGACCTTTCGCCCCATTTATGTGTTAATATTAAGACTTCGTGTCATTTAGGTGTCGATTTTTTCCTGGCGAGCGATAGCATTCCTTTAATTTAAGATAAACCGGCCTTCGGGCGGAATATTTATCTATCGAAAACATTTACATTTTATCTTGAAGGAGGGTCTTGGGCGGGTGTTTTTTAAGCTTGATGAAGGTCTAGGGAGGAACATAAATTAATTATAAAAAATATACACAAATGAGCAAGTAAAAACGACCCATCTCCCCTTTAAAGGAAAGAGTATGAGTTGCTAATGGCGACAGTAAATAATAATACAATGTAAGCAGATTGTACAGGTGAGGTTAAGAAGTCAACAGATAATCCGCTAAGCTCATCTTAATAATAATAATTATTAGTACTATAACTATTTTGAACATCATTAATATTCTAACAATGTCAGCAGAAGGTATTGCGTGTAATGCCTACCTCGTTGAAAGGTATCCTGAATGTTATGCATACTTCTTTAAGGGGGGTGACCTGCTTTGTTTCTCTCCTTTTCTCTCTTTCTCTGACTTGTATCCATTCGGCCCCATTCAGCCTACTGTTTTAAGATGTTTATCCCCATCCAGGTGTCGATTTCTTCCTGGCAAGCGATAGCGAGCCAGCATTGTATGGAGAAATCCGGCTTCGCCGGGGACATTTTTCTATTGAAAAATTTACAAATTTAGCCTGCTGTCACAAACATTTTAAAAAATCGACACCTGGATGGGGGTAAACGTCTTAAAATAGTAGGCTGAATTGGGCCGAATTGATACAACCCAGAGAGAGGGGAAAAATCGAGGTGGGTCCCCTTAACGGAATGATTGCTGGTAAGTGCTTTTTACTGCATGTAGGCTACACAATATGCTGGTAAGTGCTATTTACTGCATGTAGGCTACACAATATGCTGGTAAGTGCTATTTACTGCATGTAGGCTACACAATATGCTGGTAAGTGCTATTTACTGCATGTAGGCTACACAATATGCTGGTAAGTGCTATTTACTGCATGTAGGCTACACAATATGCTGGTAAGTGCTATTTACTGCATGTAGGCTACACAATATGCTGGTAAGTGCTATTTACTGCATGTAGGCTACACAATATGCTGGTAAGTGCTATTTACTGCATGTAGGCTACACAATATGCTGGTAAGTGCTATTTACTGCATGTAGGCTACACAATATGCTGGTAAGTGCTATTTACTGCATGTAGGCTACACAATATGTATTCAGTGTTTATATATGTTGTCGCATCTCAGATTATATGAAGTATCTATTTTTGTTTTTGCATTACAATATGTTTTCAGCATTTGCATATAATATCGTTTCACAATACTTATATAGCATACCGTATTATGTGGTATCGTATTATAAAATGTATGATGTAATAATGTATGTTATCGTATCACAGAATGTGTACATTATAATATGTTATCGTAATACTGCATATTTGTATCGTGTCACTTAATAGTATGTACTACGTTATTTATTTTTATGACTTCGTGTATTTCTGCCTTCAATCACATAAGGTATAATCAGTACAGGACATTTGGCAAGGGCATCAGAAGGTCTCAAGAAAGAGTTTTTATCGAATGGTATATACAAATGTAAATACATTAATAAATAAAATAAGATATTATTATGTTCCTTCCAACAACCAACTATACTCCTAAAATCGATTAATGAAATTTACAAACACATGTGGCAGTCCGTGGATTCGAATCCAGGATGCTCACACCGAAAATCAACACCTTATGCATCGCACCACGTAGACAGTTAAAGAATGGTGGACACTGCCTACGATTTATTATGCAACTTCGAATCCTGCATATCAATCTAAGCATGTACACACATCCCAACTGCAACTCACGTAGGCTATGCATATGTGAATGGAAAGAGCAATTAATGGGGCCTTAACCACTAGGGAAGTCCTCTCGATAAATTACCCCTGAACCAATACCAATATCATAATTGGTGCTACGGGTTGTGTGCGATCTGCGTAGAGCTTATTATCATAGTGCTGCCCTCTAAGGATCTCAGGGCTACTTTATAACCCACAGGGGATGCAGGTACCTAGGCTAGCACATTAATAGTTATCTTTGTTATCGTGTAATTTTTTTTTTTAAATTATCACCACATAATGTATATACAATTACGAGTTTATGTGTTCGTATAGCATCACCACATAAAGTATATAGTATTATGTGCTTAAGTGTTCGTATGATTCCCCAACTCATTGAAACCTTGGGAGATAAAGCAATGGAAAGCCAAAGTGACGAGCCAGATGCAGTGAAGAAAAAGGAAAAGTGTTGCTGGCGGTCGATGATTAATATTTTTGACGTGTGAGGGACGGGGAGAGAGAGAGGGAGGGAGGGAGAGAGAGAGAGAGAGAGAGAGAGAGAGAGAGAGAGAGAGAGAGAGAAGATAGAGAGAGAGAGAGAGAGAGAGAGAGAGAGAGAGAGAGAGAGAGAGAGAGAGAGAGAGAGAGAGAGAGAGAGAGAGAGGAGAGAGAGAGAGAGAGAGAGAGAAGAGAGAGAGAGCGAGAGAGAGAGAGATAGGGAGAGAGAGAGAGATAGGGAGAGAGCAAGAGGAGAGAGAGAGAGAGAGAGAGAGAGAGAGAGAGAGAGAGAGAGAGAGAGAGAGAGAGAGAGAGAGAGAGAGAGAGAGAGAGAGAGAGAGAGAGAGAGAGAGAGAGAGAGAGAGAGAGAGAGAGAGAGAGAGAGAGAGAGAGAGAGAGAGAGAGAGAGAGAGAGAGAGAGTACAAAGGATATCAAACAACAACAACAGGTCTTGCGACTCATCGAGGTTACTTGCTCTCTAAGTTACTGCTGGTTTACGCATCCAACAGTTTTTCAGACAGGATATGATAAAGTGTGAATTCAATTAGGTTAATGAAATAATACAGTAATAAGGACATTATTTATTCATTTAATAAGGCAGTCATCCGTGGGTTCTGGGCAAGGTGCCTGTCTAGGCGAACTTTAAAATAATCATTGGTGTTGCACTATAAAGAAATTCTTAGATTCATGCGATTTAAATTATTAACCATTTCCCTTTGTGTAATTTGACTGGTCGATCGTAAAGTACTTATTGCAGTTCAAATTGCTTATGCATTTGATGATCTGGAAAACTTTAATTAAAGCACCTCTTAATCTCTTCTGCGTTACGGGAAAAAGATTCAATTCCTCTAGACGCTCCTCACATGGTTTGCTCCTCAAACACGGTATCATTTTGGTAACTCTTACGTTGAACTCGCTCCAGTTTGTCTACATCTTTTTGGTAGTAAGGGCACCAGGACTGAAAGCAATATTCCAGAAGTGGACGAACTAACGAATTGTAAAGAGTGTGGATTACATCTTTGAATTTATGCTCAACAGATCTGCTTATAAAACCTATAATTTGGCTTGCCTTTCTTAACAACTTTGCACATTGTTGACTAGGTTTTTAGGTTACTCGATATTGTTACTCCCAAATACGTTTCTCTGTCTACACTCTCTAGCTGAGTGCCATTAATTGAATAGCTTGCTTTCTCATTTCGGTTTCCGATGTGAAGTACTTTGCATTTATCTTCGTTGAAGCTCGTTTCCAGATTTCAGCCCAATGTGACAACCTCTCTCTCTCTCTCTCTATATATATATATATATATATATATATATATATATATATATATATATATATATATATAGTAGTTAGGCAGTGGATAGGCAGATTTTTGTATATATTTCTTTCTTATGTCTCAACCCTCTGGAATATAGTCAGTTCTCTAGCCTGTAATTCTGCCTTGGAAGATCCTGAGATTATCGAGTAAAGGTTCGATATTTTTGGTGCTTCATATGTGTCTTACTAGATGGTGACAGAGATATTCTAGGTGTTGGTTGCTTCCTCTCTACTGTACCAGATGACGACACCATATTAACACACGTCACGTGATTTGGAGAGAGCAGCTATACCGTCGTACACAGCATCTTCGAATATGGTCGGGCATCTTCTTTGCTTTAAGTTGGTGACTATATAGGTGGTATTTTCTTGACGTGTCGGTGTAGCCAGGATCATTGTAGAACAGCGGGAACAGTCAGATCACCTAACGTTTGGCAAAAAAATACTCACTTTTTTTATCAATATTTTCCTTAACCCTTTTACGCATTTATGACGCAGAGGTTGCCAGATTAGCAATAAGAAATAGAGTTCGCTCACTCTTCGCTCAGTATATTAAAAAGAAGTTATCCGAACCCTTTACAATTCCTTAGTCCGCCCTCTTCTGGAATACTGCGTTCAATTCTGGTGCCCTTATTACCAAAAAGATATAGACAAGCTAGAACGAGTTCAACGTAGAGTTACCAAAATGATACCTAGCCTAAAGAACAAACCATACGAGGAGCGTCTTAGAGAATTAAATCTATTTCCTTTAACCCAGCGCAAATTAAGAGGCGACTTAATTCAAGTGTTCAAAATCATCAAAGGCATCAACAATATGAACTGTAGTAAGTACTTCACTATCGACCAATCTAATTACCCGGGGGAAACGGTTGCAAAATTATCGGTAAATCTTTTAACTCGCACGAATCTAAGAATTTCTTCTTCAATCGAGTTGTCAACTTGTGGAATGGGCTTCCCCGAGACGTTATAGACTGCAGAACTGTTGATTCATTTAAACTTCGCATAGACAAATATCTTGCATCAAATCCGCGACTGACTGCGTTTGTAAATGAATAACTTTATTTTATCCCCCCCCCCTCAGTTACTAACCCATCTGTCCCCTACTAACTTCCTAATCCTGCCACGGACATTAGTTCCAGGGCAGTAGTTCCCTTTCCAATGTTCCCTTACCCACTCTAAACCACTGTTTGGACAATTGATCCTCAGTGTTTTGGAGGACAAGCAGCCTAGAAGGGTCACCAGAACTGTTGTTGCTTGATTTCCTTTGTACTCTTTTTGTACTTTGTACTTTGTGCCTCTCCAAAATTAGTTTTCTGCCCACAGCTAACTCAAAGACAACTACAGAGGTAGAAGTAACTAAACTAAAGGTTTCTAAATACCCCTGATGGTAACAAAGGCTTTAAAGTATCCCCAATAGGCTCAGAATCGCGTCATATGTCGGAGAGGGTTAATAGGGATGTTTTTTCTTCAATTATCATGGACATTATAACAGCCCTAACCTAGTTATTGTAGTATTGATTAATGATGGCGGGATCGTATATGTGTCACAAGTAAAACATTTTGCATTGAATTCAATACTGCTCCTCAATTAAAAGACAGTTCTGACAATTATACGAAAATTACTGTATGGTCTGCGGTCGGTAAAAATAAGGCATCATTGGGCCCTCGTGAAAAATAAATTGAAGGTGTTAACACTGGGGCCGTTAACTCATAGTGAGAGCTGAGCGTTCTCTGCCATACCCATATCTTACTCTGACTGTTCCTTTTATTTATATATTTTCTAGATCTCAAGTGACTGCGTCTCTTCCGTGGATTGACCTCCCTACTGCCAACCAAGAGGTTGGCAGACTGGGAGCCAAAGCGTCATACTTTTCCTTTGCCCCTCATAATTGCTGAGGGGCACAGGGCCTTGGGTGGGGCTTTGGTTTCCCGGGCGTTTCCGCACCGTCTTCAGCTCCTCGCCTTGGAGTGGCTTCGGTCACCTGGGCTTTATTAATGGTAAGCAGCGAGGGTTCTGTGGGGGCACTCGGTTATGGCCTTGGCCTTGCTCGTGACCTTGGGGCTGCTCGGTCAGACAGCCTGGGGAACAGCAACAACAACAACAACAAACTCGGAGAGCAGCATGTACAATACTTGCTTTGAGGCGAAGCAGAGTAATACAACTTAGAGTAATTTGACACTACCACACAATTTTAAGCTCACATTGAGGTACCTGCAGACTCGCAGAATCTATGGTGTCTTTGGTGATCTCCAACAAGAAAGGAAACTCATACTGGCCCCACCTTCCCCCCATACATGCCTGATTTGAGTTGTTGTTTTTACTTTCTGTCGGGTTACTTGAAGGATAAATTATAGGTTAATCTCCCATGAACACTATACACACACACACACACACACATACACACACATATATATATATATATATATATATATATATATATATATAGAGAGAGAGAGAGACTGTATATACAGTATATGATAGGCTGGCAAGAATTTAACTTGTCCATATATGAAATATTTGTGTTACTTATCAAAATAATTGGCATTAATTGGATATAGATATATTTTTCGTCCATCAATTATCTATATCCACCTGCTAATGGAGTAAGCTTTTCGCTAGATGAAATAAATGAGTATATAAGAATTATTAAAGAACAACATAGGAAATCAGACATAAGCTACCAGATACCAAGTAATATACTTCGCTGTGTGACTGTTGAATATCATGATACTGTTGTCAAATACCATACAATCATATTACACCGTGATCTTGCAGTTTCGCAAGCATCTGATCAATATTGTCAACATTAAATATAGAGATAAAATATTATTATTATTTGACCATTCTGTAGATATACTGTACATATGCTAAGCTGAAGATACATCTATGAATGTTTTACTAATATGCTGCCAGACCAGATTTGTCGATGATTATCAAGGGAAAAGGCCCTTGATGTGTCAATGGCTTTTAGGGAGGGTTTTCTGGACCCCTTTTTTTCTTATGTTTTGTCCCATTAGTTTTGAAATTTAAACACGTTCGCCCCATTAGTTTGGCTATTTTATGACATTTCGCCCCATATTTTTGTCAATATATGACCTGTTGGTCACATTTAGGTGTTGATTTTTTTTCCTTGTGAGCGAAAACGAGCCTGCAGCCTAGGAGGAAGGCCGGGGCACTTTGTCCTCTTTTGTAGCTAGAGACGGCTAGCCAATCTTATGTGCAAGGAATAACAAACTACTGTATACTAATATGAAACAATCATAAACCAATAATACCGCAACACAATCGTAAAACAGTAATAACGCGATGTAACCATAATTTATGAACCTTGATAGAAGGAGAGTTCCGCGGTCTGGTCACGGGTAGAGTCATACAAGTAAGGCCAATCCCTTGTCTGGGCCGGATATATAAACTGTTGACTAGTGGATTCCTTACTCATTCCTCGACGGAGGCTCAACTTAAAGACACCAGCTGCAACTAAAGCTGCTCACGATGGTAAACCAATGTGTTGTAGGTCAAGTTGGTAAATTTTAAACATACTTAATTAAGACACAATCAAAACATTTGTGTTTTCTGTCATATGAAATTATAACACACTTGTTCTTGTTTGATAAATTACAACTATTATATTGTAACTTTCAATACTCCAACAAATTACCCACAACACTGGGTATGATCTGTTGGAAGATAGGTATCCTGACCTGGATTCGAACCCATTCACCCAAGCTCATGGACGATTGGTTACGGTGCCCAACTCTCCCAAATATACCTGGGGTGAGTGGGTTTGAATCCTGGTCAGGATACCTCTCTCCCAACATGTCCGACATTATCATTAGATATTTGTCATTCAGAGGTTCCATAAAAGTACCAGGACGATTAAAAATCATATCACTTAGCGGAGTTGGCGGGTGGGGGAGGGGGGTTAAAATAGGCATGGTTGAAGTTTAAAAACTCGCCACTTGTGTGAAGGCATAGTCCTCCACGAGACTATAACCTGGTTCTTAAAATAAGAACTAAGGTTGCTTCCCTTTTATCCGTTCATGGCCGAGTGGTTACGGTGCCCAACTCTCCCAAATATACCTGGGTGAGTGGGTTCGATTCATGGTCAGGATACCTCTCTCCCAACCTGTCTGGCATTAATTATCCTTAGATACTGGGTATGATCCTAATCTATTCTCTCCTTGGCATGACAGAGGCTGGTGACGATATTGGTGGTGATGGTGGCGGTGGTGACCGTCTGTCTCGCCCTCCCTGGAGGTCACCGAGGAGGTGGTGGTGGAGGCAGTCATAGAAGTGGAGGTGGTGGCGGAGGCCATAGAAGTGGAGGTGGTGGAGGAGGTCATCATTATGGCAAAAGGTCAGCCAGTGGAGGCTATGGTGGTTCATCTGGAGGAGGCGGTGGTGGGGGAGGAGGAGGAGGAGGAGGTTATGGAGGCTCCTCTGGTGGTGGTGGAGGCAGTCATAGAAGTGGAGGTGGTGGCGGAGGCCATAGAAGTGGAGGTGGTGGAGGAGGAGGTCATCATTATGGCAAAAGGTCAGCCAGTGGAGGCTATGGTGGTTCATCTGGTGGTGGTAGTGGTGGGGGAGGAGGAGGAGGAGGTTATGGAGGCTCCTCTGGTGGTGGAGGAGGTTACGGAGGTTCCTCGGGTGGAGGAGGAGGTTACGGAGGTTCCTCTGGTGGTGGAGGTGGCAGCCATGGTGGAGGAGGTTACGGGGGAAGGTATGGCAAGTGAAGCCAGTAACGTCACTAGAGCTGGTCGGAGTTACAGCGGGTCAAGTGAGGTGAAACAACAACACTGCAACACAGTGGATGTAGCTGCGCCTCATACGATTAATGTTATGTCCTCTCTTCAGTTTCTGTAGGCCTACTATTAATTCTAATAATTCTCCAAAAATAAACTGGACTTTTAAGTATTTTGTTTACTTTGTCGCCTGGTATACTGTACAGTATGTTTGTACAGTATATATATTTCGAAGTGCGTTTTAAATATTTGTTTTTTATGTCAACTGTTACAGTTAGTGTCTATTGATTTTCAATAGTGATAAATAATGGTTATGAATAATAAGATTCAATCTTATCATAAAATAACGTTTGAACAATTAAGATATAAATATGTAATACAATTTGCTTCACTACAATTATTAAAGTTTGTAATATTAATTACTATATGAAAGATAGGTTAAACAGCGCTATATATGATAGTAGTGTACACACGAAGCTTTGAATATCATTTGGCTGAAGTACACTGAAAATGAGAGAGAGAGAGAGAGAGAGAGAGAGAGAGAGAGAGAGAGCGAGCTACATAGAGCTACATAGATACAAAGGAAATCAAGCAACAACAGATCTAGTGACCCTTCTAGGTTGCTTGTCCTCCAAAACACTGAGGATCAAGTGTCCAAACAGTGGTTTAGAGTGGGTAAGGGAACATTGGAAAGGGAATTACTGCCCTGGAACTAATGTCCGTGGCAGGATTAGGAAGTTAGTAGGGGACAGATGGGTTAGTAACTGAGGGGGGGGATAAAATAAAGTTATTCATTTACAAACGCAGTCAGTCGCGGGTTTAATGCGAGATATTTGTCTAGGCGGAGTTTAAATGAATCAACGGTGATGCAGTCTATAACGTTTCGGGGAAGCCCATTCCACAAGTTGACAACTCGATTGAAGAAGAAATTCTTAGATTCGTGCGAGTTAAAAGATTTACCAATAATTTTGCAACCGTTTCCCCGCGTGTAATTAGATTGGTCGATAGTGAAGTACTTACTACAGTTCATATTGTCGATGCCTTTGATGATTTTGAACACTTGAATTAAGTCACCTCTTAATCTGCGCTGGGTTAAAGGAAATAGATTTAATTCTCTAAGACGCTCTTCGTATGGTTTGTTCTTTAGGCTAGGTATCATTTTGGTAACTCTACGTTGAACTCGTTCTAGCTTGTTTATATCTTTTTGGTAATAAGGGCACCAGGATTGAACGCAGTATTCCAGAAGAGGGCGGACTAAGGAATTGTAAAGGGTTAGGATAACTTCTTTGGATTTATGCTCAAATGACCTGCCTATAAAGCCAATTATTTTGTTTGCCTTCTTAACAACTTCTGAACATTGTTGACTCGGTTTTAGGTTACTCGATATTGTTACTCCCAGATCGGTTTCTCTGTTTACATTCTTAAGCTGAGTGCCATTCATCGAATAGTTTGCTTTCTCATTTAGGTATCCGATATGTAGTACTTTACATTTATCCGCATTGAAACTCATTTGCCAAATTTGGGCCCAACATGACAATTTATCTAGATTGTGTTGCATATTGTCAACTTGTTCTTTTGAGAGTACGCTATTTGCAATTTTTGTATCGTCAGCAAATTTTGAGATTGTACAGGTTAGACCCTCATCTATGTCGTTGATGTAAATTAGAAAGAGAATTGGTCCTAGTACCGATCCCTGGGGTACCCCGCTACTTACATTGGTCCATTTTGATGCCTTACCGTTTATGACTACTCTTTGCTTTCTGTCGCTGAGCCAATTTTCTATCCATTTCAACACACCGTCTTGTATTCCATGCGCTTTTAGTTTTAGCAGTAAACGTTTGTGGGGAACTTTGTCAAAGGCCTTTTGAAAATCAAGGTATATAATATCTACAGCTTTACTCTCATCGTAGAGGTTGAGGATATCGTGGAAGAAGTCTAAGAGGTTTGTTAAACAGGAACGTTTTTTACGAAAGCCGTGTTGAGTATCTTTAAGTATGTTATTTTCCTCTAAGTGATTTACGAGTCTGTCTCGTATGACCGTTTCTAGCATTTTACATACAACTGAGGTTAAGCTAATTGGACGATAGTTACCGGATAGGGATTTGCTGCCTTTTTTGAATATCGGTGTTACGTTGGCTAGCTTCCACTGATCGGGCATAGTTCCAGACTGCAAGGATTTATTGAATAGTAATGTCAGTGGTTTGAGAGCTCATCCTTAGCTTCCTTTAGAACTCTAGGCGAGATTGTATCAGGTCCAGGCGTTTTATTTACCTTGAGTTTATCTAAACAATTCAATACTTCTCTCTCTGTAACGGTGATATTGCTTAAAACATCTGAATTATCAATCTGAATCGGCGATGGTGTAGGGATATCACTGAGGTCTTCTGTTGTAAAAACTGATGCAAAGAAGGTATTGAGGGCATTACTCATTTGTTCTTCGTCTTTGGTGTATTCTCCATTTTCATCGACTAACGGTCCAACAGTTGAAGTAACTACTTTTTTCTTTCTGATATAACTATAGAATTCTTTCGGGTTTGTTTTACTTTGATTCGCAATATGTAACTCTAAGGTCTTTTTACTTTGCTTAATTAACTTTTTGGCTTTGCATCGTAGCTCTACAAATTTTCAGCCGTTCTTCGTCATTTTGTGAGGATTTTAATCTATCATTAGCAAATTTTTTAGCAAGCAGGCAGTTTGAAATATCTTTATTCCACCATTTGGGCTTATTATTATGGCCTGGACGCCGAGTTTTCGATGGTATGCAGTCTTGCACTGCTTTTAGGTAAGTGGCTTCGAATAACTTCCAAGATGTATTTATGTCGTTATTGTGAATTAAAAAGCTCCAGTCAGTTTCTTTAAACATAGCTCTAAGTTTATGGAAGTTTGCTTTCTTGAAATTAGGGACTTTTTCGATGCTACTATTTGGTTCGTTACTAGTAAACTTTAAAGTGAAAGTTATCGTATGATCGTCGCTGTTACTGAATTCATCACCAACATTCAAATTCTCTATTAATTCTTCTTTTGTTGCAAGTACAATGTCAAGAACGTTATTACCACGGGTCGGCGTTCCAACAAATTGATAAAGCGAACTCTCTTGCAAGTTCGTATACAAGTCATGTCCGGAGTGTGAAGTAAGAGTATCGCCCCACTTGGTCACAGGTAAATTAAAGTCACCAAAAATTACGGTATCTTGTGAGTTACTTACATCTGCAATTTGTTCGTAAATTTCTCGGTCAGTTTGCACTGATTGAGCTGGAGGTCTGTATATTAATGCAAGTATTATTTTGGTACCTTTATTATTCTTTATTAGCACAAAAGATGCGTCGACGTTCACAATTTGAGGTTTTGACAAGAGGGTAGGGTTAAGACTTTCTTTGATATAAAGTAAAACGCCACCTCCATTTCGATTTATTCGGCTTTTCTCAAACATTACATAACCGGGAAGTGAATACTCTGCTAAAAAGTCTCTATCTTCTGTATTGAGCCAAGATTCTGTTATGCCAATCACATCATAATTTTCTGTAAACACTAGTTCCTCTAAATCTGAAAATTTATTGCGTATGCTACGAGCGTTTGCATAGAAAACCTTTAAATTTGTTATTTTAGAACTCACGGAACGCGCTTTAATAATATTTTTGGTTCTTGTCGGATCTACATTTATGTTCATGGCTGTCCTCGGTCCTCGCTGTCTCCGGTCCTTATCGCTGGTGGTCCTCGGTTGCCTCTGTTTTTTTCTTGGCGTTGGATGATTTATGTCACTGCTGCTTCTTCTCGGATGGCGTTTTTTGATCCATGGCTGCGGACTGCTTCGTGTAGGAGACGACCCATGCGTGCTGAACCCACAGGGTTTAGATGAGTGCCATCCTTGCGGAACAGAGTAGGCTGGTTGTAGAAGTTGTCCCAGAGGTTGATGAATTCAACTTCTTCCCTCAGACACAAATGTTTTAGTCGGCTATTTGTGCTGAAGGCCTTGTCGTAGAATTTGTCAGGTGCGTCGATCTTGGGGAGAATGCCTGAGATGATGATATTCCTTGACTTGTTTTTGTAGTGCTGGATCATCTTGCGATATTTCTCCATCAACTCTTCAACATACACAGACCACACAGACCTCAAGGTCCTTACTAGGCAGTCTGGCCTTACAAACTATTATGTATATATGCATATATATATATATATATATATATATATATATATATATATATATATATATATATATATATAACATACATATACACACATACACACATACATACATACACACATACATACATATATATACAGTATATATATACATACTGTACAATGCACACACATACACATACATAATTTTTTTTTTTCACCCCAGCCCTCTGCAGATAGAGGTCAAGCCTTCCCTTGAAAGCGTTTATTGTGTCGCTCTCCACCACTCTCGCTGGTAGTTTATTCCACTCTGTTGCCACACTGTAGGTGAAGAAACTCTTTGTGACATCTAGGTTTGCCTTTTTGGTTTTTAATTTCATTCCATTTCCGCGAGTTTGATTAGTATTCTTTAATGTGAATAGTGCATTTACATCGACTTTGTCGAAACCTTTTAGTATCTTAAAGCACTCAATAAGCTGACCCCTCAACCTCCTCTTTTTTAATGAGAACAGGTTCTCATTCACTCTTAATTTTATGTTTTTACTAAATATACCGTGGACTGTTTTGTAAGGTCTATCAATCAGTTGTTAAGTAAAGTAAAGTATTATATTGAACATAACCACAAGAGCCTTGATTATAGAAAGACGTTCAACCGACTTGTCACGATTAGAGCCATACAAGTAAGGCCAAGCTGTTGTCTGGATCGGATATATAAACTGCTGGTTCGTGAAGTCTTTACTCACTCGTCAACTGAGGCTTAATTTGAAGACTCCAGGTGCAACTGAGGCTACTCACGATGGTATCGTTTTTGTTTGTGTTTATAATCTACCTTTACATAAGCGTTATGAATATGATATCATTGACTTGTTCATATTGAATCTATGCCCTTAATACAGCATATTATAATGCAATGACTGCTTCTAACTTATACCCTCCCTGGTATGACAGAGGCTGGTGACGATAATGGTGGTGCTGGTGGCGGTGGCAACCGTCTGTTTGGCCCTCCCTCGAGGCCACCGAGGAGGCCATGGAGGGGGAAAGAGAGGAGGAGGTGGTCACCGTCATGGCAAAAGGTCAACCAGTGGAGGCTATGGTGGTTCATCTGGAGGAGGCAGTGATGGCAGCCATCTCAGTTCATCTGGTGGTGGTAGTGGAGGCTATGGTGGTTCATCTGGAGGAGGCAGTGGTGGCAGCCATGGCAGTTCATCTGGTGGTGGTGGAGGCTATGGAGGTTCATTTGGAGGAGGAGGTGGTGGTGGCAGCCATGGCAGTTCATCTGGTGGTAGTGGAGGCTATCGTGGTTCATCTGGTGGTGGTGGTGGAGGTGGGTATGGTGGCTCATCTTGAGGAGGCGGTGGTGACAGCCATGGCAGTTCATCTGGTGGTAGTGGAGGCTATGGTGGTTCATCTGGTGGTGGAGGAGGTTATGGTGGTTCATCTGGTGGTAGTGGTGGAGGTTATGGTGGTTCATCTGGTGGTAGTGGTGGAGGTTATGGTGGTGGTAGTGGGTATGGACGTTCATCTGGTGGTGGCGGAGGAGGAGGCTATGGTGGTGGTTCCTCGGGTGGTGGTGGTGGTGGAGGTTATGGGGGAAATTACGGCAAGGGGAGGTGTGGTGGAGTGGTCTTGCCACTGGCCTGGTAATCCAAAGGTCCCGGGTTCAAATCCCGATTTTTTTTTTTTTCTATGTGATTGAGGGAGGCAAAAGGCATAACTGCCTATAGCGAGTGCCTCCCCCATAGTTGAAAGAGTGACAGGGCCAAAATCAAGGGACGTTCGAGCCAAAATGCCTGGACACACGGAGTTTGAAGCAATTTAAGTCATAGGAAGAGGGAAAGACTGATTCTGGGAGAGAGTTCCAGAGCTCAGCTGTTGAGTAGAAGAAAGTTTGAGAGTAATGTTTCACTCTTGGGTTGGAGAGTTGCACAGAGTAGGGGTGGGATTGAGTTGCAAGACGGGTACCACGTGCCCTACGTAAAGGAGGTGGTATGCACTGGGATAGCTCTGAGGAACACTGATTATTATAGTAGCGATAGAATAGCGAGAGAGATGCAACATTGCGGCGGAGAGAGAGAGATTGCAGAGAGTTGGTGAGTGGACGGGAGTTAATGATACAAAAGGCCTTCCTTTCAACTTTGTCTAGGAGAGCAGTGTGAGAGGAACCTCCCCACACATGTGAACAATACTCAATACAAGGGCGCACTATGCCCCTGTACAGAGCAAGAAGCTGTGCAGGGGAAAAGAACCCCCTAAGGCGGTTGAGCACACCCAGCTTCTGGGAGGCTGCCTTAGCAAGACTGGTAATATGGTCCTTCCAAATGAGAGCAGAAGAAAAAGAGACACCAAGAATATTGAGAGAAGATGAAGGGTTGATTTTTGTATTGTTGAAGAATAAGGGATAGTCCGCTGGGAGATCCTGACGGGTAGATAGATGGAGAAATTGGGTTTTGGAAGCATTAAAGTTAACAAGGTTTTCTCTGCCCCAATTGGAAATAGTATTTAGATCAGAATTTAAGAGTTCTATGGCTTCATTACGTTTGTCGTTGAGGGATTGCTGGCTGGGGCGTTCTGAAAAACTAATGGAGTAGTGCAAGGTTGAGTCGTCTGCGTATGAATGGATGGGAATTAAGGTACAGTTAAGGAGATCATTTATAAAAATTAGAAAGAGAATAGGAGATAGGACAGAGCCCTGAGGAACACCGGAGTTTATAGAGTGAGGAAGTGAACAATGGCCGTCCACAACCGCGGCTATGGAACGGCCGGAAAGGAAATTAGAGACAAAGGCACAGATGGAAGGGTAGAAACCGAAGGAGGGTAGTTTAGAAATTAAAGATTTATGCCAGACTCTATCGAAGGCTTTCGATATGTCTAGTGCAATAGAAAAAGTCTCACCGAAGTCCCGAAAGGAGGATGACCAAGAGTTAGTAAGATATGAAAGAAGATCACCAGTAGAGCGACCCTTAAGGAAGCCATACTGGCGATCTGAGAGCAGATTATGAGAAGAGAAATGCTTAAGAAATTTGGAAGCAAGAATAGTTTCAATGTATCAATGGGAAGATATTATTGGGATGGAATTTGTGCTGTACCTAGTATCAGTGCATTACCACAAGCCCACCGAAACGTCAATAAAATACCCTCATTGTTCCCTGATTAAATAGCACTGTATGAATATTCCCATATTCAAAATATGCTATAGGGGTGCAATGCCTGGTGAGTTATCTGCTCAACAAGTGGCGTTGTGTGTGTGTAAGTGTGAGAGTCAAAGGAGTACAAAGGAGTACAAAGGAAATCAAGCAACAACAGATCTAATGACCTTTCTAGGCTGCTTGTCCTCCAAAACACTGAGGATCAAGTGTCCAAACAGTGGTTTAGAGTGGGTAAGGGAACATTGGAAAGGGAACTACTGCCCTGGAACTAATGTCCGTGGCAGGACTAGGAAGTTAGTAGGGGACATATGGGTTAGTAACTGAGGGGAGGATAAAATAAAGTTATTCATTTACAAACGCAGTCAGTCGCGGGTTTGATGCGAGATATTTGTCTAGGCGGAGTTTAAATGAATCAACGGTGCTGCAGTCTATAACGTCTCGGGGAAGCCCATTCCACAAGTTGACAACTCGATTGAAGAAGAAATTCATAGATTCGTGTGAGTTAAAAGATTTACCAATAATTTTGCAACCGTTTCCCCGCGTGTAATTAGATTGGTTGATAGTGAAGTACTTACTACAGTTCATATTGTCGAGTTCATATTGTCGATTATTTTGAACACTTGAATTAAGTCACCTCTTAATCTGCGCTGGGCTAAAGGAAATAGATTTAATTCTCTAAGACGCTCTTCGTATGGTTTGTTCTTTAGGCTAGGTATCATTTTGGTAACTCTACGTTGAACTCGTTCTAGCTTGTTTATGTCTTTTTGGTAATAAGGGCACCAGCAGTCCGAGTGTAGGGGGTGAGACAGCGAAGCACGGGAACGAGGTGGCTTCAGAGATGGGGTCGTTTCGGGCCATGAGTGAGCACCGTGCCTCATGTGAAGGCAAGATGGCAGGTGCTCGTTGTACTCTACGTGCTTCACATGTCTCACTCCCTAGACTGGAACAAGACCTCACGGGCTTCACTGTTCATTGTAAAGCGGTAAATGTTAAGGCTCTCAGCCTATGCCCGAGAGGAAGTAAGTTGGAATATAGAAAAAAAAAAAAAAAAAAAAAAAATTGAAATCAGTAGCGTCACTACTGTAGAGCTGGTCGGAGTTATAATGGGTCAATTGAGGTGAAACAACAACACTATAAATTAGTAGATGTGGTTGCACTTCATATGTATATGTCTCAAAGTCTTCATTCTATATTTTCGCCCATTGCTCGATATAATAAACATTTATCTTTTTGTGTTTGTTTGATTTCCGCTTTTGTTTACATTGATATTATATGTTATTATTATTTTTTATCACCTACCACGTTGTAATTATTATGTTATCTCCATCAACCTACTTTACTCCTAAACTTGATTAATGAAATTAACAAACACATGTGGCAGTCCGGGGATTCGAACCTAGGATGCTCACACCGAAAATCAACACACTTATGCATTGCACCACGAAAACAGTTGCCAGAAATTGTGGAAGTGCTTAAACAGACCTAGATGTAGAAAATCGCTTGAGCTATTGCCTATCAGCCCAATCGGAGTACTTCTCTTGGTCTAGTGGCGAAACTGTTCGCATCGTAAGTGTGGGGACCCGGGTTCGAGCCCTGGTGGTAACCTCACAAAAAGTTTTTTGGGGGCTATTTCTGCATCTAACGAAGTTTAGGTTTGTTGGTTAAATTTAAATAGTTAAGCAAAGTAATTGTAAAGTCGGCAAAAATAGTATGTTGCCGTTTTGAGGTTACTTCACTGCCGACTTTACAATTACTTTGCCCATTTAAAGTGGAGTTTTCTGGGTTTGAAGATGTGTATTTCAGATACCAAACACAGACAGAGGAGTCAGTATTGCATGGCAAGTGAGTCGGGGAGGATGGGAAGGGGTAGGTGGTGTGGGGTTTGTTATTGGTGAAGGTGAGGGTCTTGACTATGGTGTGTGAAGGGGTCCTGGGGAACTCAGAGGAGTCAGGTTGCTTGAACTCGTCCTCCATGGGCCCTCTTGTGCACTGCAGTCCCCTTCATAGTGTGGGGGAAGTCCTCTTCCTACGCTAACCAGTCCCCAGCCCTGAATGGCACAACCTAGATCCTCTTCCCCCTGATGTATGAGTCAGGGTCCCTGGGCTTCCCTGAAGAGTTCGGGTACATCCCCTCCTCCACTCTTCCCCTATAATGTAACAGGGTTGTCCCCTGTTATAGGGGAATCTCTGGTGATAGCAGTCACCCTGGTATCTGAAAAAGGTATTTCCGGGTGGATGGGACTCGATAGCCTTGGTGGGCAGCCCATCTAGGGGAATAAACCCTAAGCAAATTACCGATGGGCGACATGTTGATCGGTGCCACTATAACCTCTATAACAGAATACAGTTAACAGATTGGGAGATTGCAGGCACCAATCGAACAAGGCAATACCCAGAGGAGGCCAATAGGCATATGATAAAGAGTTGCTGGAACTCTTATTTAATTTATCTGGCTTCCCTTACTGTTTCTGTTTGAGCCTCGCCTACACAGAGTGATCCAGCTGGCTCTCACAAACGCCTCCTCCTGCTATCTACTTCATTACACTAAACAAGCACACCATGCTTCTTTCTGTCACAAAAACAAAAATATTCGTCTCTACCAGCTGAGTCTGGCTCGGTAGTTTTTTCGTCCCTACCTGCTTGAGGAGGCAGTTGTCACAGGCAGCTCTGCCTTGTGTCTCCCTCGTCCACATATAAACACAAACTAAAAAAAAATCAGGTATTATTTTCTCACGAGCGATAGCAAGCCCGGACATTTTGCGACCGCAAAATGTACACATTAACCTTGAAGGAGGTCTGGGTAGCATAGGTGGTGTGGGGAGGCGTTTTTCATTAGACTAGAAGGCAAACTAAAAAAAACATGACTGTAAACTGGCAACTACATTCATAACCCTCAATACTAATTGAACAAAATATAAGGACTCCCAAAACGTCACACCGGATACTGTTAAGCTAGTGTGTGTTTTTATCCCGTAATGTACTACAGTCCCAAAGACTAAGATGTTTACATGAAAGGTCTGTTTGGGTAACATTTGAAAGAAAATAAATTAATAGAATAAAACAAAAATAATTTGATATCCGCGATCACAATTATTGGGAAAGTGATATATAACTTCATTTATCGCTATTTCGTGTTGTGCATGGTGAAAGATTTGATGGATTACATCATCTCACATAATTCATATTTTTTCACCAACCAACTTTACTTTAAACTCAATTAACCCCGTTTATACCGATAACGTCTTTATAGTTTAATTTTATTTATTTAGACGATGTTGTGCAGCTTAAGATGGATCTGTGGTAGTAAAAAGAGTTAAGTGAAATAGTTCGAAGCCTGTTATTTGCGGGAGGCCTATTTCATGGTGAATTCAATCGTCTAATAGTAGCCAGAAAAGGCTAATAAGACGGCACCGGTATTGAAATGGTTAATGAAATCAACAAATACATGTGGCACTCCAAGGACTCGAACCTAGGATACTCACACCGAAATTCCGCGCATTTATGCATTACGCTATCAAGACAGACTCTTGTGGAGCGGATGGAACTGAAAGCTAATGCTAATGTGACATTGCTGAACTAATATTATACAACATGGATGATTACATGAACAAGTTATATAAATCCAGAATAGATTATACTAATAATTTTTTTTTACCCACGTTGTCCGGAGTACTATAGTCGTTCATTCTAGGTTGGGCAGAAATCGTAACCCCTAACCTTTCATAGCTCAAAAAAGACTAAAGTAACCGAGCTAATATTTCTAACAAATAGGAAGACTTGGCTATGGAATATGTGTATAAATTGACAACTCATTTGTTCTAGACCTTTTTGAGTTACAGAGGTTAGAGGTTACGATTTCTGCCCAAACTTGAATGAAAGGACTGTATACAGTAACATGGTGAATGAACGGCGACTGTAGCTTTGTTTTCTTTGATCTGTATTCTTGATTTAAAGGGGAAGGGTTTATTATTTGGTCGATTATTTCATATAGTTATTTTTGTATTTTTTGTTTTTTTTAGTTTCCTCCCTAGTCCTTCATCAAACTTTAATAAAAAAAAATCCATTAGATCCCAATTCTAGATTAATTTGTACATGATTCGGTAGAAAACAAATCCGGCCGAAGGCCGATTCTTCCAACATTACAGGCTCACTATCGTTCACCAGGGATAAATTCGACACCTGAATAGCACGAAAGGTCTTAATATTGACAAATAAATGGTGCGAAAGGTCTTAAAATCGACAAACTAATGGGACAAACATCTTAAAATCTGAAAACTAATGGGGCAAAACATAAGGAAGAAGGGGGGCCAGAAAAACGGCCCATCTCCTTTTAACTTTCAGTACAAGCATCAACATTTATCGGAGCTGCTAGAAAAAGTTCAGTTTGCCTTATATATTAGAAACAGATACTTCTCTTCCTTATAGAAAACGTAAGGTTTCGAGAAATGGTAAGGATAACCAAAGAAATATTTGTTGTAAAGGAAATCGACTACTGATTCTAGGGATTTCGATTTTCCAATATTTCACGGGCTTTATATCTTAACCCTTTGAGTACCAGCGACGTGTGCTATATTATATTCTAGCTCTATTTGACGATATTAATTAGCTTAGGAAGGATCCGTGGTACTTAAAAGGGTTACTTGAAATATATTGAAGCCTTATTATTGCTAGAGGTTCTTCCTAAGCTGTATAATATCATCTAATAGTTGCCAGAATATGATAAAAAGGACATCCCTGATACTGAATGGGTTAAGCATTCTTTCATACTCAGCTATCATGTTAACCACTGGTCTATGCTCCTACGCATTCCCTTTGATCTCTGAAAACGGTTCAAAAGAAGGTAATTAGCATTATTATATTTTCTCTGATGGATCTGGGTTATAATAGAACTTTGTAGTGTATCGTTTGCGTTAGATATTGATTCAAATGGTGCGTTGCCATTTATGTTTTTGAATGTATTTCTTGCATTGTTTCAAGCGTTGGCACCCACCATATCTTTGTTTAGTTTCCTACTCAACCCCCTCTGTACCGGCGCCGTCCTTTTACTTTTTTTTTCTGACTACTAATAGACGATTGTATTCAGTTTCAAAAGAGCCTCCAGCAATTAACAGGCTTCGAACTATCTCACTTAACCCTTTCTACGACCACAAATTCTTCTTAAACTTAAAAAAATCGTCTAAATATAGCTAAACAAAACACGTCGCCGGTACAGAGGGGATTAACTGGCCTAGAAGTAACTCATGACTCTCTAACTTCCATAAAGCTGGTGTCACACGAACCATTTTTCGAGCAATTTTTACGGGTATTTGTGGTCTGGAAGCTTCAAAAATTACATTTTATCAGATTTCAGCCACCTAGCATCATTTACCTTCAGTTTAGTTGCAGATACGAGTGTGAAAAAGTCAAGACATAATACGAGAAAAAACTTACTCATGGAAACTTGACGGAAAAAACACTCGTGTGGCACTGCCTTTACGCCCTAACATTTCTGATGTCTGATGTATTTATTATGGGCTGTTCTGACTCAATCTGACCTGACCATTATCCATCATCTACTTCATCCCTCTTGGCCCAAGTTAAGGGGGGTCACTAGCTTTTTTTATCTTTCTCTCTTGTTCTCTCTTTCCCTGGCTTGTATCCATTCGGCCTCATTCAACCAACTGTTTTAACACGTTTATCTCTATCCAGGTGTCGATATCTTCCTGGTGACGATACCGAGCCAGCATTGTATGGAGAAATCCGGCTTCACCGGAGAAATTTTTCTATCGAAAAATGTACAAATTTAGCTTGCTGTCTAAACAAAAATATATATATATGCTGGCTCGCTACCGCTCGCCAGAAAAATATTGACACCTGGATGGGGGTAAACGTCTTAAAACAGTAGGTTGAATGGGGCCGAATGAATACAAGCCAAATATAGAGGGAGAGAAAGAGAAAAAAAAACGCGATTTGGGCTCCATTAAGGGGGAATGAGAGTATATATTTCCTCATTTATATATCTGTTTATCATGTTTTTAGTTTCCTACCTAGACCTCCATCAAGCTTTGCCCCCCACCACCCCAGACCCTCCTAATAAATTTGTACATTTTTCGATAGAAAAATATTCCAGCCGAAGGCCGGTTCCTCTTAAATTACAGGCTCGCAATTGCTCGCCAGGAAAATATCGACACCTAAATGATATGAAAAATCTTAATATTGGCAAAGAAATGGGGCGAAAGGTATTAAAATCGCCAAATTAATGGGCGAACGTCATTAAATCTGAACACTGATGGGGCTAAGCATGAGGAAGAAGGTGGTCCAGATTGTTTTTTCCGTTTTCTTTTATGCTAGTTATATTTAGACGATGTTATGCAGCTTAGGATTTGTGGTAGCTAAAAGGGTTGTTTGAGATAGTTCGAAGCCTATTGCTAGACATCCTTCCTAAACTAAATAAAATCGATTCGTAGCTGCCAGAACAAAATACAATGAATGTCGACGGTACACAAGGGGATAACGCATTCAGTACCAGAGACACCCTTTTTACCATATTCTGGCATCTATTAGGCGATTTTATTCAGCTTAGAAGGGACCTCTAGCAACACTAAGGCTTCAATATAATTATCTCAACCAACCCTTTTAACTACCACAGATCCTTCCTAAGCTGCATAATATTGTCAAAATATATAGCTGGAATATAGTAAAGCACACGTCGACGGTACTCAAAGGGTTAATGTGCACGTAGCGAGTTCCTCCACCTCCGCCTATTCCTTCTATAACCCTTTGAGTACCAGCGACGTGTGCTATATATTATTCTAGCTTTAGTTGGACGATATTTTGCAGATTAGGAAGGATCTGCAATAGTTAAAAGGGTTGGTTGAGATAGTTCAAAGCCTTATTATTGCTAGAGGTCCTTCCTAAACTGAATACAATAATGTAATAGTTGCCAGAATACGATAAAAAGGACGTCCCTGGTACTGTACGGGATAAACGGTATATAAAACCTCTACACAGACAACTTTATCTTCTACTTTACTTTTCACTTCTCAACTTATTCTTTCTTTATCCAATTTTTCTACTCTCCTACTTAAGGGGAGGCTGGCCGTTTGTTTGGTCTATTAATTAATTG
This sequence comes from Paralithodes platypus, assembly GCA_032716605.1. Classification (NCBI taxonomy): domain Eukaryota; kingdom Metazoa; phylum Arthropoda; class Malacostraca; order Decapoda; family Lithodidae; genus Paralithodes; species Paralithodes platypus. The sequence goes on along the minus strand of CM064513.1, from coordinate 23,896,215 downwards.
ATTCATATATTTGTTTAGTTTCCTCCCTAGACCTCCATCAAGCTTAGAAAAGCACCCCCTAGACCCCCCTTCAAGATAAATTTGTACATTTTTCTACCGAAAAATGTCCCGACCAAAGGCTGGTTCCTCTTTAAATTGCAGGCTCGCTGTCGCTCGCCAGGAAATAATCGACACCTAAATGGCACGAAAGGTCTTAAAACTGACAACGAAATGTGTTAAAATCGCCAAACTAATGGGCCGAACGTCTTCTAATCTCAAAACTAGTGGGGCTAAACATTAGGGAGAAGGGGGTCCAGAAAAACGGTCTGCCTCCCCTTAACTCCAGCCATCATCATCATCATCATCACAGGTACGGTAGGCTATGCTCCTAAGTAACGAGGTGATTGATCGAGCAAGGCTGCATATCCCTGTTATTAGCTTCCCCCTCATATTCTAATGTTTTCGAGTATTCTCTCCCTGATACCTGCCTTTATCGATCTTGGGCCTTTAAGGGGAGATGGGTTATTTTTTCTGGACACCCTTCTTCCACATGTTTAGCCCCATTAGATTTCAGATTATAAGACGTTCGGCTCATTAGTTTAGCGATTTTAAGGCCTTTCGCTCAATTTCTTTGTAAATTTTAAGACCTTTTGGGCTATTTAGGTGTCGGTTTTTTTTCCCTGGCGAACGATAATGAGCCTGTAATTTTGGAAGAATTGGCCTTTGGCCAGGATTTTTTTCTACCGAAAAATTTACAAATTTATCTAGAAGGAAGATCTATTGGATGTTTCTATTTTTAAGTTTGATGGAGGTCTAGGGAGGAAACTAAAAAATAATAATAAATATATTAACAAATCAACCAAAAAGTGAACCATTCCCCCTTAAACGCCCATTATTTAACTTAATATAATTTACTAATAATTCAGTGCCACTTCGTAAGAAAACATCACTAATTAAATCAGGAGTCAGGATGCACCAACATTTGTCTAATGACTAAAATAATTACCAAATATGTTAGCTATAAATATGCTTGTATATTAATAACAATGCAATCGTACAGTTGCTTAGATGGTGTCAGTGGAACTACATCCTCCTCAGTATGTTTTATACTTACTATTTTTGACGATTGTATCAAGTTTCGGAAGGACTTGTAAGAGTCAGAGAGATATTTGAGATAGTCAGTTTCCACACTGCATCCTCCAAGCTTCTCCAAAATTTAATGACAATCAAATTAAGATCATTATGCCACCGCGTTGAAGGGGTTAACTTACCGAGGCCTGTCGTATCACAGATTGTGCATTTACTTTTGTTATTATCTTATTATCCAAATGGGATAATAATCTAATTTTTATATTCATTATTTGCATTAACTTCTATAACTATCCTTGTTATCTGTGGTTGTATATATATCTTATCACACAGACTCAATAACATATTGCATATCGCCATAGTGACTCTTTTAGATTAGTTACAAATTCAAATAAGTTTATGCTTATCACATGTATGAATAGTCACTCATATACATTTGTGGACATTCTTTCTTACTTGTATTATAGTTAATTACAGCTAGCCCTCCACAACTACAACACCATGTTCATTTGTCATCAACTTTACATATGTCAACACTGCAATTCATCTGATTGACTGCATACGCATATAGAAACAATCTCTCTCCATATGTCTGTATTTGAGTAGTGTGTTACATTTACCTGGGGAGGAGGACACCATCTTGTCATGCTTCCGTGTCCTGTCTCTCTCTCTAATACATACATTTGTCAAGAGCACCTTCAGCATGCATGTGCAGCATGAGGACGGATATAATCAAGGTAGAACCTGACCTTGGATCTCGCTGTATATAGCTACAAGCCTGCCGTGCTTGATGACCTACAGTGAAGTGTTAACCGTTTCGTAGTCACACTCTCGGTCACACCAGGTGTATGTGGTCCAGCTTTCAATTCACCGAGTTGTGTGGGGTAGTGCAAAAGAACAGATCGATCACGGTTGGTCCTCTCGGGATCCAGAGCTAGGCAGGGTGTCATTCATAAAGAACGATGCCTTGTCAACCATTATTGTTCGCAGTTGAGGTGGCCAGAAACTCTTCAACCTTCCTATATCTCCCTCTCACTGGGTTGAGAGTAAGGGACCGCCTTCCGAGCATAGGGCTGCTTGGGTTCTTTGATAATGCTAATTGTCACGATGCGATGCCTCCCCTGGTGGGAATGGACTAATAGAACCATGCAGTTGAGGACTCTTGGAGTACATACATACAATTTTAAGACCGAGTGCTCCACACATACGTGCAGTTTCAGTCTCTTGTCCCAATGGTGGCGTTCCAGTCAACTCTGTTAAGGGCTGCTTCACTTTTCAAGTTTTTGGATTCGAGATCGGCACGTATAGTCCGATCCCAGGTCTTCCTCGGTCCACCCCTTTGTGCAGCTCCCTCCACAATCACAGACCTGCATCTTTTCATCCAATTATGTTCATCCATTCTCTCAACATGCCCAAACCATCCCAGTCTACTTGTACGCATCTCCTCGCTAATACTCTTTATACCTAAGCGTCTCCTCAGCTCATCATTTGTTATTCTATCCTGCAATTTGGCCCCACACATCCATCTCACCATTCTTATATCATTACGTTCCATTCTGTTGACATCCTCTACTTTAATGGCCTATGTTTCTGAGGCATACGTCATTGCACTTCTAACACATGAGGTATGCACCTTTCGTTTCAATGGGAGAGGCATTCTTTTCATGGTCAGAATTGGCAGCAGTTCTCTGAACTTCCCCCAGCCACATCTAATTCTAGCAACAGTGGCAGCCTCGGCCCCAGCACCGGCAGAGATGGTATCTCCTAGGTAACAAAACATGTCCACCAGCTCCAATAACTCATTTCCAAAATTCACAGCCACAGGATCACCATTTAACACAAGCTCGTCTTTGCACACTACGCACTCAAATTTCTTGATTTCTGACTTATCTTTCGGCAGGGGTCCTTTTATTCTACTACAGTGCTTACTCCCATGGTGCACCCAACATCAACAGATGCTACACCGAATAGAGTTAGCGCCCACACCCTTTCCACACATTGCACATGGGTATGCACCGCTCTTTTCCACATTGCCTCGTCTCAATCTACAATGCATAACCTTGGTTTTGTTAATATTGACTCTTAAGCCCTTGGTCGCCATGCCCTCTCTCCATCTTCTGAATTTGACCTCAGCATCTTGCACATTGTCAGCTATTATGACTAAATCGTCTGCATAAAACAGTTGCTACCGGAGTCCGGATCTAAATTCTCCAGACAGTGCCTCCATGACCATAATAAAGAGGGGGCATAACACTGAACCCTGATGAACTCCACCACAGACTGTGAACTCCTCAGTCAGTACACCTTTCACCCTCACCGCAGTTCGCGAATCCTCACACATCTTCATTATCACTCGCACCAGCCACTCTTCCACACCAAGTTTCCTCATAGCCCACTGTACAACATCTCTAGGCACCCTGTCAAAGGCCTTCTCCAGGTCGTCTACAAACACAAAGTAAAGATCCCTGCCTTTTAGTAAGTACCGGTATCTTTCCTGTATCTGCCTGACTATGAAGATAGCATCGGTTGTACCACGTCCTGGCATAAAGCCAAACTGCATATCATCAATGGAGATGCTTTGCCTGATCAAACCCTCAAAGACTCTCTCACAAACCTTCATGATTTGGTCAAGAATTTTCAAGCCCCTGTAATTACCTCTATTTAGCGCATCCCCTTTCCTTTGTTTATATTTACTATTACACTTTTGTGCCAATCCTCGGGGATTTTCTCATCTTTAATAATGGTGTTTATCATCTCAGTGACTAAGCTGACACCAATCTCCCCTGAGGCTTTTATCATCTCAGCGACAATGTCAGAGCACCCTGGAGCTTTACAGTCCTTTTTATTGAATGCGTCGCTCACTACGGCTGGTGCGATCAAAGGAGGGGGCCCAGATATTGTTTTTTCGATACTAAGCTGTTCCTTATCCCATTCAAACTCTACATTTAGCAATAGTTCATAGTGTGCCTTCCATGCTTCTCTGATTTCTTCTTCTGCATACACAATCGTCCCATTATCGTTTCTAACACACTGTACACCTATAATATCCCTACTGTCATTTTTAACTCACCTACCTAGGTTGAAGATCCCATTGTCAGTGTTACACACTTGTTCGAGGTCCAGGTCCTTAATGCCTTTTTTAGCATTGTAAATAACTCTTCTGGCAGTTCGTTTAGCTGCCTGGTATTCCTCCTTACTGCCTCCCTTCTTCCATGCTTTGAAGCATCTCCTTTTCTCTTTCACAGGATGTTCTACCTCATCGTTCCACCACCAGGAGGTCTTATTCCTGGGGTGACCCTTTGTTTCCCCGACTTTGCTAGTGGCAGCGAGAAGGCTATACTTAAGGAAATGCCATTGATTATTTACATCGCTAGGCTCAGCTTCCTTATTTCTGTTAATTTCCTCCAGTTCACTATGAAACCTATCCCTAACCTCCCTGTTCTTCAGCAGCCACACTCTCTTTTTGGGCATGTATACATTCTTGCGCTCAGGATCTCTTTATAAGCTCATTTCACACACAAGTAGCTTATGCTGGGGGATATATTCTTCGCTCGGGATGACCTTTACATCCCGAACCAGTTTCCAGTCTTTCCTGTTAACCAAGAAGTAATCTGTCTGGCTACTGGAGACCCCAGAGTTATATGTGATCAGATGGCTCTGTCTTTTCTTGAACTTCTTGTTACACACAACCATGTTGAGTGCAACGCCGGACTCCAGTATATATTCGCCTTCCAGATTCCACCTTCCGTAACCATTTCCTCCATTTACTCCCTCGTATCTATCTGCAGATGCTCCCATGTGACCATTCAGGTCCCCTCCCAGGATTGTTATTTCATTCTCCGAGAGGCCTGAAATGAAACTGACATTTATCTCTTTCTGTAGGCTAGCCTGTGGGGCACATTTCTTTTTTCTTTTTTCTATATTCCAACTACTCCCTCGCGGGCATAGGCTGAGAGCCTGCACACTCAACCGCTGAGCACGGTGAGGCCCGTGAGTTCTTGTTCCAGGCTAGGGAGTGAGACATGTGAAGCACTCCGGCTCGAAGCAACTCCATCTCTGAAGTCTCTCCGCCTCCGCGCTTCACCATCTCATTCCCCAGACTCGGACCCTCACTCTCAGAATGCCACCTATTGAGCAATTAACTCACTAGGCATTGCCCCCCTGTAGCATATTTTGAATATGGGAATATTCATACAGTGCTATTTAATCAGGGAACAATGAGGGTATTTTTATTTGGCATTTCGGTATGCTGTGGTAATGCACTGAAACTAGGTACAGCACAAATTCCATCCCAATAATATCTTCCCATTGACATATTGGGATTCGAACCCGGGTCCATTGGATTACCAGTCTAGTGGCAAGACCACTCTGCCACACCTGCTGATATCACATTCAGAATTCTTTCAAATTCAAAACAATCAGCCTTTCACTAACTCTCGTAATCTGAAGCACACTTCCACCCACTCTTCAGCCATCAGAACATCCACTCTTCCTTTCGCTTTATCAGTCTCGACCCCCTTCCAGTAGATCCTACTGTACAGTATATCTTTTCTTTCTTCCAACAATCCACTGTACCCCATATCCTTTCCAGAGTGTTTCCTTGGCACAGCAGACGTCCACTCGCCTCCTCTCACACATCTCAGCCACTTCATTTGCACGCAGATTCAAGCTACCAACATTCACACTAGCAAGTCTTAGGAACTGCGCCCTCCGACAATTACCTGTGTCAATACACGTGTTCAGAGAAATGCTTCAGGCTTAAAGTCGATATGGTTACAAGGATCTTCTATGGTTTATTTATTTAGAGCGCTTATGGAAGAACAGTCTCGATGTTGAGTGATCGAGTCTCCAAGAAGTGGCAAAAAGATTTTTGACAAACATATATCTTTGTATTCTGGCTATTGTTAGACGATTTTATTCAGATTAGGAGGGGCATATGGATCAGTGGGTTGATTAAGATAGTCTGCTCCCTTTTAATTCCCACAAATCCTTCCTAAACTGTATAAAATCGTCTAATGAGAGTCAGAATAAACTGTCAATATGCATCACGATCTTCAGAGCGTTAAATATACTAATGAACAAAATTTAAAAGGAATTTTATTAGGCTTGGTTAGGTTAAGTTAGCATATGTAAAATATACACCTGTGTGTAAGTAGAGAGATTATGAAATTTATAGTACCCTTATTGATTCAGAAATCATGGTTAATATAATCCATTATATGTGGTCAAAGTGTCGGTTGCATCAGTTTTGTATCCAGGTGACTGCAGTGACGAGCTTGAATAAACATTTAACTTTCACTCATAGCGTTGGATCAGCTTTTTGAAATTAGATAGACACTACTTGATAAAGATAATCAAAACGGACACAAGTTATCCCATGGCAACAGTCAAAACAAACTTATAGCTTAGTAACTTGATTGCTGCCGACCAATCAAAACTTTGCTCTAACTTGTAATATATTAATAAGTTAATATAATCAGTTACAATAGGCTTTAAGTATCAATAGAGACTGTCAAGATACGATGGCCATACAAATGCTATACCATAATTGCCTTGACTATCCAAAACCTTATTGCTATGAAGAGGTTAAGCTAGTAATTAGCTGGTTATTGAGGCAAATGTTATCTTTACCATTCTTATGCCCTAGTTATAAGAAAGTGTATATTGATGAAGAGGCATTAATACGTTAACCTGTTTTTGTCCAGAAATGTTAGAAAATTGGCTTGTGTAATTTTGGTCAAAGTGAATACCATCATATAAGTAACCTCATATATTTTATTATATGTTTTCTTTTTTAACCAGAGACTTGCAAAACATGCAAAATAAAATTTACTTAGGTATAATAATACACATATTCAATATTACCTTTAAAGTTTAATAAATAAAGGCGTATTTACAAAAGAACATTGTTTAACTACTTAAACTATACCTGACGTTATTGAAACAATATTATAAATAAACAAGATAGAACATAATAATACGGTATACATAATTATAAAATAATATTTTGGGCATAAACTATAGGTACCTATTTTGTATTGTATTATATAATTAATTTGCTAATGTTATAATTTAATTGCAAGAGTTTCAACCTACAATACAGAGCATATACGGTCGTGAAGTAGCCTAATAGTACATTAATTATCCTTTCGTAATTTTATAATTCTAATTAGATATATATTGATTGTTTGTTTTTTCTCTACATATATCGTTTATCATATTCCTAGAGGGAACAAATTAGAAACGCATGACATATTTTCACAGTTCTTAATTCAATATTTTGAATACTCAAGATTTGTTTTAAGCTTCAATAAAGCAATAACTACTAGAATATGTTCTACGGAAGAGTCTAAGAAAGAGCCATCTCTTCAGTGTTACCAGGAACATTGTAATTACAGGAAATTTTGGAAATACAATGAAATCCGCACTGTAAAAACCGTGTTCAGCTAAGTGCCTTAACAAATCTGGTACATGTCGTAAAAATGTCAATTAAACATATTTTAGAAACTTTAACTACTTTTGGCATTCATTACAAAACACATCTATACTATCTATCATAAATGTATTCAAAACCCTCAAAACAATAATATATATTAATATTGTTACGCAAAACGATTATTGCACACTATTTTGATGTGCCAGTTTTGTTACAGTCTTGTGTATTCTATTTTGAAGTTACGAACATTGAAGTGCATGCTTCACAAAGGGGCAGATCAGTATTTTGCACTGTAGCATTTGACTATAACTGAAGTGGTGTGGTACATAATATCAATATGTAATAATAGTTTTGCGTAGCAATTTAAACTTTTCCCTTTTTCTGTCAGGCATGCTGCGTACAGTATTGATACATATTACAAATGTGTTTTGAATCTAGTGATAATATTAAAACTTCCTATAATGTGTTCAAATTATCACTTTTAAACTGCTTAACATATGTGTTGCATTCTTCGTGTTTTCATATGCATGCACGAATTTTCACTCTGTACTTAATTATGTTCCCTTAAAAAATAACCGAGTAGATGACTCTTCCTCATACTGTATAGCTGGAGACTAATAAAGCTGGTACACTTGCTATGATGGGATAGAGTATGAATCTGGGCATGCCTGCACTCAACAGTGAGAGGACATGCAACTAACCATACCAAATGTACGTATGTATGGTTTAGCATATACAAATGAAGACGTATATCGCCGCCTGACTAGTTAAACGTGCCATCCTCTTTTCATTTATCTTCAACCCTCTCAATACAATGACAACTTTTTTAAAAATAATAATTATTTTCTATCGTCAGGTAATTTAGGATATTTTTAAGTCGACAAGCTAAAGAGTGACTTCATTAACTCTCGACAAGGATAATTATATAATGATAAATTATCTGATGTCAATTAGAAAGTTAGTAAAAAGGTTATTAATGAATTGAAAGGGTTTGAATCAATCATAGTTGAGTATTCTTAAGGGTGGATAATATGGGGAATTGATTTATTTTCCGTAGCCACCTGACGATCCACCGCCACCTGATCCACCTCCGCCGGATCCACCTCCTCCGTGTCCACCACTTCCTCCAGATCCACCTCCACCTGATCCACCTCCTCCATATCCTCCACCTCCACCTGATCCACCTCCACTTGATCCACCTCCGTAACCACCCCCACCTGATGATCCACCACCACCTGATCCACCTCCGTAACCACCCCCTCCTGATCCACCACCACCTGAAGATCCAACACCACCTGATCCACCTCCACCTGATCCACCACCACCTGATGATCCACCTCCGTATCCACCACCACCTGATCCACCACCACCTGATCCACCACCACCTGATGATCCACCTCCTCCGTATCCACCACCACCTGATCCACCTCCACTTGATCCACCTCCGTAACCACCCCCACCTGATCCACCACCACCTGAAGATCCACCTCCCCCATATCCTCCACCACCACCTGATCCACCTCCACCTGATCCACCTCCACTTGATCCACCTCCGTAACCACCTCCACCTGATCCACCACCACCTGAAGATCCACCGGCCCCACCTGATCCACCACCACCTGATGATCCACCTCCTCCGTAACCACCACCTCCTGAAGATCCACCTCCCCCACCCGATCCACCACCTCCGTATCCCCCTCCACCTCCACCTGATCCACCTCCACTTCCTCCTCCTACGGAACTTCCACCTCCGTATCCCCCTCCACCTCCACCAGATCCACCACCACTTGATCCACCTCCTCCACCTGAAGACCCACCACCACCAGATCCTCCACCTCCATAACCACCACCACTTGATCCACCTCCTGATCCACCACTGCCTGATCCACCACCACCTGATCCACCACCGTATCTACCACCGCCTGATCCCCCACCTCCTGACCCACCACCACTTGATCCCCCTCCGTACCCCCCACCTCCTGATCCACCACCACTTGATCCCCCACCACTTGATCCCCCTCCGTACCCTCCACCGCCTAATGCACCTCCTCCACCTGACCCACCACCTCCACCACTTGATCCACCTCCGTACCCCCCACCGCCTGATCCACCTCCTCCACCTGATCCACCTCCACCAGATCCACCACCGCTACCACCACCATATCCTCCACCTCCACCTCTCCCACCTCCTGACTTGGTACGGAAATTGAAACTTACAGATGCCGTCGATTTATGTCCACTGCCTCCACCTCCACCATATCCACCACCACCGCCTCCATTTCCACCACCACCGCCTCCATTTCCACCACCACCGCCTCCACTTCCACCACCTCCGCTACCACCTCCTCCATAGCCGCCTCCTCCTCCTCCACTGGAACCTCCACCCCCACCACTATATCCACCACCTCCACTTGAACCTCCACCTCCACTTCCTCCTCCTCCACTGCCACCACCTCCACTGTATCCACCACCTCCTCCACTGGAACCTCCACCTCCACTGGAACCTCCACTTCCACCGTACCCACCACCTCCGCCTCCACTTCCCCCTCCTCCACCACTGGACCCACCACCGTAGCCACCTCCTCCACTTCCTCCTCCTCCGGAACCTCCTCCGCCACTTCCTCCTCCTCCGCTGTATCCACCACCTCCACCACTGGACCCTCCACCACCACCACCGGAACCTCCACCGTATCCACCTCCTCCACCACTACTAGACCCTCCTCCGCCACCATGTCCTCCTCCACCTCCGCTCACGCCTCCTCCACCACCACCATATTGCCCTCCACCACCACCACTGCTACCTCCACCACCACCATCACGCCCCGATGATGAGAATGAACCGATATGAGCCTGTGCTGCCGCCCCCAGCAGCACCACCGTCGCCACCACCGCCAGTCGCTGTTAGGGAGAGATATCAACAAATGGATTAAGGGGTGATGGGCGTATTTATTTGCTCATTTATGTATCTTATTATTGTTTGTTTAATTTCCTTTCTAGACCTCCATCAAACTTTAAAAAAAAAAAAACCTGCCCAAGACCCTCCTTCAAGATAAATTTGTACAATTTTTGATAGAAAAAAGTTCCGGCCGAAGGCCGATTCCTCTTAAATTACAGGTTCGCTATCGCTCGCCAAGACAAAATCAACACCTAAATGACACGAAGAATCTAAATATTAACAAAGAAATGGGGCAAAAGGTCTTAAAATCGCCAAAGTATTGTGCCGAACGTCTTAGCATATGAACACTAAAGGGGCTAAACATAAGGAAGAAGGGGGGGCCAGAAAAACGGTCCATCTCCCCTTAAGAGCTGTTTTATTTAGAGATACATATTGGTTATATAATACTGTAAACTAAGTTGTTAGCTTGTGTCCCTCTATGTCCAAGTCCTATCCTTGAAACAGTGAATATGAGACTTGACTTGGGTACTCAGAGTCACAAAGATGGTTTTAAGTAAAAGAAGATAAACAATTCTCATTTTGTTTCCATCACACCTGTTTTCTTCGCTCACCCTTGGTATGTGATCCCAGTTGTGAATGAACGAATGAATGAAAGAATCTCCACATAGCGGTGTACCAGTAAAGGTCATTGTTGCCAAAAGTAAAACTCAAACAAAGACCCCCAAAAACGGAGGTATAACACAAAACAGAGAGAACACACAAAACAAAACAAATTAAAAACAAAAAATAAAAACAAAATGTAGTTAATACGCTCATTGTGCTCCCTATGATATCCTTGGATCGGGATATAATTGGGATCGCAGTATGGTCGGGACTACTCTCACAAGGTGCTGTTATCTTTGCTATAGTCCGTTCATTCTTGGTTGGACAGAAATCGTAACCTCTAACCTATGTACTCAATAAGGGCTAGAGCAAATATGAGCTGTCCATTTCCACACATATTCCCTAGCCAAGTCTTCCTATTTGGTAGACATATTTGCTTGATTACTCTAGCCCTTTTTCGAATTACAGAGGTCAGAGGTTACGATTTCTACCCAACCTAGAATGAACGGACTGCAATTAGTAATAGGCCCGCTCACATAAACCAGGTGTCCAACATGTGTTATCTAATTCCTTTGATTGATGGCTAGATAGGGGTCAGAGATACCAAAACCCTGTCGGTGCCCATCCATGTCATGTAAGGGGGGTAATGGTTAGTTGTCATGTAAGGGGGGTAATGGTTAGTTGTCATGTAAGGGGGATAATGGTTAGTTGTCATGTAAGGGGGGTAATGGTTAGTTGTCATGTAAGGGGGGTAATGGTTAGTTGTCATGTAAGGGGGGTAATGGTTAGTTGTCATGTAAGGGGGGTAATGGTTAGTTGTCATGTAAGGGGGGTAATGGTTAGTTGTCATGTAAGGGGGGTAATGGTTAGTTGTCATGTAAGGGGGGTAATGGTTAGTTGTCATGTAAGGGGGGTAATGGTTAGTTGTCATGTAAGGGGGGTAATGGTTAGTTGTCATGTAAGGGGGGTTATGGTTAGTTGTCATGTAAGTTGTCATGTAAGGGGGGTAATGGTTAGTTGTCATGTAAGGGGGGTAATGGTTAGTTGTCATGTAAGGGGGGTAATGGTTAGTTGTCATGTAAGGGGGGTAATGGTTAGTTGTCATGTAAGGGGGGTAATGGTTAGTTGTCATGTAAGGGGGGTAATGGTTAGTTATTGGGCTATTTATTTATTCATTCATATATTTGTTAGTTTCCTCGCTAGACCTCAATCAAGCTTTTAAAAACACCCCCTTGACCCTCTTTAGTTTCCTCTGTAGACCTCAATCAAGCTTTTCAAAACACTCCCTTGACCCCCCCCCCCCTTCAAGACTAATGTGTTCATTTTTTTAATAGAAAAATGTCCCGGCCGAAGGCCGATTCTTAAGTTACATGCTCTCTATTGCTCGCCTGGAAAAATCGACACCTAACTGGCAAGAAAGGTCTTAACATTGACAACAAAATGGGGCGAGAGGTCATAAATTCGCTAAAGTAATTGGGCCGAACGTCTTAAAATTTCAAAACTAATGGGGCTAAACATGAGGGAGAAGGGGGTCTAGAAAAACCTCTATACCTCCCCTTAAATTCTTTACTTTTTCTATCTGTTGATCATGGAGCAAAAATTTATTCTTTAGGTCTTCAATGAGCTCGATTAGTATAGTCGGCCAAATAAGTTATGAAGCGGCACCAAGTATATTTCGAGCAATAATTGGTAGCAGCACTATCTAAGCATTACTTCATCGTTTCGAGTGAGATATACAATCATGTTCCTATCTTTACACATCCTATTCAACATTTGACAGACATTAATACAGCATACAACGAGCAAAACGTAATGACAGGGACGACACGACTTATTTGGCCAACTGAACCGGTGCCTCATAGCAAGAATACCTTTTCTGCATCCATGAATCAGGTGCCAATTACAAAAACGAGTATCAATGTATATTCTCTTTTGGCCAGTTTATAGACACTCAGAATTACAATTAATTTAAATTGACAAAATCCTATGTATAGGTGTTTAACCCCTTCAATATTTGAGGATGCCTTTATTCCACTTTTGAGGTATATCTAAACAATATTATTATTACACAGCTCATGAAGGCAATATGAAAGTTAAAGGATTATTCGAATTTGTTTATACCCCTTTGACTTCCAGATAGCCTTCCAAAACCGACTAAGATCGTGTAATAGTAGCTAGAATACAAAAAACAAGAATTGCTTCCTTCTACTGAAAGGGTTTACCTTATGAGTATGCCATCAATAATTCTGTTATTTGATGTTGGCTATTATTAGACGATATTATTTGGCTAGTAGGTAACTGTGGGAGTCAATGGTTTAGCCGAGATCGAATATTCACCTTCATTACTAGAGGCCCTTCCTGAGATAAAACATTGTGTAGTGATAGACCAAATATCAGAGAAAAGACACCATTTACTGAGAGAGTTGAACTGAAAATTAATATTAAATTGAAATGAAAAGAGTGTTGAACGCGGCGCCCAAATTCGTAAAAGTGAACCGTAAATTAAATGTAAAAAATAAAAAAGAAAGAGAAAAGAACAAAATATATATAAAGATGCTTGAGCGGATTCATGTTCGGATTTGTGCAACCCTTCCCCCGAAAACAAGCTAGACAATCGATGGAATAGACTCGGAATATCTAGGCGATTCATTCGTAATCACCTACCATAAACTTAGAGCTATGTTTAAAGAAACTGACTGGAGCTTTTTAATTCACAATAACGACATAAATACATCTTTGGAAGTTATTCGAAGCCACTTACCTAAAAGCAGTGCAAGACTGCATACCATCGCAAACTCGGCGTCCAGGCCATAATAATAAGCCCAAATGGTGGAATAAAGATATTTCAAACTGCCTGCTTGCTAAAAAATTTGCTAATGATAGATTAAAATCCTCACAAAATGACGAAGAACGGCTGAAATTTGTAGAGCTACGACGCAAAGCCAAAAAGTTAATTAAGCAAAGTAAAAAGACCTTAGAGTTACATATTGCGAATCAAAGTAAAACAAACCCGAAAGAATTCTATAGTTATATCAGAAAGAAAAAAGTCGTTACTTCAACTGTTGGACCATTAGTCGATGAAAATGGAGAATACACCAAAGACGAAGAACAAATGAGTAATGCCCTCAATACCTTCTTTGCATCAGTTTTTACAACAGAAGACCTCAGTGATATCCCTACACCATCGCCGATTCAGATTGATAATTCAGATGTTCTAAGCAATATCACCGTTACAGAGAGAGAAGTATTGAATTGTTTAGATAAACTCAAGGTAAATAAAACGCCTGGACCTGATACAATCTCGCCTAGAGTTCTAAAGGAAGCTAAGGATGAGCTCTCTAAACCACTGACATTACTATTCAATAAATCCTTGCAGTCTGGAACTATGCCCGATCAGTGGAAGCTAGCCAACGTAACACCGATATTCAAAAAAGGCAGCAAATCCCTACCCAGTAACTATCGTCCAATTAGCTTAACCTCAGTTGTATGTAAAATGCTAGAAACGGTCATACGAGACAGACTCGTAAATCACTTAGAGGAAAATAACATACTTAAAGATACTCAACACGGCTTTCGTAAAAAACGTTCCTGTTTAACAAACCTCTTAGACTTCTTCCACGATATCCTCAACCTCTACGATGAGAGTAAAGCTGTAGATATTATATACCTTGATTTTCAAAAGGCCTTTGACAAAGTTCCCCACAAACGTTTACTGCTAAAACTAAAAGCGCATGGACTACAAGACGGTGTGTTGAAATGGATAGAAAATTGGCTCAGCGACAGAAAGCAAAGAGTAGTCATAAACGGTAAGGCATCAAAATGGACCAATGTAAGTAGCGGGGTACCCCAGGGATCGGTACTAGGACCAATTCTCTTTCTAATTTACATCAACGACATAGATGAGGGTCTCACCTGTACAATCTCAAAATTTGCTGACGATACAAAAATTGCAAATAGCGTACTCTCAAAAGAACAAGTTGACGATATGCAACACAATCTAGATAAATTGTCATGTTGGGCCTAAATTTGGCAAATGAGTTTCAATGCGGATAAATGTAAAGTACTACATATCGGATACCTAAATGAGAAAGCAAACTATTCGATGAATGGCACTCAGCTTAAGAATGTAAACAGAGAAACCGATCTGGGAGTAACAATATCGAGTAACCTAAAACCGAGTCAACAATGTTCAGAAGTTGTTAAGAAGGCAAACAAAATAATTGGCTTTATAGGCAGGTCATTTGAGCATAAATCCAAAGAAGTTATCCTAACCCTTTACAATTCCTTAGTCCGCCCTCTTCTGGAATACTGCGTTCAATCCTGGTGCCCTTATTACCAAAAAGATATAAACAAGCTAGAACGAGTTCAACGTAGAGTTACCAAAATGATACCTAGCCTAAAGAACAAACCATACGAAGAGCGTCTTAGAGAATTAAATCTATTTCCTTTAACCCAGCGCAGATTAAGAGGTGACTTAATTCAAGTGTTCAAAATCATCAAAGGCATCGACAATATGAACTGTAGTAAGTACTTCACTATCGACCAATCTAATTACACGCGGGGAAACGGTTGCAAAATTATTGGTAAATCTTTTAACTCACACGAATCTAAGAATTTCTTCTTCAATCGAGTTGTCAACTTGTGGAATGGGCTTCCCCGAAACGTTATAGACTGCATCACCGTTGATTCATTTAAACTCCGCCTAGACAAATATCTCGCATCAAACCCGCGACTGACTGCGTTTGTAAATGAATAGCTTTATTTTATCCCCCCCTCAGTTACTAACCCATCTGTCCCCTACTAACTTCCTAATCCTGCCACGGACATTAGTTCCAGGGCAGTAATTCCCTTTCCAATGTTCCCTTACCCACTCTAAACCACTGTTTGGACACTTGATCCTCAGTGTTTTGGAGGACAAGCAACCTAGAAGGGTCACTAGATCTGTTGTTGCTTGATTTCCTTTGTACTCCTTTGTACCTTATCGGGGATCAATAGATAGTCAAAAATTATTGTCCTTTGGTCATTACACTGCAGGCGAGTAAGTAATTTATCGGTGGTGTACGTATCTCTGAGTCAAAGTACACGAGTTATATTTTTGACGAGTTTCACCTATATAATGGAGGAATCTTTAGTAGTAGTAGTAGTAGTAGTAGTAGTAGTAGAGTTATATTAATGCTAAGAAGTAAGACCAAGTAAATTATATATATTTATTTTCATATTATTTTAGCTATATTCGAATATTTTATTAAGCTTAAGGAGGAAAATTGATAGCCAGAGATTTAAGTAATACAGTCTTTACGGCTTTTTAATTGGAAAGCCTTTTAAGGCTGAGCAAATCATATAGTGTCAGCAAGAAACATGGGAAAAAGGCTTCCTATAACTAAAAGGGTTAACAGTAGAAGACTGTATTTACTACTCAACAAACCTAATTGAGAATTATTGTTCCCTACTTTTAGTTAAATTGCCTACTATATTCATACCTTAATAACTAATAATAATGGTAGATATTATATATTTTGACTAGGTAATAGATTATTGTACTGCAAATACTGAGTCCGAACATATTAATATTCTGTTTCTGCAAATGTATTTACACACACACACACACACACACACTGAAAACACCAGTACTTACACATAAACACAGACATACACACACACCAATGTTTACACAATGCATACCCACCAATACTTACACACACACACACACACAAACACACCAATACTTACCCACATAAATACACATACACCAACACACACGTACACAAACAAACACGCAACTATCCCATCATTCTCGTCACCGCAACTGTCAATCACTGGTTCGTACGAAAGTATGACGTCACGATGGCTCTCTACCCGGGCCTGACGTAAAAACACCCCAGTCACACCCTCATACGTACACACATACATATACACATCAACACACATACACACACACAGATAAACACTCACACACCTTAAACACACTCGTCTCTCTCTCTTTCTCTCTCTAAGGAGAAAGTTTGAGGGTAAGCCGATTAAACGCTGTTCTTTGTGTTCTTCTAGCTGTTTTGTTCTTCCTGGTTGGCTTGTTTTTTATTTTGTATTTTGTATTTTTCTATTTTGTGTGTGTGTGCAGAAAAGTATCCTGTATTTATAATATGTATTGGCTCGAGTGTTTCAGTGTTATTTTTATGCACTAAAGCCGCTGTCACACGATCGATTTTTTCGTCAATTTTCCATGAGCAAGTTTTCCCTCGTTATATTTCGGGACTTTTTTGCACTGATATCGGTAACTAGACTGAAGTTAGATTATGTTAGGCGGTTGAATTCTGATACAGTGTAATTATTTAATTGCCCGTAAAAATTGCTCGAAAAACAACTCGTGTGACTCCGGCTTAAGGCCCGTATTCCTACATAAACCACATCCTTGTTGATGCCCACCATACTGTTTTGCCGTATTCCCAGTTAGTCGTTATGATTTGCTATTTGTCATGATTGCACCAAGGATTAGTGAAACATCAGTACAATACTTCTCATTACAATTACTATTCGAACATTATATTTTATAGCTAGGAATACGGCAAAGCTATAGTTATTACCAACGACATTAATGGAGTGTGTTTTGGAATACGGACGTACAGAGCTACAGGAAGATTGTAGTCGGACACCTTCTTATGATTAATCCTATATATTCTGACCTAATGCGGATTAACATACATACATTTTCTAGTAACTTACTACGGGAACTCGGGCAGTTTTCCAAATTAAAAATGCTCAAGATTTGGGTCTCGTATTATTGTCTAACTTCAATACCGAAGGAAAAAGTATTCCAAAATATTATAAGAATACATTTACCGGTCAAACGTTTTAGGACAAAGCTGTAATGTAGCACCCATAACAAGAAGATTACAGCTCTTTCATTCCTTAGTTAATTCATTAAAGAAGCTGTTGCTCGGATAATCTCAGTTATTGTCCTTTGTTATTGACACCAAAGAATGTAATTAGACACCATTATTTTTTTCGATTACCGCTCTAGCACTACAGGCTTGGCAAAATGTTTCTATAAATAGGAAAAACATCTAAAAAACTGTAACTTTGTTTACAGATAATATTGTTTTGTCTATGTGAATAAGAGAGACAAAAGGCAAAACTGCCTGTGACGAGTGCCTCCCCCCGAGTTGAAAGAGTGACAGGGCCCAAATCAAGGAATGTTCGAGCCAAAATGCCTGGACACACGGAGTTTGAAGCAATTTAAGTCATAAGATGAGGGTAAGATGGATTCAGAGAGAGAGTTCCAGAGCTCAGCTGTTGCAAAGAAGAAAGATTGCTCTATATGGCTGCCTTTACTTTTTAAACACATTTAGATACGCCTCTCCCACTGATAGCGAACTCGCATAAACACATCCGGTGGTATGCTCGGACTGGCACAACGAATTCGTGCCTTCAGGTGAATTATGTTTAGTATCCTTTTTGGTACACGGTTGTCTTCAAGAGCCTCAAGAGGTAAAGCTAATCCGGTCATATGATTTATGATTTTAATTCGTTGTTCTCTTGAACATTTTAATATCTCCTATGTATGGATATTTTTGGCCCACCCTGTAGTGCACTTATCTATGTATGTTTTATATTACTTTCACATTATTGTATTATACGACTTACTTTCTTAACGATATATAATTTTCTATGAACTTGCCTAACATGAAAGTATGTTCAGTTTACAAAACAATATCACATATTCATGAGATTACTAGTTCAAGTATCGGTAGCTTCGTCAGTTCGAGAACATGTGTGTTTTATTATGGTTAACATTTATCACAAGATGCTAACTGTCGATTTTCTGATTCCAGATTTCCGTGAGTACTACTAAGAGAAGTGTTCTGCCCAAGCAATTAAAGATAATAAGGTAGGATCCATGGCTTTATAATAAACCATTACACGTGTTCTCTCTCTTTTTTTTTTTCTCTCTCTCTCTCTCTCTCTCTCTCTCTCTCTCTCTCTCTCTCTCTCTCTCTCTCTCTCTCTCTCTCTCTCTCTCTCTCTCTCTCTCTCTCTCTCTCTCTCTCTCTCTCTCTCTCTCTCTCTCTCTCTCTCTCTCTCTCTCTCTCTCTCTCTCTCTCTCTCTCTCCTACACACACTGAGGAAGCCATTGTGAATCTGCCGAATAAGGAAGTGATTGTGTCGAGTAGAAAGTACAAAGTGCTGTATCATTATATTGTGAGAGGGGCAGTGGTGGAGAGCTAGAAAATTAAATATTGTGAGTGAGGGAGACAAAAGGCAGAACTGCCTGTAGCTAGTGCCTCCCCCCAGAATCGAAAGTGACAGGGCCAAAATCAAGGGATGTTCGAGCCAAAATGCCTGGACACACGGAGTTTGAAGCAATTTAAGTCATAGGAAGAGGGAAAGACTGATTCCGAGAGAGAGAGTTCCATTGTTCAGCAGTTGAATAGAAGAAAGACTCAGGATAATGTTTCACTCTTGGGTTGGAGAGTTTCACAGAGTAGGGGTGGGATTGTGTTGCAAGACGGGTACTATGTACTCTACGTAAAAGAGGTGGTATACACTGGGAAAGCTCTGAGGAACACTGGTTATTGTAGTAGTGATAGAATACCGAGAGAGATACAACATTGCGGCGAAGAGAGAGAGTTGCAGAGTTGGTGAGTGGACGGGAGTTAATGATACGAAAGACTTTCCTTTCTACTTTGTCTAGGAGTATGGTGTGAGAGGATCCACCCCACACATGTGAACAATACTGAAGGACGCACTGTGCCCCTGTACAGAGCAAGAAGCTGTGCGGGGGTAAAGAACCCCTTGAGGCGGTTGGGCACAGCCAGCTTCTGGGAGGCTGCCTTAGCAAGAATGGTAATATGGTCCTTCCAAGAGAGAGCAGAAGAAAATGAGACACCGAGAATATTGAGAGAAGATGAAGGATTGATTTTTGTATTGTTGAAGTGTAAGGGATAGTCCTCTGGAAGTTCCGGACGGGTAGTAAGATGAAGAAATTGGGTTTCGGAAGCATTAAAGGCAACAAGATTTTCTCTGCCCCAATTGGAAATAGTAGTTAGATCAAATGATAAGAGTTGCATGGCTTCAGTACCTTTTTGTTTTTGAGGGAGTGCTGGCTGGGGCGTTTAGGAAAACTAATTGAGTAGTGTAAGGTAGAATCGTCTGCCTATGAAGGGATGGGAGTGGAGGTACAGTTGAGAAGATCATTTATGAAAATTAGAAATATAATGGGAGATAGGACAGAGCCCTGAGGAACACCGGAGTTGATAGGATGAGGAAGTGAGCGATGGCCGTCCACAATCGCACATATGGAGTTGCTTAATTATTGCTAGGATAAATAAATAATGGAATCGTCGTATACTGAAGATTTAGAACGTGCTTTGTTTGTAACTATGTGAAAAAATTATGTAAAGTAGTGAAGTATGTTACTTTCCTTATGAATGTATACTTGTTGTAGCTGCCAGTATACTGGTTTAGCTGTATACTGCAATATATATATATATATATATATATATATTATATGTATTCTAACCACTTCAATTATGATAGCATTATCAAACAGTCTAAAGCGGTGTAAAATTGAATATTGATAATATAGCCTATTATAGAATTGAATCCTCATTGATAACGTAATTATTTTATTTTTTTTTTTAATCCATCCAACATTTTTCATGTATATTTACTCCTACCTAATAATTGGTGAAAATATACGTATGTTAGTAACTGTTGGCCTTTGACACCCTAATATTGTCACAAGTTATTCATATATTTTGGCAAGCAGTACACTATTTTCATCCAGCTTTGGAGTTCTTATAGTTAATCAAAAGATGGAAAGTACTTAGAGTAGCTCCTGCAGTACGGTGATAACCTATTTCCTTGCAGTCAAGCTAACACAGCTATTTGTTGTTATGGTAATGAGCAGTACTGGAATATTATTACAGTACACGTATTACAACACTTATTAGAGTATCACATTGACTGGTTTTGAATACCTAAACCTATCTTAATTACCACCGACAATGATGGAGTTTGTTTAGCACTGGAAGATGCTATTTCACCAAATATTCTTAGACGAGGCATTTAAGAAGGATATCAGGAATCATATCAACTTTCTAAATTATTTGTCAAATGCTTTCAAAACTAAATAAAGTAGTGTAATGATAGCGACAAGTTTGATCGAACAGTGAGCCAACTGTTGCTTGGTAGGGGTCAAATCGCCACCACTGGAGCGTGTTTATTGTGTGTATTTGTTTCTGCTAAACTCTTATCGTCAACTCATATCTAGCAGTTGATGAGTAATATGTTGTAAGAATTGTGTCTCCGAAGTTTGTATATTTTACTTCTCGTTTCTGATACCAATACAAAAAGACCCTCAAAATGAGGTTTTGAAAATGTGTGCCATCGAATATTGACGTTAAAAGTTCCTGTGTGGATTCCTAATGGCTACCAGAGTTATTAGTCTGAAATAGCATGAAAGTTGATTGTTATTTTAAGTTGAATTGGTTATATGAAGTACTCTTTTCTAAAGTACTACTCAGTTATTATAAATAACCGAGTACTAACTGAACTGTTGACACCGTTCGTTCCCATGTAAATAAAACCGAAATTACACAAACGTTTTTTCACCCAACTTCTTCGGTAACTCTGGTCTAGCAGCTAAAGAGTTAAGGGTGTGTTATTATTTTACTCCATATACCTCCATCAAACTTTAAAAAATACCCAAAACCCCTCATTGAGATAAATTTGTACATTTTGGCCGTCGAAAAATGTCTCTGCCGAAAACGGGTTCCTTCTATATTGCAGGCTCTCTATTACTCACCAGGAAAAACAAAATCGATACTTAAATGGAATGAGAGGTCTTTAAATTTGACAAATACATAGGGCGAACATTCTTAAAATCGCCAAACTAATAGGGCGAACGTCTTAAAATATCAAAACTAATGGTGCTAATCATAAGACACAAGGGGTCCAGATACAAAATCCCGTTAAACTTGGTTATTGAGTCTGTAACCTAAGTGTTTATGCCTGCATCATGGTTTCTGATGGCGATGTAAAAGATCACCCAAGATATTGCCGGGAAATGTTTGGCCAACGAAAAATGACGAGGAAAGTGCTCTCTCTTGGAAGGACAATATTACCAGTTACCAGTCTTGCTAAGGCAACCTCCCAGAAGCTGGGTGTGCTCAACTGCCTCAAAGGGTCCTTTACCCCTGCACAGCTTCTTGCTCTGTACAGGGGCACAGTGCGTCCTTGTATTGAGTATTGTTCACATGTGTGGGGAGGATCCTCTCACACCGTACTCCTAGAGACAAAGTAGAAGGGAAAGCCTTTCGTATCATTAACTCTCTGCAATCTATCGCTCTTCGCCGCAATGTTGCATCTCTCTCACTATTCTATCGCTACTACAATAATCAGTGTTCCTCAGAGTTATCCCAGTGTATACCACCTCCTTTACGTAGGGTACGTAGTAGCCGTCTTGCAACACAATCCCACCCTTACTCTCTGAAACTCTTCAACCCAAGAGTGGAACGTTATTCTCAGTCTTTCTTCCATTCGACAGCTGAGTTCTGGAACTCTCTCCCAGAATCAGTCTTTCCCTCTTCCTATGCTTCAAACTTCGTGTGTCCGGGTATTTTGGCTCTGTCACTCTTTCGATTCTCGCTACAGGCAGTTTTGCCTTTTGTCTCCCTCACTCACATAGAGAAGAAGAAAAAAAGGTTAACAGCCATATTCCTTAACCTGTTCTGTACCGGTGTTATTTAAACGATTACCGGTATATGAAAATTAGGAAGAATATAATTATGGTAGCTAAAAGAATTAATTGAGATAGTCTGTAGCCTTGTAATTGGTAGACTTCCTTCCTAAGCTAAATAAAACCGTCTAATAGTTGCCAGAATATGATGAAAAGGAAGTCACCGGTACAGAAAGGGTTAACGGCATCGTGATCAATATCTTCGCCTCATTAAGCCCTTCAGTACCTGTGTTTTTCAGCATATTCTGGCTATTATTAGGCGACTTTATGTAGTTTTTATTTAGCCATTTAGGATATAACCATCTAGGCGGCTGTTGTGAGAGTTTATCTTATTATTTCATGTATTTATTTTATTACTCGTAATAAACATTACTATTAAATGAGAATATTCCATCATATAAACACCGGGTTCACTCATTGTCGGTCTTACCATACTGGTGATGTTGATATGTGAAAATCCGGGGAAGAACTGGATGATGCTTCTTGCTCCACCCCCCCTTATATAGTTCCACTACAGACCCTCCCATTTCCGTCACCAGGTTGCGTCACCGCCAATCCCGTCACGACTTTCCGCAACGTAAACAAACACCCGTGAAATTATCAGATACGGTAACTTAATACAATGCCATTTCACCCTTAGACGTGAGATAATGCGGTAAGTTTTGTATTTAATCTTGTGGTTTTAGATAAAGTAGATAGAGAGATATTCAAAAGCTTTCTAAACCCTTGGGAAAGAGTCCCCGACCGGGAGATGACAATTCACTTTCGGAAGAAGAAATCGCGCCTCGGAACTTTCAAGGATGGTTCTCAATGCAGGTCGTAAATCACGGCTCGCTTGTGAGTTTTGCGGCGGAGTTGTCTGTAGCTCATTTGGTCCAAGTTCTGAGGTCGGCTTTTCTATATAGTGGTTTGATCGGGCGTTCGATTTATCACCATTGATTTTTTTTTTTTATATATACGGTAATGATTGACTTGGTTCTTCATAAGGTCTGAGGTCGGCTTTTCTATAAAGGGATTTGATCGGTTGCTCAATATATCGCTACTGAGGTTAGTTTTTCTACATAGTGATTGACTTGATTGTTCAATGTATTACTTCTCACGTTGGTTTTTCTATATTGTGATATGTTTAGGTGTTCAATATATCATATCACTTTTTCTACATAGTGATTGACTTGATTGTATATTACTTCTTACGGAGGTTTGTCTATATAATAATATGCTTAGTTGTTTAATTAATATATCATTACTGAGGTTGGTTTTGGTATATAGTGATAGACTTGGTTGTTTCATGTATAGTGTCTGAGATCGGGTTTGTTGTATCTCTTTGTTTGTTCCATAAGGGGAGGGGGTGACATGCTTTTTTTCTCTCCGTTTCTCTCTTTCTCTGGTTTGTATCCATTTGGCCCCATTCAGCCTACTGTTTTATATGTTTATCCCCATCCAGGTGTCGATTTCTTCCTGGCGATCAATAGCGAGCCAGCATTGTATGGAGAAATCCGGCTTCGTCGGAGACATTTTTCTATCGAAAAATGTACAAATTTATCCTGCTGTCAATGTTTTTTTTTTTTTTTAATATGCTGGCGAACGGTAAAAAAAATCTA
This sequence comes from Paralithodes platypus, assembly GCA_032716605.1. Taxonomy (NCBI): domain Eukaryota; kingdom Metazoa; phylum Arthropoda; class Malacostraca; order Decapoda; family Lithodidae; genus Paralithodes; species Paralithodes platypus. The sequence continues at coordinate 23,871,874 of CM064513.1, read as the reverse complement.
CACCTGGATAGAGATAAACGTTTTAAAACAGTAGGCTGAATGGGGCCAAATGGATATAACCCAGGGAGAGAGAGAAAACAAAAACGAGGTGTGCCCCCTTAATTTTAACAAAGCGGCATCAGGGACTCCTATGGGGAGATTTCACATCACCATTAATACTCATAAGTGTCAGGTGGTAATCACCACGCTAGACTTTACTTGGCTTCTTAATTTTGTACTTACTTTTCATATAATATAAACACAAATCTATATTCGTTTCATACAGTATATTGATTTTTGCGTTTACAGTTTTTCATACATTATACTGACATGTTTACTTTTCTTAAAGTATACTGATTTTTACATTTATTTTCACGCATTAATGTATACTGATTTTTGTATTTACGTTTTACATAGTATACTGATTTTTGCATTTATGTTCACACATTATACTGATCTTTGCATCTACGTGTCATACAGTATACTGATTGTTGTGTTTACTTGTCATAAGTCTTAAAAGTCTCAGAAAATATTCATCGCCAAAATACACGTCAATCCTTTAAACAGGGTACAGTTGTGGACGGAAATTTCCGAACAATTTTGGGAGCGGCAATTATGACACACTAGCGAACAATTTTAAGAATGTGCTTGAGCTGCGAAGATGATATACTAGGGATTCAATAGTTAACGTTCTTTTTCTGGACCCCCTTCTCCCTCATGTTCAGCTCCGTTAGTTTTGAGATTCGCTCCATTAGTTTGGCGATTTAAAGACTCCTTTCACCCCGTTTCCTTACAATAGTTAAGTTGTTTTTTCTGAACCCCCTTCTCCCTCATGTTTAGCTCGGTTAGTTTTGAGATTCGCTCCATTAGTTTGGCGATTTTAAGACCCCTTTCGCCCCATTTTGTTTTTTCAATAAATTCTAAGACCATTCGTGGAATTTGTGTTGATATTTTCCTGGCGACTGACCGATTTAGAAGGAACCGGCGCGATTTTTGTTTTACCGAAAACATTTTATTCCAAACGGGGCCCCAAGGGGGTCTTAGGGGGCGATTTTAAAGCTTGATGTACCTATATGGAATAACAAATAATAAATAAATAACACAGTTAATAATAATGATCATCGTCTTGTGTTTATCATTATGTGGTGAAGTTTTCCTGACCACGACCGTTCATTAGATGGTGGATATTGTTCACTCTAGGAAATACATGCGTTTAGTACGGTATTTTCCCCCTACACCCCCTCCATGCTCTAAAAAAAAATAAGCAATCTTAGCAGCTTCCATCCAAATGATCCATCATATAAAATAGAAGGCTTACTAAAGGTATATAAGACAATTCGGTATCTTAATAGTTATATAGCTTTCTATCTTTATATTTAACGGATATATTACTGCCCGTAAACATGATTGATACAGGTATAGTACTATGAACACGTTATATTCCATTTTCATACCCAAATATGTTAGAGTGTATGTAGGTACCCACTGGGTAGGCCTATAGACATCGAGTATAATGAATTTATATTGGAAGTCTACGCTTTCACCCAACTTCAGATGTTGCATGCTTTACTTTATTTTGGCAACTAATAAAAGGTTGAGAGATTATCGTACAATTTGAACGGAAGCATTTACTATTCATATTATAGTTGCAATACATAGGATGGATTATATAGCATCAAATATTGGCGATGTTATTCTTACCCATTACCGTTCCAAGTCTAGATACAGATGATGTTACATATAGGCCTACTGTAATTCCATGAACACATTTTTAAGAAATCACGCATTCAACCATGTGCACGAGTATATATATATATATATATTATATTATATTATATTATATTATATTGGTGAGGGCCGGTCCTATCCAGAGTGAGGTTTGGCATCCTCTACCCATCCCTAGCCTTTTTTGTCTGCCTCTTTTACTGCCTTACTTTTCTTTCTGGGGGCAGGGGGCTAGGAATCCTCCATCCCTTGTAAAATTCACCTACTAGATGAGACAGAGTAAGAGGCGAGGGAACGCGAAAGTGGTCCCGGACCTTAGGAATAGGAATTTTAAATGTTGTTTCTGTTCGGGCTCTGACTCGAGTGGGCCACTGCCAGCTATGGGGTATGTGCCTGTGCTTGAGTATATACATACATGCAACTGTCAGTAAACGTTCCTCTTCTACCTGAAATTTCCCTTGTACTACAGAGGAAGATTGTTAACAGCTTCAATAAGTATTTTGTCCTCCATTGGCTGGACAATTTGAATATACTAATCGTTCATAAAAGCATTACACCATCTTTGACTTTGAAACTACAAGACCGCTGTCTTCGAGTATTGTCCAAAATATCATATATTTATTTTTATTGCACTGTAAGCCTATTGCGTCGTTTCTAAGGCTTACAAACTTGCTTAGGCTTGGTCAGAATGAAATGTGTACATAAAAATGTGTACATAAAAATGTACATAAAGGTGTACAAGAAATAGGGATGTAGGGAGGAAGGGGTCTGCCACGTATGGGCCAATAGGCCTTCTGCAGATTTCCATTTTTCTTATGTTCTTATGTTCTTATATGTATTGTAAACGTAATCATGGTATTTTAATTAGGCCCTATGTATCTGACTACCTTCGTGTAGTTATGAAAATGGATGGTTATTTTGCAGTGATATGTATGTACAGTCGCGAGCATTAGTATCCTCATAATTAAATATTGATCCTCTACAGCCAAGTTCCGAAGCAGCTGGTATGTACAGAATTGCATTGTTTTCGTTTGAGTTTGATGCAGATTCAAATACGTCCGTATCTATTAATGCACACGACCTGTAGTGCTGTACATTGTATGTCCTGTTACCTTATATAGATGCTATGCATGAGCTTGTCACTGCTAATTTTCTGCACACAATTACATTAACATGCAAAATTACTTTTCCAAGAACAAAAACAATAACTCTTACTATTCATAGTTCTGCGTCTTAGAACGAAATTAATCATCTGACATTGTATTAATGAGACTGACATTACACATAAGTTTATTGGAAGATTTGCTAATAAAATTGTATGAATTTGTTCTTCCAATTGTACACACCAATGAACAGTTACTTAAGATCTAAGCTATTCTCTTCATATGCCTATGCAATTAATCTAATAGTTAAGTGGCAATGCCCAAGTGACTTGGCAAACTCCACTGTATGTAGATAAAACATTGTTTATATGTGAACTAACAACTTTCTGTTTGGTTTGTTAACAAATTAGATATATATCAAACAGTTGTACTGCTCTCCCTGGCAACATTAGAGATGACACAAACAAAATGTAGCATTTAATGTTACACAACGCATTATTTTTATTGTATGATGAGAGAAGAAATCTGTAGTCTCATTTTTAGTAATTAATTTATCTAAAATATTATTTTAATTTGTTAATTGCAGGCCTTGTATTTTCGATCACTGATCTTATGTTTGTATTCCTTGATTAATGAACTAATCATATATCCTCCGTCTAGATAATTATCTTATTTCTGCCTTAGCTATTATAGTTATTTAAATATTACATGTCACTGATTTAAGACTGGAACAAGACCTCACGGGCTTCACTGTTCATTGTAAAGCGGTGAATGTTAAGGCTCTCAGCCTATGCCCGAGAGGAAGTAAGTTGGAATTAAAAAAAAAAAAAAAAAAAAAAAAATGAACTGAAGGACAGAAACAACACATTTCTGGACCCAACTGAATATTCCTTCAAATATAAAGAGAGCGATCCTCAGAGTTACTCAGGCTCCACAGGCCACTGCGGTCTCTACTAGGAAGTCCGGCCTTTGTTCGTTGTTCCTACTGAGTGGAACAAAAGATAGTAAAGGAGAGCGAGAGCAAGCGAGAAATAAATATAGATGCCTGGGTACACAGGACATTATAATATCAGTGGTGTGAAAGTAAAGTACTCTTAAGAACATAATGTTTAAGAGTTTACTCGCTGAATAAATAGATTGTACTGAGATAATGATTCATACATACATACATACATACATACATACATACATTGTATATACTCAGGCACATACCTCATTGCTGGGGGTGGCCGACACGAGACAGAGCCTGAACATAAACAACATTTATATGTTCCTATTTCTTAGGGTTTGGGACCACTTTCGCGTTCCCTCGCCTGTTTCTCCGTCTCGTCGAGTATGACAATTATACAAGGGGAGGAGGATTCCTAGCCCCCTGCCCCCATAAGGAAAAGTAGGACAGTAAACGAGACAGACAGAAACAGCTAAGGCTGGGTTGAAGATGCCAAACCTCACTCTGGATAGGACCAGCCTTCACCCATACATACGTACATACATACACACAATTAATGACCGAGTGCTCCACACGAAGCGCGGTTCTGGTATCATGTCCTAATGGCGGCGTTCCAGGCAGCCCTGTTAAGAGCTGCCTCACCTGTCAGGTTCTTTGATTTAAGATCACTATAGGTTTAGAGAGCTGAACAGAATAGAGCACAACTATTAAGACGAGTACAGCTGTGCCATCTAGGAAGTGTGTACCCCTTTAATGTATGTATCGTAAAATCTAAAGTTTTGAAACATATAGCATATAATAATACATTTATTCTCGTTCGGGCTCAATATTATTTTGAAGGGGTGCAAGCCTATTAGTAAACCCGACTGTATTTGCTGCCAACACGTTTTGTTTAACATATACCATGTATCAAAATAATTTTGGATATTAATGTAGATTGCATTGGCGCCTTTCGAAACTCCCCATACCATCAGGTATCACTCCCATTCGAACAGGTAGGCTTGTGTTTGTAATGGGAACTTTGTTTTTTGCTGAACCTCCTACTCCTTTATGTTTAGCCCTTACAATTTTGAGACGTATAGGACGTTTGCCCCACTAGTTTGGCGATATTAAGACCATTTGTGCCATTTAGGTGTCGATTTTTCCTTGCGAGCTATAGCGAGCCTCTAATTTAGAAGGAACCGGCCGTTTCTACCGACAAATGTACATATTTATCTCAAAGGGTTGTCTTGGGGGTATTTGTTTAAGCTTGATGGAGGTCCAGGGATGAAACTAAAAAATAAGAAATATATATATTACTAAACACAAATACAAATCCCCCCTTAAGCTGGCGTCATACGAGCCCCTTAGCGGAGGATGCATCAGAGCCACAGTATGGGAGCCAAACACATACATACCGAGTCTAGTATTTATCAATTTACTCATTCAGTGTGTGTGCATTCAATCTTAGAGCTACCGTTCTGTTATAGTCTATTTAATACAAGAATAGTCAATAGCAATTCATCAATATATGATGCTAAGTTGCAGCGGATTACTGACTCTTTTATAATTCGCCGAGTGCTTGTTCGACGCCGGCATTACTTCCGATTCCACAAGTTTCATGATATTATAGTATATACAGTATATATATATATATGTATATATTAAATGGTTAGGGAAACAGAACGACTATTCCTGTCATTTTAGAAGAGGTAGCCAGAGAATAAGTGTGGACATTTTCATCCCAATTGCTTTAGCCGTTTTTGAGTTGCAGAGGTTAGGATTTAAAATTATACGGTTTATACCTGCTAAAGAATGGGGTGGGAGAGCAGGGGGTTCATGTTTTGCAAGTCCTTTTGTGATGAGTTGCAATAGTGTATGAGGTGCAGCCAAAATATTCAATTCGCCGAAAATTTGGATGATCATTTGTGATAAAATCAAAGTGAGGGAAAGTATATGGCATTTTTATGACGTGCAAGCCAAAGTACTAGTCACGGTTTACGAGAAACATATGAAGACGCTCAAGGAAAAGTGATAGTAACTCAAGATTACACAGTTTATGGGCAAGATTCTACACTATATTAATTGGAACACTTAATTGTAACAACAATGGTGCATACATAGGCGTTCTTCAATGTATCTACTCAAAATAGAATACGATTATACATTATAGTCCCTCTTTCAATGTTTTGGGGACAGTCGTTATAGGAAGCTTTGCCTTTTGCCGGTTTGTTTTACCTAAGAAAATAAACGGTTTATGTGTACCATGTGTGTTCATATTTACAGTGTAGGTGAACTATTGATTTTAACTATATTTGATGTGCAGTTTGTTACGGTCATGGGGAGGGTCTAGCACTATAATAAGCAGCCTATGATGAGTGGTCACATTAATTAGTTGATAATTATAGTGGTGCACTTATGCACAACAGGGCCGCACTGTACCGGTTGGGGGTGTATGATGCACAACTGTCCACATGAGTTCGTACTCACTCCATGATTGTATATATGGAAAGGCAAACAGGTATAATTAAACACACAATTTAGTGTGTTATGGAACAGTTAAGCGCGGTTCCCATACCTCCGTTTTGATCTCCGTTTGGCCGTGTGCGCTCTCCCAGGAGTTAAAACTTCAAGAGCGTGAAATCCAATGTTGCCACACTACCTCTTAGCTCGCCCAGTTGGGCTTACTTTAAGTATAGATGGGAAATTATTCATCTTTGTGGTACTGCTTGACACAATTTATCGTGATATGCAATATATAAATAGTCAAAATATTGAAGAGTATTTAAAAAACCTGAACTCCAAGTTAAATTAACGAGCACTAACATCAAAAGAGGCAATGTACTTCAAGCCTCAATTTATTGATTTCGGAATAAATAGCACACAATATCCATAGATGGTCGTCGTCGTGACAACATGCACAGCTATCAAATTGCACTTCTATACAACTCTGGCTTAACAAAATGGAAAGTATGAGACTATTTAAAAATGTGTGCTACCTTTTCGCCTTGAGTTAAGCATTTTTTAATTTAAACCTAGCATTTTTTGAGTGAATAGTGCTACATGAGAGTTTAGGTACTTCTTTTTGTTTATAAACGTTGAGGATTTCCGGTGGACACTATGTCAAACGACGGATCAGTGTACAGTGAGGACACAGTACGGGAAGCAGGCGAGGAGGTGGAGAAGGTAGAGTTGTTAAGCGGCGTTCGGGTGGTGAACAATGAGGAGGATGCTCGGATATTTTTGGAGGAGCCTGTGTCAGCGGATCGTGTGTCGGGGCTAGACCGGTACGGACTGCAGTGTGTAGCCACGGTCTTAGGGTTTCCCGGTACTAGCGGTTTGTCGAGAAGTGAGCTGGTTGCCTGTGTGCTGGGTGGGGTGCATGGGGGTTCGGGTGGAGCGGGAGCTGGGGCTCCTTCGGCCCAGCCCCCATTCCACTCGACTCCTACCATGGCGCCCCATCGGGCTCCGGAGCCGGGTACGTTCCCGCAGGCCGATGCCCGCTGGCGGTTGGGTATGCCTCTAGGTGATTTACGGGGTGGGTCCCCAATAGTAGCACCCCCTCCTCAGGGTTTGTCTTCCGAGATGTTGTTTCAGCTCGAACTCGCCAAACTCGAGCAGCGAAAGCATGAGGCTGAGCTCGAGCAACGAAAGTATGAGCTCAGGCAGCAGCAGCGGGAATCTGAGCTTAGGATTCAGGCTGAGGAGAGAAAGGCCATACGTGAGGCTGAGCTTCAGGTTGAGGCTACGAAGTACTGTGCAGACATAGAGCTTGAGAAGTCTCGGGTGGAGTCGACAGGGCAGCGTCTCGGTTCTGGGAATCGAGGTTTTGATCAGTCTTTATCGCACCTTCTTAAGTTAGTCCCTGCATTTGACGAGTCGGGTGTCACCGAGTTTTTCCTGCGTTTTGAGAAGAAGTGCCAGGAGCACCAATGGCCCGAGGTTAAGTGGGCAGCCCTTGTTTCCTCTAGGTTGGTTGGCAAAGGACTCAAGGCGTTGCCCTTGGAGTCTTGCATCGATTATGAGGTATTGAAGGAAGCTGTTCTGCGGGCGTACGAGTTACAACCAGAGACATATAGGTTGAAGTTTCGGGGTGTTACGAAGGGTCGTGAGTGCACTTTTCTAGAACATGCCCGGGAACTGTCTGATACTTTGAGAAATTGGCTGAGGTCAGAGAAGGTGACGACGTTCGAAGAGCTTGAGCAGTTATTCCTTCTAGAGCAATTTTATAAATGCACAGGCGGTGACCTGACTTTGAACCTCAAAGAGAAACATCCTAAAACTCTACAAGAGGCAGCTGAGTTGGCTGACCTGAGATTATCGCTGATTCGTGGGTGCGGGTCTGCACAACGGACCGATGCAGTTAACAAGGGGCGCAACACTCCACCCCCCCGAGTCAGTGATGCAACATTTAATAACAAAAGTAAGAGCAATGATACTAATTTTGATCACAAACCAAAAACCGTCCCGTTTAAGAAAGGTCAGGGCCCTTCCCCACCTCAGGGGAAGTCCAAGGGTGAAGTAGAGTGTTTTAAGTGTCATAAAAAGGGGCATTTTGCACGTTCCTGCCCTAGTAACCAACCTACAGCAGTCGTGTCTTTGGCTAGCAACATTGGGGTGTCTCTGGGGTCTTCTGCGTTTACCCGGGGTGATATGTCAGATGCGGGGGCACAGCCAGTGAAGGAGTGTCCGGAAGGCTCGAAACCTGTCCGAGATGCTTTTTGAGACCATAGAGGGCGTGGCTGCGTGAGTTGGGCTGGTTGCAAGCATGGGTTGGAGTTGTTGCGTGATACAGGTGCATCCCAGACTCTGATGAAAAACTTTACAGGCCAACCTATAAACGCGGCACGGGTAGTTGTGGTGCAGGGTATTAATGCTACACGGTCATACCCGTTGGTTCGAGTGGAGCTGGAGGTTGATGGTGTGACACGAGAGATAGATGTTGGAATCGTAGAGAAACTGCCAGTAGAGGGCGTCGACCTTCTTCTCGGCAACGACTTTGCGGTGCCTACTTCTGAGGTTCCACCCTTAGTCGTTGCCGAGAGGGCGGCCGACGTGAGTAGGGAGGGGCAGGAGTTGGTCGAGAGGTGTCAATTACAGCAGATGGCGTGTGTTGTCACCCGATCTCGTGCATCTAAGGTGTCACAGCCTATTCCTCAGTCTCTAGACCAGCGGAGGAACGGTCGGAAGGAGAAAGCTAAAGTTGGGAGAAGTTTTGTGAGTTTTGATCCAGCGGCTCTTCTTGGCGACTCAGTATTAGCACCAAAGATGAGCTCCAGAGTGGCCCCAGAACCTGTCCCCCCTAGTGACATGGTAGGGCGTGATGGCACTCCGCGACAGAGTAGTTCCCAGGTGGAGGAGAGTTGTGGGAACGGAGCTATTGAACTCGAGGACGGGGAAGCATTTCATGTGAACCTGGTGAAGGAGTTTGTGAGGCAACCACCTGAGCAGCCTACTATCCCTGTGTTGGTCTGCAGCGGCCAAGGTGGAGAAGGAGAGGGGGGCAGTGGGGCACAGGTGGAGGAGAGTTGGGATTGTCATGTCTCGGCGGAGCAGTGGGAGGGGGACACGAGTCAGGTGGCTGTGGAAGCGCTAGAGCACCTGCCTGAGCAGCAGTGTGCAGCGCTCCAGCACCTGCTCGGTTCATACCCCACTGTTTGTGCCGAGCACCCAGGCCTCACAACTCATGCGGTGCACGAGGTTCCGCTGGCAGGTCACTTGAGTGTTAGTCAGCCGTTGGCCTCGTTGTTTCAGTGGTTCAAGGTGGGCAACGAGGTTTTGGCATGGTTGTCAGGTCAGGGTCGACCCATGGCTGCCAAGGGTGGTGGTCAGAATGAGGAAATTGAGCAGATTGGTGAGGTTGGCTGTGGAGTGGATGCGCCCGGTCGTCGCATAGCCTCCCAATGCTGCTCTAGTAATATGCAACAGCCCTACCATAGACCGACTGTATCTGGCCATGTCGCTGAAGGCGGTGATGCTGCGCAGACAGATGTAGTCGCAAGGAATGCGAGGGTGTGCATGTACGGTATCGGCGGGGAAGCCTTAGCAATTATGAACTATGGGAGTGACTGCACAGGTGGTACTGATTGTCCCTCTCATGACCTGGCTGTTCTAGGGACGAAGGTGGAGAAGGAGGGAGACTATAGTTTAGAAGCTGCGGTCTCGGCTGGGTTGTGGGAGGGCACTAGGCATGTTGTTCTTCGAGATAAGTTGCAACCTCTTGTTCCTGAGCGCCAAGAGAAGTTGTTTACTAGGCTGTAGCAGTACATCCGCATGTTTGTTGCTTCTCCAGGCCTGATGTACGGGGTAGAATCCGACATGGAGGCTGGAGACAGTGCAAGGCTCAAGTTAGTTCCCTACCGTATAAATCCTGCTTAACAGTCTGTCGTGAAAGCAGAGCTAGACTACGTGTGGAAAAGGGTCTGAGGGATAAGGGATATCGTGAGTGGTCGTTGCCAGTAACTTTGCAACCTGTGTTAAGTGGCAAGATCCGTGTGTATGTTGACTGCAAGAGTGTGGGTCCATTATCCCTGACAGACGCCCCATTACCCAGAGTTGACGACACCATAGACCGCATCGGGGCTGCCTCGCTCATCACGAAGGTAGAACTAGTGAAAAGTTATTGGCAGGCCCCGTTGCCGGAGAGAGCAAAGAGAAGTGCCAGTCTTGTGATGAACTGGGCAGTTTATCAGTGTCAGGTGTTGTTTTGCTGCCGGAACACAAGTTGGATGTGTGGCATGTTAAGGGCACTGATAATGTTGTGGCTGATTGTTTGTCACGGGAGGTAATGTCTTAAGGAGCACCCTCGCCGTTCAGTCAGTGTGTGTTTGAGTGGAGAAAAACCAGGCTTGCCCCTGTAGAGCAGCCGTCAAAAACAACATTAAAATTAAATCAAAAATCACATAAAAACTCTTTCTTTTTGATAGTTAATTGTAAGTTGCCAATGTTATAGCTAAAGTCCTAAGTTGAACCTGTCTTTCACTTAGTAGGCTGGGCTCTGTGAAGCTCGCTCAGGGAGCATAGCAGGCTAAATTATACTATTGTGTTTGGGAGGGGTTGTAAGATTTTCTTTATGCTAATATGTTGTTTTATTTAAGATTGAGCTTTGCATTTCATTTCTGGTGGAGTGGCTTGGTGAGGCGGATCTTGTCGGCATTCTGCCTTGTCAGATATGGTGCTCGCCTAATGTTGAGCGTCCCATATCTTGGGCGGGGTGTGACGTCTACCAGCGTTGGCAGAATCGCCTCTCGTTAGCCACTAGCGCTCGCCAGGGACATCGAAATGGGCTACAGTTATCAGAGAATGTTGTTCTTTCTTTCCTAGTAATCGCATTGTCACAGACAGTCCAGTGGTGGTCTATGTTTTCGTCTGTGACAACGGGTTATATTTTATATCAACAGTAGTGATAATAGTACCAGCGTGGGAATGAGAAAGACTTTCAGAGCGAGGAGGTAGTAAGTGTCTGAGTCACGGGTGCATTCCTGCCTCTCGCTCACCATTGGCCGGCGTGTCTTGCTGTGTCACGTGACACCTGCTGTCTTGTGACGTATTGGCCCGTGATTGGCCGACCATCGCGCCTTTGCGGGCTCCTGTGTAACTTACCTCCTCCATGAGGGTCCCCAGGAGCTGTCCTCGTCAGGACAGGCTTGGCGCGCGTGCTTCTAACATCCCTTTGCATACTCTCTCCCGATCACCCCCCTTTACCACGGTTTCTCTCACTCGATTCTCTCTTTCCATACTCTAACCTTTATTAACTGCACAACACTCCCCTTGGGTTCTGGATACAGTTTTCATAGCCGGCCCATTGTATTGCATGCGCCGTCCTCAGAGATATTTACATGCACTTAGAATAGGTTTGAGGGTTCTTAGTTAGTATAGGTTAAGAACTTTGTGTGTCTCCATTATTGATTTAGTGTTTTTGCTCTTTTATTTAATGCTAGACTGGGATAGGGTAACTGTAGTCGTTGTCTCTGATGTGTGTACGGTTTGCTTATACCTACATGACTTCGACCGGTCCTGTGGTAGCCTGGGTTGTCTTTTCGGTTGCGTCCTTTGCGAGTGCAGCATTGTGTTGACTGAGGGTTTTGGCCTGTACCAGTTCCACACTTTGCAGCCTCTTTGCTTGTCAGGGTCGCCAGGATAGAACCAGATACTTGTGATCTGGATCTATCGAGAGAGCCCCCTAGTCAATTAACGTAACTTAAAGGATGCAGTCTTAAGGACATCGCTAGGCTACGAGCCTGTCTTGCTCAACCCCAGTTCCTTACCTAGAGTATCCCAGCTAGACATTATTAATCGAGTAGACACTTGTTAGTATTTAATATAAGCTCTTTGATATGTACGCATATTATTCACAGCATTTATTTGTCTAGGTTGTTGTTGAGCCACACAACCATAACAGACTGTTTCGTTGAAGAGGAAGTACTTCTTTTAGTGTCGAGCATTGCTACCGTTGCGCATTTATAGTATTCTCGTGTCAGTTAACATTATATGTCCTATCTTTTAGTGTATTCGATTTACACGTGTGGTGTCCTGCCTTTATATAGTTCAAGATTAGTACGAGCATCTTATGAGCATCAGACTTTTTTCAGAAGTTTCCAGGTCTATGCTGTAGGACTATACTTCACTTTATTTCAGATAGGAGTGAAGAGTTTATTGTTGTTTAGAGTAACTGTATTGAAGCATCTTTTTATTGTATTAAATCTTGCAGTGATTTAATTGATCTTTCCATAGATTCCTTTTTATGCATTTTAACGTAACTTGCATCTTGTTTGTTATCAGGCTATACCAGTGCCGGTTAGCCTGAAGTAGAGTACATTTATGCCCAGTTAAGGATACCCCGCTATCGCAGATTAACTCTGGAGGGTATAGGTGTTTTGTTCGCCGGCATATAAGTTCGAGGGTTTGGATCTAGCGTACCGTTGTTGCATAGTGCCCTATTACTAGTCCAATCATTAAGTGCCCTTGTTTTATTCGTAGTCCCGGTCGTAACACTATTTAGTTTGTTTTTATTTAATGTTTATCTGTTTATTTCCACTTTACATTCTCCCTGTAATTTGGCCTTCACTCGATTTCAGTAAGTACACAATAATTGTATGTTCTAGATGTTGGTAATGACAAGATGAAAAGAATAACCCAATTCCGTTGATTGGGAAAGGAATATATAATCGATTTATACTTGAAATTCATCACATCATAAATACTGCCATTCACGTAAAAAAATCACACTTACACCTCAACAGACAATCATGTGTGTGCATGTTTGATCGTGCAGTTTTGTATGTAAGTATGAATGTTCGTGCATGCATGTGTGCATGTGTGTATGTTTGTGTGTGTATGTGTAAGAGAGATAGAGAGAGTGTGAGAGCGAGTGTGTGTATGTCTGAGTTTAAATGTGTGGTTTGTGTAGTAATAACTTACCAAAGTGTTAGAGATCAATTTGCCAAGTACTGTCATTGTGAAGGCGAGAGAGAGTGTGAGAGAGGAGAGAACGAAGGCAGGAAAGTCAGTCAGTCAGGAAGGTGAGAGCAAGCAATTAATGACCAAGGCAAGATAAAGGTTGATGATTGGCTACATTGTACAGTCACGCTAATAAATCATGTTCTACCATGTTTTACCTCCATAGCCATACTTTTTTATTATTCTCTAACTTAAAGAATTATAATGTCCATAACACTGTCTGATCCAACCCGTTATTGGTTATTATGACATTTTGTTAAATTATTTTTGAGAAATTTGCTTGTTCTTTCCATTTTCGAAATGTATTTTAGTCTGTGTCCTAGGCTATCAAAAACTCCTTCCCTGACTACCTTCAAACTAAAAAAAAATCCACCCAGACCCTTGCAAATTTGTTCTTACAATGATGTTGTTGTTGGTTCAGTGGGTCAGAGGTGGCGGGTGAATAAAATTTGTTTTCTATGTGCAAGAAGGAGACAAAAGGCAAAGCTGAATATAGCGAGTGTCCCTTCGAAGTGAAAGAATGACGGAGGGCCAGACAGAGGGCCATATTGAAGGTACGTTGGAGTCAAAATATCTAAACACAAGGAGCTTGAACGAGCTTAGGCAGTAGAATGAAGGAAAGACAGACTGAGGAAGAGAGTTCTAGAGTTTACTTGTTGAGGAAAGAAATCTGGGAATATCAATTCTCTCTTGAGTTAGAGAGTTGGACAGAATAGTGGTGGGAATATGTTGAAAGGTGGGTGCCACCATCACTCTCTCAGGAAGAAATACACTAAATAAGGTTCGAAGAACATTGATTATTTTAATAACGATAGAGGGTCGAGAGAAATGCAACGCAGTAGCTAGTAGAGAGAGGTTTGAGATAATTTGTATAGGAGATGAGTTGATGACACAAAATCCTTTTGTATTTTGCCCTTTCGAAAATTGTTGTGTGGGTGGAATTTTTCCACACATACGGAGAGTACTAGATACATGAGCGTACCATACTCATGTACAAAATAAGAATCTGAGCGGGGCTGAAGAACCCACGGAAACAGTTAAGCACACCTAACTTCTGGGAAGCTGTTTAGCAAGAGCGGTAAAATGGTCCCTCCAAGAATGTCAGCAGAAAAAGAGACCTCACGAACATTGAGAGAAGAGATAGGGTTGATTTGTGTGTTGTCGAAGGGTAAGGGTTATTCGTGTGAAAGATTGTGATGAGTAAATATATGGAGAAAGTGAGTTTTAGAGGCATTTAAAACGGCAAGGTTATCTTTGTCCCAATTGGTAATAGTCAGTACATCATAAAATAAGTATACTGTGGCCTCACCACGAGAATTTTCAAGTGACGGGATGGACGCTGTGAAAAGCTAGTTGAAGAGTGCAGGTAAAGCAATCGGCATATGCGTGGACTTGACTAGTGATACAGGTGAGAAGATCCTTTATGAATATTAGAAATATAACCGGATATAGGACAGAACCCTGAGAAACACCGGATTTTATATGTTTAGAAAGTGAGCACTGGCCTTCCACAACAACAGCTATGGATCGACCAGAAGGAGAGCGGAGTTTATGATACACATACAGTGATAGAAACCTGATAATGGTAGTTTGGAAAAACATAAAAAAAATAAAAAAATAAAGAGGAATTTGTGCCAAACTGTATCAAGGCTTTGGTACGACTAAGACCATAGAAAAAGGTTTCACTAGAATCCCGAAATTATACTGATGCATTGGTAACCCTGTCGTACATTATTTGGTTTTCATTATAATATTAATATATTGTCTAACACTTGGCGTTCTTATTCATCATGTATAAGATGTTCCTAAGTTATGGTACTATAGTCGTTATCGCAAACCATTTATATGTTTTTACTGTGATGTTTTATTTTCATCATTACTATAATGTTAGTAATTTTGTTAATTTCATGTTATGTAATATATAAATATGTTGATAGCTATTTTAATGGCATTATTGTTTCTGACAGAATGTAATAACCATGTGTACTGCATAATGAATAAGGCTACAAAGTCCATTGTGATCTAATTTCCGTATATTAAGAGATCTTGAAGAAGTAGAACATGACTAGCAACCGGAGACAGAACTTGAAAGATGTATGTGAGTGGGATTTGGAGCAGAACATAGGAAGTGATTTGTGGAAAAGCATGTAATGAGAATTGAGGAAAATGGGGAGAGAGAATTTACTACTGATGAGGAAAGGATATAGGGTCGAGGAAATTATTAATTCGAGGCGAGTGTGAATTATATGACAACAAAAAAACATTATGGTGTGTGTGTGTGTAATAATAATAATAATAATAATAATAATAAAGGTTTATTAAAGAATGGCAGCCTCATGAGCTGAAAATACACATTTTACAATTTAGTGGATGAACATGAGATGTACAGATATGAGGATGGTAAGCTTAGTTTACAAACAAAATAAATAAATACAATAATGATGCATGTGCAGAATACAAATTATCATAAAATAACCATGAGAGTAAGTGATATACAGTACATATACACATTTATTTACTTACTCATATACAGAATATACGTATATACACGTACGTGCGCACATACATATACATACATATATAGGAACATAAGAACATGCAGTAAGTGTGCACATGTCCGTATACACAAACGCTCACGTATGCACACAAACATACATACATACAGAAACTGTTTGTGTAAGTCAGGTAAAGAGGGTGCGGGTACTACAATGGGAGGTTAATCCTCGGTAGTGTGTGTGTGTGTGTGTGTGTGTGTGTGTGTGTGTGTGTGTGTGTGTGTGTGTGTGTGTGTGTGTGTGTGTGTGTGTGTGTGTGTGTGTGTGTGTGGTGTGGTGTGGTGTGGTGTGGTGTGTGTGGTGTGGTGTGTGTGTGTGTGTGTGTGTGTGTGTGTGTGTGTGTGTGTGTGTGTGTGTGTGTGTGTGTGTGTGTGTGTGTGTGAGAAGAAATATGGAAGAGCTGGGCGTTCTATTGTTAAGGGTGGAAATACATGGATGAAGATACGCGAACACTTAATAATGGATAATGCTTATGCATAGATTTATAATCAGAAGTTGCGCTAGTGAGCAATATGTTCTCGCTCATATGTACGTATATTTATATACATATGTGCATAGACCATATAAATATAATACCGTACAGTACATATATATTTATTATACCTTATATTCTCAACCGGGCTCGAACCATTGACAGCACGTACACACAGACATACATAGACATAAATATAGCACATTACATGCATATATGCTCTTCTCTTATCCTACCTGATACTCTCAGCCGGCTCGAACCACAAACAGTATACACTATACACATATATATAATACATAATAACGCATACATACATACACATATACGCACACATACATACACATATACTGCACATACATCGATACATATACACATATACATAACAAACTCAAGCAAATACATACATAATTATATTCTAATACACACACGCACACACACTTATGCATATATTATTAAAGGTGGGCGCGTATATATGGTGTGTGTGTGTGTGTGTGTGTGTGTGTGTGTGTGTGTGTGTGTGTGTGTGTGTGTGTGTGTGTGTTACGGTAAGTTGCAATCAGTACGGAGATTTCGTAACGAAACCTATTGTTAATTATGAACACTTGGTGGTAATATTTTGCAGATAAATAGTAGTTTATATTCTATTGCTAAAGGTATCGTGAATTCTGCAGTTTTAAGGTATTACATACTCCGCTAGGTGCAAAAATACACGTTTTCTTGTACATAGAATAATTAGATAATATGAACATGACAACATGAAAATCAGGTGTTGTTATTATTTTAAATACACATGACATATGAATGACAATGTGAACAACGCCCATTAGTGCAAACGGGTCGTAGACTAGATTGCGAATTAGGAAACTCAAGTTCGAGAGGTAATTATAAGAGTGAGAGAACTCTATTATTGCTAATCTGGCAACCTCTGCGTCATAAAAATGTGAAAGGGTTAATTGATCAATAGCGTATCCCACTCCTTCCCCAACTCTTCACTATTACCACCATATCACAGAATTGATGATGCCCAACAGCGTCAAGAGTTTGCATGAGTGGAATAGAAAAGAACATTGTGTTTCATGTGTTCATTAACAACTTGTAAGATTGTGGTTGATATACATGAACAGCGTGTAATGATATCTTTTTGGCAATGTATCTAACACTATACGGTACACTATATAGGTTTGTTTAACTCATTACCTATGCTTATTATATATATATATATATATATATATATATATATATATATATATATATATATATATATATATATATATATATATACCGGTATATATATATATATTGTTTTTATTTTTGTTGTATGTGAATAAAGTAGACAAAAGGCAGAACTGCCCGCAGTGACTGATTATTTTAGTAGCGATAGAATAGCGAGAGATATGTAACATTGCGGTGAAGAGAGAGAGAGTTATAGAGAGTTGGTGAGTTGACGGGAGTTAATGATACGAAAGGCTTTCCTTTCAACTTTATCTAGGAGTGCGGTATGAGAGGATCCTCCCCACACATATGAACAATACTCAATACAAGGATGTACTGTGCCCCTGTACAGAGCAAGAAGCTATGCAGGGGTAAAGAACCCCATGAGGCGGTTGAGCACACCCAGCTTCTGAGAGGCTGCCTTAGCAAGACTGGTAATATGGTCCTTCCAAGTGAGAGCAGAAGAAATTGAGACACCGAGAATATTTAGAGTAGAACACTAATTGAGTAGTGTAAGGTAGAGTAGTCTGCGTATGAATGGATGGGACTGAAGTTGAGAAGATAATTTATGAAAATTAGAAAGAGAATGGGAGATAGGACGGAGTCCTGAGGAACACCGGAGTTGATAGGATGAGGAAGTGAGCGATGAGCGTCCACAACCGCAGCTATGGAACAGCTGGAAAGGAAATTAGAGACAAAGGCACAGATGGAGGGATAGAAACCGAAGTAGGGTAGTTTAGACATTAATGATTTGTGCCAGACTGTATCAAAGGCCTTCGATATGTCTTATGCAATAGAAAAGGTCTCACCGAAGTCCCGAAAGGACCAAGAGTTAGTAAGATATGAAAAAATATCACCAGTAGAGCGACTCATACTGGCGATCTGAGAGTAGATTATGAGAAGAGAAATGCTTAAGAAATTTGGAAGCAAGAATAGTTTCACAAACATTAGAGATGAATGTCAAATTGCTTAACATTTGTTTTAATATGCTTAAATTATTTGTATTGAAAGTATACCAGGTTTTATGCATACATTGTAATATTTATTGCGGACACATATTTTGTTAGTGAATTTGAGAATTTACTTACATAATAATGTGAGTGAACCCAACCACCAAAATATAGCTGCAAACTCATCGGATCTAAGACGTAGAATATTAACTGTACTAAGGATTATATACAAGGAATCTATTACACACACGCACACACACACAAACAAACACACACCCATACACACACACACACACACACACACACACATATATATATATAATCTCACCCGGGTCGAACCACGGACAGTCAGTATGAGAGTCCATGCTTTAACCCACTGCACCATATGGCATGACTAGGAATAGTTAACCATTACCTATTTACATTAAGGAGATGGAGAAATCCTATAGAGATCTTCGAGGACTCTCTCTCTCTCTATATATCTATCTATCTAGATAGATAGATAGATAGATATTCCTTCATATGCAAGCACATGAACTCGCAATGCAATTTTCCAAGATTTTAACAGAACTGGTATAACAAGAACGATGCACAAAAGAGTAGAGCACAAAAGGTGGTGCGGCAGGTTTGAGCAGGCACTCTGGAATTTCGATTAAGGTTGAGAAATGGAAGGAGAAAATCTATTAAAATTAAAAGAAAACATGAAAACTAGGTCAAGCGTTTCTCTCGACGTCCTTTATATATATTTCTTGACAAGTTTGTATTATACCAATCGAAGTTAAATGACTGGCAAGACTAATTAATTATCGACAGTCGTTAACAAATACCTGGCTATAATTTCTATGACAATATCCTTCTGAACGTAATGAAAAAGGCTTTAAGGGGAGGCAGTCGCTTTTTCTATACTCCCTTCTCCTTCATGTTTAGCATATTAGTTTTGAAATTTTAAGACGTTCGTTCCATTAGTTTGGCTAAATTGAGATCTTTCGCCCCATGTTTTGTCAATATTAAGACCTTTCATGCCATTTAAGTGTCCATTATATCCTGGCGAGCGATAGCGAACCTGCAATTTTAGAAGGAAACCGACAAATTTACACAATTATCTCAAAAGGGTGTCTAGGAGATGTTATACAGTATATTTGTTAAAGCTTGATGGAGGTCTAGCGAGGAAACTTAAAATCATATTAATATCTATATACATGGACCCAAAAAACATATTATTATATTAAAACTACGTGAGTTGCAGTTGGGATGTGTGTACATGCTTAGATTGATATGCAGGATTCGAAGTTGCATAATAAATCGTAGGCAGTGTCCATCAACCTTTAACTGTCTTCGTGGTGCGATGTATAAGGTGTTGATTTTCGGTGTGAGCATCCTGGGTTCGAGTCCACGGACTGCCACATGTGTTTGTAAATTTCATTAATCGATTTTAGGAGTATGGTTGGTTGTTGGAAGGAACATAATAATTATATACATGGACCCAAAAAACATATTATTATATATATACATAGACCCAAAAAACAAGCACTACCCTTTTAAATTAATCTTATGTGTGTTTGTGAGAAGGAGGAGGGGAAAGAGTGTTGTTCATCAATCAAAAATAGTTATTGATTTCAACATAGTCTATAACTTCATGATTGACGTTTGTATACACATTCATCTGGAAGATATGGCATTTAAGGGGAGGTATTTAGTTTGTTCCCTACGTTTTCATCAAGCTTAAAATTACACCCCCTAGACCCCCTTTCAAGATAAATGTGTACATTTTTCGGTAGAAAAATGTCCCGGCCAGAGGCCGGTTGCTCTTAAATTACAGGCTCTCTATCGCTCGCCAGGAAAAAAATCGACACCTTCATGGCACGAAAATTGGAAATCTCCCCTTAATGAAAGACCTAAGATGACGTATATTATTATTATATGTCACAAGCCGGATTTTTGTATAGCAATTATTATGATGCTAATTATACAATCTTGGCAATAACATGATGCAGAGACATACTACCGGTAGTTTCATTTATCTGTTAATTAAGTTTCGGTAAATTAGCTACAGCGAAATCAAATTTTCCGCCAGGTGAAAAAATACAATCATCTATAGGCTAGCTGCGTATATGACCATTATTTATAGCTTTTGCGCAAACCTATCACGCACAGATCTATGTGGTAAGGCCGTAAATTACGCATTGTATAACACCCGGGTAATAATAGCCCATAAGTGTTGAGGCAAGCTCACAAACACATATGCGCACCGACACAGAGGTATGCCTATATATAACTTCAAAATTACGTAGAGTTACGTCACCTATCATAGCGCAGTTGGAATATATGTACAATGTTGTACATGCTTGGATTAATATGCTGGATTCGAAACTGCATAATAAATCGTAGGCCTGTCCATATTTCTTTAACTGTCTTGATAGCGTAATGCATAGTGCCCGGAATTTCAATGTGAGTATCCTTGGTTCGAATCTTCGGAGTGCCACATTGATTTCATTAATTGAGTTTAGATGTGAAGTTGGTTGGTGTAAAAAACATAATAATACGCTATAAAGACTATGGGTATGAAGAAGATATACAGTATACAGTGTCCCTAATAATATACCCTTATCCATTAGGTATATTTATTGGCAGTAATATACAGTATATGTTTAATATACGAATAGAAAGGAATGTCACTGTCAATATCCCCAATTACCTTCTATACCGTTAAATATAAGAATACAAAGGTTTATCACTGTAAAAACACGCAATTATGTTATCTACTGATTAATGTATAAATAGAATCATATACCACTGTCAATACACTCAAATATCTAATATACCGTTTAATATTCTTATATAGGTTGTTATAATAATAACAAAAAAGTATATCACTGTCAACATACGTAAGTATCGTATATACCTTAAATATACCTCTCCATATTTCTTTACAGTGTATTATAGTCTGATCATTCTGTCCAGTCTAGAGATCCCCTATCGAACCTCCCATATATAACTCTAACAAGGCTTGAACGATCCTACCACTACTGTATATCTGGGGGGTTTTCCGGGGTTTTTTTTTGTGTGTTTTTTTTTTTTTTGGTTAAGGAAAGAGGCAAGTGGTAATCAGGTGTGGACATGTAGAGCCTGTTTGCTTCAGCCCTCCCTGAGTTATCAGAGGCTATAAGGATCACAATGGATATACTGGTCATAATGGATATATTATACAGTAGGTGTGACATTTGTGTTTTGTTTTTTTCTATGTGATTGAGGGAGGCAAAAGGCAGAACTGCCTATAGCGAGTGCCTCCCCCATAGTTGAAAGAGTGACAGGGCCAAAATCAAGGGACGTTCGAGCCAAAATGCCTGGACACACGGAGTTTGAAGCAATTTAAGTCATAAGAAGAGGGAAAGACTGATTCTGAGAGAGAGTTCCAGAGCTCAGCTGTTGAGTAGAAGAAAGACTGAGAGTAATGTTTCACTCTCGGGTAGATAGTCAATGTAGTATGTAGTGTAGATAGACAATGAAGCGTACACAATATCTCACACACAAGCATACACACACACACACGCTCATACAAAAGCACACACATACTGTAAGCATACAGTAACTCGCGAACGCATAGATGCACACAAAAACGCACCTTCATGTGCACACGCATAAGAATACACCAACGCTCAAACATACACACACACACACATACACACTCTAACAATTAAACACACACACACACACTAACGATCAAACACGCACACACACACTAACAAGAAAATACACACACACACAATAACAATCAAACACACAAACAATATAACAATTACACATACACACACACAAACTAACAATCACACATTAACACACACACTAACAACCAAACAGACACACACACACACACACTACAACAATTACACACCCACAATATAACAATTACACACACACACACACTAACAATCATACACACACACACACACACACACACGCACTAACAACCAAACACACACACACACACACTAACACACACACACACACACTAACAATAAAATACACCCACACCCACACACACACACTAACAACCAAACAAACACCCAAACACCCATAAAGTTTTCCTCCCACACTAATGATAGGTTTGGGCGCTACCTGATCTATGAAGTCAAAGAAAGTCTTAACCCGACCCTCTTGTCAAAACCTCAAATTGTGAACGTCGACACATCTTTTGTGCTAATAAAGAATAATAAAGGTACAAAAATAATACTTGCATTAATATACAGACCTCCAGCGCAATCAGTGCAAACTGACCGAGAAATTTATGAACAAATTGCAGATGTAAGTAAGTCGCAAGATACCGTATTTTTTGGCGACGTTAATTTACCTGTGACCAAGTGGGGCGATACTCTTACTTCACACTCCGGACATGACTTGTATACGAACTTGCAAGAGAGTTCGCTTTATCAATTTGTTCGAACACCGACCCGTGGTAATAACGTTCTTGACATTGTACTTGCAACAAAGAAGAATTAATAGAGAATTTGAATGTTGGTGATGAATTCAGTAACAGCGACCATCGTACGATAACTTTCACTTTAAACTTTACTAGTAACGAACCAAATAGTAGCATCGAAAAAGTCCCTAATTTCAAGAAAGCAAACTTTCATAAACTTAGAGCTATGTTTAAAGAAACTGACTGGAGCTTTTTAATTAACAATAACGACATAAATACATCTTGGAAGTTATTCGAAACCACTTACCTAAAAGCAGTGCAAGACTGCATACCATCGAAAATACGGCGTCCAGGCCATAATAATAAGCCCAACTGGTGGAATAAAGATATTTCAAACTGCCTGCTTGCTAAAAAATCTGCTAATGATAGATTAAAATCCTCACAAAATGACGAAGAACGGGTGAAATTTGTAGAGCTATGACGCAAAGCCAAAAAGTTAATTAAGCAAAGTAAAAAGACCTTAGAGTTACATATTGCGAATCAAAGTAAAACAAACCCGAAAGAATTCTATAGTTATATCAGAAAGAAAAAAAGTAGTTACTTCAACTGTTGGACCGTTAGTCGATGAAAATGGAGAATACACCAAAGACGAAAGTACACATGAGTAATGCCCTCAATACCGTCTTTGCATCAGTTTTTACAACAGAAGACCTCAGTGATATCCCTACACCATCGCCGATTCAGATTGATAATTCAGATGTTCTAAGCAATATCACCGTTACAGAGAGAGAAGTATTGAATTGTTTAGATAAACTCAAGGTAAATAAAACACTTGGACCTGATACAATCTCGCCTAGAGTTCTAAAGGAAGCTAAGGATGAGCTCTCCAAACCACTGACATTACTATTCAATAAATCCTTGCAGTCTGGAACTATGCCTGATCAGTGGAAGATAGCCAACGTAACACCAATATTAAAAAAAAGGCAGCAAATCCCTACCCAGTAACTATCGTCCAATTAGCTTAACCTCAGTTGTATGTAAAATTCTAGAAACGGTCATAAGACACAGACTCGTAAATCACTTAGAGGAAAATAACATACTTAAAGATACTCAACACGGCTTTCGTAAAAAACGTTCCTGTTTAACAAACCTCTTAGACTTCTTCCACGATATCCTCAACCTCTACGATGAGAGTAAAGCTGTAGATATTATATACCTTGATTTTCAAAAGGCCTTTGACAAAGTTCCCCACAAACGTTTACTGCTAAAACTAAAAGCGCATGGAATACAAGATGGTGTGTTGAAATGGATAGAAAATTGGCTCATCGACAGAAAGCAAAGAGTAGTCATAAACGGTAAGGCATCTAAATGGACCAATGTAAGTAGCGGGGTACCCCAGGGATCGGTACTAGGACCAATTCTCTTTCTAATTTACATCAACGACATAGATGAGGGTCTCACCTGTACAATCTCAAAATTTGCTGACGATACAAAAGTTGCAAATAGCGTACTACTCTCAAAAGATCAAGTTGACGATATGCAACACAATCTAGATAAATTGTCACATTGGGCCCAAATTTGGCAAATGAGTTTCAATGCGGATAAATGTAAAGTACTACATATCGGATACCTAAATGAGGAAAGCAAAACTATTCGATGAATGGCACTCAGCTTAAGAATGTAAACAGAGAAACCGATCTGGGAGTAACAATATCGAGTAACCTAAAACCGAGTCAACAATGTTCAGAAGTTGTTAAGAAGGCAAACAAAATAATTGTCTTTATAGGCAGGTCATTTGAGCATAAATCCAAAGACGTTATCCTAACCGTTTACAATTCCTTAGTCCGCCCTCTTCTGGAATACTGCGTTCAATGCTGGTGCCCTTATTACCAAAAAGACATAAACAAGCTTAGAAACGAGTTCAACGTAGAGTTACCAAAATGATACCTAGCCTAAAGAACAAACCATACGAAGAGCGTCTTAGAAAATTAAATCTATTTCCTTTAACCCAGCGCAGATTAAGAGGTGACTTAATTCAAGTGTTCAAAATCATCAAAGGCATCGACAATATGAACTGTAGTAAGTACTTCACTATCGACCAATCTAATTACACGCGGGGAAACGGTTGCAAAATTATTGGTAAATCTTTTAACTCACACGAATTTAAGAATTTCTTCTTCAATCGAGCTGTCAACTTGTGGAATGGGCTTCCCCGAGACGTTATAGACTGCAGCACCGTTGATTCATTTAAATTCCGCCTAGACAAATATCTCGCATCAAACTCGCGATTGACTGCGTTTGTAAATGAATAACTTTATTTTATCCTCCCCTCAGTTACTAACCCATATGTCCCCTACTAACTTCCTAGTCCTGCCACGGACCTTAGTTCCAGGGCAGTAGTTCCCTTTCCAATGTTCCCTTACCCACTCTAAACCACTGTTTGGACACTTGATCCTCAGTGTTTTGGAGGACAAGCAGCCTAGAAGGGTCACTAGATCTGTTGTTGCTTGATTTCCTTTGTACTCCTTTGTACTCCTTTGTAGTTATAGTAATAAGGGTAGCAATAGGGTCTGGCCACTGTAAACATTTGTTGTGCAATATCAAACACTTTAACTGATACTAAACTGGTACACACTGTTTCAGTATAAAATCATCTACATTTTACAATATCATGACATGAATTCAGAACACAATTCATCAGATCAGATAGCTATAGAAAAATAGGAGAGTAGAGAGTTTTGGATAGAGGAAGAATAAGTTGCGAAATGGGAAGTACAGTAAAAGATAAAAGTACACCATTATAATAAGAATGATACATATATTCCAAACGCCTGGTGAATTGTTATAATTATATAACACGATTATTACACACTTAAGGGGGGTGACCTGCTTTTGTTCTGTCCTTTTCTATCTTTCTCTGGCTTGTATCCATTTGGCCCCATTCAGCCTACTGTTTTAAAACGTTTATCCTCCATCCAGGTGTCAATTTCTTACTGGTGAGCGGTAGCGAGCCAGCACATTTTAAATTTTTGTTAGATAGCAGGCTAAATTTGTACATTTTTCGATAGAAAAATTTCTCCGGCGAAGCCGGATTTCTTCATATAATGCTGGCTCGCTATCGCTCGCCAGGAAGGAATCGACACCTAGATGGGGATAAACGTCTTAAAATATTTGGCTGAATGGGGCCGAATGGATACAAGCCAGAGAAAGAGAGAAAAGGATAGAAATAACAAAAAGCAGGTCACCCCCCCTTAATGTTTGATACACACCAGTTTTGTTAAGGGTTAAGGGTTTCTATGCTCTATATCGCGTGCAAACACTTTGTAAGGCATGCACTAGTATTTATTGCCTGACTAAACGAACCTAATGAACTCAAAAGGTGATATCTAAAGTGAAATATGTAATAGTGAAATATGTTGTAGTCACTGAATGGGAAGGATGAAATATTACCGTTTCCCGCCCTTTGACTTTAAGGGGAGATTTCCACTTGAGGGACTTTTTTCTTGACCACTTTCTCCCTCATGTTTAGCCCCATTGCTTTTGAGATTTTAAGACGTTTGCCCCATTAGTTTGGTGATTTTAAGAATTTCCGCCCCATTCTGTCAATTTTAAGACCATTCGTGCCAATTAGGTGTCGATTTTATCCTGGCGAGCGATAGCGAGCCTGTAATTTAAGAGTAACCGGCCTTCGGCCGGGACATTTTTCTACCGAAAAATGTACAAATTTATCTTGAAAGGGGGTCAAGGGGTGAAATTTTAAGATTGCTGGAGGAGTAGGAAACAAACTGAAAACCTCCCCTTAACACTATCTGATACGACGACTTGCGAGATATTATATTTTGTGTATTTGTTTGTAGAATATTTAGCTTGTTCCTGTAATTTTCGATTAAGTGTGCTGTATTTATTAAATGGGTCATTCATCTACAAAACTTCTAGTATTTCCTCTTGTAATTAAGTAGCGATTGTTATTTTTTCCTGATTGAGAGAGAGAGAGAGAGAGAGAGAGAGAGAGAGAGAGAGAGAGAGAGAGAGAGAGAGAGAGAGAGAGAGGAGAGAGAGAGAGAGAGAGAGAGAGAGAGAGAGAGAGAGAGAGAGAGAGAGAGAGAGAGAGAGAGAGAGAGAGAGAGAGAGAGAGAGAGAGAGAGAGGGGGGGGGGGGAGGCACAGGCAGACCCTTTATGACTACTGTGTTATAATGTGATACAGTTGTAGATTGCATCAAACAAGATGAGCAAACAATTAAGCAACTAGATGAAATGTCGGTCATGCACATTTTACAGAGAAAGAAGGCAGTCGTTAAGTAGTGAAAGTAAAGATCTGAAAGGAAGGTGATTCATTAGGATTAAGGGGAGGCTGGCCGTTTGTTTGGCCTATTAATTCATTTATTCATATATATTTTTAGTTTCCTCTCTAGACCTCCTCCAAACTTACAAAAACACCCCCTAGACCCCGTTTCAAGATAAATTTGTACATTTTTCGGTAGAAAAATGTCCCGGCTGAAGGCCGGTTCCTCTTTAAATTGCAGGCTAGCTATCGCTCGCCAGGAAAAAATCGACAACTAAATGGCACGAAAGGTCTTAAAATTGACAACGAAATGGGGCGCAAGGTGTTAAAATCGCCAAACTAATGGGCCGAACGTTTTATAATCTCAAAACTAGTGGGGCTAAACATTAGGGAGAAGGGGGTCCAGAAAAACGGTCTGCCTCCCCTTAAGCGGATAAAGATAGTCTATGAAAGGATGTCCAAGAGAAAGTGACATGGCAAACGTGTTGAGTTTATCAAGTCAGTGACCAAAGAGGGAGAATATAAACTAAATGTAGCAAGTATACTGTATATAATATTATGTTATATGATACCATAATATACATAATTTAAAATACCGGAGAAGGGTTCAAATGCATCCTGTTATTATATTCATTCTTTACAATTTCAGCATACGATTTGTGGGTCTATGCATATATTTTATTTTTAAAATACCGGGGAGGGTTTCAGAACATACTGTATATTCGATTTATTCCATTAATTTTCAGCATAAGCATTGTATATCTATGCAAACTTACCCCTGCTAGACCTTTATCTACTATTTATTATGTAATTTTAAATTAAGTAAAATATGTCAAAATTATTAATTTAATCATCCATTAGATTATGTTTTGTACCAAAACAACATAATTTCTCACAAGTCCAATTTGTTCTGGCAATTTCGTGATAAATTATTTATACAACACTTATCTGCCTTTCCCAATCATCAAATTGTCAATTTTCAAATCCATCCATATCTATTAACCTTGATATTTTCTTTGTAGTTTCGTAGTTTGAGAGGTGAAGAAAAAATATGCAACATTTATATTCACCCCTTAGTATCCGTGTGTGTGTTTGTGTGTGTGTCTGTCTGTCTGCGTTTGTGTTTGTGTGTGTGTGTGTGTGTTTTAATTATTGTTTGTATTGGTATTGTTCATTTGACTTCTGTTCTGGTGATACAAATGTTGCACACCGGCACACTTGAATCTCTTACAGTAAACTCTTGAACAGAATAACTGGCCACTGTATCACTGATGTGGCGAAGACATTTGTTTGTGTGGAGTGTCCAGTTGCCTACATGAATTTGTACCCACCCAGTAATTGTATACTGTATATGGAAGTGAAAACAGTGCGATTTACGTACACAAATAATGTGCTATAACAATTTTAATTTATTATATTGATTACCTACTGCATAGCACACTATATTCCTATATCAATCATACTAGTTTATCTTTCATACTTAATCTCAATGAGTGGATACACATTTATGTGGAGAACTGTACATCGAAGCACTCCTTCTTCAAGGCAGCTAACCCAGCATTATGTTCAAACTTGTATAATCAATCAGTCCACTGGTCGTCTAATCCATGTTCATGTTAATATTGAAATGTCTTCATGTATACAGTAGTTACTCGCTATGCATTACGTGTGATTACAAATGTGTTCTGATTGTTAAAAGTATATGATTAAATTCGTGCAATAAAATGGGTACACATTGGGAGAAAGAAATTATAAATATAGAATACCTTGTCAACTAACTTTCCAATCATTCCTCCTATTCCTATCTCTTAATTTTGTAATCTACCTATACGACTCAAATGGGTAAATATGATCTCAATAAACCCTCGTAGCAACATAGGTTCTTGGTAAACTGCATACAATCATCTAATCTTAGCCAGAATCAAAGTTAAAAAGGCGTCATGGTGCTGAAGGGGTTAAGCACTTGTCAGTCCACTCCAGCACCTCCCAATCCCTCCTCCACCTGTCAATCCACTCAACCACCTGCCAATCCCTCCTCCACCTGTCAATCCACTCAAACACTTGCCAGTCACTCCTCCACCTGCCAATCCACTCAACCACCTGCCAATCCCTCCTCCACCTGTCAATCCACTCAAACACCTTCCAGTCACTCCTCCACCTGTCAATCCACTCAAACACCTGCCAATCACCGTTCCACCACCCTACAAGGACCATTTTTCCGGGCCAGTCCCACGGGCCACAGACCAACAAGGAATTGCTGGTCCCGTAGTTCCCGACCACCCGTGCGAAGAGACGGGAGAAAGTGTGCTCACAGTGTCTGTGTGAGATGGGCTAGGTTGTGTGTGCGGGTGGGGAGGAGGAGGACTGGCGTGGGGGTTAGTGTGTTGTGTCTTTGGGTGAGGGTGGGAGGAGGGGGGTGGTTTGTGTGTGGGGTGGGAAGGAGGGGGGGGGGGGGGGATTGTGTGTAGTGACTGTGTGTGAGGGTTGGGAGAAGGGGTGCTGTTTGTGTGTGTCTGTGTTTGTGTGTGAGAGTTGGGGGGTAGGAGGGAGGTGGTTTGTGTGTTGTGTGGTGGGTGGGGTTGTGTGATGGTAGATATGAAGGGGGTTGTGTGTGGGGTGGGGAAGAGGGGTGATTTGTGTGTATGGTGGGTGGGGTTGTGTGTGAGGGTGGGCAAGGAGGGCGGGTTTATGGAGTGTGGTGGGTGGGGTTGTGTGTGTGGGCGGGGAGGAGGGGGTGGTTTGTGTGGTGTGTCTGTGTGTGGTGGGTGTGGTTGTGTGTGAGAGTGGGGAGGAGGGGGATGATTTGTGTGCTGTGTCTGTGTGTGGTGGGTGGTGTTGTCTCTGAAGGTAGGGAGGATTGTGGGTTGTATGTTGTGTTTGTGTGTGTGGGGGAGGGGGGTGGTTTGTGTATGTGTCTGTGTTTGAAGATGTGTGTGGTGTTATATAACAGAGATTTGTGTGTGCGTGCACTTGTTAGTGGGTGTGTATGTGTGGTGTGATACTTTAGAGTTTTTTTCGCGCGCGTGTGTGTGGGGTGTTTCTGTGTGTGTTTGTGTGTGTGTATGACTAGAGGTTTGTGTGGCTGGCTGTCTGATTAACAGGGTGTTTGACTGTGTACATAGTCTGTGTGTGTGTGTGTGTTGGTGAGAGAGAGAGAGAGAGAGAGAGAGAGAGATTAAGTAGGGAGGGCGTGCGTGTGTGATTTGTGTATTGGAAAGGGGATGAACATGTTTATTTTGAAGTTAGTGTACATTTCAGTGTGCGCGTGTGTGAAGGTTTTGTCTTGACAAATTTCTTTCATGAGCGTAATAGATTGATTTAGTTTGTTTATGAATATCAATCACTGAAATTCTATGTACCTGTACCCTGCAATTGAGCACCAATTGTTAGAATTCCGATTACGAAAGGAAATTGCTTACACCATAATATATTGTATTTCACGTACATCTTCATCAAAACTTTCACCAAGTAGGAATAAAAAATATATATATAATCTCCCAAATCTTATGCTTAACATTAAAGAACAATAGCCAAATTGCAACCGGTACTGTTTTTCATCTACATACAGTACGGTACAAGTAGTTTTTAATTTACATGTGGTATCAAGTAGTTTCTCATATACTTTCGTAAAATAGTTAAATATTAAATGGGTGTAGACATTTATAGTCCGTTTACTCCATCCCTACCTGAGCATTATTTATACTGGTCATAATCAATAGACTAGTATTGCTATGTGGACAAAGCATGGGTGTGTCATGGCTTATGTAGGTACACTAATATTAAGGGGCCTCACCTCGTTTTGTGTTTCTGTCTTTCTTCCTCTCTCTCTGGGTTGTATCCATTCGGCCCCATTCAGCCTACTGTTTTAAGACGTTTATCCAGATGGGAATCAAGATACATAGATTAACGTTAGTCTATGTATCTTGATGGGAATAACGTCTTAAAACAGTCGGCTGAATGGGACCGAATGTATACAAGCCAGAGAAAGAGGAAAAAGGAGATCAAACAAGCAGGTCACCCCCCTCAAGAACTACTAAACGATAACATTGCTGTCTTCGTCTACAATATACTCGGTTGTAATTAATAAAGTAAAGAATAATAATAGTTGACGCTTATTCTAATATACCTACATTCTCACACCAATTTGTTTTAAGGAGATTTCCACCTGGAGGATTTTTTTCTGGACCCCCTTTCTCCCTCATGTTTAGCCCCATTGCTTTTGAGATTTTAAGACGTTTGCCCCATTAGTTTGGTTATTTTTAAGAATTTCCGCCCCATTCTGTCAATTTTAAGACCTTTCGTGCCATTTAGGTGTCGATTTTATCCTGGCGAGCGATAGCGAGCCTGTAATTTAAGAGTAATCGGCCTTTGGCCGGGAAATTTTTCTACCGAAACATTTACAAATTTGTCTTGAAAGGGGGTCAAGGGGGTGAAATTTTAAGAATGCTGGATGAGTAGGAAGCAAACTAGAAACCTCCCCTTAACCTCATGTTTTATTCCTTGTTTACCATATACGCGAGCCAACAATCTTTCTGTACGTGTAATTTATTCCTTGTTTACCATAATACGCGAGCCAACAATCTTTCTGTACGTGTAATTTATTCCTTGTTTACCATATACGCGAGCCAACAATCCTTCTGTACGTGTAATTTATTCCTTGTTTACCATATACGCGAGCCAACAGTCTTTCTGTACGTGTTATTTATTCCTTGTTTACCATATACGCGAGCCAACAATCTTTCTGTACGTGCAATTTAGTCAATCGGATGTGTAAGAGTATTAGAGTATTAGTATTATAACAGAGCCATGCAAACATTGTGTATTTTCATATGCTAGATTATTTTTGTTTTCAGGATAGATTAGATACATTTACGTGTGTTTATTTTAGCTGTTTCGTTTTTGTCCACAATCGAAGCTACCTCAATGCGCCGAAATACTCTCAAGTCGGTCAATGGTAAAATTAGATGAGATGCATTCTTTCTGGGGAATCGAGCATCGGAGTACAGTCAGCCTAATAAGTGATGTCCCGGCACCAAGTATATTTCGATTAATAAGGGGTATCAGCAATATATAAAACTTGATGTACCGGTATTCGTTTCGAGTGAGATATACAAGCATGTTACTATACCCGGTACTTACGCACTCTATTCAACATCTGACAGACATTAATACAGCACAGAACGAGCCAGACGTAATGACACCTGAGAAATGACTTATTAGCGCCACCGTACATTCCACATACAGCACATCACTATATTGTAGGCCTATGCACCTAGCCGTTGTGTCTTCGTGTGCCTTTTATTGTATGTGTTTTCAAGTTGTGATTAACTCATTCATCACCTATACAAAAATGTCATCATATTCTGAATACCATTAGACGATTTTCTTTCAGTTATAATCTACCTATACGATACAAATGGGTGAATACGATCTCAATAAACCCTCTTAGTAACATACGTCCTTCCTAAACTACATAAAACCATCTGATTTTAGCCCAAATCAAAGGTAAAGGCGGCATGGTCCATTTATCAATGGGCTATTATACTCTCACAAGGGGGTATACTGTACAGAATCAACAATATGAACAGAGTATGCAAAAGGTACATAATATCATTGAACATATTACATAAGAACAGAAAATGGGAGTCTGCAGAATGCCGACTGGCCCACATAAGGCAAATCCCTCTCACACTCAACCCCTATTATAAGGTCTAATTATAGGCCCAGCTCACTAACACCATGAGGACCGACCCCACCAAAACGGTCAGGGGTCAACATAAGAAAATGGGGGTCTGCAGAGCGATTTATCTTTTTATCTTTGTATACAGTAAGAGGAGTATAATACCTACATGCTTTTATTGGGTAGCATATTATGGACACTTTAACTACCCCTTTCTTACCCATATTTGTTTACGACACAGGAGGACCAAAAATATTGCGCTTAATCCCCTTCCATGTTCCTCAATCCTGCGTCGATTAATAACGCCTGTCTTCTGAAGGGGAGATGGGTTGCTTTTCTAGACCCCATTCTCCTTCATGTTTAGCCCCATTAGTTTTCAGAGTGTTAAGATGTTTGCGCCTTAGTTTGTCGATTTTAAGACCTTTCACCCCATTTCTTTGTCAATATTAAGACCTGTCGTGCTATTTAGTTGTCAATTTTTTACCTGGCGAACGATAGTGAGCCTGTAATTTTGGAAGAATTTGTCTACCAATTTGTTTTTACAAATTAATCTACAAGGGGGATCTAATGAATGTTATTTCAAGTTTGATGGAGGTTTAGGGAGGAAACTAGAAAAATAAAGAATACATTTATAAAATCGACCAATAAGTGAACCATTCCCCTTAATACCGTCTTGTCTTCTTAACACCAATGTCTATATCAAATGTGTGTTCATGTTGTTTGTTCGCCCTTCACGCTTTCCTATATTTCCACTGGCCAACATCTGCTTCTGTTTCGTCACCGCCTTCACTCAATGCAGGTCTTAACCTTATTTGGTGCGGGGAGGGTCTATTTGGAGCCTCTCAGTTTTAGTTCGTTAGTTTGGGGATTATAAGTCGTTTCACCTCTTTAGTTTGGTGATTATAAGGCTTTAAACCCAATAAGGTGTCGATATTTCTTAAGTGAACGATAGCCAGCCTGCAATTTGGGAGAAACTGGCCTTCGGCCGGGACATTTATCTACCAAAAAAATTACATATTTAGCTTAAAGGGGTCTGGGGACGTTTTAGAGTTTGCAGGAGGGTCTATGTCAATGGGTAAACTAAAAATGCATTGTTCGAAAATGGCAAAAAAGTTAATCCTCAATAATAATTATACAAAATTTCATACAAAAAACCACGACGTTGCACCATATAGTGTTAAAGGTAGATTTACACGAGCCCTTGTTCCCGTAACTTATATCCGCAACTCTAATCTGACGGACTCTGATGCATACTTGTCATAACACGCTGTCACCTATAATAATTTACTTCTAATCTAGTTTCAGATACCAGTGCAAATACCCTAAATATGTTACTAGTAAATACTGCAGATCAAAAAGGGCTGAAAATAACCTCAGTCTTAACCCTTTGAAGCTCTGACGCGTTTTAGCAGTTTATTTTGGCTATCATTAGACGATTTATGCAGCTTAGGAAGTACCGTCCCATTAGTCTCACATCAATCATAGGAAAGTTGCTAGAGTCTATTATTGCTAGGAAAATTAGAAGCCACTTAGTAAAATTTAACTTAATAAATTCTTCTCAGCATGGATTCACTCAGGGACGTTCTTGCCTTACTAATTTGCTTAGCTTTTTCTCAGAGGTATATGAAGCAGTAGATAGTGACAAGTCATATGATATTATATATTTAGATTTCAGTAAAGCTTTCGACAGAGTCCCTCATGAGAGATTGATGAGAAAGGTTGAGGCACATGGAATAGGAGGGTCGTTGTTGGGATGGATTAGGTCATGGCTAATTGGTAGGAAACAGAGAGTCAGCATAAATGGTACCAAGTCAGAGTGGGGAGCAGTCAAAAGTGGTGTCCCCAGGGATCGGTATTAGGTCCCCTGTTGTTTCTTATAGACATAAATGACCTAGATTTAGGTATAACTAGTAGGATAAGTAAATTCGCAGACGATACTAAAATGGGGAGATCAATTGATTCAGATAGCGATATAGAGTGCCTCCAAAGGGATCTAGATACCTTACATGAATGGTCAGTAAATTGGCAGATGAAGTTTAACATTGACAAATGCAAGGTATTAAAGATAGGGAAGATGCAAACAACTGTTAAATATAAACTAGCTAATTTAGAATTAGAAAATTCAGACTGCGAGAAAGATCTAGGTGTGTTTGTTAGCAATGATTTGAAGCCTAGAAAACAGTGTATAAGCGTTCGTAATAAGGCAAACAGGATTCTCGGGTTCATCTCTAGGAGTGTGAGTAACAGAACTGCTGATGTTATCTTAAAACTTTACTTGTCATTAGTGAGACCCCATATGGATTATGCTGTCCAATTTTGGTGTCCTTATTACAGAATGGACATAGATTCATTGGAGAGAATTCAGCGTAGAATGACAAAAATGATCCATAATATTAGAAATGTTCCGTATGAAGAAAGGTTGAAGAAATTAGGTTTACATTCGTTAGAGAGACGCAGAGTTAGAGGGGATATGATAGAGGTGTTCAAGTGGGTTAGTGGATTAACAAAGGGGACATGACAAATGTACTAAAGCTCAGTGATAGCGAAAGAACTCGTACCAATGGTTTCAAATTAGATAAATTTCGTTTCAGAAAAGATATAGGCAAATATTGGTTTGGTAACAGAGTTGTAGATGGGTGGAATAGGCTACCAAGTGGTATAGTGGGATCAAGAACGATAGGGAGCTTTAAGAACAAATTGGATAAGCATATGGACGAGAAGGGTTGGGTGTGAAGGGGGATCAGCCGGGTTGGGCCAATCAGCGCTCTGCAGACCCCGTAATCCTGCGTTAATCTCTAACCGGTTTGGTAAGATATCCTCAGGGTATTAGAGTGTTGAGCCTATAATTGGGCTTTGTAATTGGGGTTGTGTTGGACAGGGATCTGCCTTGCTTAGGCCAATCGGCTTTCTGCAGACTCCCATTTTCTTATGTTCTTATGTTTTCTTATATGGGGTATTAAAATGGTAATACTATCTCAATCAACCATTTGACTTCCATATACCGTTACTAATCTGAATAAAATCGTCTAATAGTAGCCAAAAACAGAACAGAAACGCGTATTGGAGCTTGAAAGGGTTAATTCACGCCTTTAGGGGAAATTTGCATATATTTGCTCATTTACTTATTTACTTAGTGTATTGTTTAGTTTCTTCCCAAGACCTCCATCAAGCTTTAAAAAGATATCCCCTTTTGAGATGTTCATGCCCCGGCCGAAGGCCAGTTCCTCATATTGCGATAGCTTGCTATAGCTCACCAGGAAAAAATATACACCTAAGTGGCACAAAAGGTCTTAAAATCGCCAAGGTAATGGATCAAACGTCTTAAAATGTCAAAACAATTGGGGCTAAATGTGAGGAAGAAAGAGGACAGAAAAAACAACCCTCCCCTTACGGCAGAGTGACACTATAGATCATATAGTAAAGGAGAGCAACCAGCTATTCCTTGGACGCTAATTTGGGGTATTAAATATCAACCCAAGTGTGATCATTTGTTTCTGAAAATGTAGACCAACTTCAAAGACCAAACTCTATTTCCTAGGCATTTTAGCTCGAACGTCCCATGATGTTGGCCCTGTCACTCTTTGAACTCTGGGGGAGGCACTGACTGCAGGCAGTTATGCCTTTTGTCTCCCTCATTCACATAGAAAACAAAAATATATATATATATATTTCCGTTTTGTCGAATGTTTATTATGAGCATGCCCATAATGTGCGCATACAGTGAAGGCTAATGACAGCAATGGCATCAAAATGGAATAAGTTAGCTGATATTTATAACTATTGTAACTGTAAGTCACTCGAGCACCATTTCCGACACTATATTATTATACTGTATATCTATATTATTATTACTGTATATCTATATTATTATTACTGTATATCTATATTATTATTACTGTATATCTATATTATTATTACTGTATATCTATATTATTATACTGTATATCTATATTATTATACTGTATATCTATATTATTATACTGTATATCTATATTATTATACTGTATATCTATATTATTATACACTATCGATATTATTATACTGTATATCTATATTATTATACTGTATATCTATATTATTACTGTATATCTCTTATTATACTGTATATCTATATTATTATACTGTATATCTATATTATTATACTGTATATCTATATTATTATACTGTATATCTATATTATTCAGCAATTTTCATTTAGCAACTTCAGAATGCAAGTTTCATAAGATCTCAACCACAGAATTCTTCTACTTATATTTTAGTACCGATACCAAACAATTATCCCGGAAAAGTCGCTCGAATTTGTACAAAGATTGCTATTTGATTCAACGTTAACACCATCACCGCATCAGGCTATTATTTCTCATCTGCCGTGTCTCTATTTGGTCATCCCTCTAATTCCCTGTAATGGTTTTGGTCCATGTTGTCTGTGTTGGTCTGTCTGCTGATCAAGAGAGAGAGGGAGAGAGGGTGGGGGCGAGAGAGACTGATAGATAAGAGAGAGAGAGAGAGAGAGTCAGAGTCTGTGTGGCTGTCTGCCCGTGTCTATCTGTATGCATGGCTTCCAAATATTTACCCGTCTGTCTGCCCACTGCCTATCGGTCTGTATATGTGTGTCTGTCTTCCTGTATGCCTGCCCTGTCTGTTTATCTGTTTGTAAACCTCTCACCGCCTTGTTGCCTGTTTAATCAGCCTTGTCTGGTTTGTCTATCTCCACTGCCTTGTTGGCTCATGCCTCGTCTAACTAGTGGCCCTGGTAGTTAAATTTCAGTATTATTAGCATCAATTTTTTAATAATAATCATAATAATATAATCAATCCATCATCATCATCATCACATCATCATCATCATCAGGCCATCATCATCATATCATCATCATCATCATCATATCATCATCATATCATCATCATCATCATCATCATCATCATCATCATCATCATCATATCATCATCATCATCCCTATCATCATCATCATCATCATCATCCCTATCATCATTATCATCCCTATCATCATCATCATCATCATCATCATCATCATCATCATCATCATCATCATCATCATCCTCATCATCATCATCATCATCCTTGTTTCATCCATCAGCAGGCTTTTCCCTAATTTCTGTCTACCAACTTTTGCTATCTCCTGCCTCTCTTTTTATTATAGTTTCACTTTTACCTTCTCTTTTCTTGCCGCTCTTCCCCTTTCCCTTTCAGAGGCAATAATGAATTTCTCTCACACGCTTGCAAGGTTTAAGGCCCCAGCCTTACACTGCACAAACACAGATGCTGGTGAAGTGGTCGGTGGTGATGATAGATGGTGATAGAATTTGGTGATAGATGGTGATAGACAGGTGAAACAGATGGTGTGAACAATGGTGGTAAATGATTATTATTAGGCGGTCATAGTTTGGTACTTTAATTGTGATAGATTTTGGGAAAGATGATGATATGATGGATTAAATGAGGTGACGATAGCCTGTGGGTGATGATGATGATAGGGGTGGTGATAGTTGATGATATATATGTTGATAGATGGTGATAGATGTGATGATGGATGATGATAGATGTGGTGATAGATGATGGTAGATGTGGTGATAGATGTGATGATGATAGATGTGGTGATATATGATAATAGATGAGAACACAAGAACAATAAAAAAACTGGAGTCCTGCCGAAATCCGATCGGCCCAAGCAATGCAGATCCCTGTTCCCACCAACCCCAATTACAAAGCCCAATTATAGGCTCAACACTCTAATACCGCGAGGATCATCTTACCAAAACGGTTAGAGATTAACGGCCGGATTACGTGGGTATGCAGAGCGCTGATTGGCCCAACCCTGCTGATCCCCCTTCACACCCAACCCTTCTCGTCCATATGCTTATCCAATTTTATCTTAACTCTCCCTATCGTTTTTAATCCCCCTATATCACTTTGTAGTCCATTACACCCATCTACAAACTCTGTTACCCAAACCAATATTTGCCCTATATCTTTTTCTGAAACGAAATTTAATCTAATGTTGAAACCATTTGTACTAGTTCTTTCGCTATCACTGAGCTTTAGTACATTTGTCCTGTCCCCCTTGGTTATCCCACCTAACCCACTTGAACACCTCTATCATATCCCATCTAACATCTGGCGTCCTCTCTAACGAATGTAAGCCTAATTTCTTCAAACGTTTCTTTATACTGAAGATTTCTAATATTGATGGATCATTTTTGTCATTCTACGTTGTACCTCTCTTCCAATGAATCTATGTCCATTCTGTAATAAGGACACCAAAATTGAACATCAATAATCCATATTGGGTCTCACTAATGACAAGTAAAAGTTTTTAAGATAACATCAGCAGTTCTGTTACTCACACTCCTTGAGATGAACCCGAGAATCCTGTTTGCCCTTGTTTTCGAACGCGTATACACT
>CM064513.1:23825570-23832587 GCA_032716605.1 Paralithodes platypus | reverse complement strand
GGTCCAGAAAAACGGTCTGCCTCCCCTTAAGCGGATAAAGATAGTCTATGAAAGGATGTCCAAGAGAAAGTGACATGGCAAACGTGTTGAGTTTATCAAGTCAGTGACCAAAGAGGGAGAATATAAACTAAATGTAGCAAGTATACTGTATATAATATTATGTTATATGGATACCATAATAACATAATTTAAAATACCGGAGAAGGGTTCAAATGCATCCTGTTATTATATTCATTCTTTACAATTTCAGCATACGATTTGTGGGTCTATGCATATATTTTATTTTTAAAATACCGGGGAGGGTTTCAGAACATACTGTATATTCGATTTATTCCATTAATTTTCAGCATAAGCATTGTATATCTATGCAAACTTACCCCTGCTAGACCTTTATCTACTATTATTATGTAATTTTAAATTAAGTAAAATATGTCAAAATTATTAATTTAATCATCCATTAGATTATGTTTTGTACCAAAACAACATAATTTCTCACAAGTCCAATTTGTTCTGGCAATTTCGTGATAAATTATTTATACAACACTTATCTGCCTTTCCCAATCATCAAATTGTCAATTTTCAAATCCATCCATATCTATTAACCTTGATATTTTCTTTGTAGTTTCGTAGTTTGAGAGGTGAAGAAAAAATATGCAACATTTATATTCACCCCTTAGTATCCGTGTGTGTGTTTGTGTGTGTGTCTGTCTGTCTGCGTTTGTGTTTGTGTGTGTGTGTGTGTGTTTTAATTATTGTTTGTATTGGTATTGTTCATTTGACTTCTGTTCTGGTGATACAAATGTTGCACACCGGCACACTTGAATCTCTTACAGTAAACACTTGAACAGAATAACTGGCCACTGTATCACTGATGTGGCGAAGACATTTGTTTTGTGTGGAGTGTCCAGTTGCCTACATGAATTTGTACCCACCCAGTAATTGTATACTGTATATGGAAGTGAAAACAGTGCGATTTACGTACACAAATAATGTGCTATAACAATTTTAATTTATTATATTGATTACCTACTGCATAGCACACTATATTCCTATATCAATCATACTAGTTTATCTTTCATACTTAATCTCAATGAGTGGATACACATTTATGTGGAGAACTGTACATCGAAGCACTCCTTCTTCAAGGCAGCTAACCCAGCATTATGTTCAAACTTGTATAATCAATCAGTCCACTGGTCGTCTAATCCATGTTCATGTTAATATTGAAATGTCTTCATGTATACAGCAGTTACTCGCTATGCATTACGTGTGATTACAAATATGTTCTGATTGTTAAAAGTATATGATTAAATTCGTGCAATAAAATGGGTACACATTGGGAGAAAGAAATTATAAATATAGAATACCTTGTCAACTAACTTTCCAATCATTCCTCCTATTCCTATCTCTTAATTTTGTAATCTACCTATACGACTCAAATGGGTAAATATGATCTCAATAAACCCTCGTAGCAACATAGGTCCTTGGTAAACTGCATACAATCATCTAATCTTAGCCAGAATCAAAGTTAAAAAGGCGTCATGGTGCTGAAGGGGTTAAGCACTTGTCAGTCCACTCCAGCACCTCCCAATCCCTCCTCCACCTGTCAATCCACTCAACCACCTGCCAATCCCTCCTCCACCTGTCAATCCACTCAAACACTTGCCTGTCACTCCTCCACCTGTCAATGCACTCAACCACCTGCCAATCCCTCCTCCACCTGTCAATCCACTCAAACACCTGCCAGTCACTCCTCCACCTGTCAATCCACTCAAACACCTGCCAATCACCGACCCACCACCCTACAAGGACCATTTTTCCGGGCCAGTCCCACGGGCCACAGACCAACAAGGAATTGCTGGTCCCTTAGTTGCCGACCACCCGTGCGAAGAGACGGGAGAAAGTGTGCTCTGTTGTGTCTGTGTGAGGTGGGTTAGGTTGTGTGTGGGGGTGGGGAGGAGGAGGACTGGCGTGGGGGTTAGTGTGTTCTGACTGTGTGTGAGGGTGGGGAGAAGGGGTGCTGTTTGTGTGTGTCTGTGTTTGTGTGTGAGAGTGGGTGGGTAGGAGGGAGGTGGTTTGTGTGTTGTGTGGTGGGTGGGGTTGTGTGTGATGGTAGATATGAAGGGGGGTTGTGTGTGGGGTGGGGAAGAGGGGTGATTTGTGTGTACGGTGGGTGGGGTTGTGTGTGAGGGTGGGAAGGAGGGCGGGTTTATGTGAGTGTGGTGGGTGGGTTTGTGTGTGTGGGCGGGGAGGAGGGGTGGTTTGTGTGTTGTGTCTAAGTGTGGTGGGTGTGGTTCTGTGTGAGAGTGGGGAGGAGGGGGATGGTTTGTGTGCTGTGTCTGTGTGTGGTGGGTGGGATTGTGTGTGAAGGTAGGGAGGATTGTGGGTTGTATGTTGTGTTTGTGTGTGTGGGGGAGGGGGGTGGTTTGTGTATGTGTCTGTGTTTGAAGATGTGTGTGGTGTTATATAACAGAGATATGTGTGTGCGTGCACTTGTTAGTGTGTGTGTATGTGTGGTGTGATACTTTAGAGTTCTTTTCGCGCGCGTGTGTGTGGGGTGTTTCTGTGTGTGTTTGTGTGTGTGTATGACTAGAGGTTTGTGTGGCTGGCTGTCTGATTAACAGGGTGTTTGACTGTGTACATAGTCTGTGTGTGTGTGTGTGTGTGAGAGAGAGAGAGAGAGAGTAAGAGAGAGAGAGAGAGAGAGAGAGAGCGAGCTTAAGTAGGGAGGGCGTGCGTGTGTGAGTTGTGTATTGGAAAGGGGATGAACATATTTATTTTGAAGTTAGTGTACATTACAGTGTGCGCGTGTGTGAAGGTTTTGTCTTGACAAATTTCTTTCATGAGCGTAATAGATTGATTAAGTTTGTTTATGAATTTCAATCACTGAAATTCTATGTACCTGTACCCTGCAATTGAGCACCAATTGTTAGAATTCCGATTACGAAAGGACATTGCTTTCACCATAATATATTGTATTTCACGTACATCTTCATCAAAACTTTCACCAAGTAGGAATACAAAAAAAATGTATAATCTCCCAAATCTTATGCTTAACATTAAAGAACAATAGCCAAATTGCAACCGGTACTGTTTTTCATCTACATACAGTACGGTACAAGTAGTTTTTAATTTACATGTGGTATCAAGTAGTTTCTCATATACTTTCGTAAAATAGTTAAATATTAAATGGGTGTAGACATTTATAGTCCGTTTACTCCATCCCTACCTGAGCATTATTTATACTGGTCATAATCAATAGACTAGTATTGCTATGTGGACAAAGCATGGGTGTGTCATGGCTTATGTAGGTACACTAATATTAAGGGGCCTCACCTCGTTTTGTGTTTGTCTTTCTTCCTCTCTCTCGGGGTTGTATCCATTCGGCCCCATTCAGCCTACTGTTTTAAGACGTTTATCCAGATGGGAATCAAGATACATATATTAACGTTAGTCTATGTATCTTGATGGGAATAACGTCTTAAAACAGTCGGCTGAATGGGACCGAATGTATACAAGCCAGAGAAAGAGGAAAAAGGAGATCAAAC
The DNA here is from genome assembly GCA_032716605.1 of Paralithodes platypus. NCBI lineage: Eukaryota > Metazoa > Arthropoda > Malacostraca > Decapoda > Lithodidae > Paralithodes > Paralithodes platypus. The sequence goes on along the minus strand of CM064513.1, from coordinate 23,829,039 downwards.
AAGCAGGTCACCCCCCTCAAGAACTACTAAACGATAACATTGCTGTCTTCGTCTACAATATACTCGGTTGTAATTAATAAAGTAAAGAATAATAATAGTTGACGCTTATTCTAATATACCTACATTCTCACACCAATTTGTTTTAAGGGGAGATTTCCACCTGGAGGATTTTTTTCTGGACCCCCTTTCTCCCTCATGTTTAGCCCCATTGTTTTTGAGATTTTAAGACGTTTGCCCCATTAGTTTGGTTATTTTTAAGAATTTCCGCCCCATTCTGTCAATTTTAAGACCTTTCGTGCCATTTAGGTGTCGATTTTATCCTGGCGAGCGATAGCGAGCCTGTAATTTAAGAGTAATCGGCCTTTGGCCGGGAAATTTTTCTACCGAAACATTTACAAATTTGTCTTGAAAGGGGGTCAAGGGGGTGAAATTTAAGAATGCTGGATGAGTAGGAAACAAACTAGAAACCTCCCCTTAACCTCATGTTTTATTCCTTGTTTACCATATACGCGAGCCAACAATCTTTCTGTACGTGTAATTTATTCCTTGTTTACCATATACGCGAGCCAACAATCTTTCTGTACGTGTAATTTATTCCTTGTTTACCATATACGCGAGCCAACAATCCTTCTGTACGTGTAATTTATTCCTTGTTTACCATATACGCGAGCCAACAGTCTTTCTGTACGTGTAATTTATTCCTTGTTTACCATATACGCGAGCCAACAATCTTTCTGTACGTGTAATTTATTCCTTGTTTACCATATACGCGAGCCAACAATTTTTCTGTACTTGTAATTTGGTCACTCGGATGTGTAAGAGTATTAGAGTATTAGTATTATAACAGAGCCATGCAAACATTGTGTATTTTCATATGCTAGATTATTTTTGTTTTCAGGATAGATTAGATACATTTACGTGTGTTTATTTTAGCTGTTTCGTTTTTGTCCACAATCGAAGCTACCTCAATGCGCCGAAATACTGTCAAGTCGGTCAATGGTAAAATTAGATGAGATGCATTCTTTCTGGGGAATCGAGCATCGGAGTACAGTCAGCCTAATAAGTGATGTCCCGGCACCAAGTATATTTCGATTAATAAGGGGTATCAGCAATATATAAAACTTGATGTACCGGTATTCGTTTCGAGTGAGATATACAAGCATGTTACTATACCCGGTACTTACGCACTCTATTCAACATCTGACAGACATTAATACAGCACAGAACGAGCCAGACGTAATGACACCTGAGAAATGACTTATTAGCGCCACCGTACATTCCACATACAGCACATCACTATTATTGTAGGCCTATGCACCTAGCCGTTGTGTCTTCGTGTTCCTTTTATTGTATGTGTTTTCAAGTTGTGATTAACTCATTCATCACCTATACAAAAATGTCATCATATTCTGAATACCATTAGACGATTTTCTTTCAGTTATAATCTACCTATACGATACAAATGGGTGAATACGATCTCAATAAACCTTCTTAGTAACATACGTCCTTCCTAAACTGCATAAAACCATCTGATTTTAGCCCAAATCAAAGGTAAAAAGGCGGCATGGTCCATTTATCAATGGGCTATTATACTCTCACAAGGGGGTATACTGTACAGAATCAACAATATGAACAGAGTATGCAAAAGGTACATAATATCATTGAACATATTACATAAGAACATAAGAAAATGGGAGTCTGCAGAATGCCGACTGGCCCACATAAGGCAAATCCCTCTCACACTCAACCCCTATTATAAGGTCTAATTATAGGCCCAGCTCACTAACACCATGAGGACCGACCCCACCAAAACGGTCAGGGGTCAACATAAGAAAATGGGGGTCTGCAGAGCGATTTATCTTTTTATCTTTGTATACAGTAAGAGGAGTATAATACCTACATGCCTTTTATTGGGTAGAATATTATGGACACTTTAACTACCCCTTTCTTACCCATATTTGTTTACGACACAGGAGGACCAAAAATATTGCGCTTAATCCCCTTCCATGTTCCTCAATCCTGCGTCGATTAATAACGCCTGTCTTCTGAAGGGGAGATGGGTTGCTTTTCTAGACCCCATTCTCCTTCATGTTTAGCCCCATTAGTTTTCAGAGTGTTAAGATGTTTGCGCCTTAGTTTGTCGATTTTAAGACCTTTCACCCCATTTCTTTGTCAATATTAAGACCTGTCGTGCTATTTAGTTGTCAATTTTTTACCTGGCGAACGATAGTGAGCCTGTAATTTTGGAAGAATTTGTCTACCAATTTGTTTTTACAAATTAATCTACAAGGGGGATCTAATGAATGTTATTTCAAGTTTGATGGAGGTTTAGGGAGGAAACTAGAAAAATAAAGAATACATTTATAAAATCGACCAATAAGTGAACCATTCCCCTTAATACCGTCTTGTCTTCTTAACACCAATGTCTATATCAAATGTGTGTTCATGTTGTTTGTTCGCCCTTCACGCTTTCCTATATTTCCACTGGCCAACATCTGCTTCTGTTTCGTCACCGCCTTCACTCAATGCAGGTCTTAACCTTATTTGGTGCGGGGAGGGTCTATTTGGAGCCTCTCAGTTTTAGTTCGTTAGTTTGGGGATTATAAGTCGTTTCACCTCTTTAGTTTGGTGATTATAAGGCTTTAAACCCAATAAGGTGTCGATATTTCTTAAGTGAACGATAGCCAGCCTGCAATTTGGGAGAAACTGGCCTTCGGCCGGGACATTTATCTACCAAAAAAATTACATATTTAGCTTAAAGGGGTCTGGGGACGTTTTAGAGTTTGCAGGGGGGTCTATGTCAATGGGTAAACTAAAAATGCATTGTTCGAAAATGGCAAAAAAGTTAATCCTCAATAATAATTATACAAAATTTCATACAAAAAAACACGACGTTGCACCATATAGTGTTAAAGGTAGATTTACACGAGCCCTTGTTCCCGTAACTTATATCCGCAACTCTAATCTGACGGACTCTGATGCATACTTGTCATAACACGCTGTCACCTATAATAATTTACTTCTAATCTAGTTTCAGATACCAGTGCAAAATACCCTAAATATGTTACTAGTAAATACTGCAGATAAAAAAGGGCTGAAAATAACCTCAGTCTTAACCCTTTGAAGCTCTGACGCGTTTTAGCAGTTTATTTTGGCTATCATTAGACGATTTTATGCAGCTTAGGAAGTACCGTCCCATTAGTCTCACATCAATCATAGGAAAGTTGCTAGAGTCTATTATTGCTAGGAAAATTAGAAGCCACTTAGTAAAATTTAACTTAATAAATTCTTCTCAGCATGGATTCACTCAGGGACGTTCTTGCCTTACTAATTTGCTTAGCTTTTTCTCAGAGGTATATGAAGCAGTAGATAGTGACAAGTCATATGATATTATATATTTAGATTTCAGTAAAGCTTTCGACAGAGTCCCTCATGAGAGATTGATGAGAAAGGTTGAGGCACATGGAAT
>CM064513.1:23733070-23820570 GCA_032716605.1 Paralithodes platypus | reverse complement strand
ATGCGCCTCAACCTTTCTCATCAATCTCTCGTGGGGGACTCTGTCGAAAGCTTTACTGAAATCTAAATATATTATATCATATGACTTGTCATTATCTACTGCTTCATATACCTCTGAGAAAAAACTAAGCAAATTAGTAAGGCAAGAACGTCCCTGAGTGATAGTTGATGATAAGTATGGTGATAGATGTGGTGATAGTTGATGATAGATATGGTGATATATGATGATATATGTGGTGATAGATGTGGTGATAGTTGATGATAGATATGGTGATAGATGATGATATAATATGTGGTGATAGATGTGGTGATAGTTGATGATAGATGATGATATATGTGGTGATAGATGTGGTGATAGATGATGAAAGATGGTGATAGATGATGATATATGTGGTGATAGATGATGATAGCCGTGGTGGTAGATGACGATAGATGTGGTGATAGAATAGTATAAATATTGTGATAGATGATGATAGATGATGATAGATGATTTTAGATAGATATATTATAGATGACTATAGAGACATGTGGTGTAAAGTAGTGGTAAGTGGTTATTATTAGGTGGTAGATGTGGTAATAGATTGTGATAGCTTTGGTTATATATGTTGATAACATAATGTGGTTATAGCTTAGTGATAAATGAATGGTGATACATTTGGTGATATGTAAGTTGATAGGTGTGGTGATAGGAAACACCTATAGGATTTAAAGGGGTAAATTATATATCGATTAACTCTCTAAATTCTACAGATTCTTTTTTAACTTAATAGAGGTGTCTAATAATAACCAGAATACACTGTCAACAACTGTAAGCATCCTGAAAGGGGTTAACTAATTATTGGTAGATTGTAAACTTGAGAAATGTTTCTATGGAGAGAATACCAAAATAAATTTATCTGTGAACAAGAGCGGGTTAAAGACAAGTTGTATGCAATATGAAGGATGCATTATTAAGTTATGGACGCAGCCTTAGCCCTTTCGGTATTCTAGGACGCATTTTATTATATAATTATCTATATTTAGACTATATTTTACTGCTTAGGTAGAAATATTGGAAGTCAAGAGGTTAATCGAGATAATTTATACTCCCATGATTTCCAGGGAGCCTTCCACAACTGAGTGAAATCGTTTAATGGCAGATAGAACAAAATTACAAACTAGTTTTACCATCATCACAATTAACCTTTACATTAGAATATAAGTCTCACTGCAACCGGTTCCGCTCTATAAAATGCTTAGGAATATATCTGCTTCATCGCTATCTACCATAAATGAGTTCTTATTCACTTCTCCATTACTTGTATTGCTATTGTATATTATAAAGGTATATAACTAACAATATTCCAAATGATGCATACAGTACTTTTTGCATACTTTAAGCAACCATTCTTCTTCACTGCCATGATAGACAAACCAAACTGAAATGATTACTGATTACGGATTACTGATATTTACTATAGGATGTAAGGTATCTTAAAATAACCCCCTAGAAATACTTTCTCTAAAGTATCTATTTCTTTATCCTCCCCATTTCCCCAGCTAACCTAATCCCACAAGGACCCCAATGGAAATACGCCTAACGGCCTTATTTGGCTATCCTTAGTTGGAATTATGCAAGGCTGGTACATGTCATATTTGTATCATACTATGTGGTACCAACTCTGTAAATTGCTAACTGAATAAATATTATTATTATTATTATTATTATTATTATTATTATTATTATTATTATTATTATTATTATTATTCCTTGGCCTTTTAGAGAAAATACTATTATGTATTGCTGAATGGCAAACTTACAAACTTTAAGACAAGCCAGTACATATGGTTACGTTGTGTTATGTTATATTATTCTCCCGTCTTTACAAGCTCCAACACTCTGGGGAACATTGTAGCTGAAGAAGTGTGTTTTTGTGAGTGTAAGTGTTTGTTTAGGGATACGTGTGTAATTGTAGGTGTGCGTGTTGCGAGTTTTGAGTGTGTTGTGAAAATTGTCTTTTTTTTCTTTCATTTTTATTTACCCTTCAGTGCATGCCCCAACACTGGAAAACGATGTAGCAAAAGGGGTGTGTATTTGTGAGTGTGTGTGATTGTGTGTGAGTGCATCAGAGTATGTGTGCGTGTCACGAGCTTTAATTGTGTTGTGAAATTTGTCTAGTTTGATTCATTATTTATCCTTCAGTGAAAGCCTCAACACTCTTGGGAGGAATGTAGCTGAAGAGGTGTATTTTTGTGAGTGAAAATGTGTGTGTATGTTTATGAGTTAATTTGTAAGTGTATGTTTGCGTGCTGCGAGTTTTAAATGTGTTGTGAAAATTGTCTGGGTTTCGACGTATACTCCAGTCCCCCCTTAGTATCCGCTTTAAAGAGAATGTGTTGTGTCGTTTCTCATTTTCTCTCATGTTTTGCCTTTGTGTTTTTTATTTGTAACGCGGTCGGAAATGTTAGCCCTATCAGTATTCAAGAATGCATTACTTGTAGGCCATATATACATTGGATATTATTAGACGATTTTATTCAGATTACGAAGAGTATAAGGAAGGCAGAGGGTTGATTGAGCCAGTCTTCATCACTTTAACTCCGACAGATCCTTCCTAAGCTGTATGAAATTGTCTATTTCATTTAAGATTTAACTGTCTACACGCCTCATATTATTTTCAACGGGTTAATGACATTTTTCGTATAGAAGGCGATCAATATAAGATACCAACATAAGAAATACTGGTCGTAATGAGTAATAAATGGTGCTTTATTGGTATGATAGATACTTAGGATATATAACCGGTATATCCACTGAATATTATTGGTATAGGGATGACTAACCCTTTCAGTATTCGAGGACACGTTACTTACTTTTATTTAGGATATTGTAAAGCGATCTTACTCAGTTTAGGAGAGAATTTCGGAAGTCAGAGTGTATGAATAAAATTGTCTAATGATATTGCTATAATCAAATTAAGAGGTGAAGGAGCGTTTTTCTGAACCCCCTTCTCCCTCGAGTTTAGCCCCATTAGTTTTGAGATTTTAAGACGTTCGTCCCATTAGTTTGGTGATTTTAACACATTTTGCCCCATTCCGTTGTCAATTTTAAGACCTTTTGTGCCATTTAGGTGTCGATTTATTTCCTAGCAAGCGACAGCAAGCGACAGCAAGCTTGTTAATTTAAGAGGAACCGGCCTTTGCCGAGACATTTTTATACTGAAAAATGTACAAATTTATCTTGAAAGGGGGTATAGGGGGTGTTTATATAAGCTTGATGGAGGTCTAGCGAGGAAACTAAAAAGTAAATGAATGAATCAATATATAGACCAAAATCTAACCACTGTCCCCTTAAGAAGTGCGTACTGATATCCTGAAAAGGTTACGGTACTGTATTTTTTTTTTTTTTTTTTTTTTTCTATGTGATTGAGGGAGGCAAAAGGCATAACTGCCTATAGCGAGTGCCTCCCCCATAGTTGAAAGAGTGACAGGGCCAAAATCAAGGGACGTTCGAGTCAAAATGCCTGGACACACGGAGTTTGAAGCAATTTAAGTCATAGGAAGAGGGAAAGACTGATTCTGGGAGAGAGTTCCAGAGCTCAGATGTTGAGTAGAAGAAAGTTTGAGAGTAACGTTTCACTCTTGGGTTGGAGAGTTGCACAGAGTAGGGGTGGGATTGAGTTGCAAGACGGGTACCACGTGTCCTACGTAAAGGAGGTGGTATGCACTGGGATAGCTCTGAGGAACACTGATTATTATAGTAGCGATAGAATAGCGAGAGAGATGCAACATTGCGGCGGAGAGAGAGAGATTGCAGAGAGTTGGTGAGTGGACGGGAGTTAATGATACGAAAGGCCTTCCTTTCAACTTTGTCTAGGAGAGCGGTGTGAGAGGAACCTCCCCACACATGTGAACAATACTCATACAAGGGCGCACTATGCCCCTGTACAGAGCAAGAAGCTGTGCAGGGGAAAAGAACCCCCTAAGGCGGTTGAGCACACCCAGCTTCTGGGAGGCTGCCTTAGCAAGACTGGTAATATGGTCCTTCCAAATGAGAGCAGAAGAAAAAGAGACACCAAGAATATTGAGAGAAGATGAAGGGTTGATTTTTGTATTGTTGAAGAATAAGGGATAGTCCGCTGGGAGATCCTGACGGGTAGATAGATGGAGAAATTGGGTTTTGGAAGCATTAAAGTTAACAAGGTTTTCTCTGCCCCAATTGGAAATAGTATTTAGATCAGAATTTAAGAGTTCTATGGCTTCATTACGTTTGTCGTTGAGGGATTGCTGGCTGGGGCGTTCTGAAAAACTAATGGAGTAGTGTAAGGTTGAGTCGTCTGCGTATGAATGGATGGGAATTAAGGTACAGTTAAGGAGATCATTTATAAAAATTAGAAAGAGAATAGGAGATAGGACAGAGCCCTGAGGAACACCGGAGTTTATAGGGTGAGGAAGTGAACAATGGCCGTCCACAACCGCAGCTATGGAACGGCCGGAAAGGAAATTAGAGACAAAGGCACAGATGGAGGGATAGAAACCGAAGGAGGGTAGTTTAGAAATTAAAGATTTATGCCAGACTCTATCGAAGGCTTTCGATATGTCTAGTGCAATAGAAAAAGTCTCACCGAAGTCCCGAAAGGAGGATGACCAAGAGTTAGTAAGATATGAAAGAAGATCACCAGTAGAGCGACCCTTAAGGAAGCCATACTGGCGATCTGAGAGCAGATTATGAGAAGAGAAATGCTTAAGAAATTTGGAAGCAAGAATAGTTTCAAAAACTATTTATGTATGTTTAGATACAATCCATATAAAGGGGAGATGGGTCGTTTTTCTGGTTCCCCTTCTTCCTCATGTTTAGCCCTATTAGTTTTGAGATAATAACTCGTTTGACCCATTAGTTTGACAATTTTAACACATTTCACCCAATTTCTTTGTCAATGTTTAGACTTGTCGTGCCATTTAGGTGTCTGTTTTATCCTAGCGACCGACAGCAAGCCTGTTAGGAGGAGAGCAATTAACCAAATGTGTAATTGAGAGAGAGAGAGAGAGAGAGGAGAGAGAGAAAAGAAGAGGAGAGAGATAAAAGAAGAGTAATCAAACCAGCAAGAGTGAAACCAAAGAAGCATGTCTATAAATAAAGCCGGCCTTTATTTGCTCATCTACCAAGCGTTGGAACAAACACAATTCGAGTTACCAGACACCGAAGGACGGCCAATTAATACATCAATCTCTTGTTCACTCCACTACCAAACAAACGTTCCAAATGTGTAAAGTCAGGTATATAACTGATACATGATTAATGTCTACAGTTTGATTTGTACATACCGGTATATATATATTTTTGTATAAGTAATGAGCCTAACTTTCTCCCGGTCTGGCACCTGTTTCTATCAATCAAATAGAAGGTGCATGGAGAAGGGTGGGGGTCTTATAGTAACAGAGATCGGCCATTTTGGTGCCACTGGCGATATTTCCCTTGTTTTACACTCTAATATCTCCTTAACCTTAATCTACATGTGGGTATACTGTTACAGGATATACAGTTTGGTCTTTGGGTATAAATTGTTCATGATAAACAACAAAATATAGCTTCGTGCTTTGATAATCGAGGCACTAAGATGGCGTCCAGAGAAACAAAGTTGGCCCCTCTCTCTTACTACAGGATTTTTAGAGAAGGGTATCCAGGTGTTATATAGAGAGAGACAATCACTGGCCATACATCAGTTGTAAAGTGGTCATCAGTCCTCTGTTGTCATCATGGTAAGGGTGGGGTGTAGTATTTGGCTTGTAAGAAGTACAAATTGTAATGGTGTTCGTATTTAAAGACGTTGTGTCGCAAGTGTCATTAAATGTTGATCCTGTTCTCAATATTGATGTGCACTTTTACATTTATGCATTTAAATATGTATATGTTCTGTTTGGTTGTTACTCTAATTATATGTATTCTCGTACTAATATAATTAAGTATATTAATAAGTAAAGTATCAATATATCTTCCTAAATATGCTGTAGGTAAAACTATGTATATATATATATACCGGTATATATATATATATATATTATATATATATATATATATATATATATATATATATATATTATATATATATATTTATATTATATAATTATATATATATATATATATATATAGTTATATATATAATATATATATATATAAATATATATATATATATATATATATATATATATATATTATAATATACTGTATACTGTATATATATTATTCGAACAAGATTGATAATCCAATGGTTATTTTTCATGTTTATAGTAAAGGCATCTAATAAATAATTGTTTGCATTCTTACTTATTAATCTATTGCTTATTATTATACATATCTTCCTTTATGTAAATGTTTTCCAATACTCATTTATACAATATATATGTATTTCAACCTACCTTCCAATATCCCCTCTATTTTTCAATCAACCTTTCTATTTTTTAATTATTATTATTATTTGTTGTTTTTATATCAGTGTTCCTATTACCTAGACATGAGTCCTGGACAATGATATCCTTGCCTGGTGAGAAACTTAAGTTAACCCTGTCACAGTTCTTGGACAGCTCTCTTCATTGCAGTCTGGCTATCAGTAGACGGTTTTATTAATCTTAGGAAGGATTTTTGTAGGTCAGAGGTGAGATAAAGTTTAACCATCTATGCCCTAGCAAGCTTTCCACAACTGAGCAAAATTGTCTAATGTTAACCATAATATAGTTAATAATCGTACTTTTATCCTGAAGGGGGTAAAGGGGACACAGGTATGTTTTGTTCATTCTAGCAAAGCATGCTATGGATAGAACAATGTCTAGAGTCGCACAACACGAACTTAGAATCGTACTCTTGCCGACTAAATTATACGAGTTTTTGGTGCATTCTTACATTAAAGGTGTTGATGGAAAAAAGTGTCTTATTAATATATTATAACATAATGTTGGGCTTATGATGAAGTACTAAAACTAAGTGTAGCACTAATTGAGTCCCACTAAAATAACCCCTTATATACGCTAGGAATCGAACCAGAGTCATTAGGATTGATGATCGAGTATTATGAGTATTTAGCCAAACCTCGCCTATCTGTCTAGTAACACATTTATATGTCAATTTATCAATCTTTCTCTCTATCTACCTGTCCATCTTTAATTTATATAGGTAACATATAGCCTATCTATATGCTGGTTTAGCGAGAGAATTATCCAGGATGCTACTCATTTAACACTATCTAATTCGAAGTCTTGTGGTTAATTGATATTGGGGATTGTGCTTGTTTTTGCAATGTGTGAGCAATGTATTTTAGTTTGTCCCTTAGGCTAACCAAAGTGCTCTTCCAGGCTTTCTTAAGACTAAACAATGCCCAACCAGAGCCCTTTCAAGCTAAATTTGCAAAACAAAGATTATAGAAAATTGTCCTAACTAAAGGCCGATTTCCTCCAAGTTACAGGCTCACTATTGCTCCTCCAGAAAATAATCGATACCTGAATAAGGCGAAACGATTAATTATCGTCAATCTCATGGGGTGAAACGTCTTGAATCTCCAACCTAATGGATCAAAATAGAAGAGCCTAACGAGACCCCCCTGGGCCCAAGTAGGGTTAACGGGAGTATAATACCGTGTTACAGTAGCTACAGTTCCTATAGTCACGCTTGAACTAGTGTCCCTGCAGCACGCATGGTGGACTGCTCTGAGGCCACTACCAAGGTGTATTGGCACTCGCTCAGTCGACGTGTTGGGGGTTTACTGAGCTGTTTGTTTGATTTGTAAAAATATTGATGGTCTTGATTGCCTATGTAATATTCGAGCAAATTCTTTAGTTTACCCCCATTCACTCCCTTCGACCAAAGCCTCTCTCCAAGGTAAAATATACCCCCAGACCCTCATCACGCAAAATGTGTACGTTTTTAGGTACGGATATAATACAACCCACGGTTAATGGAGGTCTAAGGCTGGCTTGTTGTTGGGTAATAACTCCAGCTGTTTTAAAACCATTACCAATAATGACAAACAAGATCAAACAAGCTAATCGTATACAGCTTAACTACTCTATATAGTCCATGGGTCAGGATGAAAACTAGTACCATCTGATAGTACTTTAAGCTATAATTATATTGTACACAATATTGTTCTTATTGTTTAGATGTAATTTCAATAGAATAACTGTGGTCGTCGAGTTTGCATATCACTTAATAGCCGTTAATTGGCAATCAAGGTGAATGTTTGACATAGTCGTGTGATTTCGAGATCTGGCTCTTCGATTACTATGAACGGGGTTTCTTGAAGAATCTCAGGGTCATTGCACTTGACAGGGAAGCATAGTGAAGCAGTTGATCATGCAGCATGGAGGGTGAACTGTAAACAACGGGAGAGGTATAGTAAAGGTACATTAACCATTGTGTATATTTATGGTGGTTTATTTCACCATTCTTTAAATAGATGGAATATTTTTACCAATATACCTTCATTAAGGGCACTTTAATTACCTTTTTCATACCCATAATATTTTTACAGTGCTGACGTCACCTGACTAAGGAATGCTCTTGAAATCACGGAACTGCTTATCAAATAATATATTAACCACATGGTGTAAAATATCCACTAATAGTCATAATAATAGTACTTTCAAATCGCACAGAAGGCCTTCACGCTCTGCATCGGTCTTGGTCTCCTAGCGGCCTCCTCACTTGCCCTCCCACATGTCTCCTCCTTCTCTTCCTCCTCCACCGCCAAAGATGGAAGGGGCCTTGGAGGAGAAAGGGGTGGTCAAGGAAGAGGCTTTGGAGGAGGAGGAAGAGGAGGCGGTGGAGGAAGGGGCTATGGAGGGGGAGGAGGCGGCTTTGGAGGTGGAAGTGGCGGGCCTGGAGGTGGCGGAGGTGGCTCTGGAGGTGGAGGTGGCGGAGGTGGCTTTGGAGGATCAGGAGGCGGCTTTGGAAGTGGAGGAGGTGGAGGTGTCTTTGGAGGAGCAGGGCATGGTGGAGGTTATGGATCAACAGGAGGTGGGAGCCTGGGGTCAAAAGGTGGCAGTGGAAGCTATGGATCAAGCGGAGCCAGTGGTTTTGGATCAACTGGAAGTGGTGGAGGTAGCAGCTATGGATCAGAAGAGGGTGAAACTGGATGGCATGGATCGAACGTCGGTGGTGCCTTGGTATCGGGTGGAGGGGCTCGAACTCTGAGCTACGGATCAGGGGGAGGCAGCAGACACGGATCAGGCGGAGGCGGTGGTAAAGGCTATGGATCATCTGGCAGCAGTGGCCATGGATCAAGTAGCTATGGATCGAGTGGTAGTGGAGCAAGAGCCATCATTAACTTTAATCTGGGGTCATCAAAAGGTACCTATGGATCCCATGGACAAAAATGATAACAAACTAAACTAAATTAAAATATATAGTAAACTATCATAAACTTTCCTTGTTCAGTTACCAAGACAAAATCCCGGGATAAAAACTGCATATGAACGACAAGATTTAATGATATTTCAGGTTTATATAATATATGAGTTGATATAACAATTTTAGTTTACCTATAAGTACAAATATGTTTTGAAGTGTGTATTATCATTTACTTGCATTGAATCTTTATTAATTCTTTCTGTACCAACGACGTATGCTATATTTCATTTTAGCTATATTTAGACGATGTTATGCAGATTAAGAAGGAGCTGTGGCAGTTAATTGGGTTCAAAAAGATAGTTCGAAGCCATACAATTGCTAAAGATCCTACCTAAACTGAACAAAATCGATAAGTAGTAGCCAGAATAATATTGTAAGGAAGTCACGGTATAGACAGGTTTAAAATGCTATATATATGGTGGTTAAACACAGCCAGCTATCCACAGCATTTGTCCCAGGTTCATGCCTTGGCAACCGTACCTTTTGTACCTCTTATTTCACCACAGAGGACCCGTTGATGTTTTTCATATTTCATAATAAACTGTTTTGTTGTTTAAATGCTTTTATTAATATCCTTCTTAGATGAATAAAGCACGAAAGGAGGTACCTACAATGAAATACAGTACATTTGTATCAAATTATAAGTATAAAGCATGTTCAATACATACAATTCAAGTGTTACAGCCATACTTTAATAGATATATATATATATAAGCAAACAACTGCATACGATATTACCTTCATCTTAAACTAAATTCAGGTGATTACATTTAGCTAAAGTGGTAATTTACAAAGGCCTAATTTTGTAGAATGTGAATAAAATATACTATTACCTTCTTCTATAAAAATATATTTCATTGTCAGACAGATGAAGCTATACATATCAATTAACCCATTCAAAATTATGTTGAATACTCTTTAGTTTTCTTGTTACTGTCAGCTGTTTTTGTATAGCATAGTAAGGTCCTCTAGTAGTCAATAGAATAAGAATAGTTTATGGTAATTTAGAGGCAAAATACGGCATAACCCTAACACTCTTTTTCTGCAATTTTTGATGAGTAAGTTGCTTTTATTAAATGTAAATTCTGAACTTGGTATACCATACTTATGCAATTTCTCCTTAAACAATTTTAATGGGAACCTTTCAGGATAGGCTATAGTCCTTTGTGTGTCATAATAGCCACTCGATGTCAGCCATATACCTTTTTTTTTAGAAAATGGTATTAATATAACTATTGATATCTACCATGTTGTTCCTACTTATTTTTACACTCGATGCATATTATAAATTAACTAATTCAAATTATATAATAATGGCATTTGATATGAGTTGGTATATCCAGGAATTATATACTAGGAAGATAAACTATTCCGGTTAGGATTACGTAAGGATTGCTTCTGTTATGTGTACATTTTCGGATAATAACTTCTTCACTCGGCGGAAATATTATTAAATGATAACTTATGATAAGTATGCTATTCATACTGCTTTGGATATCAACTTGTCACGAAGCAAAGGTACTATCGGTTTACTAAACTACACGTTTTCCTCTCTTTCCTGTAGCTTTATCTTACCATCATAAGCCAACCCAATCGAGAGACTATTGTCCGGAGATGTAATTACTTTAAGGGGAGATTTCTACTTGAGGGATTTTTTTCTTGACTCCTTTCTCCCTCATGTTTAGCCCCATTGTTTTTCTAATTTTAAGACGTTCGCCCCATTATTTTGACGATTTTAAGAACTTTCAACCCATTTCTATCAATGTTAAGACCTTTCGTGCCATTTAGGTGTCGATTTTATCCTGGCGAGCGATAGCGAGCCTGTAATTTAAGAGGAACCGGCTTTCAGCCGGGACATTTTTCTACCTAAAAATTTATCTTTAAAAGGGGCTCAAAGGTGTGTAATCTTAAGCTTGAAGGATATCTAGCGGCCAAACTAAAAACCTCCCCTTAAGAATGTTATCTTCAAGGAAAATGTATACTGCATCGGTGGCAACAAATTGTGATTCCTAATTAGGTACAGAGTTACGTATTCTATCTATTTTCTATTTTGATAGAGAGAGAGAGAGAGAGAGAGAGAGAGAGAGAGAGAGAGAGAGAGAGAGAGAGAGAGAGAGAGAGAGAGAGGAGAGAGAGAAGAGAGAGAGAGAGAGAGAGAGAGAGAGAGAGAGAGAGAGAGAGAGAGAGAGAGAGAGAGAGAGAGAGAGAGAGAGAGAGAGAGAGAGAGAGCAACTGAGAGTGAGCGAATATCCATATATCTCAACAATAAGAAAATATGCAAGCGAGGTGAGCACAACAATCCACATGTCCAAATTCACACGGGTAATTCGAAACTAAGGTCATGACAAAACATTATTACGGTTTCAGTTATTTACATGCCATATAAATAAAGATATTGTTGCTTCTTTTTATCATGTAATTACGTACTTCCAACTTGACTAAATATTTCCAGTGGTGGGCTGACCCTTTGTCAGAGTGAGGGTTGGTGTCCTCTACTTCCCATAGCCCGTTCTATCTTTTTCTCCTTCTGCATCTCTAATTTTTTCAAATGGCGTAGGGATGCGGCGACCCCAACGCCCGCCACTTTCTGGTGCAGGTAGCCTCCTCTGTGGTGGAGGGGTGAGAAATTTCCACCACCGCTTTTCTCCGGTGAGACGTAGAAGTCGGCTAAAGGGGATCGGGGGCGGGGGGCCTGGTATCCTTCTCCCCTTAAATAAATCTACCAAAAAAACGAGACAAAGATAGGGGCGAGGGAATGCGTTCGTGGTCCCGGACCCTGAGAATAGGAGCTTTGAATGTGCGTGAATGTAGTACGAATGAGAAGCGAGAGGATATTGGAAGGTTATTTGAAAGAAGGATGTATGATGTCCTTGCACTGAATGAAACAAAGATGAAAGGAGAGGGAGAAGTGGATTTTGGAAACGTGATAGGTAGAAAGTCTGGAGTAGACGAGGGAGTCTGGGGGAAAGAAGGAGTGGCTATTATTGTGAAGGAGGAGTTGAGAGAGTTTATAAAAGAGTGGAAAGAGGTGTCATCAAGGCTAATGTGGGTGAGAATGCGGTTTAAGGGTGAAAGGTGGGTTTTTGTAAGTGCGTATGGACCAGGAAGTGAAAGAGAGTTAGACGAGGTAGAGGGTTTCTGGGAGAATTTGAGAGATTGTCTACAAGGGTTTGATGAAAATGAAAATGTTATAGTTTTAGGGGACCTAAATGCTAGGGTAGGAAATGAGCCTGTTGAGGGAGTCATCGGTAGTTTTGGTGTGGATGGTGTAAACGAGAGTGGAGAAAGACTGAAAAATGTATGTGAAGAGTGTAGATTGAGTGTAGGTAATACGTTCTTCAAAAAAAGGCGTATACACAAGTACACCTGGCATAGACTTGTAAGGGGAGAGATTGTAGAGAGGGCATTGATGGATTATGTGCTGGTGACAAGGGAAAGATTGTGTAGACTGCTGGATGTGAATGTGATGAGAGGTGAGGTGGAGGGTATGTCAGATCATTACCTGGTGGAGGGAAAGCTAAGAGTTAAGAGTTACAGGAGAATAAGAGACAAGCGTGAAGTAAGAGAGGTAATAAAAGTTAGTGAGTTAGAGAAGAGTGAAAAAGAGAGGGAGTACAAGGAAAGACTAAATGAAAAGTGGATGGAAGTGAGAGAGATGGAAGAGAGAAAAGTAGAGGTTGAATGGCAACAGTTTAAGGAAGGAGTGAAAGCAAGTGCAGAGGTAGTATGCGGCAAAAGGAAAGTAGGAGGCAGAGGTATCAGGAAGGGAAGCGAGTGGTGGAATGATACGGTGAGAAAGTCAGTTGAGGAGAAGAGACAGTGTTTTGAGAGGGTTTTACAGGATGGTAGTGTTGAGGTATGGGAGAGGTACAAGGAGAAAAGGAGAGAGGCAAAACGGAAAATTAGAGAAGCGAAAAAAGATGCAAACGAAAGGTGGGGCCAAAGGCTGAGTGAGAATTTTGAAGAACGAAAGAAGATGTTCTGGAAGGAGGTAAATAAAGTAAGGAAAGGAGGACAAAAGAGGGAAGAGTCAGTGAAAGATGAAAATGGAGAATTACTAGTGGAACCAGTTGAAGTGAGGAAAAGATATGCCGAGTATTTTGAATCTTTGTTAAATACAAGAGATGGAAGAGAAGCAGTGATTGAAGCAGAGGTGGATGGAGATAGGTTACCCAGGCCACCCAGGTGGCAGGGAATGAATGAAAGGATTGAGGAAAATGAGGTGAAAGAAGTAGTGAAACAAATGAGAGCAGGAAAAGCGAAGGTTTGGATGGTATTGCTGTGGAGTGTATAAAGAAGGGTGGAGATGTGATAATAGATTGGTTGGTGAGACTTTTCAATGTGTGCTTTGCTGTGTCAATGGTACCAATAGACTGGAAGAGTGCATGTATTGTGCCGTTGTACAAGGGGAAGGGAGATCGGCAGGAGTGTTCAAGTTATAGAGGTATTAGTTTATTGTCAGTGGTTGGAAAGCTGTATGGCAGGGTGTTGATAGAGAGGATAATAAAGTGTACAGAAGTTGCAATAGGAGAAGAACAGTGTGGTTTTAGGAGGGGAAGAGGGTGCGTGGATCAGATGTTTGCAGTAAGACAGTTATGCGAGAAGTATTTAGAGAAGCATAAAGAGATATTTTGGGCTTTTATGGACTTGGAAAAAGCGTATGATCGTGTGGACCGTGAAGCAATGTGGAAGGTGTTAAGGATTTATGAAATAGGAGGAAATTTGTTAGAAGCAGTTAAGAGTTTTTATGAAGGGAGCAGAGCATGTGTGAGAGTAGGAAATGGTGAGTTGAGTGAATGGTTTGAGGTAAAGGTAGGTTTGCGACAGGGTTGTGTAACGTCACCATGGCTGTTTAATATGTTTATGGATGGTGTGGTGAGGGAGGTGAAAAGGAGAACTATGGGAAGAGGATTGGGTTTAGTAGGAAAGAATGGTAGAGATTGGGAGTTGAATCAGTTGCTGTTCGCTGATGACACAGCATTGGTGGCGGATTCTGATGAGAAACTGCAGCGGGTATTCAAAGAGTTTGGTGTGGTTTGTGGAAGGAGGAAACTGAAGGTGAACATCAATAAAAGTAAAGTAATGGTGTGTAATAGGGGAGAGCATAGGGTGAATCTAGATGTGAGGCTGGATGGGGAAATATTGGAACAAGTAGAGTGTTTTAAATATCTAGGAGGAACAATAAGCAGGAGTGGAGGTATGGAAGTGGAGGTAAAACAGAGAGTGTGTGAAGGAAGGAAGGTTTTCGGAGCAATGGGAAGTATGTGGAAGACGAGAAATCTCGGAGTGAAAGTAAAAAGTGCACTGTATCAAGGAATTGTTGTGCCAACAGTGATGCATGGGGCTGAGCCATGGGCTCTGAAGAAAAAGGAGAAAAGAGGGCTGGATGTGATGGAGATGAGCTGCTTGAGGAGTATGTGTGAAGTTACTCGTAGAGACAGATTGAGGAATGAAGAGATACGTAGGAGAGTGGGGCAGCAGGAACATTTGTCAGCCAGAGTGGACAGAAGGGTGCTGAGCTGGTATGGTCATGTTGAACGAATGGGAGATGAAAGGCTTACAAAGAGAATATGTGAGTCAGGTACAAGGGGAGATAGAAGGGCAGGAAGACCCCCATTGAGATGGAGAGACTGTGTAAGAAAGGCTTTGGATGATAGAGGAATGACTATAGATCAGGCAGGGGAAGTGGTGGTGGACAGGAGTGAATGGAGAATGCTTGTGAATAGTTGAGTGAATACGTGGTCATTTGGAGTAAGGGGTCGGGCGCAAGTTGGACTAGATAATAGTCCATCAGGCGCCTGGCCCGGGGAGACGATTAATATGAAGGGTGTGCCTGGAAGTGTGGTGGGAGGGCTTGTGGCTTTGGCTCCGCTGCATGTCTGCCTGCCGAGATCGGAACCTCTCCGGGTGGTCAGGAGCTGGGGGAGTGCTGGAGCGACCTTGGTAACCCTGGTCTCTGGGTCTTCTCCTGGGTGACCTGGATGTGTGAGAGTTTGTGTTTTTTATCTGTGTTTATTTTTTGTTTTATGTTGTTTTTGTGTTTTCCCTGTTCTTGCTCTGTCTTGAGTCGGCTACCCCCAAAATGGGGATTGGGCCTGAGCATATAGATAGATAGATAGATAGAATATTTTACACAATAACCATATATATATATATATATACAGAGAGAGAGAGAGAGAGAGAGAGAGAGAGAGTGAGAGTGAGAGAGAGAGAGAGAGGGGGGGGGGTTACAGTCTCAACATCATATAATATACGCTATATCATGAATGTAGTTTTCAGGTTAACTACTGATAGGTTTGAGCAATACCGTACATGTTGGTCCACATAACATGTTGACCACCATGAGAGAGAGATATCCAATTCCTTGTATTTTGATAAGGTTGAATGTGCTATGTCATTAGTTCAGTGTCAGTGTACCCTTCAGAGAATAGTTGAACATTATATGACATCAAGGGTTTTTCCGTGTAATATCATGCTCTGTTCACATTTATATGCTATTGTTCTCTTATATGTTTCATAAGTACTTCTGTTATATCTCTAGTGTTATTCAATCGCTATTTAGTTTGGCGATTATCATAATCTATTATATCTTCGATCAAACGAGATTTTTGTTGTTTTTGTCTACATGTATGAAAGAGACCAAAAGTAGAGCTGCTTGTAACATGAGTCTCATCCAAAACCAAAAGAGTGACAAGAAGCCAATTTCAAGGTACGTTGGGGTCTAAGTGAAGCAGCTAAAGTCATAGGCTGAAGGAAAGACAGATTCAGGGAGTGAGTTCCAAAGTTTGCTTGTTGAGTAGAAGAGAGACTCGGAGTATCTATTTATTCTTGGGTTGGATAGCTGGACAAAACATGGGTGGGAATGTGTTGAAAGGCGAGTGTCACCGACTCGTCATAAGGGAGGGGGTATGCACTGAGAGAGCATACACACACACACACACACACACACACACACAGATATACCCATTTTTCATCCATATTTATTTTTCCAATGCGTTGCCTACATCGGTAATTATCCACCTAGCATTACCTTTGACTTATATACTTTGCATATGATCATCAGACATACACAAAAATTATCATTGTTTAAATTATTAAAAGGTATATGGAAAGTACTTAGAGTATACAGAGTAAATGGCAAGTTGCTGAAAGCAGTGAAGAGCATGTATGAGGGTGCAAAGGTGGCAGGCAGTACGTGTGGAGAATGAGCAGAGCGAGTTCTTTGATCTGAATGTTGGGTTAAAACAGGGGTGTGTGATGTCCCCGTGGTTGTTTACAGTATATGGATGGAGTCATGAAAGAAATACAAGGGAGAGCAGTGGATGTTGGTGTATCGCTGATAAGGGAGGGAAACGAGTGGAAGCTACCTGTAGTGCTGTTTGCTGATGATACAGTTCTGATGAGTGATAATGAATTGGAGTTGCAGGGTCTGGTAAATAATATGTTTGGAACAATGTGCGATAAACAGAATCTGAAGGTAAATGTGGGGAAAAGGTTGTGGTCTTCGAAAGGGGTGAAACCACAGAGTGTGAGTTGAAGTTGAACGGTCAGGCTATGGAGATTGTCAGCTCATATAAGTATCTGGGCAGTGTGCTGAGTAAAGATGGGAGTATGGATGAAGAAGTGCGGGAGAGGGTGCAACAGGGAAAGAGGGTTGTAGGAACGCTGAAAGCAGTAAGAAGAAATAAGGTGGTCAGTATGGAAGTGAAGAAGTCCTTGCATGACAGAGTGGTAATCCTGACACTGACTTACGGAAGCGAAGGATGGACGTTGGTGGAGAAACTCAGACCAAGAGTGAGAGGGGCGGAAATGAATTACTTAAGAAGTGCATGCGGAGTTACATGGAGGGATAGACAGACGAATGAGGAAGTAAGAAGGAGATGTGGTGTCGAGGTATATTTTTTATTTTTATTTTTTTTCTTCTATATTCCAACTTACTTCCTCTCGGGCATAGGCTGAGAGCCTTAACATTCACCGCTTTACAATGGACAGTGAAGCCCGTGAGGTCTTGTTCCAGTCTAGGGAATGAGACATGTGAAGCACGTAGAGTACAACGAGCATCTGCCATCTTGCCTTCACATGAGGCACGGTGCTCACTCATGGCCCGAAACGACCCCATCTCTGAAGCCACCTCGTTCCCGTGCTTCACTGTCTCACCCCCTACACTCGGACTCTCACACTTACACACGCACAACGCCACCTGTTGAGCAGATAACTCACCAGGCATTGCACCCCTATAGCATATTTTGAATATGGGAATATTCATACAGTGCTATTTAATCAGAGAACAATGAGGGTATTTTATTGACGTTTCGGTGGGCTTGTGGTAATGCACTGATACCGGGTACAGCACAAATTCCATCCCAATAATATCTTCCCATTGATACATCGGGATTTGAACCCGGGACCTTTGGATTACCAGCCCAGTGGCAAGACCACTCCACCACACCTCCCCACACCTGCTGGAAAGTGTGAAAAGGAACACCTTGACATGGTTCGGCCATATGGAACGTATGGGAAACGAGAGAATGACTAAGAAGGTGTACGAGAGCGAGGTGGAAGGACAGAGAGGGAGAGGTAAACCGAATAGAGAGGTGGAAGGATGGAGTGAGGAAGTATATGGATGAAGGCGGTGCTGGTTGGGAGGAGGGGCATCGACTGACTGGGGACAGAGATGTGCATGGGGGAGTTTTGTTCATGGTCACCCCTTCGGGGATCACAGAGTTAGGCAATAGATAGATAGATAGACTGTTTACATTATTGTAAGTTTTGCGGATTCACTTGACTGTAGATGAAATATATTCCCACATAATAACTTGATGACAAGTTACATGTATTTTGTTATTGTTTAACAAGTTTGTTTCTATGTGAATGAAGGAGACAAAATGCAAAGCTGCCTCTAACAAGTGTGTCCCCCAAAGTTGCAAGAGTAACAGAGCCAAATTCCAGGTACATTAGAGTTAAAATATCTGGACAGACAGAGCTTGAAGCAGTTTAAGTTATAGAATGAGAGAAAGACAGATTGAGGGAGAGAGTTGTGCAATTGTAAACTGTAAAGGATCACTATAAATGTTAAAGATATATTGATGAATGTGACACAATTGGATCTCCCAGCTATTAAGGGGAGATGACAGTTTTTCTGGACCCCCTTCTCCCTCATGTTTAGCCCCATTAGTGTTTGAGATTTTAAGACGTTCGTTCCATTCGTTTTGCGATTTTGAGACCGTACGCCCCATTTTTTTGTCAATATTAAGACCTTTCGCGCCATTTAGGTGCGACCCTGTACATTAGAAGGAACCGGCCTTTGGTCGGGAAATTTTTACCAAAATTTTTTCACATTTATCTTGAAAGGGGGTCTAAGGTATTTATTTAAGCTTGATGTAGGTCTAGCGAGGAAACTCAAAGATATATAAATAAAGAAATATAATTTTTTACACCAAACAAACAAGCACTACCCCCTTAAGGAGTCTCTTTTTTATCGTTTCTAGGTTCCTGGTGTCTGAGTTAAATGAGTAACCAATAATAACATATAATAACCAATAATAACATTCACACCATGACCCCCTCTCTAGACAGAATACAATCATGGCACGGAAGACAGAACAAAATACATAAAAAAAGAGTAAATCGGCATCGGGAGCCAAGTCGCTTATTCACGCTTGCATATATTCTCAGACACACCCATCGGACAACTCGACCAGTAGACAATGTTAAGGGGAGATGGGTCGTTTTTCTGGTCCCTCTTCTCCCTCACGTTTAGCCCCATTAGTTTTCAGATTTGACGATGTTTGCCTCATTAGTTTGTCGATTTTAAGACCTTTCGCCCCATTTCTTTATCAGTATTAAGACCTTTCGTGCTATTTAGCGGTCTATTTTCGTCCTGGCGATATACAGTAGTTGTCTATTTTAGTCCTGGCGAACGATAGTGAGCCTGTAATTTTGGAAGAACCGGCGACATTTTTCTACCAATAAATGTACAAATTAATCTAGAAGGGGGATCTAATGGATGTCTTTCTAAGTATGATGGAGGTCTAGGTAGGAAACTAAAATAATAACAAATATATGAAATAATCGACTTAAAAACGTCCTAAATCAGTAGGCTAAATGGGGTCAAATGGATACAACCCAGCGAGAGAGAAAAACAAAAACGAGGTGAGCCCTCTTAGTATTATTGGTGTATTGTTTGAGTTGTCCGATCACACCTCCCACGCCACTCTCCAAGTCACGGAAGAATGTATTATGCATGGTAATAAGTGGCATCCATTCGGCCCCATTTAGCCTATTGTTTTAAGACATTTATCCCCATCCAGGTGTTGATTACTTCCTGGCGAGCGATAGCGAGCCAGCATTGTATGAAGAAATCCAGCTTCGCTGGAGACATTGTTCTATCGAAAAATGTACAAATTTAGCTTGCTATCAATTTTTTTTTAATAATATGCTTGCTTGCTACCACTCGCCAGGAAAATAAATGAGACCTGGATGGGGATAAACGTCCTAAAACAGTAGGCTGAAGGGGGCCGAATGGATACAACCCAGAGAGAGAGAGAGAGAGAGAGAAAAAAAACGGTTCAGTGGTTGAGTTGTCCGATCACACCTCCCACGCCACTCTCCAAGTCACGGAAGAATGTATTATGCATGGTAATAAGTGGCTGTGTGAGGTCAAGCGAATTGCGGTGATCTACTGTATGTGCGATTTTCTCCATTTGTTCGTCACATTTTTATATATATTTTTGTTTTAGTATTTGTGTATTTTTTTTTTTTTTTTTTTGGTGTCGCTATTTTTATTTTGTCATTCACCGTAAGCCAAGGCCGCCGTGATATCCAGAATGACTATATAATCTGGTAGATCGGCTTTCATCGGCACTTCCAACGATTACTCCTTTGCAGATACAGCCTAGTCCAAACCTGAGGGGAAATTAGAATGGTAAGATTATAAAAGCATCGTGCAAAAGAAAGTATAACAATCATATTAAATTACATTAACCTTTATTATTACTATAATTATTGTTATCATTATAATTATTATTATTAATATTATTATTATTATTATTATTATTTCTATTATTTGTATTCATTTTTTTTACAATAGTTATAATTATGTTTTGTATTAATATAAAAAGTAGTAAAGTTTGTAGTACTAGTAGTAGTAGTAGTAGTAGTAGTAGTAGTAGCTGTAGTAGTAGTAGTAGTAGTAGTATTAACGTAGAAAAACGTAGAAGTGGTTTTGTTTATTGTTTTCGGAAAGAAACTAATTATGTTGTGTTGTATAGAAAAGCTGCACTCAACAGTGACACACATAATGACGACATAAAGGTGGTGCAATTTTAGTCCCTTAATTAACTAGCATCAGATACTGTATATATTTAATTTTTGATCATGTAGAATTTAGATACCGGTACATATACGAATCACTATGCCTTCTATCATAATTTCCGATTGTTTATAATGGGTATGGATGTATTTGAGTGTGAATACAGGATAATAATAATTGAAAATTCGTTACAATACCAGGGACGTCCTTTTTATTATATTCTGACAATTATTAGACGATTTAATTCAGCTTAAGAAGGACCTCTAGCAATAACAAGGCTTCAAACTATCTCGACTAATCCTTATAACTACCACAGATCCTTCTTAAACTTCATAATATCGTCTAAATATAACTTGAATATAATATAACACACGTCGCTGGTACTCAAAAGGTTGATCTCTCATAAGTTTCACTATGCAAATATACACCTGGAATGTTACTTTTTGCATATAATTTTATATGAACACTTCTAAAAAACACATTTGTCACTCACTGTAAAGTAAAACACACCCATGGATAACAGAAATATGTTCGTATTTGCTTGTTACTTTCTGGATACGATGACGCATTTTTTGCTCATGTTTCTGGCTATTATAAGACGATTTTGTTGTTATATTCAGATCAGGAAGGGTATATGGAGATCATAGGTTTATTTGCGCTAGGCTTTACCTTTTTAATGCTCACATATCCTTCCCAAGCTGTATAAAATCGTGTAATAATAGCCAGAATGAACAACTAAATCGTGTCAAATTATCCAAGGGGTTAAGCTCAAATATAGTATAATTGATGTCCAGGAAGTTAAAAGAGTGACTGTAAATAGGCTTTCAGCATGATGACGTAATGTTCAATATATTCTGGTTACCATTAGTTTGAATATACCTCCAGGACCCCAATGGGTAAATACGATCTCAATGTACCCCTTGAGTAACGTAATCTTTCTGAAACTTCATAAAATCGTCCAATTTAGGCAGAATAAAAGATAAAAAGGTGGCATCGTGCTGAAGGGGTTAAAAATTATGGTGATGATTATGATGGGCTAGCTTCAATTGTACAGTCGTGGTCATGAAGAAATGAACATCCTGTAATGATGAAAACAAGCCGGTGAACATTAACCCTTTCAAGATACGAAGATGCCTTTCTTTTTCTTTTCTAGCCATGTTTAGAATATATTTATATATTGGGAAGGAATTGTGGGAGTCAGTGAAATGAGTGACATAGATTGTGCCTCTTTGATCCCCTGAGGACCTCAAAACTGAAAGAAATCTTCTGTTGTTAACCAGGATATAGTGAAAATGCGTCCACGAATGCTGGAAGGGTTAATTATTGAATTTCAGTAATTAGATGTGGCTTAAGCAGTGTATTCAAATATTTTGCCAGTGTAACAAAACTATGCCAAAACTAGCCATAATTTCCTGTCCACGGTTGTACAATCGCCTTCGCAAGTAACTGGTGCACATGTATATAGTAAACTTGAGACAGTGAACAAAGAATCAGAAAACAAACTGATTTGGGCATGTATTTAAAGAGATATTTCAAAGCATTTCATCAGAGTATCAGAATTACCCAATAACATTTGTATCACCATTCAATGAAGGTGATTGTACACTCCAGGACATAAATTTTGACCTTAAATTTTCGAAGCTAATCCGAAACTAATCGAATCGAATTATTAGTTCTTTGCCTAATACTGTATTTACATTTATAAGGTTAGCTTTGCTGTTCGAGAATATATATTGGACCAGGATTTGTGTCCAAGAATGTACCTTTCCTTGCCTACACTAAGATTCAGGAAGTAATTATTTGGAAAGTTCTCTATATGAAGGTAACCAGACCGTGACTCTTGAATATTTACTTCCACTTGGTAACAAATATCAACAACCTTCAGTATGTGTGAAAACTGAGCATATTACCTTGAACATGGAAGGAAGTGGAAGAATTTGCAGACATTGAGGTAACTATGTTGAAGTATGGACAGTCTTGAGTTAAATAAGTTATACACCCATTTAAATGTTGAAACCATTAAGAGAGATGGTTGCTTTTTTCTGGCCTCCCTTCTCCCTCATGTTTAGCCTCAATAGTGTTCAGATTAAAGACGTTCGGCCCATTAGTTAGGGTTATTATGACTTTTTGCCCCATTTTTCCAATATTAAGACCTTTCGTGCCATTTAGGGGTCGAAATTGTGATGGCGAGCGATAGCGAGCCTGTAATTTAGGAGGAATCGGCCTTCGGTCGGGACACTTTTTCTACCGAAAAGTGTACAAATAATCTAGAAGGGGGATCTTGGGAATATTTTGTTAACCTTGCTGGATGTATAGGGAGGAAATTTAAAAATATTCAATAATTATATAAATCGACCAATACATAAACCCGCCCCCCTTAATGTCCTGATGCATTTAGGCTATAATAAAGCATTATATTGTTACGATATGGTTTGGTACAAATTGAAATGGGAGCGTAACTATTATGGATCGAAACTGTAGAGTATGCGTTTTACAGTCACTAAGCAGACTGTCTATGCTCAAATCCTTGTTGAAAATTGTAGTTTGCTCTTAGTTTTTGTACAGTGGTGAGTATTATTATCTACTCACCCATATCAATTCGCATCGAGCCCAAACGAAATATGACAGTGCATTATTATATACCAGATGATTCAAAACTTTGTTGTACAGGCTTAAAGAATCAGGGGGTATAACTTCATTAATGTTCAAGATTGTACGAATAGACATTTTCATATTATTCGCAACTCCCAAGGAGAAGTAATTATTAATATATACATTCACTGGATAACCAATTAAAATGTCATTTTGTGATGAAAACAGTACATATTGACGTAAACCTTGAGTATAATAGTAAATTAGTATTGGTACCGGTAGTGCAGATTATGAGTTTATGCGTTTCGCAATCAGTTAGTCTGTCTTTGTTCAACTTCTGGTTAGGGATTGTAGTTTATTGCTGTTTATTTTATGCATACAGTTATGTTCATGTGCTTCTAAATACCTACGTCTTTACAGAAGGGCGTCTCCGTATTGTTGGTGGGGACTCTCGTAGCCTCCACCCTCGCTATGCCTGGAGGTGGAGGACATGGTGGAGGAGGCGGTGGGTTCGGAGGAGGTGGATTTGGTGGAGGTGGCTACGGAGGCGGTGGAGGTGGAACTATATTTCGAAGTGGTGGACATGGTGGTGGTGGTGGCGGTGGCGGTGGAGGTGGAGGATATGGAGGCGGTGGTGGAGCATTTGGAGGAGGAGGTGGAGGTTTCCCTTCGGGTACTGGATACAGCTACTTCAATCTTGGCGGCGGTTATGGTGGAGGAGGGGGTGCTGGTGGTGGATTTGGCGGTGGTGGTGGAGGCCATGGCGGTGGTGGCAGCAGTGGAGGGGTCACCATCATCACTAGCAATGGTGGCGGAGGTTACGGCGGCGGCGGCGGCGGCGGTGGTGGTGGTTTCGGCGGTGGTGGTGGTTTCGGCGGTGGTGGTGGTGGCTATGGTCACTAAAATGAAGCCTAGAACACTGTGGGGCATGGCTTGCCAAATGTTTACAGGATTCTTCAGATTATTACAACAGTATGTGAAGCCGACACTGCCATCAGAACATCAGAATACCATGCGAACAACTTTACAATTACCTAGTTTGTATGAAATGTCATGCTTCAAATAAAGGCAATTACAAAATATGTTTTGCAATTATATTCAGTCCTGATTTTGTATATGATAATTATAGGATGCACTTTTTCTGTTTTTTTTCTTTTCCAACTACTCCCTCTCGGACATAGGCTGAGATCCTTTACACTCAACCCCTGAACACGGTGAGGCCCGTGAGGTCTTGTTCCAGTCTAGGGAGTGAGACATGTGCAGCACCCCGGCTCGAAGCAATCCAATCTCTGAAGCTGCTCCGCCTCCGCGCTTCACAGTCTCACTCCCCACACTCGGACCCTCACTCTCAGAACGCCACCTATTGAGCAATTAACGCACTAGGCATTGCCCCCCCTGTAGCATTTTTTGAATATGGGAATATTCATACAGTGCTATTTAATCCGGGAACAATGAGGGTATTTTATTTTGGCATTTCGGTGTGCTGTGGTAATGCACTGAAACTATGTACAGCACAAATTCCATCCCAATAATATCTTGCCATTGACATATTGGGATTCGAACCCGGGTCCATTGGATTACCAGTCCAGTGGCAAGACCACTCTGCCACACACCCTACACCTATGGGTTATTATCTGATTAATTCATTATTATTTTAAAGGATGCAAAATGTATAGCATTACTATAATTATGTGTAATATATATTTCTGTAATTGACACCACATACACTGTAAACACTGTGTTTAAATGTAACAAAACTAATACACGGGGTAAGTGTTTCAATCGTGTACGTGTTCAAATTAGCACACATAAACGACTGACACACTTTTAATGCGCATCATTTATGTTTCAATTAAGAACTCCATTCTTACAGTGCATGCTCCTTTCCATCACACCTCTTTGTAGCGGATCTCAACGTTTAGAACTACAGAAATATTAGATGTGAGGTCAATCGTTTGTACTTATTAACCCTCTACGTAGGCATAGTTATAAGTTACGTAAAACATTTGTCTTCTTATTCTTATGCTATTCGTTAAATCAATTAGTATAGTAATTTCAACTAATTGTGTAATTGACTATCAACTGACCTGATTCGCTTCTGTGTCATCCTAGCTTCCAGCACCATGGTGTCACTACCTTCACATTTGATGATTTGACACACACACACACACATTCAGTCATAGATGATGCCCTATTGTACACCGTCCTTGTCTTCGTATTATTCTGGCTAACACTATGCGATTTTACTAGGCTGAGGAAAGGATATATGTGAATTCAAGGGTAAATTGAGATAGTGTGTGCCCAATTCGATGTTCAGAGATCGTTTCTTAGCTGAACCAATGGTCAGATTATAGCCAGAACAGAAGGAAGAAGGGCTTCATGTAATACACTATATACATTATGGGAATGAAAAGAGTAATTCAATTGTCCATAATGATTTGCCCACTACGGTGGCAGACTATGCTCGTGTTTCACCCTCACTGTGTATACTGATAGTGATTGATCATTCAATCATTATCTTACTACACTGAATAAATATAAACTTAATTGCAGCATAAATGTTACACATAAACAGTGTTCTAATCGTTTATTTGGTTTGATATACATAGATAAACCTAAGAACACAGTTTATATGTGTACCATTATTGTTACTATCCGTTGCTAGCTGTTGGTTAGCTTAGTTGATAGCGTGCCTGCCTACAACCCAGGAGAGAGATGATGGGCTGGTCTAACAGAGTGAGAGTTAAGCCTTCTCTGCCATACCATTAGCTTACTCTAACTGTTCTTTTTAATTATATATTTTTTTAGATCTCAAGTGGCGGCGTCTCTTCCGTGGATTGACCTCCCTACTGCCAACTCTCGAGGTTGGCAGATTGGTAGCCAACGCGTCACATATTTCATTTGCCGCTCAGCTTTTCCTTCATAATTGCTCAGGAGCACAGGACCTTGGGTGGGGCTTCGGTATCCCGGACGTTTCCTCGTCCTCCCCAGCTCCTTGCCTGTGAACGGTTTCGGTCACCCAGGCATTTTTTGTGGTAGGCAGGGAGGGTTCTGTGGGGGCACTTGGCTATGGTCTTGGCCTTGCTCGGGGCCTTGGGGCTGTTCGGCCAGACAGCCTGAGGAACAGCAACAACAAAAACAACAACAACAACAACCTAGGAGACTTGGGTTCAGTCCTCGCTCAGATTGAAAAAAAAAAAAAAAAATCTGAGATATAGCCGGCCGTTATTGCCCCCCTCGAACAGGGGAGATGGATAATGGTCTCTGGCTGTTGCATATGGTAAAGCGGCTGTGAATTCTCGAAGGAGGACACACTGGCCCTATATATGTAACCAATCGATTATAATTATTCATTATTGCTTTTAAGTGTTCTAATTTGTACAGAGTACCAATAAACTATTAAAAGAGTAGATTATTATGGAAATGTCATACATCCTGTTCATATGCATCATTGTTATATTGCATTAACAACCGTGTATTAAGAAAAAGAAGAAAGTCAATTGTATCGACCAGGTGGTTTTTCTTTGCCGTGCATTTAATTAAAGGCAGGTATGGTGTGGCATCTTCACCTTTCAGAACTAGCTCAAACTACTGTATATACAGTATATATACAGTATATATATATATATATATATATATATATATACTGTATATATATATATATATATATATATATATATATATATATATTCTATAATTATTAATTTTGTATTATGGTTACCATATTTGAGCAATTCATTTTTATGTAGCTCCCGAGACTAAGAACACGCATTTTCAGCTCCCTTACAGCTGGACCTGGGACTACTAAATCTGGTTTATCCTAAACTGCATGCTCTGTATTGTTCATGGAAAGGTGATTGAATATGTTGAAACTTCTTATAATGGCCAAATTAATCGGGAGAAACATATAAATTTCCCTAAACTACCGGGGAGAAATAGAGGGAGTCCCAGAACGCCAGCCACGAATTAGATGAGGTTACTGATCCAGAGAATTAACATAATTTCCACAGAACATATATCAATAATTCAAGAGTAATCGGCCTCAATTTTGAAGATCACTAATTTATCCTTGCCGAGTTGTGCAAGTCTCTCATATTGTGTATTTACCCCTTCAGTGTTCGAGGACGATATTTCAACTCAATAAGCAAGTTTACGAAAGAGCTCTACGAATGGACGAGGTTAAAAATATTTCACATAATACTCCCACAAAGCTTTCATAAACTTGTTATGATGATCCACCATCGTAAGTTTAATTAAGTTAATATATGTCTATAAATTACTATGTTGCATTGGTCATATGTGCACATGATAAATATTATACTGCCTTGCGGTAATTTCAATACGTCGCTAAGTAGTGATCGATATTATCAACATAATATCGTATTTTTGTTAATATTGTCCAACAACATATTATTTCGTTCAATTGCGTTTTCTCTTTGATTTTCCCATTCTCTAAACAGTGGGATGTCGTCTGCGAGCCTCTGTCGTTTTCCAGCGAAATGATGTAACCCACTTAATATTAATGGGCTTCTCTGGTATATTTATACAGTACGCATAGCATTTGATGCGTTGTATAAGCGTTTTGTATTAAGTTGTTTGATCCTATATGATCATACTTGTCATAGTAGTAGTATTATGTCAAGTTAGGAGCTACGTTAAAGGACCATCAGCCATGTTGGTTTACAAGTAACGCCATCTGATGCCGGCCTTAGTAAATTCCGGCTGTAGGAATGTCAGTCCGATTCCAACTATTAGGGAAGTAACAGCTACCTCTCGCTTTTCTCTTACTGGTATTTGATTATTTAATTCTTTACTTATACATCGGCATTATTCTTTATTAATTCATTGGCATATTAACATAAACATTCGACGGATTCTAAAGGGTGTGTGTGGATTGTTTGTCCCTCGTATTGTGACTGCATTTTTACTATGTTTTTTCATATAATATGTTTCTTCTCTGTGTTTATTAGAGCCGCAACCTGGGCCTGATTAAGGGGAGATGGCCCGGTTTTCTGTGCCCTCTGCATCCTCATGTTTAACCCCATTACTTTTCAGATATTAAGACGTTCGGCCCATTAGTTAGACGATTTTAACACCTTTCGCCCCATTTCGTTGTCAATTTTAAGACCTTTCGTGCTATTTAAGTGTAGACTTTTTCCCTGGCGAACGATTTTGAGCCTGTAATGTTGGAAGAACCGGCCTTCGGCCGGGAAATTTTCTACCGAAAAATGTACAAATTAATCTAGAAGGGGGATCTAATGGATGTTGTTTTTTTATTTGATTGAGGTCTAGGGAGGAAGCTAGAAAAATAATGAATACATGCACAAATCGCCCAAAAAAGTAGCCAGTATACTTCGGTATTGGTGGAGGGGTAAGTGAATTATTCCTCGCTGGCATAATAGCTAGAATTAATACTCCTTAGCATTTTATTTTATTCCTGCAGTGGCGTGTGTTAACCCCTTCAGCATCATGACTCGTTTTTACCTTTGATTCTGACTCAAATTAAATAATTGTATGCAGTTTAAGACGGACCTATGTCACCAAGAGGGTTTATTGAGATCGTATTTACCGACTTCAATCGTATAGCTATATTATCAACTAAAGGAGATCGTCTAATGGTACCCAGAATATGATGACAATTACGTAATGGGGGTGAAGGGGTTCATTCCCAGCCGATCATTATTTCTTTTATGTGCATTGTTTTAGCTTCTGTCGTTTTCCCGCGAAATTATGTAACACACTTATTATTAATGGGCTTCTCTGGTATATTTATACAGTACGCATATTATTTTATGCGTTGTATAAGCGTTTTGTATTTAGTTGTTTGGTCCTATATGATCATACTTGCAATAGTAGTAGTATTATGTCAAGTTAGGAGCTACGTTAAAGGACCATCAGCCATGTTGGTTTACAAGTAACGCCATATGTTGCCGACCTTAGTAAATTCCGGCTGTAGGAATGTCAGTCCGATTCCAACTATTAGGGAAGTAACAGCTACCTCTCGCTTATCTCTTACTGGCATTTGGTTATTATTATGTTTTTACTTATTTATTGGCATTATTCTGTATTTATTCATTGGCATATTAACGTAACATCAGACGGATTCTAATGGGTGTGTGTGGTTTGTTTGTTCCTTGTATTGTGACTGCATTTTTACTGTGCTTTTCCATATAATATGTTTCTTCTCTTCTATGTTTAGCTAGAGCCGCAACCTTGGCCTGCTTAAGGTAGCCAGTATACTTCGGTATTGGTGGAGGGGTAAGAGAATTATTCCTCGCTGGCATAATAGCTAGAATTAGTACTCGTTAGCATTTTATTTTATTCCTGCAGTGGCGTGTGTTAACCCCTTCAGCACCATGACGCATTTTTACCTTTGATTCTGACTCAAATTAAATTATTTTATGCTGTTTAAGACGGACCTATGTTACTAAGGTTTATTGAGATCGTATTTACCCATTTCAATTGTATAGCTATACAGTATTATAAACTAAAGGAAATCGTCTAATGGTCAAAGGAGTACAAAGGAGTACAAAGGAAAAAAAGCAACAACAGATCTAGTGACCCTTCTAGGTTGCTTGTCCTCCAAAACACTGAGGATCAAGTGTCCAAACAGTGGTTTAGAGTGGGTAAGGTAACATTGGAAAGGGAATTACTGCCCTGGAACTAATGTCCGTGGCAGGATTAGGAAGTTAGTAGAGGACAGATGGGTTAGTAACTGAGGGGGGGATAAAATAAAGTTATTCATTTACAAATGCAGTCAGTCGCGGGTTTGATGCGAGATATTTGTCTAGGCGGAGTTTAAATGAATCAACGGTGATGCAGTCTATAACGTTTCGGGGAAGCCCATCCACCAGTGGTAACCAATGGTAACCAGAATATGATGACAATTACTTAATGGGGGTGAAGGGGTTCATTCCCAGCCGATCATTATTTCTTTTATATGCATTGTTTTAGCTAGGGGACTAGTCAATTGGGAATGCCTGGTTCGAAGTAGAGGGTGGAGGACTTCAATAGTATTCAGTTACAGGGAGGATTACTAAGGTCCAGGCCAACTGATAGGCTGGACAAAATATAATTTGGCGTTTTATATTTGTGTTACAGTGCACCGCAGGTAGGCTGTGTTGCCTACCTGGGTATTATTTATCCGCTTAACACGAGCACTGGCACAATTATAAAAACCCGTTGAGTTGAAATAGGCTTAGGACTCCTCAACGATTGTTAGGATAGTCTTGGGTGGGTTGTGGTTGATAGGGGTTTGTTTGATCCTTGATTAATTCGTTTATGCTTGATACTTGTTTCAGTATTTCGGCATTCATTGTTGGCATGTATTTACCGAAATGATATTAACGTAGATTAAATCAGAGCTTTCTCTTCTGTGAGCAGCTTAGAAAGGATTCTCCTCAGTATTGTCATTCAGTACTGAGTTTTGATGATAGTTGTGGCTCAAGATATCTTTTCACTACAACTATGGGTTCCAGTTTTTGCATTGTATGTATAACGGAACCAGATGGGGGATTGTCTGCACCTTTGGTCCCCTGAGAGCCTGGAAGTTGCGTATGATCTCAGTTCTGTTGCGATAGGCTGTGTTACGAGTTTAGACTACAGAGGTGCTGAGTATTTATTTGTCTGTGTTAGGCCAAGGACTAGAAACCTCTACTGTCAGTCGTAACAAACTACATATAAATCGTCTAATAATAACCAGAATGTAAGGAAGAAACGCGTCCTCGTCTATCGAAAGAGTAAACAAAAATTGCATGAGGAATCAGACTCCACGGGTTCTATAGTTCTCTTGAGAATATATTATAGTTCAAGATGTATTTTCTATTTATTATTATATATTTAAGTATTCATTTATTTACTATTTATTGTCTGTTTATAATGAAGTACAGTAAAGGGTATAAATGGGGAGGCAACGATACAATACAATGCTCTATTATAAATCAGATGCTGCAGAACCTGGCTTTAAACGTTCAAAGACTCGAAGTGGTGTAACCATATTATGTGCTCACGATTGTACAATCGATTTTTGTGACATAAGCTCAAATGGATAAATTCACTTATTTTGGTAGTGAGGTGAATACATTTTATTTATCAGGCAACAATATATATCGTTTCTTTGCCATAGCATGTTGGACTATGGTTATTCTCAACTACGTATATGTCAGTGTACAGTTGTTAGCATATATATGGTTACACCAATTGAAATGTTTTAACTTTTACGACCAAATTCTGAAGCATTTGGGCTATAACATATTGCATTATCTTGTTTGCGTCTAATATAAATTAATATGGGTACCGGTACGTCGTCATTTATGCTCTTGACTGCATATCAGAGCATATTAAATACATCTTAAAAGTGTGTAGTGTTTTCTGTATTTACTTACTGTATATTGCAGCACATGTTCACTTGACAGTAACTTTATCAGGTTTTTAAACTAAACATCTACGCAGAATAATTAGTTACTTCTGGTATGTTAATGTAGTAGTTAAGGGACATTTATAATGTAATGGATTATATACCTCAACCTTGACTATATGGTCATGTCAACTGTAAAACTTAAGTTTTCAAATATAACAAACATGTTACACATGTTAACCCTCTCACGACCATATGACGCAGAGGTTGCCAGATTAGCAATAAGAAATAAGAGTTCTCTCATTCTTATAATTACCTCTCCACAATTAGTTTTCTGCCCACAGCTAACTCAAAGACAACTGCAGAGGTTAAAGTAACTAAACTAAAGGTTTCTAAATACCCCTGATGGTAACAAAGGCTTTAAAGTATCCCTAATAGGCTCAAAATTGCGTCAAGAACGTGAGAGGGTTAAGTGTTTCAATCGTTTACGGGTTCAGATTAGCACACATACAGTAGACGACTGAAGCAGTTGTTATGTGTGTATCATTTGTGATACTTTTGAACACACTATAGTTTTACAGAGTAGTTCGTCTCCTAAAAGTCAACCCTGCTTATATGGTATTTCTGTTAGCATCATCACAGAATAGACAATATTGTGGTGATGCCATGCGCTCTAATGGCGTTTATGCCATTACTTGCATATTTATAGTAGTGTGTTGATATAAAAAGTTTTAATTATCAAGAGGCTTCTACCATCCATGCAAATGATAACGGATCTTTATTTAGAATAGCATTATTTCATATGTAAATTAATGTACATCAAATTATTGTCTTAGCCATTTGGCTCTTCTACAGCCTCTATGTATGCTTAAATAGGGATAATAGAATAATATTCACATGTTTTTCTTTTATTTCTGTGTCGTTCAATTTTTTTGGGGGGATGACATTAAATACTGGCAATATTCATATATATAATACATTACTCATACTATCATAAATATTGGATTTAAGTAAAGCATGTAATCTAATATATCAACATGTTGATACCATGATTTCGAGAAACTATTCTTGTCTGATTATTACTTGTGTTAAACTGAAACTCTTTTGAAAATTTGAGTAGCTATGTCTTCGAATACTCTTGTTTTCTTATTTGCCATAGCCACCACCATGACCACCTCCACCACTGCCACCACCACCACCGCCAAACCCACCACTGCCAAATCCACCGCCACTGCCACCACTGCCATAACCACCTCCACCGCGGCCAAATCCACCACCACCACTACCACCACCACCTCCATATCCGAGGTTGAAGTTACCAGTTCCTGAAGCGAATCCTCCACTGCCTCCACCTCCGTATCCACCGCCACCTCCACCGAATCCACCACCTCCTCTTCCACCACCACCTCCACCGAATCCACCACCACCTCCACCGAACCCACCGCCTCCTCCACCGTATCCACCTCCAGGCATAGCGAGGGTGGAGGCCACAAGAGCCCCCACTAGTATCACAGACATCCACTTCTGTAATATACAAGAGTTAGAAAATCATTAGTATTGAACACAGTAAGGAACACAATAGAGCCGTGTGATGGAGTGGCAAAGTTCTTGATTGAAACACAACAGGTCTGAAGATCGATTCCTGTTGGGCCTGTTTTTAGTTTACACTTGCTCTCATGGTCGTTCAACCTCTTTCTGTAATGGTGGGCATCAAATTTGCTGTTAGTCTGATTTGCATGTGTGAGCTAATTACCTAATTAGCATGATCTAATAAATTACACTCACATTTTCATGAACCTTACTTTAGAGTAACATTAGCGTGCAACGTATACTTTTCGCTACACATACAACGTTGCCAAGTCGATCTAAGCTACTGTAGGGATATACAAAGGCTGTCATCGTCCCCTAGCGGATAGGCTGGTCCTGTATTTGGCAATTGTATTTTGATGATGTTCATGAACTGCATATATTGTAGATCCTGAATATTAATCATGAACAAAGCATTCTATAAATAATAAATGTAGTACCGGTACTTTAACTTTGCATGCCCAATTTACCAAACCAATTAAATCCCACCATTAGAAATATGACTTCTACTTTGCTTGAAGCAGCAACGAAAAATGATGCAAATTTTGTTCCGTGTTATTGCTGTGTATAATGTATGAGGTGCATGTGGAATATAATTGTACGGTTGGAATGACTGTAGATCTTAATGTAGTCTGCAACCAGTGTAATCGGCTCACTCATGTTTATCAGTTGCTAACAAATACTTGTGTACATGTGACACCTGTGTACCGCACCTCTAATGTCCGCCAATGCATTGCGGTAGACAAGTGTCATATATACAGTACACTCGCCAACAGAGACCTACTGTAAGTTTACTTATGTTATTACAACCATTTACATTATATTCGCAAACAAACCATACAGCCTTTAACCCCTACTGTACCGGCGACGTCTTTTGAATTATATGATGGCTACTATTAGACAATTTGATTCAGTTAAAAAAGGGCTTCTAGCAATTAACAGGCTTCGAACTATCTCACTTAACCATCTTTACTTCCACAGATCCTTCTCAAACTGCCGACAATCGTCTAAATATAGCTAGAATAATAGTAAAAAGACCTCGCCAGTACAGTAAGGGTTAACTATCCTTCCAAAAAATGTAATCCCGTGTTCAGATTGTAAATAATACACATAAGTAAAGGTAAACGTTATCTCTGTTGGCTGCTGTATATGCTAGCACCTAACCAGCATTTCCTTACCATATATACTGTATTGCTTCTCATTCATGAACGCCTGAATAATTGTAGTAGTTAATTAAGGGGAGATGGGCTGATTTATTTGCTCATTTATGTATTTATTTATTTTTATATTTGTTTCCTCCCTAGACCTTCATCAAGCTTAAAACAATACACGCCCAAGGCCCTCCTTCAATATAAATTTGTAAATTTTTCGATAGAAAATGATCCCGGCCGAAGGCCGGTTTCTCCTAAATTAAAGGGTCTCTATCGCTCGCCAGGAAAAAATCGACACCTAAATGACACGAAAAGTCTTAATATTGACAAACAAATTTTGCGAAAGGTCTTAAAATCGCTAAACTAATTGGCCAAACGTCTTATAATCTGAACACTAATGGGTCTAAACATGAGGAAGAAGGGGGACCAGAAAAACGGTTCATCTCCCCTTTAGCACACTGTTTGCGGTTTATAGAAAAAAACAAAACTTGCATTTCTTACCATTCTTGTTTTTTCCCTATTATTTTAAGTAACTGCAAAGGCGGGATAGTTGGTAGTGTCGAGGTAAGCAGATCGCCTTGGTTATATAGCCGCTGTGGCAGTCACCATGGCCTTGGCCTATGGTGAATTGCAAAATAGAACGAGATATGAAAACGGAAAAAAACAAAAAATGCAAAGTAGGCAGAGAAAAGAAAACTAAGGTAAATTTGTTCTCACAAATTGTTTTCTTCGGCTACGGTTATACAGTATCTGTAATGTTAAATAATTACTCATAAACCACAAGCTTAGATTAATGGAAATACATATTATTATGTTCCTTCCAACAACCAACCATACTCCTAAAATCGATTAATGAAATTTACAAACACATGTGGCAGTCCGTGGATTCGAACCCAGGATGCTCACACCGAAAATCAACACCTTATACATCGCACCACGAAGACTTTTATTATATTTTCCCTTTTTGGGAAATGGTTCTTTTTTCCATTCAATAAATTGTACATGTTTTCCGCTTTCTTCTAAAACAAAGTTACTTTGTATAGGCAAACCATTTTGCAAGCATAGCGATAAAGTAACACTGACCTTCCTTAACATAATTAAAATGCCAACTATCTGGCTATTATTTCAGGCTTCTTAACATTCTTGATCAAACCAATTAAAGGGTACAGCAGGTCCTTATACTTTACTCGGGTAACTAAGATTAGAACAATACACGTGCTCGGCTTATTAGTAAGTTAGTAAGTTATAAGGTAAGTGACTGGCAAGGAATAGTTAAGAGATATATATACTGTATATTTATAAATTGATGCAAATTTATTAGAACCTGCAATATATACAGACTTATATTTTGTGTGTGGGATCGGGAAGTTGGTAAAGTGCTGGATCTATAGCATGTGGTTTGTTGGAAGCTTCTACGGTTATGAAATATATATCTATCTATCTATTGCCTGACGCCGTGATCCCCGAAGGGGTGGCCCCGAACGAACCGCCCCCATGCACCTCTGTCCCCAGTCAGTCGACGCCCCTCCTCCCAACCAGCACCGCCTTCATTCATATACTTCCTCACTCCATCCTTCCACCTCCTTCGGTGCACCTCTCCCTCTCTGTCCTTCCACCTCGCTCTCGTACACCCTCTTAGTCAATCTCTCGCTTTCCATACGTTCCATATGGCCGAACCATCTCAAGTTGTTCCTTTTCACACTTTCCAGCACATCTACCTCCACACCAAACCTCCTTCTTACTTCCTCATTCGTCTGTCTATCCCTCCATGTAACTCCGCACGCACTTCTCAAGTAACTAATTTCCACCGCTCTCACTCTTGGTCTGAGTCTCTTCCCGAACGTCCATGCTTCGCTTCCGTAAGTTAGTGTCGGGATTATCACACTGTCATGCAAGGACTTCTTCACTTCCATACTAACCACTCTATTTCTTGTTACTGCTTTCAACGTTCCTACAACCCTCTTCCCCTGCTGCACCCTCTCCCGCACTTCTTCATCCATAGTCTCATCTTTACTCAACACACTACCCAGATATTTAAAAGAGCTGACGATCTCCATAGCCTGACCTTTCAACTTCACCTCACACTCTGTGACTTCACCCCTTTCGAAGACCATAACCTTGCTCTTCCCCGCATTAACCTTTAAATTCCGTTTATCGCACACTGTTCCAAACTCACTTACCAGACCCTGCAACTCACATTCATTATCGCTCATTAGAACTGTATCATCTGCAAACAGCAGTATAGGCAGCTTCCACTCATTTCCCTCTCTTTTCAGCGATACACCAACATCCACTGCTCTTCCTAGTATTTCTTTCATGATTCCATCCATATATACAGTAAACAACCACGGGGACATCACACACCCCTGTTTCAACCCAACACTCAGGTCAAAGAACTCGCTCTGCTCATTCTCCACACGCACTGCCGCCTTTGCACCCTCATACATGCTCTTCACTGCTTTCAGCAACTTGCCATCTACTCCGTATATTCGAAGTACTTTCCACATGCCTTCTCCATCCACTCTGTCATAGGCCTTCTCCAAGTCCATAAAGGCAACATACACCTTTTGTTGCTTCTCCAGATATTTCTCCACAACACAATTCAGGGTAAAAATCTGATCTACACATCCTCTTCCCTCCCTAGAACCTCCCTGCTCGTCGTCTATCCATTTCTCCGTTCTCACTCTCACTCACTACCCTACTGTACACCTTCCCTACTACGTTTAAAAAACATATTCCTCGGTGGTTACCACACACTCCTATTTCCCATTTGCCCTTATATAGGGGGACTATTATGCCAGTCTTCGTGTGCATTCCCCTTCTCCCATGCTAGTTTGCACATTTTCGTAACTTTTTTTATATATATATTTGTATTATTATATATATATATATATATATATATATATATATATATATATATATATATATATATATATATTTTTTTTTTGGTGCCGCTAGTTTTATTTTGCCATTCACCGTAAGCCAAGGCCGTCGTGATATCCATAGTGACTATATAATCTGGTAGATCGGCTTACCTCGGCACTTCCAACGATTTCTCCATTGCAGATACAGCCTAGTCCAAACCTGAGGGGAAGTTAGAATGGTAAGATTATGTAAGCAGTATTCTCGGTGCAAAAGAAAGTGTAAACAGTATATTTAAATACATTAACCTTTATTATCATTATAATTGTCATAATTATTATTATTATTATTATTGTGATAATAATGATAATAATAATAAATCACTGTCCACGTTTGTTCAATCGCCTTCACAAGTAGCTGGTCCACTGTTATATAGTAAACTTGAGACAGTGAACAAAGAATCAAAGTATTTCATCAGCGTATCAGAATTACAAAATAACATTTGTACAATCGGATGCCATAGTCTCTAGTCCACTTGTAGCAATTCGTGGACCCCCTATGTTTTTATTTATGCAATTATAACACTCTGGATTGATTTTGGGATAACACTCGCTTCTCAGTATATAGTACCGGTATATATAGTTTTGTAGTTGATTTATAGATAATTATATTCATAAATTCGTTACCAGATATACAGTATACTTCCACAATTAGAAATAGGTGAAGTTCACGAATTATTATGAGTGGACTAGAGACTATGGCATCGGAGTGTGCCACATTTCACTGAAGGCGATTGTACACTCCAGGACATAAGTCGTGGCCTTATGTTTTCGAAGCTAATCCAAATTGAATCGAATCGAATCATTAGTTCTTTGCCTAATACTGTATTTTCATTTATAAGGTTCGCTTTGCTGTTCGAGGATATACTGTATATTGGGCCAGGATTTGTGTCCAAGAATGTACCTTTCCTTGTCTACACTAAGATTCAGGAAATAATTATTTGGAAAGTTCTCTATATAAAGGAAACCAGACCGTGACTCTTGAATATTTACTTCCACTTGGTAACAAATATCAACAACCTTTAGTATGTGTGAAAACGGAGAATATTACCTTGAACATGGAAGGAAGTGGAAGAATTTGCAGACATTGAGGTGACTATGTTGAAGTATGGACAGTCTTGAGTTAAATAAGTCATACACCCATTTAAATGTTGAAACCATTAAGAGAGATGGTTTTTCTGGCCTCCCTTCTCCCTCATGTTTAGCCTCAATAATGTTCAGATTAAAGACGTTCGGCCCATTAGTTAGGGTTATTATGACTTTTTGCCCCATTTTTTCCAATATTAAGACCTTTCGTGCCATTTAGGGGTCGAAATTGTCATGGCGAGCGATAGCGAGCCTGTAATTTAGGAGGAATCGGCCTTCGGTCGGGACACTTTTTCTACCGAAAAGTCTACAAATTATCTAGAAGAGGGATCTTGGGAATGTTTTGTTAAGCTTGCTGGATGTATAGGGAGGAAATTTAAAAATATTCAATAATTATATAAATCGACCAATACATATACCCGCCCCCCTTAAAGCCAAGTCCTGAAGCATTTAGGCTATAACAAATCATTATATTGTTACGATATGGTTTGATACAAATTGAAATGGGAGCGTAACTATTTTGGATCGAAACTGTAGAGTATGCGTTTTACAGTCCCTAAGCAGACTGTCTATGCTCAAATCCTGGTTGGAAATTGTAGTTTGCTCTTAGTTTTTGTACAGTGGTGAGTATTATTAGCTACTCACCCATATCAATCCGCATCGAGCCCAAACGAAATATGACAGTGCATTATTATATACCAGATGATTCAAAACCTTGTTGTACAGGCTTAAAGAATCAGGGGGTATAACGTCATTAATGTTCAAGACTGTACGAATAGACATTTTCATATTATTCGCAACTCCCAAGGAGAAGTAATTATTAATATATACATTCACTGGATAACCAATTAAAATGTCATTTTGTGATGAAAACAGTACATATTGACGTAAACCTTGAGTATAATAGTAAATTAGTATTGGTACCGGTAGTGCAGATTATGAGTTTATGCGTTTCGCAATCACTTAGTCTGTCTTTGTTCAACTTCTGGTTAGGGATTGTAGTTTATTGCTGATTATTTTATGCATACAGTTATGTTCATGTGCTTCTAAATACCTACGTCTTTACAGAAGGGCGTCTCCGTATTGTTGGTGGGGACTCTCGTAGCCTCCACCCTCGCTATGCCTGGAGGTGGAGGACATGGTGGAGGAGGCGGTGGGTTCGGAGGAGGTGGATTTGGTGGAGGTGGCTACGGAGGCGGTGGAGGTGGAACTATATTTCGAAGTGGTGGACATGGTGGTAGTGGTGGTGGTGGTGGTGGCGGTGGAGGTGGAGGATATGGAGGCGGTGGTGGAGCATTTGGAGGAGGAGGTGGAGGTTTCCCTTCGGGTACTGGATACAGCTACTTCAATCTTGGCGGCGGTTATGGTGGAGGAGGGGGTGCTGGTGGTGGATTTGGCGGTGGTGGTGGAGGCCATGGCGGTGGTGGCAGCGGTGGAGGGGTCACCATCATCACTAGCAATGGTGGCGGAGGTTACGGCGGCGGCGGTGGTGGTTTCGGCGGTGGTGGTGGTTTCGGCGGTGGTGGTGGTGGCTATGGTCACTAAAATGAAGCCTAGAACACTGTGGGGCATGGCTTACCAAATGTTTACAGGATTCTTCAGATTATTACAACAGTATGTGAAGCCGACACTGCCATCAGAACATCAGAATACCATGCGAACAACTTTACAATTACCTAGTTTGTATGAAATGTCATGCTTCAAATAAAGGCAATTACAAAATATGTGTTGCAATTATATTCAGTCCTGATTTTGTATATGATAATTATAGGATGCACTTTTTTTTTTTTTTTCCAACTACTCCCTCTTGGACATAGGCTGAGAGCCTTTACA
This sequence comes from Paralithodes platypus, assembly GCA_032716605.1. Taxonomy (NCBI): domain Eukaryota; kingdom Metazoa; phylum Arthropoda; class Malacostraca; order Decapoda; family Lithodidae; genus Paralithodes; species Paralithodes platypus. The sequence goes on along the minus strand of CM064513.1, from coordinate 23,780,355 downwards.
CTCAACCGCTGAACACGGTGAGGCCCGTGAGGTCTTGTTCCAGTCTAGGGAGTGAGACATGTGCAGCCCCCCGGCTCGAAGCAATCCAATCTCTGAAGCTACTCCGCCTCCGCGCTTCACAGTCTCACTCCCCACACTCGGACCCTCACTCTCAGAACGCCACCTATTGAGCAATTAACTCACTAGGCAGTGCCCCCCTGTAGCATTTTTTGAATATGGGAATATTCATACAGTGCTATTTAATCCGGGAACAATGAGGGTATTTTGTTTTGGCATTTCGGTGTGCTGTGGTAATGCACTGAAACTATGTACAGCACAAATTCCATCCCAATAATATCTTCCCATTGACATATTGGGATTCGAACCCGGGTCCATTGGATTACCAGTCCAGTGGCAAGACCACTCTGCCACACCTCCCTACACCTATGGGTTATTATCTGATTAATTCATTATTATTTTAAAGCATGCAAAATGTATAGCATTACTATAATTATGTGTAATATATATTTCTGTAATTGACACCACATACACTGTAAACACTGTGTGTTTAAATGTAACAAAACTAATACACGTAGTAAGTGTTTCAATCGTGTACGTGTTCAAATTAGCACACATAAACGACTGACACACTTTTAATGCGCATAATTTATGTTTCAATTAAGAACTCCATTCTTACAGTGCATGCTCCTTTCCATCACACCTCTTTGTATCGGATCTCAACGTTTAAAACTACAGAAATATAAGATGTGAGGTCAATCGTTTGTACTTATTAACCCTCTACGTAGGCATAGTTATAAGTTACGTAAAACATTTGTCTTCTCATTCTTATGCTATTCGTTAAATCAATTAGTATAGTAATTTCAATTAATTGTGTAATTGTCTATCACCTGACCTGATTCGCTTCTGTGTCATCCTAGCTTCCAGCACCATGGTGTCACTACCTTCACATTTGATGATTTGACACACACACACACACACACACACACACACACACACACACACATTCAGTCATAGATGATGCCCTATTCTACACCGTCCTTGTCTTCGTATTATTCTGGCTAACACTATGCGATTTTACTAGGCTGAGGAAAGGATATATGTGAATTCAAGGGTAAATTGAGATAGTGTGTGCCCAATTCGATGTTCAGAGATCGTTTCTTAGCTGAACCAATGGTCAGATTATAGCCAGAACAGAAGGTAGAAGGGCTTCATGTAATACACTATATAAATTATGGTTATGAAAAGTGTAATTCAATTGTCCATAATTATTTGCCCACTACTGTGGCAGACTATGCTCGTGTTTCACCCTCACTGTGTATACTGATACTGATTGATCATTCAATCATTATCTTACTACACTGAATAAATATAAACTTAATTGTACCATAAATGTTACACATAAACAGTGTTCTAATCGTTTATTTGTTTTGATATAAATAGATAAACCTAAGAACACAGTTTATATGTGTACCATTATTGTTACTATCCGTTGGTTAGCTTAGTTGATAGCGTGTCTGCCTACAACCCAGGAGAGAGGTGATGGGCTGGTCTAACAGAGTGAGAGTTAAGCCTTCTCTGCCATACCCATATCTTACTCTAACTGTTCTTTTTAATTATATATTTTTTTAGATCTCAAATGGCGGCGTCTCTTCCGTGGATTGACCTCCCTACTGCCAACTCTCGAGGTTGGCAGATTGGTAGCCAATGCGTCACATTTTTCATTTGCCGCTCAGCTTTTCCTTCATAATTGCTCAGGAGCACAGGACCTTGGGTGGGGCTTCGGTATCCCGGACGTTTCCTCGTCCTCCCCAGCTCCTTGCCTGTGAACGGTTTCGGTCACCCAGGCATTTTTTGTGATAGGCAGGGAGGGTTCTGTGGGGGCACTTGGCTATGGTCTTGGCCTTGCTCGGGGCCTTGGGGCTGTTCGGCCAGACGGCCTGGGGAACAACAACAAAAACAACAACTACAACAACAACCCAGGAGACTTGGGTTCAGTCCTTGCTCAGATTGAAAAAAAAAACATTCTGAGATATAGCCGGCCGTTACTGCCCCCCTAGAGCAGGGGAGATGGATAATGGTCTCTGGCTGATGCATATGGTAAAGCGGCTGTGAATTCTCGAAGGAGGAGATACTGGCCCTATATATGTAACCAATCGATTATAATTATTCATTATTGCTTTTAAGTGTTCAAATTTGTACAGAGTACCAATAAACCATTAAAAGAGTAGATTATTATGGAAATGTCATACATCCTGTTCATATGCATCATTGTTATATTGCATTAACAACCGTGTATTAAGAAAAAGAAGAAAGTCAATTGTATCGACCAGGTGGTTTTTCTTCGCCGTGCATTTAATTAAAGGCAGGTGTGGTGTGGCATCTTCACCTTTCAGAACTAGCTCAAACTATATATATATATATATATATATATATATATATATATATATATATATATATATATATATATATATATTCTATAATTATTAATTTTGTATTACGGTTACCATATTTGAGCAATTCATTTTTATGTAGCTCCCTAGACTAAGAACACGCATTTTCAGCTCCCTTACAGCTGGACCTGGGACTACTAAATCCGGTTTATCCTAAACTGCATGCTCTGTATTGCTCATAGAAGGGTGATTGAATATATTGAAACGTCTTATAATGGCCAAATGAATCGGGCGAAACATATATATTTCCTTAAACTACCGGGGAGAAATAGAGGGATTCCCAGAACGCCAGCCACGAATTAGAAATAAGGTTACTGATCCAGAGAATTAACATAATTTCCACAGAACATACCAATAATTCAAGAGTAATCGGCCTCAATTTTGAAGATCACTAATTTATCCTTGCCGAGTTGTGCAAGTCTCTCATATTGTGTATTTACCCCTTCAGTGTTCGAGGACGATATTTCAACTCAATAAGCAAGTTTGCGAAAGAGCTCTACGAATGGACGAGGTTAAAAATATTTCACATAATACTCCCACAAAGCTTTCATAAACTTGTTACGATGATCCACCATCGTAAGTTTAATTAAGTTAATATATGTCCATAAATTACTATGATGCATTGGTCATATGTGCACATGATAAATATTATACTGCCTTGCGGTAATTTCAATACGTCGCTAAGTAGTGATCGATATTATCAATATAATATCGTATTTTTGTTTATATTGTCCAACAACATATTATTTCGTTCAATTGCGTTTTCTCTTTGATTTTCTCATTCTCTAAACAGTGGGATGTCGTCTGCGAGCCTCTGTCGTTTTCCAGCGAAATTATGTAACCCACTTAATATTAATGGGCTTCTCTGGTATATTTATACAGTACGCATATCATTTTATGCGTTGTATAAGCGTTTTGTATTAAGTTGTTTGATCCTATAGGATCATACTTGCCATAGTAGTAGTATTATGTCAAGTTAGGAGCTACGTTAAAGGACCATCAGCCATGTTGGTTTACAAGTAACGCCATCTGATGCCGGCCTTAGTAAATTCCGGCTGTAGGAATGTCAGTCCGATTCCAACTATTAGGGAAGTAACAGCTACCTCTCGCTTTTCTCTTACTGGTATTTGATTATTTAATTCTTTACTTATACATCGGCATTATTCTTTATTAATTCATTGGCATATTAACATAAACATTCGACGGATTCTAAAGGGTGTGTGTGGATTGTTTGTCCCTCGTATTGTGACTGCATTTTTACTGTGTTTTTTCATATAATATGTTTCTTCTCTGTGTTTATTAGAGCCGCAACCTGGGCCTGATTAAGGGGAGATGGCCCGGTTTTCTGTGCCCTCTGCATCCTCATGTTTAACCCCATTACTTTTCAGATATTAAGACGTTCGGCCCATTAGTTAGACGATTTTAACACCTTTCGCCCCATTTCGTTGTCAATTTTAAGACCTTTCGTGCTATTTAAGTGTAGACTTTTTCCCTGGCGAACGATTTTGAGCCTGTAATGTTGGAAGAACCGGCCTTCGGCCGGGAAATTTTCTACCGAAAAATGTACAAATTAATCTAGAAGGGGAATCTAATGGATGTTGTTTTTTTATTTGATTGAGGTCTAGGGAGGAAGCTAGAAAAATAATGAATACATGCACAAATCGCCCAAAAAGGTAGCCAGTATACTTCGGTATTGGTGGAGGGGTAAGAGAATTATTCCTCGCTGGCATAATAGCTAGAATTAATACTCCTTAGCATTTTATTTTATTCCTGCAGTGGCGTGTGTTAACCTCTTCAGCATCATGACTCGTTTTTACCTTTGATTCTGACTCAAATTAAATAATTGTATGCAGTTTAAGACGGACCTATGTCACCAAGAGGGTTTATTGAGATCGTATTTACCGCCTTCAATCTTATAGCTATATTATAAACTAAAGGAGATCGTCTAATGGTACCCAGAATATGATGACAATTACGTAATGGGGGTGAAGGGGTTCATTCCCAGCCGATCATTATTTCTTTTATGTACATTGTTTTAGCTTCTGTCGTTTTCCCGCGAAATTATGTAACACACTTATTATTAATGGGCTTCTCTGGTATATTTATACAGTACGCATATTATTTTATGCGTTGTATAAGCGTTTTGTATTTAGTTGTTTGGTCCTATATGATCATACTTGCAATAGTAGTATTATGTCAAGTTAGGAGCTACGTTAAAGGACCATCAGCCATGTTGGTTTACAAGTAACGCCATATGTTGCCGACCTTAGTAAATTTCGGCTGTAGGAATGTCAGTCCGATTCCAACTATTAGGGAAGTAACAGCTACCTCTCGCTTTTCTCTTACTGGCATTTGGTTATTATTATGTTTTTACTTATTTATTGGCATTATTCTGTATTTATTCATTGGCATATTAACATAACATCAGACGGATTCTAATGGGTGTGTGTGGTTTGTTTGTTATTTGTATTGTGACTGCATTTTTATTGTGCTTTTCCATATAATATGTTTCTTCTCTTCTATGTTTAGCTAGAGCCGCAACCTTGGCCTGCTTAAGGTAGCCAGTATACTTCGGTATTGGTGGAGGGGTAAGAGAATTATTCCTCGCTGGCATAATAGCTAGAATTAGTACTCGTTAGCATTTTATTTTATTCCTGCAGTGGCGTGTGTTAACCCCTTCAGCACCATGACGCATTTTTACCTTTGATTCTGACTCAAATTAAATTATTTTATGCTGTTTAACCCTTCTTTGGCGGCGCGCAACTTATGTCGTGTGAAATAAATTTGGACTAAGGGGCGGTTCACATCTTATGTCGTGTGCCATTTTCAGCACGTAATGTTGCAGAGAGAGAGAGCTGAGCGGTGTGAGGAGCGTAGTAAGGCTATGACCGCTGCCCAGCACCGCAGTGGGCCAACTGAAGTGAAAACTACCCTTCTATCCCCCCTCACACTCGCTACACAGGGAATTATGTAGGGAAAGTACCTAATTACATGTTTTTTGCACTCGTGTTGCACGATCGTTGCAAGAAAACCAGTGGTCATACAAGGATGGTTGGGGTGTCATTGGGAAGCTCTGTTTATGCCCTTTCAGGGATAGATACTTGTTTTACGCTCTGTGTCTTATTTAGGCATGAAAATTATCACGTAAACAACCCTATTTAGGGTAAAAACACCCCGCTGGGCGGTACATATAAATTACCGCCTAGGCCGCTCGTAAGGTGTTAAGACGGACCTATGTTACTAAGGTTTATTGAGATCGTATTTACCCATTTCAATTGTATAGCTATACAGTATTATAAACTAAAGGAAATCGTCTAATGGTCAAAGGAGTACAAAGGAGTACAAAGGAAAAAAAGCAACAACAGATCTAGTGACCCTTCTAGGTTGCTTGTCCTCCAAAACACTGAGGATCAAGTGTCCAAACAGTGGTTTAGAGTGGGTAAGGGAACATTGGAAAGGGAATTACTGCCCTGGAACTAATGTCCGTGGCAGGATTAGGAAGTTAGTAGAGGACAGATGGGTTAGTAACTGAGGGGGGGATAAAATAAAGTTATTCATTTACAAACTCAGTCAGTCGCGGGTTTGATGCGAGATATTTGTCTAGGCGGAGTTTAAATGAATCAACGGTGATGCAGTCTATAACGTTTTGGGGAAGCCCATTCCACCAGTGGTAACCAATGGTAACCAGAATATGATGACAATTACTTAATGGGGGTGAAGGGGTTCATTCCCAGCCGATCATTATTTCTTTTATATGCATTGTTTTAGCTAGGGGACTAGTCAATTGGGAATGCCTGGTTCGAAGTAGAGGGTGGAGGACTTCAATAGTATTCAGTTACAGGGAGGATTACTAAGGTCCAGGCCAACTGATAGGCTGGACAAAATATAATTTGGCGTTTTATATTTGTGTTACAGTGCACCGCAGGTAGGCTGTGTTGCCTACCTGGGTATTATTTATCCGCTTAACACGAGCACTGGCACAATTATAAAAACCCGTTGAGTTGAAATAGGCTTAGGACTCCTCAACGATTGTTAGGATAGTCTTGGGTGGGTTGTGGTTGATAGGGGTTTGTTTGATCCTTGATTAATTCGTTTATGCTTGATACTTGTTTCAGTATTTCGGCATTCATTGTTGGCATGTATTTACCGAAATGATATTAACGTAGATTAAATCAGAGCTTTCTCTTCTGTGAGCAGCTTAGAAAGGATTCTCCTCAGTATTGTCATTCAGTACTGAGTTTTGATGATAGTTGTGGCTCAAGATATCTTTTCACTACAACTATGGGTTCCAGTTTTTGCATTGTATGTATAACGGAACCAGATGGGGGATTGTCTGCACCTTTGGTCCCCTGAGAGCCTGGAAGTTGCGTATGATCTCAGTTCTGTTGCGATAGGCTGTGTTACGAGTTTAGACTACAGAGGTGCTGAGTATTTATTTGTCTGTGTTAGGCCAAGGACTAGAAACCTCTACTGTCAGTCGTAACAAACTACATATAAATCGTCTAATAATAACCAGAATGTAAGGAAGAAACGCGTCCTCGTCTATCGAAAGAGTAAACAAAAATTGCATGAGGAATCAGACTCCACGGGTTCTATAGTTCTCTTGAGAATATATTATAGTTCAAGATGTATTTTCTATTTATATTATTATATATTTAAGTATTCATTTATTTACTATTTATTGTCTGTTTATAATGAAGTACAGTAAAGGGTATAAATGGGGAGGCAACGATACAATACAATGCTCTATTATAAATCAGATGCTGCAGAACCTGGCTTTAAACGTTCAAAGACTCGAAGTGGTGTAACCATATTATGTGCTCACGATTGTACAATCGATTTTTGTGACATAAGCTCAAATGGATAAATTCACTTATTTTGGTAGTGAGGTGAATACATTTTATTTATCAGGCAACAATATATATCGTTTCTTTGCCATAGCATGTTGGACTATGGTTATTCTCAACTACGTATATGTCAGTGTACAGTTGTTAGCATATATATGGTTACACCAATTGAAATGTTTTAACTTTTACGACCAAATTCTGAAGCATTTGGGCTATAACATATTGCATTATCTTGTTTGCGTCTAATATAAATTAATATGGGTACCGGTACGTCGTCATTTATGCTCTTGACTGCATATCAGAGCATATTAAATACATCTTAAAAGTGTGTAGTGTTTTTTGTATTTACTTACTGTATATTGCAGCACATGTTCACTTGACAGTAACTTTATCAGGTTTTTAAACTAAACATCTACGCAGAATAATTAGTTACTTCTGGTATGTTAATGTAGTAGTTAAGGGACATTTATAATGTAATGGATTATATACCTCAACCTTGACAATATGGTCATGTCAACTGTAAAACTTAAGTTTTCAAATATAACAAACATGTTACACATGTTAACCCTCTCACGACCATATGACGCAGAGGTTGCCAGATTAGCAATAAGAAATAAGAGTTCTCTCATTCTTATAATTACCTCTCCACAATTAGTTTTCTGCCCACAGCTAACTCAAAGACAACTGCAGAGGTTAAAGTAACTAAACTAAAGGTTTCTATATACCCCTGATGGTAACAAAGGCTTTAAAGTATCCCTAATAGGCTCAAAATTGCGTCAAGAACGTGAGAGGGTTAAGTGTTTCAATCGTTTACGGGTTCAGATTAGCACACATACAGTAGACGACTGAAGCAGTTGTTATGTGTGTATCATTTGTGATACTTTTGAACACACTATAGTTTTACAGAGTAGTTCGTCTCCTAAAAGTCAACCCTGCTTATATGGTATTTCTGTTAGCATCATCACAGAATAGACAATATTGTGGTGATGCCATGCGCTCTAATGGCGTTTATGCCATTACTTGCATATTTATAGTAGTGTGTTGATATAAAAAGTTTTAATTATCAAGAGGCTTCTACCATCCATGCAAATGATAACGGATCTTTATTTAGAATAGCATTATTTCATATGTAAATTAATGTACATCAAATTATTGTCTTAGCCATTTGGCTCTTCTACAGCCTCTATGTATGCTTAAATAGGGATAATAGAATAATATTCACATGTTTTTCTTTTATTTCTGTGTCGTTCAATTTTTTTGGGGGGATGACATTAAATACTGGCAATATTCATATATATAATACATTACTCATACTATCATAAATATTATTGGATTTAAGTAAAGCATGTAATCTAATATATCAACATGTTGATACCATGATTTCGAGAAACTATTCTTGTCTGATTATTACTTGTGTTAAACTGAAACTCTTTTGAAAATTTGAGTAGCTATGTCTTCGAATACTCTTGTTTTCTTATTTGCCATAGCCACCACCATGACCACCTCCACCACTGCCACCACCACCACCGCCAAACCCACCACTGCCAAATCCACCGCCACTGCCACCACTGCCATAACCACCTCCACCGCGGCCAAATCCACCACCACCACTACCACCACCACCTCCATATCCGAGGTTGAAGTTACCAGTTCCTGAAGCGAATCCTCCACTGCCTCCACCTCCGTATCCACCGCCACCTCCACCGAATCCACCACCTCCTCTTCCACCACCACCTCCACCGAATCCACCACCACCTCCACCGAACCCACCGCCTCCTCCACCGTATCCACCTCCAGGCATAGCGAGGGTCGAGGCCACAAGAGCCCCCACTAGTATCACAGACATCCACTTCTGTAATATACAAGAGTTAGAAAATCATTAGTATTGAACACAGTAAGGAACACAATAGAGCCGTGTGATGGAGTGGCAAAGTTCTTGATTGAAACACAACAGGTCTGAAGATCGATTCCTGTTGGGCCTGTTTTTAGTTTACACTTGCTCTCATGGTCGTTCAACCTCTTTCTGTAATGGTGGGCATCAAATTTGCTGTTAGTCTGATTTGCATGTGTGAGCTAATTACCTAATTAGCATGATCTAATAAATTACACTCACATTTTCATGAACCTTACTTTAGAGTAACATTAGCGTGCAACGTATACTTTTCGCTACACATACAACGTTGCCAAGTCGATCTAAGCTACTGTAGGGATATACAAAGGCTGTCATCGTCCCCTAGCGGATAGGCTGGTCCTGTATTTGGCAATTGTATTTTGATGATGTTCATGAACTGCATATATTGTAGATCCTGCATATTAATCATGAACAAAGCATTCTATAAATAATAAATGTAGTACCGGTACTTTAACTTTGCATGCCCAATTTACCAAACCAATTAAATCCCACCATTAGAAATATGACTTCTACTTTGCTTGAAGCAGCAACGAAAAATGATGCAAATTTTGTTCCGTGTTATTGCTGTGTATAATGTATGAGGTGCATGTGGAATATAATCGTACGGTTGGAATGACTGTAGATCTTAATGTAGTCTGCAACCAGTGTAATCGGCTCACTCATGTTTATCAGTTGCTAACAAATACTTGTGTACATGTGACACCTGTGTACCGCACCTCTAATGTCTGCCAATGCATTGCGGTAGACAAGTGTCATATATACAGTACACTCGCCAACAGAGACCTACTGTAAGTTTACTTATGTTATTACAACCATTTACATTATATTCGCAAACAAACCATACAGCCTTTAACCCCTACTGTACCGGCGACGTCTTTTGAATTATATGATGGCTACTATTAGACAATTTGATTCAGTTAAAAAAGGGCTTCTAGCAATTAACAGGCTTCGAACTATCTCACTTAACCATCTTTACTTCCACAGATCCTTCTCAAACTGCCGACAATCGTCTAAATATAGCTAGAATAATAGTAAAAAGACCTCGCCAGTACAGTAAGGGTTAACTATCCTTCCAAAAATGTAATCCCGTGTTCAGATTGTAAATAATACACATAAGTAAAGGTAAACGTTATCTCTGTTGGCTGCTGTATATGCTAGCACCTAACTAGCATTTCCTTACCATATATATTTCAGTTGGACAAAATTCAAAATAAAGCTATTAGATTAATCAATAACCCTGCAATCACACAGGACCTTCCTACATTAGCCATACGAAGAAACGTTGCATCCCTTGCATTATTCTACAGATATTTTCACAGCAATTGTTCCGAGGAACTTGCTTCAATTGTGCCGCCTCTCCACATCTTTCCCCGTAGAACTAGGGCAGCTGAGAGCGCCCATGAATTTACACTTTCTCCTCCACAATGCAGAACTTCTGCTTATCAGAATTCATTTATCCCCAGAGCTACTACTCTTTGGAATTCACTTCCCTCGAATTGCTTTCCACAAACTTACAATCAACAAATGTTTAAATCCAGTTGTTACAAACATTTTATGAATGGAGGATGCCTTTAGGCACATGGACCTTTTTGTTTTATCTGTGTTTTTCCTTCCTCCGGTCATTGTCTCTTAAAAAAAAAAAAAAAAAAAAAAAAAATATACTGTATTGCTTCTCATTCATGAACGCCTGAATAATTGTAGTAGTTAATTAAGGGGAGATGGGCTGATTTATTTGCTCATTTATGTATTTATTTATTTTTATATTTGTTTCCTCCCTAGACCTTCAGCAAGCTTAAAACAATACACGCCCTCCTTCAATATAAATTTGTAAATTTTTCGATAGAAAATGATCCCGGCCGAAGGCCGGTTTCTCCTAAATTAAAGGGTCTCTATTGCTCGCCAGGAAAAAATCGACACCTAAATGACACGAAAAGTCTTAATATTGAAAAACAAATTTTGCGAAAAGGTCTTAAAATCGCTAAACTAATTGGCCAAACGTCTTATAATCTGAAAACTAATGGGTCTAAATATGAGGAAGAAGGGGGACCAGAAAAACGGTTCATCTTCCCTTTAGCACACTGTTTGCCGTTTATAGAAAAAAAAAAAAAAATTGCATTTCTTACCATTCTTGTTTTTTCCCTATTATTTTAAGTAACTGCAAAGGCGGGATAGTTGGTAGTGTCGAGGTAAGCAGATCGCCATGGTTATATAGCCGCTGTGGCAGTCACCATGGCCTTGGACTATGGTGAATTGCAAAATAGAACGAGATATGAAAACGGAAAAAAAAAAAAATGCAAAGTAGGCAGAGAAAAGAAAACTAAGGTAAATTTGTTCTCACAAATTGTTTTCTTCGGCTACGGTTATACAGTATCTGTAACGTTAAATAATTACTCATAAACCACAAGCATAGATTAATGGAAATACATATTATTATGTTCCTTCCAACAACCAACCATACTCCTAAAATCGATTAATGAAATTTACAAACACATGTGGCAGTCCGTGGATTCGAACCCAGGATGCTCACACCGAAAATCAACACCTTATACATCGCACCACGAAGACTTTTATTATATTTTCCCTTTTTGGGAAATGGTTCTTTTTTCCATTCAATAAATTGTACATGTTTTTCCGCTTTCTTCTAAAACAAAGTTACTTTGTATAGGCAAACCATTTTGCAAGCATAGCGATAAAGTAACACTGACCTTCCTTAACATAATTAAAATGCCAACTATCTGGCTATTACTTCAGGCTTCTTAACATTCTTGATCAAACCAATTAAAGGGTACAGCAGGTCCTTATACTTTACTCGGATAACTAAGATTAGAACAATACACGTGCTCGGCTTATTAGTAAGTTAGTAAGTTATAAGGTAAGTGACTGGCAAGGAATAGTTAAGAGATATATACTGTATATTTATAAATTGATGCAAATTTATTAGAACCTGCAATATATACAGACTTATATTTTGTGTGTGGGATCGGGAAGTTGGTAAAGTGCTGGATCTATAGCATGTGGTTTGTTGGAAGCTTCTACGGTTATGAAATATATATCTATCTATCTATTGCCTGACGCCGTGATCCCCGAAGGGGTGGCCCCGAACGAACCGCCCCCATGCACCTCTGTCCCCAGTCAGTCGATGCCCCTCCTCCCAACCAGCACCGCCTTCATTCATATACTTCCTCACTCCATCCTTCCACCTCTCCTTCGGTGCACCTCTCCCTCTCTGTCCTTCCACCTCGCTCTCGTACACCCTCTTAGTCAATCTCTCGCTTTCCATACGTTCCATATGGCCGAACCATCTCAAGTTGTTCCTTTTCACACTTTCCAGCACATCTACCTCCACACCACACCTCCTTCTTACTTCCTCATTCGTCTGTCTATCCCTCCATGTAACTCCGCACGCACTTCTCAAGTAACTAATTTCCACCGCTCTCACTCTTGGTCTGAGTCTCTTCCCGAACGTCCATGCTTCGCTTCCGTAACTTAGTGTCGGGATTATCACACTGTCATGCAAGGACTTCTTCACTTCCATACTGACCACTCTATTTCTTGTTACTGCTTTCAACGTTCCTACAACCCTCTTCCCCTGCTGCACCCTCTCCCGCACTTCTTCATCCATAGTCTCATCTTTACTCAACACACTGCCCAGATATTTAAAAGAGCTGACGATCTCCGTAGCCTGACCTTTCAACTTCACCTCACACTCTGTGACTTCACCCCTTTCGAAGACCATAACCTTGCTCTTCCCCGCATTAACCTTTAAATTCCGTTTATCGCACACTGTTCCAAACTCATTTACCAGACCCTGCAACTCACATTGATTATCGCTCATTAGAACTGTATCATCTGCAAACAGCAGTATAGGCAGCTTACACTCATTTCCCTCTCTTTTCAGCGATACACCAACATCCACTGCTCTTCCTAGTATTTCTTTCATGATTCCATCCATATATACAGTAAACAACCACGGGGACATCACACACCCCTGTTTCAACCCAACGCTCAGGTCAAAGAACTCGCTCTGCTCATTCTCCACATGCACTGCCGCCTTTGCACCCTCATACATGCTCTTCACTGCTTTCAGCAACTTGCCATCTACTCCGTATATTCTAAGTACTTTCCACATGCCTTCTCCATCCACTCTGTCATAGGCCTTCTCCAAGTCCATAAAGGCAACATACACCTTTTGTTGCTTCTCCAGATATTTCTCCACAACACAATTCAGGGTAAAAATCTGATCTACACATCCTCTTCCCTCCCTAGAACCTCCCTGCTCGTCGTCTATCCATTTCTCCGTTCTCACTCTCACTGACTACCCTACTGTACACCTTCCCTACTATGCTTAAAAAACATATTCCTCGGTGGTTACCACACACTCCTATTTCCCATTTGCCCTTATATAGGGGGACTATTATGCCAGTCTTCCAGTCATCGTGTGCATTCCCCTTCTCCCATGCTAGTTTGCACATTTTCGTAACTTTTTTTATATATATATTCGTATTATTATATATATATATATATATATATATATTTTTTTTTTTGGTGCCGCTAGTTTTATTTTGCCATTCACCGTAAGCCAAGGCCGTCGTGATATCCATAGTGACTATATAATCTGGTAGATCGGCTTACCTCGGCACTTCCAACGATTTCTCCATTGCAGATAGAGCCTAGTCCAAACCTGAGGGGAAGTTAGAATGGTAAGATTATGTAAGCAGTATTATCGGTGCAAAAGAAAGTGTAAACAGTATATTTAAATACATTAACCTTTATTATCATTATAATTGTCATAATTATTATTATTATTATTATTGTGATAATAATGATAATAATAATAAATCACTGTCCACGTTTGTTCAATCGCCTTCACAAGTAGCTGGTCCACTGTTATATAGTAAACTTGAGACAGTGAACAAAGAATCAAAGTATTTCATCAGCGTATCAGAATTACAAAATAACATTTGTACAATCGGATGCCATAGTCTCTAGTCCACTTGTAGCAATTCGTGGACCCCCTATGTTTTTATTTATGCAATTATAACACTCTGGATTGATTTTGGGATAACACTCGCTTCTCAGTATATAGTACCGGTATATATAGTTTTGTAGTTGATTTATAGATAATTATATTCATAAATTCGTTACCAGATATACAGTATACTTCCAAAATTAGAAATAGGTGAAGTTCACGAATTATTATGAGTGGACTAGAGACTATGGCATCGGAGTGTGCCACATTTCACTGAAGGCGATTGGGTAAACCTGACTTTTTGGACCGACAGCGATTTCAGTAAGTTTTATTTTGTTTTTTTAAATTTTTCCTAAAGATATAGTGTTGTTTTATACTGAAGAGGAGCGGAAACGAGTATTTACCCATTATCCAACAATCTAAAAACACGCCCCCCACTAGTGGGGAGGGCTATTAAGTTCAGGGAAAATGAGGGGTTAAAAGCGTAAAAATACAATAATATAGCGTTTTGTATTAAAACTTGGCTCGGGTTTTCCCAAATTGCAAACCCATACAACCCAATTTTGTGAATACCCGAGCCAACTTTTGACGAAAGCTGGCTCGGATTTCACGGGGTGGAGTGGGTAGCCTAATATTTCATGTTATAAAAATAGTCAACTTTGGGAAGACATTAGCCTAACCCAACAACCTTACCTAACCTATCCTAGTATTATGGGTGGGGGCTGCCGCCCCCCACACCCCCGCTGGTTGGGTTAGATTTTTTTTTTTTTTTTTTTTTTTTTTTTTTTTTTAATATTCTAGGCTATTAGCCTAACTTAACAACCTAACCTAACCTAACCTAGTATATGGGTGGGGGATGCCGCCCCCACACCCCCGCTGGTCGGGTACTGGCTGAAAACTTATTGTTTTACAGTAGCCTAGGCCTATAGGCCTACTATTTTTTTTTTTTTTTTTTTTTCTCCCTTATAATAAATTTCAGCTCTTAATGCCATATATAGCAATGATGTATATGCTCTACCGGACCTATTAGGCCTAAACAGATCGATGGGCTAACTGTCGGTCCAAAACATCAGTATAACCGGCGATTGTACACTCCAGGACATAAGTCGTGGCCTTATGTTTTCGAAGCTAATCCAAATTGAATCGAATCGAATCATTAGTTCTTTGCCTAATACTGTATTTTCATTTATAAGGTTCGCTTTGCTGTTCGAGGATATACTGTATATTGGGCCAGGATTTGTGTCCAAGAATGTACCTTTCCTTGCCTACACTAAGATTCAGGAAGTAATTATTTGGAAAGTTCTCTATATAAAGGAAACCAGACCGTGACTCTTGAATATTTACTTCCACTTGGTAACAAATATCAACAACCTTTAGTATGTGTGAAAACGGAGAATATTACCTTGAACATGGAAGGAAGTGGAAGAATTTGCAGACATTGAGCTGACTATGTTGAAGTATGGACAGTCTTGAGTTAAATAAGTTATACACCCATTTAAATGTTGAAACCATTAAGAGAGATGGTTTTTCTGGCCTCCTTTCTCCCTCATGTTTAGCCTCAATAATGTTCAGATTAATGACGTTCGGCCCATTAGTTAGGGTTATTATGACTTTTTGCCCCATTTTTTCCAATATTAAGACCTTTCGTGCCATTTAGGGGTCGAAATTGTCATGGCGAGCGATAGCGAGCCTGTAATTTAGGAGGAATCGGCCTTCGGTCGGGACACTTTTTCTACCGAAAAGTCTACAAATTATCTAGAAGGGGGATCTTGGGAATGTTTTGTTAAGCTTGCTGGATGTATAGGGAGGAAATTTAAAAATATTCAATAATTATATAAATCGACCAATACATAAACCCGCCCCCCTTAAAACCAAGTCGTGAAGCATTTAGGCTATAACAAATCATTATATTGTTACGATATGGTTTGATACAAATTGAAATGGGAGCGTAACTATTTTGGATCGAAACTGTAGAGTATGCGTTTTACAGTCCCTAAGCAGACTGTCTATGCTCAAATCCTGGTTGGAAATTGTAGTTTGCTCTTAGTTTTTGTACAGTGGTGAGTATTATTAGCTACTCACCCATATCAATCCGCATCGAGCCCAAACGAAATATGACCGTGCATTATTATATACCAGATGATTCAAAACCTTGTTGTACAGGCTTAAACAATCAGGGGGTATAACTTCATTAATGTTCAAGATTGTACGAATAGACATTTTCATATTATTCGCAACTCCCAAGGAGAAGTAATTATTAATATATACATTCACTGGATAACCAATTAAAATGTCATTTTGTGATGAAAACAGTACATATTGACGTAAACCTTGAGTATAATAGTAAATTAGTATTGGTACCGGTAGTGCAGATTATGAGTTTATGCGTTTCGCAATCAGTTAGTCTGTCTTTGTTCAACTTCTGGTTAGGGATTGTAGTTTATTGCTGATTATTTTATGTATACAGTTACGTTCATGTGCTTCTAAATACCTACGTCTTTACAGAAGGGCGTCTCCGTATTGTTGGTGGGGACTCTCGTAGCCTCCACCCTCGCTATGCCTGGAGGTGGAGGACATGGTGGAGGAGGCGGTGGGTTCGGAGGAGGTGGATTTGGTGGAGGTGGCTACGGAGGCGGTGGAGGTGGAACTATATTTCGAAGTGGTGGACATGGTGGTAGTGGTGGTGGTGGTGGTGGCGGTGGAGGTGGAGGATATGGAGGCGGTGGTGGAGCATTTGGAGGAGGAGGTGGAGGTTTCCCTTCGGGTACTGGATACAGCTACTTCAATCTTGGCGGCGGTTATGGTGGAGGAGGGGGTGCTGGTGGTGGATTTGGCGGTGGTGGTGGTGGATTTGGCGGTGGTGGTGGAGGCCATGGCGGTGGTGGCAGCGGTGGAGGGGTCACCATCATCACTAGCAATGGTGGCGGAGGTTACGGCGGCGGCAGCGGCGGTGGTGGTGGTTTCGGCGGTGGTGGTGGTGGCTATGGTCACTAAAATGAAGCCTAGAACACTGTGGGGCATGGCTTACCAAATGTTTACAGGATTCTTCAGATTATTACAACAGTATGTGAAGCCGACACTGCCATCAGAACATCAGAATACCATGCGAACAAGTTTACAATTACCTAGTTTGTATGAAATGTCATGCTTCAAATAAAGGCAATTACAAAATATGTGTTGCAATTGTATTCAGTCCTGATTTTGTATATGATAATTATAGGATGCACTTTTTTTCTTTTTTTTTTCCCCCCAACTACTCCCTCTCGGACATAGGCTGAGAGCCTTTACACTCAACCGCTGAACATGGTGAGGCCCGTGAGGTCTTGTTCCAGTCTAGGGAGTGAGACATGTGCACTGTGCAGCACTCCGGCTCGAAGCAATCCAATCTCTGAAGCTGCTCCGCCTCCGCGCTTCACAGTCTCACTCCCCACACTCGGACCCTCACTCTCAGAACGCCACCTATTGAGCAATTAATTCACTAGGCATTGCCCCCCTGTAGCATTTTTTGAATATGGGAATATTCATACAGTGCTATTTAATCAGGGAACAATGAGGGTATATTGTTTTGGCATTTCGGTGTGCTGTGGTAATACACTGAAACTATGTACAGCACAAATTCCATCCCAATAATATCTTGCCATTGACATATTGGGATTCGAACCCGGGTCCATTGGATTACCAGTCCAGTGGCAAGACCACTCTGCCTCACCTCCCTACACCTATGGGTTTTTATCTGAGTAATTCATTATTATTTTAAAGCATGCAAAATGTATAGCATTACTATAATTATGTGTAATATATATTTCTGTAATTGACACCACATACACTGTAAACACTGTGTGTTTAAATGTAACAAAACTAATACACGGGGTAAGTGTTTCAATCGTGTACGTGCTCAAATTAGCACACATAAACGACTGAAACACTTTTAATGCGCATCATTTATGTTTCAATTAAGAACTCCATTCTTACAGTGCATGCTCCTTTCCATCACACCTCTTTGTAACGGATCTCAACGTTTAAAACTACAGAAATATAAAGATGTGAGGTCAATCTTTTGTACTTATTAACCCTCTACGTAGACATAGTTATAAGTTACGTAAAACATTTGTCTTCTTATTCTTATGCTATTCGTTAAATCAATTAGTATTGTAATTTCAATTAATTGTGTAATTGTTTATCAACTGACCTGATTCGCTTCTGTGTCATCCTAGCTTCCAGCACCATGGTGTCACTACCTTCACATTTGATGATTTGACACACACACACACACACACATTCAGTCATAGATGATGCCCTATTCTACACCGGCCTTTTATTCGTATTATTCTGGCTAACACTATGCGATTTTACTAGGCTGAGGAAAGGATATATGTGAATTGAAGGGTAAATTGAGATAGTGTGTGCCCAATTCGATGTTCAGAGATCGTTTCTTAGCTGAACCAATGGTCAGATTATAGCCAGAACAGAAGGAAGAAGGGCTTCATGTAATACACTATATACATTATGGGTATGAAAAGAGTAATTCAATTGTCCATAATGATTTGCCCACTACGGTGGCAGACTATGCTCGTGTTTCACCCTCACTGTGTATACTGATAGTGATTGATCATTCAATCATTATCTTACTACACTGAATAAATATAAACTTAATTGCAGCATAAATGTTCCACATAAACAGTGTTCTAATCGTTTATTTGTTTTGATATACATAGATAAACCTAAGAACACAGTTTATATGTGTACCATTATTGTTACTATCCGTTGCTAGCTGTTGGTTAGCTTAGTTGATAGCGTGTCTGCCTACAACCCAGGAGAGAGGTGATGGGCTGGTCTATCAGAGTGAGAGTTAAGCGTTCTCTGCCATACCAATAGCTTACTCTAACTGTTCCTTATATATATTTTTAGATCTCAAATGGCGGCGTCTCTTCCGTGGATTGACCTCCCTACTGCCAACTCTCGAGGTTGGCAGATTGGTAGCCAAAGCGTCACATTTTTCCTTTGCCCCTCAACTTTCTCTTCATAATTGCTGAGGGGCACAGGGCCCTGGGTGGGGCTTTGGTTTCCCAGGCGTTTCCTCGCCCTCCTCAGCTCCCCGCCATGGAGTGGCTTCGGTCACCCAGGCTTTATTGTGGTCGGCAGGGAGGGTTCTTAGGGGACGCTCAGTTATGGCCTTGGCCTTGCTCGGGGCCTTGGGGCTGTTCGGCCAGGCAGCTTGGGGAACAACAACAACAACAACAACAACAACAACCCAGGAGACTTGGGTTCAGTCCTCGCTCAGATTGAAAACAAAAAACAAACATTCTGAGATATAGCCGGCCGTTACTGCCCCCCTAGAGCAGGGGAGATGGATAATGGTCTCTGGCTGATGCATATGGTAAAGCGGCTGTGAATTCTCGAAGGAGGAGATACTGGCCCTATATATGTAACCAATCGATTATAATTATTCATTATTGCTTTTAAGTGTTCAAATTTGTACAGAGTACCAATAAACCATTAAAAGAGTAGATTATTATGGAAATGTCATACATCCTGTTCATATGCATCATTGTTATATTGCATTAACAACCGTGTATTAAGAAAAAGAAGAAAGTCAATTGTATCGACCAGGTGGTTTTTCTTCGCCGTGCATTTAATTAAAGGCAGGTGTGGTGTGGCATCTTCACCTTTCAGAACTAGCTCAAACTATACATATATATATATATATATATATATATATATATATATATATATATATATTCTATAATTATTAATTTTGTATTACGGTTACCATATTTGAGCAATTCATTTTATGTAGCTCCCTAGACTAAGAACACGCATTTTCAGCTCCCTTACAGCTGGACCTGGGACTACTAAATCCGGTTTATCCTAAACTGCATGCTCTGTATTGCTCATAGAAGGGTGATTGAATATATTGAAACGTCTTATAATGGCCAAATGAATATCGGGCGAAACATATATATTTCCTTAAACTACCGGGGAGAAATAGAGGGATTCCCAGAACGCCAGCCACGAATTAGAAATAAGGTTACTGATCCAGAGAATTAACATAATTTCCACAGAACATACCAATAATTCAAGAGTAATCGGCCTCAATTTTGAAGATCACTAATTTATCCTTGCCGAGTTGTGCAAGTCTCTCATATTGTGTATTTACCCCTTCAGTGTTCGAGGACGATATTTCAACTCAATAAGCAAGTTTGCGAAAGAGCTCTACGAATGGACGAGGTTAAAAATATTTCACATAATACTCCCACAAAGCTTTCATAAACTTGTTACGATGATCCACCATCGTAAGTTTAATTAAGTTAATATATGTCCATAAATTACTATGTTGCATTGGTCATATGTGCGCATGATAAATATTATACTGCCTTGCGGTAATTTCAATACGTCGCTAAGTAGTGATCGATATTATCAATATAATATCGTATTTTTGTTTATATTGTCCAACAACATATTATTTCGTTCAATTGCGTTTTCTCTTTGATTTTCTCATTCTCTAAACAGTGGGATGTCGTCTGCGAGCCTCTGTCGTTTTCCAGCGAAATTATGTAACCCACTTAATATTAATGGGCTTCTCTGGTATATTTATACAGTACGCATATAATTGTATGCGTTGTATAAGCGTTTTGTATTAAGTTGTTTGATCCTATAGGATCATACTTGCCATAGTAGTAGTATTATGTCAAGTTAGGAGCTACGTTAAAGGACCATCAGCCATGTTGGTTTACAAGTAACGCCATCTGTTGCCGACCTTAGTAAATTCCGGCTGTAGGAATGTCAGTCCGATTCCAACTATTAGGGAAGTAACAGCTACCTCTCGCTTATCTCTTACTGGCATTTGGTTATTATTATGTTTTTACTTATTTATTGGCATTATTCTGTATTTATTCATTGGCATATTAACGTAACATCAGACGGATTCTAATGGGTGTGTGTGGTTTGTTTGTTCCTTGTATTGTGACTGCATTTTTACTGTGCTTTTCCATATAATATGTTTCTTCTCTTCTATGTTTAGCTAGAGCCGCAACCTTGGCCTGCTTAAGGTAGCCAGTATACTTCGGTATTGGTGGAGGGGTAAGAGAATTATTCCTCGCTGGCATAATAGCTAGAATTAGTACTCGTTAGCATTTTATTTTATTCCTGCAGTGGCGTGTGTTAACCCCTTCAGCACCATGACGCATTTTTACCTTTGATTCTGACTCAAATTAAATTATTTTATGCTGTTTAAGACGGACCTATGTTACTAAGGTTTATTGAGATCGTATTTACCCATTTCAATTGTATAGCTATACAGTATTATAAACTAAAGGAAATCGTCTAATGGTCAAAGGAGTACAAAGGAGTACAAAGGAAAAAAGCAACAACAGATCTAGTGACCCTTCTAGGTTGCTTGTCCTCCAAAACACTGAGGATCAAGTGTCCAAACAGTGGTTTAGAGTGGGTAAGGGAACATTGGAAAGGGAATTACTGCCCTGGAACTAATGTCCGTGGCAGGATTAGGAAGTTAGTAAAGGACAGATTGGTTAGTAACTGAGGGGGGGATAAATAAAGTTATTCATTTACAAACGCAGTCAGTCGCGGGTTTGATGCGAGATATTTGTCTAGGCGGAGTTTAAATGAATCAACGGTGATGCAGTCTATAACGTTTCGGGGAAGCCCATTCCACCAGTGGTAACCAGAATATGATGACAATTACTTAATGGGGGTGAAGGGGTTCATTCCCAGCCGATCATTATTTCTTTTATATGCATTGTTTTAGCTAGGGGACTAGTCAATTGGGAATGCCTGGTTCGAAGTAGAGGGTGGAGGACTTCAATAGTATTCAGTTACAGGGAGGATTACTAAGGTCCAGGCCAACTGATAGGCTGGACAAAATATAATTTGGCGTTTTATATTTGTGTTACAGTGCACCGCAGGTAGGCTGTGTTGCCTACCTGGGTATTATTTATCCGCTTAACACGAGCACTGGCACAATTATAAAAACCCGTTGAGTTGAAATAGGCTTAGGACTCCTCAACGATTGTTAGGATAGTCTTGGGTGGGTTGTGGTTGATAGGGGTTTGTTTGATCCTTGATTAATTCGTTTATGCTTGATACTTGTTTCAGTATTTCGGCATTCATTGTTGGCATGTATTTACCGAAATGATATTAACGTAGATTAAATCAGAGCTTTCTCTTCTGTGAGCAGCTTAGAAAGGATTCTCATCAGTATTGTCATTCAGTACTGAGTTTTGATGATAGTTGTGGCTCAAGATATCTTTTCACTACAACTATGGGTTCCAGTTTTTGCATTGTATGTATAACGGAACCAGATGGGGGATTGTCTGCACCTTTGGTCCCCTGAGAGCCTGGAAGTTGCGTATGATCTCAGTTCTGTTGCGATAGGCTGTGTTACGAGTTTAGACTACAGAGGTGCTGAGTATTTATTTGTCTGTGTTAGGCCAAGGACTAGAAACCTCTACTGTCAGTCGTAACAAACTACATATAAATCGTCTAATAATAACCAGAATGTAAGGAAGAAACGCGTCCTCGTCTATCGAAAGAGTAAAACAAAATTGCATGAGGAATCAGACTCCACGGGTTCTATAGTTCTCTTGAGAATATATTATAGTTCAAGATGTATTTTCTATTTATATTATATATTTAAGTATTCATTTATTTACTATTTATTGTCTGTTTATAATGAAGTACAGTAAAGGGTATAAATGGGGAGGCAACGATACAATACAATGCTCTATTATAAATCAGATGCTGCAGAACCTGGCTTTAAACGTTCAAAGACTCGAAGTGGTGTAACCATATTATGTGCTCACGATTGTACAATCGATTTTTGTGACATAAGCTCAAATGGATAAATTCACTTATTTTGGTAGTGAGGTGAATACATTTTATTTATCAGGCAACAATATATATCGTTTCTTTGCCATAGCATGTTGGACTATGGTTATTCTCAACTACGTATATGTCAGTGTACAGTTGTTAGCATATATATGGTTACACCAATTGAAATGTTTTAACTTTTACGACCAAATTCTGAAGCATTTGGGCTATAACATATTGCATTATCTTGTTTGCGTCTAATATAAATTAATATGGGTACCGGTACGTCGTCATTTATGCTCTTGACTGCATATCAGAGCATATTAAATACATCTTAAAAGTGTGTAGTGTTTTCTGTATTTACTTACTGTATATTGCAGCACATGTTCACTTGACAGTAACTTTATCAGGTTTTTAAACTAAACATCTACGCAGAATAATTAGTTACTTCTGGTATGTTAATGTAGTAGTTAAGGGACATTTATAATGTAATGGATTATATACCTCAACCTTGACAATATGGTCATGTCAACTGTAAAACTTAAGTTTTCAAATATAACAAACATGTTACTCATGTTAACCCTCTCACGACCATATGACGCAGAGGTTGCCAGATTAGCAATAAGAAATAAGAGTTCTCTCATTCTTATAATTACCTCTCCACAATTAGTTTTCTGCCCACAGCTAACTCAAAGACAACTGCAGAGGTTAAAGTAACTAAACTAAAGGTTTCTAAATACCCCTGATGGTAACAAAGGCTTTAAAGTATCCCTAATAGGCTCAAAATTGCGTCAAGAACGTGAGAGGGTTAAGTGTTTCAATCGTTTACGGGTTCAGATTAGCACACATACAGTAGACGACTGAAGCAGTTGTTATGTGTGTATCATTTGTGATACTTTTGAACACACTATAGTTTTACAGAGTAGTTCGTCTCCTAAAAGTCAACCCTGCTTATATGGTATTTCTGTTAGCATCATCACAGAATAGACAATATTGTGGTGATGCCATGCGCTCTAATGGCGTTTATGCCATTACTTGCATATTTATAGTAGTGTGTTGATATAAAAAGTTTTAATTATCAAGAGGCTTCTACCATCCATGCAAATGATAACGGATCTTTATTTAGAATAGCATTATTTCATATGTAAATTAATGTCCATCAAATTATTGTCTTAGCCATTTGGCACTTCTACAGCCTCTATGTATGCTTAAATGGGGATAATAGAATAATATTCACATGTTTTTCTTTTATTTCTGTGTCGTTCAATTTTTTTGGGGGGATGACATTAAATACTGGCAATATTCATATATATAATACATTACTCATACTATCATAAATATTATTGGATTTAAGTAAAGCATGTAATCTAATATATCAACATGTTGATACCATGATTTCGAGAAACTATTCTTGTCTGATTATTACTTGTGTTAAACTGAAACTCTTTTGAAAATTTGAGTAGCTATGTCTTCGAATACTCTTGTTTTCTTATTTGCCATAGCCACCACCATGACCACCTCCACCACTGCCACCACCACCACCGCCAAACCCACCACTGCCAAATCCACCGCCACTGCCACCACTGCCATAACCACCTCCACCGCGGCCAAATCCACCACCACCACCACTACCACCACCACCTCCATATCCGAGGTTGAAGTTACCAGTTCCTGAAGCGAATCCTCCACTGCCTCCACCTCCGTATCCACCGCCACCTCCACCGAATCCACCACCTCCTCTTCCACCACCACCTCCACCGAATCCACCACCACCTCCACCGAACCCACCGCCTCCTCCACCGTATCCACCTCCAGGCATAGCGAGGGTGGAGGCCACAAGAGCCCCCACTAGTATCACAGACATCCACTTCTGTAATATACAAGAGTTAGAAAATCATTAGTATTGAACACAGTAAGAAACACAATAGAGCCGTGTGATGGAGTGGCAAAGTTCTTGATTGAAACACAACAGGTCTGAAGATCGATTCCTGTTGGGCCTGTTTTTAGTTTACACTTGCTCTCATGGTCGTTCAACCTCTTTCTGTAATGGTGGGCATCAAATTTGCTGTTAGTCTGATTTGCATGTGTGAGCTAATTACCTAATTAGCATGATCTAATAAATTACACTCACATTTTCATGAACCTTACTTTAGAGTAACATTAGCGTGCAACGTATACTTTTCGCTACACATACAACGTTGCCAAGTCGATCTAAGCTACTGTAGGGATATACAAAGGCTGTCATCGTCCCCTAGCGGATAGGCTGGTCCTGTATTTGGCAATTGTATTTTGATGATGTTCATGAACTGCATATATTGTAGATCCTGAATATTAATCATGAACAAAGCATTCTATAAATAATAAATGTAGTACCGGTACTTTAACTTTGCATGCCCAATTTACCAAACCAATTAAATCCCACCATTAGAAATATGACTTCTACTTTGCTTGAAGCAGCAACGAAAAATGATGCAAATTTTGTTCCGTGTTATTGCTGTGTATAATGTATGAGGTGCATGTGGAATATAATCGTACGGTTGGAATGACTGTAGATCTTAATGTAGTCTGCAACCAGTGTAATCGGCTCACTCATGTTTATCAGTTGCTAACAAATACTTGTGTACATGTGACACCTGTGTACCGCACCTCTAATGTCCGCCAATGCATTGCGGTAGACAAGTGTCATATATACAGTACACTCGCCAACAGAGACCTACTGTAAGTTTACTTATGTTATTACAACCATTTACATTATATTCGCAAACAAACCATACAGCCTTTAACCCCTACTGTACCGGCGACGTCTTTTGAATTATATGATGGCTACTATTAGACAATTTGATTCAGTTAAAAAAGGGCTTCTAGCAATTAACAGGCTTCGAACTATCTCACTTAACCATCTTTACTTCCACAGATCCTTCTCAAACTGCCGACAATCGTCTAAATATAGCTAGAATAATAGTAAAAAGACCTCGCCAGTACAGTAAGGGTTAACTATCCTTCCAAAAATGTAATCCCGTGTTCAGATTGTAAATAATACACATAAGTAAAGGTAAACGTTATCTCTGTTGGCTGCTGTATATGCTAGCACCTAACCAGCATTTCCTTACCATATATACTGTATTGCTTCTCATTCATGAACGCCTGAATAATTGTAGTAGTTAATTAAGGGGAGATGGGCTGATTTATTTGCTCATTTATGTATTTATTTATTTTTATATTTGTTTCCTCCCTAGACCTTCATCAAGCTTAAAACAATACACGCCCAAGGCCCTCCTTCAATATAAATTTGTAAATTTTTCGATAGAAAATGATCCCGGCCGAAGGCCGGTTTCTCCTAAATTAAAGGGTCTCTATTGCTCGCCAGGAAAAAATCGACACCTAAATGACACGAAAAGTCTTAATATTGAAAAAAAAAAATTGCGAAAGGTCTTAAAATCGCTAAACTAATTGGCCAAACGTCTTATAATCTGAAAACTAATGGGTCTAAATATGAGGAAGAAGGGGGACCAGAAAAACGGTTCATCTTCCCTTTAGCACACTTATGCGGTTTATAGAAAAAAAAAAAAAAAATTGCATTTCTTACCATTCTTGTTTTTTCCCTATTATTTTAAGTAACTGCAAAGGCGGGATAGTTGGTAGTGTCGAGGTAAGCAGATCGCCATGGTTATATAGCCGCTGTGGCAGTCACCATGGCCTTGGCCTATGGTGAATTGCAAAATAGAACGAGATATGAAAACGGAAAAAAAAAAAATGCAAAGTAGGCAGAGAAAAGAAAACTAAGGTAAATTTGTTCTCACAAATTGTTTTCTTCGGCTACGGTTATACAGTATCTGTAATGTTAAATAATTACTCATAAACCACAAGCTTAGATTAATGGAAATACATATTATTATGTTCCTTCCAACAACCAACCATACTCCTAAAATCGATTAATTAAATTTACAAACATGTGGCAGTCCGTGGATTCGAACCCAGGATGCTCACACCGAAAATCAACACCTTATACATCGCACCACGAAGACTTTTATTATATTTTCCCTTTTTGGGAAATGGTTCTTTTTTCCATTCAATAAATTGTACATGTTTTTCCGCTTTCTTCTAAAACAAAGTTACTTTGTATAGGCAAACCATTTTGCAAGCATAGCGATAAAGTAACACTGACCTTCCTTAACATAATTAAAATGCCAACTATCTGGCTATTACTTCAGGCTTCTTAACATTCTTGATCAAACCAATTAAAGGGTACAGCAGGTCCTTATACTTTACTCGGATAACTAAGATTAGAACAATACACGTGCTCGGCTTATTAGTAAGTTAGTAAGTTATAAGGTAAGTGACTGGCAAGGAATAGTTAAGAGATATATATACTGTATATTTATAAATTGATGCAAATTTATTAGAACCTGCAATATATACAGACTTATATTTTGTGTGTGGGATCGGGAAGTTGGTAAAGTGCTGGATCTATAGCATGTGGTTTGTTGGAAGCTTCTACGGTTATGAAATATATATCTATCTATCTATTGCCTGACGCCGTGATCCCCGAAGGGGTGGCCCCGAACGAACCGCCCCCATGCACCTCTGTCCCCAGTCAGTCGATGCCCCTCCTCCCAACCAGCACCGCCTTCATTCATATACTTCCTCACTCCATCCTTCCACCTCTCCCTCTCTGTCCTTCCACCTCGCTCTCGTACACCCTCTTAGTCAATCTCTCGCTTTCCATACGTTCCATATGGCCGAACCATCTCAAGTTGTTCCTTTTCACACTTTCCAGCACATCTACCTCCACACCACACCTCCTTCTTACTTCCTCATTCGTCTGTCTATCCCTCCATGTAACTCCGCACGCACTTCTCAAGTAACTAATTTCCACCGCTCTCACTCTTGGTCTGAGTCTCTTCCCGAACGTCCATGCTTCGCTTCCGTAAGTTAGTGTCGGGATTATCACACTGTCATGCAAGGACTTCTTCACTTCCATACTGACCACTCTATTTCTTGTTACTGCTTTCAACGTTCCTACAACCCTCTTCCCCTGCTACACCCTCTCCCGCACTTCTTCATCCATAGTCTCATCTTTACTCAACACACTGCCCAGATATTTAAAAGAGCTGACGATCTCCATAGCCTGACCTTTCAACTTCACCTCACACTCTGTGACTTCACCCCTTTCGAAGACCATAACCTTGCTCTTCCCCGCATTAACCTTTAAATTCCGTTTATCGCACACTGTTCCAAACTCATTTACCTGCAACTCACATTCATTATCGCTCATTAGAACTGTATCATCTGCAAACAGCAGTATAGGCAGCTTACACTCATTTCCCTCTCTTTTCAGCGATACACCAACATCCACTGCTCTTCCTAGTATTTCTTTCATGATTCCATCCATATATACAGTAAACAACCACGGGGACATCACACACCCCTGTTTCAACCCAACACTCAGGTCAAAGAACTCGCTCTGCTCATTCTCCACATGCACTGCCGCCTTTGCACCCTCATACATGCTCTTCACTGCTTTCAGCAACTTGCCATCTACTCCGTATATTCTAAGTACTTTCCACATGCCTTCTCCATCCACTCTGTCATAGGCCTTCTCCAAGTCCATAAAGGCAACATACACCTTTTGTTGCTTCTCCAGATATTTCTCCACAACACAATTCAGGGTAAAAATCTGATCTACACATCCTCTTCCCTCCCTAGAACCTCCCTGCTCGTCGTCTATCCATTTCTCCGTTCTCACTCTCACTGACTACCCTACTGTACACCTTCCCTACTATGCTTAAAAAACATATTCCTCGGTGGTTACCACACACTCCTATTTCCCATTTGCCCTTATATAGGGGGACTATTATGCCAGTCTTCCAGTCATCGTGTGCATTCCCCTTCTCCCATGCTAGTTTGCACATTTTCGTAACTTTTTTTATATATATATTTGTATTATTATATATATATATATATATATATATATATATATATATATATATATATATTTTTTTTGGTGCCGCTAGTTTTATTTTGCCATTCACCGTAAGCCAAGGCCGTCGTGATATCCATAGTGACTATATAATCTGGTAGATCGGCTTACCTCGGCACTTCCAACGATTTCTCCATTGCAGATAGAGCCTAGTCCAAACCTGAGGGGAAGTTAGAATGGTAAGATTATGTAAGCAGTATTATCGGTGCAAAAGAAAGTGTAAACAGTATATTTAAATACATTAACCTTTATTATCATTATAATTGTCATAATTATTATTATTATTATTATTGTGATAATAATGATAATAATAATAAATCACTGTCCACGTTTGTTCAATCGCCTTCACAAGTAGCTGGTCCACTGTTATATAGTAAACTTGAGACAGTGAACAAAGAATCAAAGTATTTCATCAGCGTATCAGAATTACAAAATAACATTTGTACAATCGGATGCCATAGTCTCTAGTCCACTTGTAGCAATTCGTGGACCCCCTATGTTTTTATTTATGCAATTATAACACTCTGGATTGATTTTGGGATAACACTCGCTTCTCAGTATATAGTACCGGTATATATAGTTTTGTAGTTGATTTATAGATAATTATATTCATAAATTCGTTACCAGATATACAGTATACTTCCAAAATTAGAAATAGGTGAAGTTCACGAATTATTATGAGTGGACTAGAGACTATGGCTCGGAGTGTGCCACATTTCACTGAAGGCGATTGGGTAAACCTGACTTTTTGGACCGACAGCGATTTCAGTAAGTTTTATTTTGTTTTTTTAAATTTTTCCTTCAGATATAGTGTTGTTTTATACTGAAGAGGAGCGGAAATGAGTATTTACCCATTTTCCAACAATCTAAAAACACGCCCCCCACTAGTGGGGAGGGCTATTAAGTTCAGGGAAAATGAGGGGTTAAAAGCGTAAAAATACAATAATATAGCGTTTTGTATTAAAACTTGGCTCGGGTTTTCCCAAATTGCAAACCCATACAACCCAATTTTGTGAATACCCGAGCCAACTTTTGACGAAAGCTGGCTCGGATTTCACGGGGTGGAGTGGGTAGCCTAATATTTCATGTTATAAAAATAGTCAACTTTGGGAAGACATTAGCCTAACCCAACAACCTTACCTAACCTATCCTAGTATTATGGGTGGGGGCTGCCGCCCCCCACACCCCCGCTGGTTGGGTTAGATTTTTTTTATTTTTTTTTATTTTTTTAATATTCTAGGCTATTAGCCTAACTTAACAACCTAACCTAACCTAACCTAGTATATGGGTGGGGGATGCCGCCCCCACACCCCCGCTGGTCGGGTACTGGCTGAAAACTTATTGTTTTACAGTAGCCTAGGCCTATAGGCCTACATGTATTTTAGTTTTTTTTTTTTTTTTTTCTCCCTTATAATAAATTTCAGCTCTTAATGCCATATATAGCAATGATGTATATGCTCTACCGGACCTATTAGGCCTAAACAGATCGATGGGCTAACTGTCGGTCCAAAACATCAGTATAACCGGCGATTGTACACTCCAGGACATAAGTCGTGGCCTTATGTTTTCGAAGCTAATCCAAATTGAATCGAATCGAATCATTAGTTCTTTGCCTAATACTGTATTTTCATTTATAAGGTTCGCTTTGCTGTTCGAGGATATACTGTATATTGGGCCAGGATTTGTGTCCAAGAATGTACCTTTCCTTGCCTACACTAAGATTCAGGAAGTAATTATTTGGAAAGTTCTCTATATAAAGGAAACCAGACCGTGACTCTTGAATATTTACTTCCACTTGGTAACAAATATCAACAACCTTTAGTATGTGTGAAAACGGAGAATATTACCTTGAACATGGAAGGAAGTGGAAGAATTTGCAGACATTGAGCTGACTATGTTGAAGTATGGACAGTCTTGAGTTAAATAAGTTATACACCCATTTAAATGTTGAAACCATTAAGAGAGATGGTTTTTCTGGCCTCCCTTCTCCCTCATGTTTAGCCTCAATAATGTTCAGATTAATGACGTTCGGCCCATTAGTTAGGGTTATTATGACTTTTTGCCCCATTTTTTCCAATATTAAGACCTTTCGTGCCATTTAGGGGTCGAAATTGTCATGGCGAGCGATAGCGAGCCTGTAATTTAGGAGGAATCGGCCTTCGGTCGGGACACTTTTTCTACCGAAAAGTCTACAAATTATCTAGAAGGGGGATCTTGGGAATGTTTTGTTAAGCTTGCTGGATGTATAGGGAGGAAATTTAAAAATATTCAATAATTATATAAATCGACCAATACATAAACCCGCCCCCCTTAAAACCAAGTCGTGAAGCATTTAGGCTATAACAAATCATTATATTGTTACGATATGGTTTGATACAAATTGAAATGGGAGCGTAACTATTTTGGATCGAAACTGTAGAGTATGCGTTTTACAGTCCCTAAGCAGACTGTCTATGCTCAAATCCTGGTTGGAAATTGTAGTTTGCTCTTAGTTTTTGTACAGTGGTGAGTATTATTAGCTACTCACCCATATCAATCCGCATCGAGCCCAAACGAAATATGACAGTGCATTATTATATACCAGATGATTCAAAACCTTGTTGTACAGGCTTAAACAATCAGGGGGTATAACTTCATTAATGTTCAAGATTGTACGAATAGACATTTTCATATTATTCGCAACTCCCAAGGAGAAGTAATTATTAATATATACATTCACTGGATAACCAATTAAAATGTCATTTTGTGATGAAAACAGTACATATTGACGTAAACCTTGAGTATAATAGTAAATTAGTATTGGTACCGGTAGTGCAGATTATGAGTTTATGCGTTTCGCAATCACTTAATCTGTCTTTGTTCAACTTCTGGTTAGGGATTGTAGTTTATTGCTGATTATTTTATGTATACAGTTACGTTCATGTGCTTCTAAATACCTACGTCTTTACAGAAGGGCGTCTCCGTATTGTTGGTGGGGACTCTCGTAGCCTCCACCCTCGCTATGCCTGGAGGTGGAGGACATGGTGGAGGAGGCGGTGGGTTCGGAGGAGGTGGATTTGGTGGAGGTGGCTACGGAGGCGGTGGAGGTGGAACTATATTTCGAAGTGGTGGACATGGTGGTAGTGGTGGTGGTGGTGGCGGTGGAGGTGGAGGATATGGAGGCGGTGGTGGAGCATTTGGAGGAGGAGGTGGAGGTTTCCCTTCGGGTACTGGATACAGCTACTTCAATCTTGGCGGCGGTTATGGTGGAGGAGGGGGTGCTGGTGGTGGATTTGGCGGTGGTGGTGGTGGATTTGGCGGTGGTGGTGGTGGATTTGGCGGTGGTGGTGGAGGCCATGGCGGTGGTGGCAGCGGTGGAGGGGTCACCATCATCACTAGCAATGGTGGCGGAGGTTACGGCGGCGGCAGCGGCGGTGGTGGTGGTTTCGGCGGTGGTGGTGGTGGCTATGGTCACTAAAATGAAGCCTAGAACACTGTGGGGCATGGCTTACCAAATGTTTACAGGATTCTTCAGATTATTACAACAGTATGTGAAGCCGACACTGCCATCAGAACATCAGAATACCATGCGAACAACTTTACAATTACCTAGTTTGTATGAAATGTCATGCTTCAAATAAAGGCAATTACAAAATATGTGTTGCAATTGTATTCAGTCCTGATTTTGTATATGATAATTATAGGATGCACTTTTTTGTTTTTTTTTCTTCCCCCAACTACTCCCTCTCGGACATAGGCTGAGAGCCTTTACACTCAACCGCTGAACATGGTGAGGCCCGTGAGGTCTTGTTCCAGTCTAGGGAGTGAGACATGTGCACTGTGCAGCACTCCGGCTCGAAGCAATCCAATCTCTGAAGCTGCTCCGCCTCCGCGCTTCACAGTCTCACTCCCCACACTCGGACCCTCACTCTCAGAACGCCACCTATTGAGCAATTAATTCACTAGGCATTGCCCCCCTGTAGCATTTTTTGAATATGGGAATATTCATACAGTGCTATTTAATCAGGGAACAATGAGGGTATATTGTTTTGGCATTTCGGTGTGCTGTGGTAATGCACTGAAACTATGTACAGCACAAATTCCATCCCAATAATATCTTGCCATTGACATATTGGGATTCGAACCCGGGTCCATTGGATTACCAGTCCAGTGGCAAGACCACTCTGCCTCACCTCCCTACACCTATGGGTTTTTATCTGAGTAATTCATTATTATTTTAAAGCATGCAAAATGTATAGCATTACTATAATTATGTGTAATATATATTTCTGTAATTGACACCACATACACTGTAAACACTGTGTGTTTAAATGTAACAAAACTAATACACGGGGTAAGTGTTTCAATCGTGTACGTGCTCAAATTAGCACACATAAACGACTGAAACACTTTTAATGCGCATCATTTATGTTTCAATTAAGAACTCCATTCTTACAGTGCATGCTCCTTTCCATCACACCTCTTTGTAACGGATCTCAACGTTTAAAACTACAGAAATATAAAGATGTGAGGTCAATCTTTTGTACTTATTAACCCTCTACGTAGACATAGTTATAAGTTACGTAAAACATTTGTCTTCTTATTCTTATGCTATTCGTTAAATCAATTAGTATTGTAATTTCAATTAATTGTGTAATTGTCTATCAACTGACCTGATTCGCTTCTGTGTCATCCTAGCTTCCAGCACCATGGTGTCACTACCTTCACATTTGATGATTTGACACACACACACACACACACACATTCAGTCATAGATGATGCCCTATTCTACACCGGCCTTTTATTCGTATTATTCTGGCTAACACTATGCGATTTTACTAGGCTGAGGAAAGGATATATGTGAATTCAAGGGTAAATTGAGATAGTGTGTGCCCAATTCGATGTTCAGAGATCGTTTCTTAGCTGAACCAATGGTCAGATTATAGCCAGAACAGAAGGAAGAAGGGCTTCATGTAATACACTATATACATTATGGGTATGAAAAGAGTAATTCAATTGTCCATAATGATTTGCCCACTACGGTGGCAGACTATGCTCGTGTTTCACCCTCACTGTGTATACTGATAGTGATTGATTATTCAATCATTATCTTACTACACTGAATAAATATAAACTTAATTGCAGCATAAATGTTCCACATAAACAGTGTTCTAATCGTTTATTTGTTTTGAT
Source organism: Paralithodes platypus (assembly GCA_032716605.1). Taxonomy (NCBI): domain Eukaryota; kingdom Metazoa; phylum Arthropoda; class Malacostraca; order Decapoda; family Lithodidae; genus Paralithodes; species Paralithodes platypus. The sequence continues at coordinate 23,746,199 of CM064513.1, read as the reverse complement.
ATACATAGATAAACCTAAGAACACAGTTTATGTGTACCATTATTGTTACTATCCGTTGCTAGCTGTTGGTTAGCTTAGTTGATAGCGTGTCTGCCTACAACCCAGGAGAGAGGTGATGGGCTGGTCTATCAGAGTGAGAGTTAAGCGTTCTCTGCCATACCAATAGCTTACTCTAACTGTTCCTTATATATATTTTTAGATCTCAAATGGCGGCGTCTCTTCCGTGGATTGACCTCCCTACTGCCAACTCTCGAGGTTGGCAGATTGGTAGCCAAAGCGTCACATTTTTCATTTGCCGCTCAGCCTTTCCTTCATAATTGCTCAGGAGCACAGGACCTTGGGTGGGGCTTCGGTATCCCGGACGTTTCCTCGTCCTCCCCAGCTCCTTGCCTGTGAACGGTTTCGGTCACCCAGGCATTTTTTGTGGTAGGCAGGGAGGGTTCTGTGGGGGCACTTAGCTATGGTCTTGGCCTTGCTCGGGGCCTTGGGGCTGTTCGGCCAGACGGCCTGGGGAACAACAACAAAAACAACAACAATAACAACAACCCAGGAGACTTGGGTTCAGTCCTCGCTCAGATTTAAAAAAAAAAAACCATTCTGAGATATAGCCGGCCGTTACTGCCCCCCTAGAGCAGGGGAGATGGATAATGGTCTCTGGCTGATGCATATGGTAAAGCGGCTGTGAATTCTCGAAGGAGGAGATACTGGCCCTATATATATAACCAATCGATTATAATTATTCATTATTGCTTTTAAGTGTTCAAATTTGTACAGAGTACCAATAAACCATTAAAAGAGTAGATTATTATGGAAATGTCATACATCCTGTTCATATGCATCATTGTTATATTGCATTAACAACCGTGTATTAAGAAAAAGAAGAAAGTCAATTGTATCGACCAGGTGGTTTTTCTTCGCCGTGCATTTAATTAAAGGCAGGTGTGGTGTGGCATCTTCACCTTTCAGAACTAGCTCAAACTATATATATATATATATATATATATATATATATATATATATATATATATATATATATATATTCTATAATTATTAATTTTGTATTACGGTTACCATATTTGAGCAATTCATTTTTATGTAGCTCCCTAGACTAAGAACACGCATTTTCAGCTCCCTTACAGCTGGACCTGGGACTACTAAATCCGGTTTATCCTAAACTGCATGCTCTGTATTGCTCATAGAAGGGTGATTGAATATATTGAAACGTCTTATAATGGCCAAATGAATCGGGCGAAACATATATATTTCCTTAAACTACCGGGGAGAAATAGAGGGATTCCCAGAACGCCAGCCACGAATTAGAAATAAGGTTACTGATCCAGAGAATTAACATAATTTCCACAGAACATACCAATAATTCAAGAGGAATCGGCCTCAATTTTGAAGATCACTAATTTATCCTTGCCGAGTTGTGCAAGTCTCTCATATTGTGTATTTACCCCTTCAGTGTTCGAGGACGATATTTCAACTCAATAAGCAAGTTTGCGAAAGAGCTCTACGAATGGACGAGGTTAAAAATATTTCACATAATACTCCCACAAAGCTTTCATAAACTTGTTACGATGATCCACCATCGTAAGTTTAATTAAGTTAATATATGTCCATAAATTACTATGTTGCATTGGTCATATGTGCGCATGATAAATATTATACTGCCTTGCGGTAATTTCAATACGTCGCTAAGTAGTGATCGATATTATCAATATAATATCGTATTTTTGTTTATATTGTCCAACAACATATTATTTCGTTCAATTGCGTTTTCTCTTTGATTTTCTCATTCTCTAAACAGTGGGATGTCGTCTGCGAGCCTCTGTCGTTTTCCAGCGAAATTATGTAACCCACTTAATATTAATGGGCTTCTCTGGTATATTTATACAGTACGCATATAATTTTATGCGTTGTATAAGCGTTTTGTATTAAGTTGTTTGATCCTATATGATCATACTTGCCATAGTAGTAGTATTATGTCAAGTTAGGAGCTACGTTAAAGGACCATCAGCCATGTTGGTTTACAAGTAACGCCATCTGTTGCCGACCTTAGTAAATTCCGGCTGTAGGAATGTCAGTCCGATTCCAACTATTAGGGAAGTAACAGCTACCTCTCGCTTATTTCTTACTGGTATTTGGTTATTATTATGTTTTTACTTATTTATTGGCATTATTCTGTATTTATTCATTGGCATATTTACGTAACATCAGACGGATTCTAATGGGTGTGTGTGGTTTGTTTGTTCCTTGTATTGTGACTGCATTTTTACTGTGCTTTTCCATATAATATGTTTCTTCTCTTCTATGTTTAGCTAGAGCCGCAACCTTGGCCTGCTTAAGGTAGCCAGTATACTTCGGTATTGGTGGAGGGGTAAGAGAATTATTCCTCGCTGGCATAATAGCTAGAATTAGTACCCGTTAGCATTTTATTTTATTCCTGCAGTGGCGTGTGTTAACCCCTTCAGCACCATGACGCATTTTTACCTTTGATTCTGACTCAAATTAAATTATTTTATGCTGTTTAAGACGGACCTATGTTACTAGGAAGGTTTATTGAGATTGTATTTACCCATTTCAATTGTATAGCTATACAGTATTATAAACTAAAATAAATCGTCTAATGGTACCCAGAATATGATGACAATTACGTAATGGGGGTGAAGGGGTTCATTCCCAGCCGATCATTATTTCTTGTATGTGCATTGTTTTAGCTAGGGGACTAGGGAATTGGGAATGCCTGGTTAGAAGTAGAGGGTGGAGGACTTCAATAGTATTCAGTTACAGGGAGGATTACTAAGGCCCAGGCAAACTGATAGGCTGGACAAAATAGACTTTGGCGTTTTATACTTGTGTTACAGGCTGGGCACAATAGACTTTGGCGTTTTATATTTGTGTTACAGGCTGGATACACTAGACTTTGTCGTTTTATATTTGTGTTACAGTTTGCTGCAGGTCTTGCCTACCTGGGTATTATTTATCCGCTTAACACGAGCACTGGCACAATTATAAAAAAAACTAAAAACCTGTTGAGTTGAAATTGGCTTAAGACGCCTCAACGATTGTTAGGATAATCTTAGGTGGGTGGTGGTTGATAGGGGTTTGTTTGATCCTTGATTCATTCGTTTATGCTTGATACTTGTTTCAGTATTTCGGCATTCATTGTTGGCATGTATTTACCGTAATTATATTAACGTAGATTAAATCAGAGCATTCTCTTCTTTGTGCAGCTTAGAAAGGATTCTCCTCAGTATTGCCATTCAGTACTAAGTTTTGATGATACTTGTGACTCAAGATATCTTTTCACTTCAACTATGGGATACAATTTGTGTATTGTATGTATAACGGAACCAGTTGGGGGATTGTCTGCACCTTTGGTCCCCAGAGAGCCTGGAAGTTGCGTATGAGCTCTGTTCTTTTGAGATATGCTGTGTTTTGAGTTGAGACTACAGAGATGCTGAGTATTTAATTGTCTGTGTTAGTCCAAGGACTAGAAACCTATACTGTCAGTCGTAACACACTACATATAATCGTCTAATAATAACCAGAATGTAAGGAAGAAACGCGTCCTCGTCTTTCGAAAGAGTAAAAATAATGCATGAGGAATCAGACTCCACGGGTTCTATAGTTCTCTTGAGAATATATTATAGTTCAAGATGTATTTTCTATTTATATTATTATATATTTATTTATTCATTTATTTACTATTTATTGTCTGTTTTTAATTAAGTACAGTAAAGGGTATAAATGGGGAGGCAACGATACAATACAATGCTCTATTATAAATCAGATGCTTCAGAACCTGGCTTTAAACGTGCAAAGACTCGAAGTGGTGTAACCATATTATGTGCTCACAATTGTACAATCGATTTTTGTGACATAAGCTCAATTGGATAAATTCACTTATTTTGGTAGTGAGGTGAATACTTTTTATTTATCAGGCAACAATATATATCGTTTCTTTGCCATAGCATGTTGGACTATGGTTATTCTCAACTACGTATATGTCAGTGTACAGTTGTTAGCATATATATGGTTACACCAATTGTAATGTTTTAACCTTTACGACCGAATTCGGAAGCATTTGGGCTATAACATATTGCATTATCTTGTTTGCGTCTAATATAAATTAATATGGGTACCGGTACGTCGTCAATTATGCTCTTGACTGCATATCAGAGCATATTTAATACATCTTAAAAGTGTGTAGTGTGTTCTGTATTTACTTGCTGTATATTGCAGCACATGTTCACTTGACAGTAACTTGATCAGGTTTATAAACTAAACATCTACGCAGAATAATGAGTTACTTCTGGTATGTTAATGTAGTAGTTAAGGGACATTTATACTCTCAGCACTGATTCACGAAATATTGATGTAATGGCTTATAAACCTCAACCTTGATGGTCATGTCAACTGTAAAAATTGAGTTTTCAAATATAACAAACAGTTTACGGGTTCAAATTAGCACACACACAGTAGACGACTGAAGCAGTTTTCATGTGTATAATTTGTGCTACTTTTAAACACACTATATTTCTACAGAGTAGTTCATCTCCTAAAAGTCAACCCTGCTTGTATGGTTGTTTCTGTAAGCATCACCACAGAATAGACAATATTTTGGTGAAAACGATAATGCGATGCGCTTTAATGGCGTTTATGCCATTAACTTGCATAATTATAATAGTGTTGATGTAAAAAGTTATAGCTATCAATAGACTTTTACCACCCATGCAAATGATAACGGATCTTGATTTAGAATAGCACTATTTCATCATTTGTATATTAATGTATATCACATTATTGTCTTAGCCATTTGGCTCTTCTACAGCCTCTATGTATGCTTAAATAGGGATAATATAATAATATTCACATGTTTTTCTTTTATTTCTGTGTCGTTCAATTTTTTGGGGGGATGACATTAAATACGGGCAATATTCATAAATATAGTACATTACTCATACTATCATAAATAGTACTGGATTTAAGTAAAGCATGTATATAATATATCCACAGGTTGATACCATGATTTCGAGAAACTTTTCTTGTCTGATTATTATTTGTGTTAAACTGAAACTCTTTTGAGATTCGAGTAGCTATGTCTTCGAATACTCTTGTTTTCTTATTTGCCATAGCCACCACCATGACCACCTCCACCACTGCCACCACCACCAAACCCACCACTGCCAAATCCACCGCCACTGCCACCACTGCCATAACCACCTCCACCGCTGCCAAATCCACCACCACCACCACCACTACCACCACCACCTCCATATCCGAGGTTGAAGTTGCTGAAGCCAGTTCCTGAAGCGAATCCTCCACTGCCTCCATACCCTCCACCTCCACCACCTCCGTATCCACCGCCACCTCCTCTTCCACCACCACCTCCACCGAATCCACCACCACCTCCACCGAATCCACCACCACCTCCACCGAACCCACCGCCTCCACCACCGTATCCACCTCCAGGCATAGCGAGGGTGGAGGCCACAAGAGCCCCCACTAGTATCACGGACATCCACTTCTGTAATAAACAAGAGTTAGAAAATTATTAGTATTGAACACAGTAAGGAACACAATAGAGCCGTGTGATGGAGTGGCAAAGTTCTTGATTGAAACACAACAGGTCTGAAGATCGACTCCTGTTGGGCTTGTTTTTAGTTTACACTTGCTCTCATGGTCGTTCAACCTCTTTCTATATTGGTGGGCATCAAATTTGATGTTGGTCTGATTTGCATGTGTGAGCTAATCACCTAATTAGCATGATCTAATAAACTACAAAGGTTACAGAGTACACTCACATCTTCATAAACCTTACTTTAGAATAACATTAACGTGCAACGTATACTTTTCGCTACACATACAGCCTTGCCAAGCCGTTGTAAGTTATTGTAGGGAAATACGAAGACTGTCATCGTACTCTTGGCGGTAGGATGGTCCTGTATTTTGCAAACTAATATTGATAATGTTCATAACATTAATATACTGTATATCCTGGAAAATAATCCTGAACAAAGCATTCGATAAATATTAAATAAAGTACTTAACTTTGCATGCCCAATGTTCCCTACCAATTAAGAAAATAACCACCATTAGCAATATGAGTTCTACTTTGCTTGAAGCATCAACGAAACATGATGCTAATTTTGTTCCGTGTTATTGCTACCGATTACCGATTGTCGTTATTTCCTCTTCAGTAGCCATCCGATAATTCCCTACTGTGCAAGTAAGTATTCAAGTACATGCAATACAAAGTTATATCCTATAATATTATACAGCATAATGCACTATCAATATATTTATTATCAGGTGCCTTGATCCCCGAGGGGGTGGACACGAATGAATCTTCTCCATAATCCGAGGCAATTCGTTCAATTCTCTAGCTTGTTTATTTTCACAGGGGTGGATCGCTAGCCCAACTGCCCAATGTTGTGTATATTGTATGAGTTGCATGTGGAATGTAATTGTACTATTGGAATGACTGCAGATGTGAATGTAGTCTGCAACCAGTTTAATCGGCTCACTCATATTTATCAGGTGCTAGCCTACTTGTGCGCATACAATACCTGTGTACCGCACCTCTAATGTCCGCCAATGCAGTGCTGTCTTATGTACAATACCAACGCAAACAGAGATTACGCAGAGCTAAGTTTACTTATGTTATTACAGCCATTTATATTATATTAGCAAACAAACTATACAGAATTGCTTCTCATTGAATTGAAGTAGTTTAGGGGAGACAGGCATATATATACATTTGTTTCTATGTGAGAGAGGGATACAAAAGGCAATACTGCCTGTAGCGAGTGCCTCCCCCAGAGTTGAAAGAGTGACAGGGCCAAAATCAAGGGACGTTTGAGTCAAAATGCCTGGACACACGGAGTTTGAAGCATTTTAAGTCATAAGAAGAAGGAAAGACTCATTCTGAGAAGAGAGTTCCAGAGCTCAGCTGTTGAATAGAATAAAGACAATAACGTTTCACTCTTGGGTTGGAGAGTTGCACAGAGTAGGGGTGGGACTGTGTTGCAAGACGGGTGCTACGTGCTCTACGAAGAGTGGGGGTGGTATACACTGAGAGGAACAATGATTATTGTAATTGCGTTAGATTAGTGAGAGAGATGCTCATTTATGTGTCTTTATATTATTTTATTAGTTTCCTCCATAGACCTCCATCAAGCTTAAACAACAGCCGCCCAAGACCCTTCTTCAAGACAAGTTTGTAAATTTTTTGATATTTCGGCCGCCGGTTTCTCATTACATGCTCGCTATCGCTCGGCAGGAAAAAATCGACACCTAAGTAACACGAAAAGTCTTAATATTAAAACAAAAAGGCGAAAGGTCTTAAAATCGCCAAACTAAAAAAAAAAAAAAAAAAAAAAAAAAATTGCATTTCTTACCATTCTTGTTATTTCGCTATTGTTTCAAGTAACTCCAAAGGCGGGATCGTTGGTAGTGTCGAGGTAAGCAGATCACCATGGTTATATAGCCGCTGTGGCAGTCACCCCGGCCTTGGCCTATGGTGAATTGCAAAATAGAACGAGAGATGACAAAAAATAAAATCGAAAACGAAAAAAAAAAAAAAACGTGCAGGGTAGACAGAGGAAAGAACACTAAGCTAATGTTTTTCTCACGAAATGTTTTCCTCGGCTACGGTGATACAGCATCTGTAAGGCTAAATAATGACTCATAAACCACAGGCTTAGATTAATGGAAATACATATTACTATATTTACCCTTTTTGGGAAATGGTTATTTTTTCCATTCAATATATTTTACATGTTATTCCGCTTTATTCTCAAACAAAGTTATTTTGTATAGGCAAACCATTTTGCAAGCGTAGTGATAAAGTAACACTGACCTTCCTTAACACAATTAAAATGCTAAATATCTGGCTATTACTTCAGGCTTCTTAAAATTCTTGATCAAACCAATTTAATGGTACAGCAGGTCCTTAACTTTACTCGGATAACTAAGATTGGAACATAATACACGTGCTCGGCTTATTAGTAAGTTAGTAAGTTATAAGGTAAGTGACTGGCAAGGAATAGTTAAGACACACATATATTATATATATATATATATATATATATATATATATATATATATATATACTGTATATTCGTAAAATTTATGCAAATCTATTAGAACCTGCAATATATACAGACTTATTTTTTGTGTTGGTGAAGTGTTGGTTCTATAATATGTGGTTTGTTGGAAGCTTCTACGGTTATGAAATATACAACAGTTATATCTTGGTCGCATTGGCGGAGTCATCAAGGTAACATGGGAAGTATAAAATTAATATATTCTACAAAATAGCAAGGAGATGGCGTGTGTATTGTGATTAATTATTTACATTAATAAGAATCCCGAAAAAGGGAACAGCAATTCTTATGGTAAACTCTCTTCAAAACTTGACTTACTTTCCTTGGGTAATATGTAAACGTACTTTGACCTTCATCAGGGCTATAGGGAGGGATACATAGCTTGTCGTAGTCAGGGGTCTGCTTCGTCTTATTATTCTTCACTTCTCTCTTGTTCTGGGCTGCTACAGGAGTAACAACTCACTTTGTCGAGAGAAATTCTACATGAAGCCTCGGGCCGAAAATTACTTCAGTGTGCTGGAAAGACGAGGAATACTATATATGTTGTCGAGAGGAATACTACTCAATGCTTACAGAGGATTATTGCAGGAGTGTGTGGGAGAGACAAGAGGAATACTACATGTTTTTATGAGAGGGAAACTACAGTTCTTGTCGAGAGGAATACTACAAGACTTTCAGAGAGGAATATTACACGGCGCCTCAAAAGGAATACTACACGAGAAGCTAATGAGCTGGTGAAACAAAATGGAGTGGGGAGTGGGGGGTGATAAAGAGAGCTGAGGTGAGTGTGGCAAATATAAAAGTGGGTTTCGGGGAGAGCTATACTAGAGTAGAACTGGCTGGGGTGTTTTGTGTAGAATAACCAGTATCACAATAAGAAATAAATGTATTTGACAGTATTAGCAACAAGTTCACTGGGCGACACAAACAACGTCAGTGGGTTCTATCAGAAAACAAAAATAACAAAAGCATGTATGGAAATGTACGCTACCCCTTTCTGTAACTGGGCAGTTACATTTAATTTAGAATTACTTGCTTTATCTAATTTGTAAATACAATTAATTATGTATTCGAATATACAATGTCCCCTTTACCGTCTGTTTTTATTAAATAATATGATTAGATTGAATAAACTTGGATGCGAAATATATTCTGTACCCACTGCACATTTGAGTACTTTAATTGAAAAAGTGTTTGTTTACAAAAAGAAAATTACTGTATGTATTGTGCAATAAGCAGCTTCTGCGTCCAGTGGTTACTTGACTATATTACCACTCTTGCTAAAACAGCTTCCCAGAAGTTAGGTGTGCTCAACCATCTCCGTGGGTTCTTAACCCCCACACAGCTTCTTGCTCTGTATAAGGGCACAGTGTAACCATGTATCGAATATTGTTCGCATGTGTGGGGAGGTTCGACCCATACCACACTTCTCGAAAGAGGAGAGTCAAAAATATTTCGCCTCATCAATTCACCTCCTCTTACTAGTTCCCTACAATCTTTTACTAGACACTGCAATGTTGCATATCTATCAATCTTCTATCACTATTACAACAATCAGAGTTCTTCAAAATCAGAGTTTTCTCAGTGCCTAACCCCTCCCTTGCGGAAAGTGTGAGTCACCTGCCTTTCAACACAGTCCCACTCTCGTGTCCAGTTCGCCAACCCAAGAATTAGCAAATGTTTCAGTTTTTCTTCTCCTCAGCAAGTGAACTCTGGAACTCTCTCTCTCAATCAAGTTTTTCCTTCATCCTATTACTTTAACTGCTTTAAACTTCGTCTATCCAGGCATTTTGATTCCAACCTCCCTTGGATTTGGCTCTGTCAATCCTTTTGGTTTGGGGGAGACACTCGTTACAGGCAGCCTGCCTTTTGTCTCCCTCATACACATAGAAAAATAGAAGTAACTTGCCTTGTGGAAATGGCATACAATGTTTGAACTGCTGATTACTCTTTACATATAACTATCATGTACCTACATTTAGCCCGTGGAAAATATTACTGAGAGCAGGAAGTTATTGATTTCAAAACCCTGCACCTTCACAGTTGTCAGAATTGAAAATTTTATATTAGAACATATTTAGTTTGTTGTTTATTGACTTGAATGCTTAGAACAGAAGGTTGAAATGGCCCGCCGAGTTTTCAACATAGCACACGGGTAAACACTTTGATTTGTGTAAATCATATGAATACACTGTTTTAGGCGAATGACAACTGGTTTAATTTGAATTCTACTTCCATTAACAATATTTAAATTGTGGAGATCGTCTTTGATTAAGACAAAATGGGTTGTGAAAAGAAAGTTAAGCCTTAGTTACTACCATAAATAAAACAAAGAGTGACCAGCAGCTAGTACACATATAACTTTACGCGTGTAATTCGCTGCATTGTTGTTACATGCATTATTCATACAAAGAGAATCCTCCCCCCCCCCCCCCACCTCACCCAATCACCAATCCACCCAAACCTCTCAGCAATCCTCCTTTCTTAGATGTATTAATTGCAGAATGCCTTGTATACGGATTATTTTAGCCAATACAAATCTATTATATTTATGTAGTGTAAGTCGTCAATGGATGTAAGCTATACTTACCAAAAACAGTTCTTTGTGTTTTCGACGAGTAGAACTTGTAGATAATTGATGAATATGGGAGTCAATACACTTCTTCATCAATTAATTGCTTTGCTACAATCACCGCTGACAAATATTAAAGCAAATTTTGGTAACGTGTGATGACAGTGATTATATTTTGTCTAACATCGATCTTACGTTGATGCAGTTAATTAATATCAAATATGTAATAGTCCCCAACCCAATTGGATTTAAGCAATTGCCACTAAAAGATTATCAAATAAAAGTAGATGTGAAATATATGTAGTTCTTTGAATAAGTTTTAGCACATGCTCTTATGTTTTAGAGTGGCCAACTCTCTTACATCTTAGCCATTGGATTCATGCAAATCTTACCAAAAGATTTTCATCGATGTAAATAAAATAATCAAATAACTTTCTATTTCATGAATTACCTTTAAACACGTTTTATGTCTAGGTCTATGTTTCTCTTTGACATAGATTATTTTCCAAATTTTTGGCAGGTTTATTGTGGATGAAGAAGTACAATCTGCCTTGTTTTACTTCTATCTATCTATCTATTTATTGCCTGACGCCGTGATCCACGAACGAAACGCCCCCATGCACCTCTGTCCCCAGTCAGTCGACGCCCCTCCTCCCAACCAGAAGCACCTTCATCCATATACTTCTTCACTCCATCCTTCCACCTCTCTCTTGGTTTAGATCTCCCTCTCTGTCCTTCCACCTCGCTCTCGTACACATTCTTAGTCATTCTCCCGCTTCCCATACGTTCCATATGGCCGAACCATCTCAAGGTGTTCCTTTTCACACTTTCCAGCACATCTGCCTCCACACCACATCTCCCTCTTACTTCCTCATTCGTCTGTCTATCCCTCCATGTAACTCCGCATGCACTTCTCAAGTAACTAATTTCCACCCCTCTCACTCTTGGTCTGAGTCTCTCCACCAACGTCCATGCTTCGCTTCTGTAAGTCAATGTCGGGATTTTTTTTACTTAAACCTCATTATTTTGGATATATTCAATTTCCATGGCATCCTCCTCCTCATCAGCCTGAGTTAGTCCACTTCTGAACAAAGGCCTTTCCCGAACATTTCCATTCTAGCTGGACATAATTATGCTAGCCTGTTCCATTGCATCACAACAATCTTTCGGCTTTAATCTGTCCATCTTGTTCAGCTCTCTCTACCCTTTCCTGTAGTTCCATCTTTGGGTTCCCATCCTGTTGCTCTACAGTAGTAGTCAATCTGTTATCCTATATTCTAAATATATGATCTGCCCATGACCATTTTCACTTTTTTTATAGTAATGAATATATACTTTACGTTTAGTTATTCGCTTATCCAAGAGGCTCTCTTCTTGTATATCTACGTTATGCCTAACATTATCCTGTCCATTCCTCTTAGGGCATCTATGAGTTTATCTTGGCAACAAGTTCCAAAAGATTCGTTCATCAGACCACAATGTATTTGTCCTCTTATTCTAGCATATGGGGATATAATCTTTCTCAACAATGTATATGGCACATTGGCTATCAGAGCATTTTTAATTGAGAATCTTCAAATGTGTTGGTACTTTCAATAATCTATCCGATTGCAAAAAAATTGGCACTAGACAGTAACTACATCAGGTGAATCATTTAAATATATTTTATATATATATATATATATAAACAGTAGAGTGATAAAATCACATAGGTGCGGTGGCAAATCAATATGTAGTGACCCACAATAAAAATAAAAATATACGAGGTTTCGAGCTTTTGTCATTATTTCATGACACCTTCAATAATAATTATATACAAACATTTGTCAAAAGCCTACCGGGGAAAAGCCCTTATGAGGTATAGATATTTGTTATAGGGGGAAAAGAACAATATTCAGAAATTGTTGAAATTGTTTTTTATTTCAGTATATCATAAAGATATTGGGATGGCATTTGATAATGGCATTATTCATAAATAAAACATACACTGTACACTTCTATTATTATATATACTAATGGGTTTAAGTTTAAGTGAAGCATGTTATCATAGAAATTAACAGTTTGACACCTTCACTTCCAGATAATAGTCTTCCCAGTTCATTAATTGTGTTAAACCGAATAACACTTTGAAGGTTTGTGTATATAATTATGTCATCCAATACTCTTGTTTTCTTATTTGCCATAGCCACCACCATGACCACCTCCACCACTGCCAAATCCACCACCACTGCCACCACCACCATATCCACCACCACCACCGCCAAATCCACCACCACTGCCACCACCGCCATGACCACCTCTGCCACCACCACCACCACCATATCCACCTCCACCGCTGCCAAATCCACCACCACCACCCCCACTCCCACCATATCCGAGGTTGAAGTTGCTGTAGCCAGTTCCTGAAGCGAATCCTCCGCCTCCGCCATACCCTCCACCACCT